>JAKSZU010000018.1:69717342-70341981 GCA_026018925.1 Tupaia tana | reverse complement strand
ACTGGCCCCAGAACAGTGTTTTCTAAAGAGAGATTTTTGCTAGTGGGCACATGTGCTCACCATAGAAATAGCAAGACAAAAAGTAAGAAATCACCCCCCAGGGGGGATAGAAACACTACAATCCCTTCCCCTCCATTCTCCTCTCAGGATCTTGGGCATGCATACACACATGCACGGCATGAGTTTTAAGTCACGGAGTCCAGGACTCAAACCATGGTCGACTACATGGGAGTCTAGCGATGTAACCATCACACCATATGCTGGTCCCATGAAACACATTATTTAAAACAGTTGACAGGGCTATGTTCAACTCTGTCAATGTCATGAGAACCAGAAATTTCTAAGTCACTGTCACAGCCAAGAAGAATCTAAGGAGACATGATAACTAGATGTCATGTGGGATCCTTGAACAGAAAAAGGTACCACTAAGATAAACCAAGTGAGATACAGACTTTAGTTAATAAGGACACATTGGTACTGAATCATTACATGTCAAAAATTATATCAAATGTTAATAAGACATCTGACACATACTAAGATTTAAAATGAGAGAAAACTAGGAGCTACAATATTTCTGCATTATCTGTGTAAACCCAAGCCACCTGAAAAAAAAGCTTTATTTTAAAATATACTTTCAAAACACCTACTTATTTATTCTATTAATTACTAATAACTGACTGTATTAGTGAGACCTGATTATTTTAGAGGTTTTTGCCTTAGGTCCCATGTACTTGTCAGAGAGAGAGAGAGACAAAGACAATGAGAGAAAAAGTAAGAAAGCAACCCCCAGGGGAGATAGCCACACCTCAATCCCTTCTACTCCATTGCTCCTCTTGGGATCTTGGGCATGCACACAGACACTCCCAGCTATAACTTACAAGCCTCTGGGTCCCAGACTTGAATCATGGTTCTCCATGTTGGGAGTACAATAACAATAACCCACTAATGCCATCTTCTGGTCCTGAGACCTGATTTTTAATAAGAACATTTAAGACACAAAAAATAAACAATAAAGACTAATACTTAATTTTAGATAAATGTGTTTTACATGTTTTATGGTCAAGTAATAAACCAGGTGTAAACTTATTATTTTTCTCAAGTTAAAATTGCATCCTGGATTCATTCTATAAAAAGGGTAGTACCAGGGACCAGCAGTTAGCATAATGGCTATGTCGCTGGACTCCCACGTAGTCGACTGCAGTTCGAGTCCCAGACCCAGTGGCTTAAACTCACGCCGGGCGCGTGTGCGTGCGTGCCCAAGATCCCGAGAGGAGAATGGAGGAGAAGGGATTGTGGCGTGGCCATTCTCCCTGGGGGGTGATTTCCTGCTTTCTGTCTCTCTGTCTCTCTCTGTCTGTCTGGCGAGCGCACACGCCCTATAGCAAAAACCTCTCAAAAAAAAAAAAAAAGGTAGTACCTGGAGCCAACAGGTGGTGTAGTGGTTAAGGGTGCTGGGTTCCCACATGGCTGACCACAGTTCAAGTCCCAGACATGGCAGCTTACTTTCTCACTTTTCCTGTCTCTTTCTCTCTCTCCCTCTGTCCCTCTCTGGTCAAATTAAAATAAATTAATCAATAAAAGTTGAATAAAATAATTCTCAAAAAAAAAAGATGGTAACCTTAGAGCAGGGGAGAAACTCAAATTTTAGAGACTCTATTTCAATTACTTGATGAACATCTTCAAAACAGTGCCTTGGGGGGGGGGATACAAACTGAATAATTGTGACTGAATCAATCAATCCAAAGAATTCTTTTGTTTCCAGACATATCTTTTAGTAGTAGTATGATTAAATATTTGTCATTAAGAAAAAATATTTGGGGGGTTGGCAGGTAGCATGGTGGATAAGGGTACTGGATTCCCACATGGCATACCACAGTTCTAGTCGCCAGACCTAGATGCTTGTTCTCTCTCTCTCTCTCTCTCTCTCTCTCTCTCTCTCTCTCTCTCTCTTCTCAAAAATGAAAAATAAAGCTAATAAAGAAATAATTATTTTTAAAAAGGAAGAAAAAAATATTAAAAGAAAACAAGAATGTGAACAGAATCTGTGACAAGGATGATTACCACAGTAAAGCTTGACAAAAAGTGATAAAGAAACAAAAATGTCAGGATCTTCTATGAATGATTTTAGATATTCCTTTGCTTTGTAGAAAAAAATAAATTAACTTTCAAGTCTAGAAGGCGGTATAGAGGTTAAGGTGATGGATTCCCAACCATGTTTGGAGTCCTAGACCTTTTGACTGGAAACTCACACTGGGTACGTCTGCATGTGTTTCCAAAAATTTAAGAGAAGAAGTGATTGCAGCATTGCCTCCACCCTGGAGGGTGATTTTTCACTTTTGTTCTCACTGTCTTTCTATCTATCCACAAGGGCACATGCCTTATGGTAAAAACCTTTAAAATAACTTTTAGATTCTCTGAGAAGATTCCTCATGGATACCGGGAACTAGATATTTCAGGGCACAGGAGAAATGAAGATTTTCTACTCATAATTCAGCCTCCAGCAAGCAAAACTAGTGTGGCAGGAGAGTTGAGCCATTCTCTGAGAAGATTCCTCGTGGATACTGGGAACTAGATATTTCAGGGCACAGGAGAAATGAAGATTTTCTACTCATAATTCAGCCTCCAGCAAGCAAAACTACTGTGGCAGGAGAGTTGAGCCATTCTCTGAGAAGATTCCTCGTGGATACTGGGAACTAGATATTTCAGGGCACAGGAGAAATGAAGATTTTCTACTCATAATTCAGCCTCCAGCAAGCAAAACTAGTGTGGCAGGAGAGTTGAGCCATTCTCTGAGAAGATTCCTCATGGATACTGGGAACTAGATATTTCAGGGCACAGGAGAAATGAAGATTTTCTACTCATAATTCAGCCTCCAGCAAGCAAAACTAGTGTGGTAGGGAGCCCCTCTGGCCTTCTATCTCTGTCTCTGTGTCTCTGAGGTCTCTGTCTCTCTCTGCTCCTGTCTCCTCATTTTTTTTTTTGGTAATTTTTCCTTTTTACGATTTTTTTAAAGGTAGAGTTTCTCTCTGGCTCTCAGCTCCATCTTTTGTTTTGTTAACAATCCCTTCTGCTCCTTTCTCCCAGGCAGGAGAGTTGAGCCATTCTCTGAGAGGATTCCTCATGGATACTGGGAACTAGATATTTCAGGGCACAGGAGAAATGAAGATTTTCTACTCATAATTCAGCCTCCACAAGCAAAGCTAGTGTGGTAGGGAGCCCCTCTGGCCTTCTATCTCTGTCTCTGTGTCTCTGAGGTCTCTGTCTCTCTCTGCTCCTGTCTCCTCATTTTTTTTTGGTAATTTTTCCTTTTTACGATTTTTTTAAAGGTAGAGTTTCTCTCTGGCTCTCAGCTCCATCTTTTGTTTTGTTAATAATCCCTTCTGCTCCTTTCTCCCAGGCAGGAGAGTTGAGCCATTCTCTGAGAAGATTCCTCATGGATACTGGGAACTAGATATTTCAGGGAACAGGAGAAATGAAGATTTTCTACTCATAATTCAGCCTCCAGCAAGCAAAACTAGTGTGGCAGGAGAGTTGAGCCATTCTCTGAGAAGATTCCTCATGGATACTGGGAACTAGATATTTCAGGGCACAGGAGAAATGAAGATTTTCTACTCATAATTCAGCCTCCAGCAAGCAAAACTACTGTGGCAGGAGAGTTGAGCCATTCTCTGAGAAGATTCCTCGTGGATACTGGGAACTAGATATTTCAGGGCACAGGAGAAATGAAGATTTTCTACTCATAATTCAGCCTCCAGCAAGCAAAACTAGTGTGGTAGGGAGCCCCTCTGGCCTTCTATCTCTGTCTCTGTGTCTCTGAGGTCTCTGTCTCTCTCTGCTCCTGTCTCGTCATTCATTTTTGGTAATTTTTCCTTTTTACGATTTTTTAAAGGTAGAATTTCTCTCTGGCTCTCAGCTCCATCATTTGTTTTGTTAATAAGCCCTTCTGCTCCTTTCTCCCAGGCAGGAGAGTTGAGCCATTCTCTGAGAAGATTCCTCATGGATACTGGGAACTAGATATTTCTAGGTTTTCTATTTTGTGATTTTTTTCTTTAAAAAAAAAAAGAAAAGCAATTATAATTTTTTATTTTTTTTTGTCTTTTTTCTCTCTTTTTGTTGTTGTTTCTCTCTCTCTTTTTCATTTTCCTTTTTCTTGTCTCTCCACCCAATATCTACTGAATCTGCTGCACCAGCGATCACAACAGAAAGGCAATCAGATTCTAGAACACCTCTGTCTGCTTGCTCCTGAACATTGAGGCTTAACTTCAAGAATTTGAAAGAAACACGCCATTCATCAGATGACAAGAAATCACTGTTGGATCACGAGAAATATGGGAAAACGAGAAAAGACCTCTCCTCCAATGGAAAAGAGTAACTCTTCTTCATCCACAAGCAGTTCGGTGAAAGTCATGGAAATGTCTGATAAGGAATTTAGAACATTCCTAATGTCGAAGCTAACAGAGATGGAAGAAAGGAGAGATAATGAACTGCTAAAGAGAAAGGAGAAAGAAGTTGCTGAGTTCCAGGAGATGAGGAAATTCTTGCAAGATCTAAAAGAGGAATTACACACTTTACAAAAGACTCAAACGGAACTGCTAGAGATGAAGTCTATAATACAAGAAGTCAAAATCTCCCTTGAAAGTATTAAAAGCAGACTAGATCATTCAGAAAATAGAATCTCAGATGTAGAAGAGAAAATGGCTGGCTTAGAAAAGTCCACCACGAAGACTGAGAAAATGGCTCAAAAATTTGAGAATGATATGCGAGAAGTACTGGATACCATCAAACGTCCAAATATCCGGATAATTGGCATTCCAGAAGGTGAAGAGACCCATAAGGGCATTGATAATCTATTCCATGAAATCCTGCAAGAAAACTTTCCAAACCTAGAGAGGCATTCGAAGATCCAGTCCCAGGAAATACAAAGGACCCCAAATAGAATCAACCCAAGAAGATCTTCTCCAAGACACATTATAGCCAGGTTGACCAAAACCGCAGACAAAGATAAGATACTAAGATTGGCAAGAGAGAAACATCAAGTTACCTACAAAGGACATCCCATCAGGCTAACAGCAGATCTCTCATCGGAAACAATGCGAGCGAGGAGAGAATGGGAAAATATATTCAAAGTGTTACGAGAGAAGCAATTTCAGCCAAGAATACTGTACCCGGCAAGATTATCTTTCAGGTGGGAAGAAAAGACAAGAACATTCTCAGATAAACAAAACCTGAAAGAATTTACCAGCACCAGACCAGATCTCCAGGAAGTTCTCAAGGGTGTGCTGTATCAAGAAAATTAAACACAGACACACGGAAATAAGAGTCAAAAAACTATGAAAGTGGCCAACTTAATCAGAGGGACAAGTCTGGAGTTGAATATTATATCCCAGAATTTAATCAGGAAAATTGAACCAGAACAGAAGATAAAAGTACATGAGATTGATAGGTTCATGCACCTTCCATTTGAACAGAATCCTAACTTGTTTCCTGGCTTTAAGCAAAGTTCCTTGGCATTTCTTTGAGTTAAGTTAAAACTGGTTTTCTTAGTAGTAATGAGTGAACTCACCATTGAAAGCAGTTAGATTATGTAGGAAATTGTGTGATCAATGCAACGTGGGTGGGAAGGGAATGAAGGACAATTGTAGACACCGGAGGTGGTGTGAGAGGAGTGTGGGAAGGGACAGAGGGTCAGAAAGAGGGGTGGAAGTAATTCTAGGAACTAGTAATGGAAAATTTTTTGTAATGTGCATGATTGTATCACTATGCAGTGTGTACTGGATGGGAGATTGCATTTTGTATGCTGTGATGAAGCTTAGGGAAGGAATGTAAATTGAGTTACAAAAAAAAAGTTTCAGAAAAAAAAATATATATCTATTCAATGACTGCAGTAGGATATGTAGCCACAGCTAGGTGCTACTTTATAGGATGCGTAAAGTAAGACTTGTGTTCATGGAAATGTGGGTATCACCTGTGTTTGCTATGAGGGTATTTGGATTGATTAGGGTCTTTGGCGTTACAATAAAATGTGAGGAGAAAACAGTATAGAAAGCAAACATAGTTACCAGAGACTGTGGGAGGAGAGTGGGAGATGGCAGAGGGTAAGAGATAGAGAATCTAGGATGGGGGAAAAAAGCAAAACATACAGAAGACAAGAAATGGAAGATCATTTGCTGACAATAACATGTTTGTTGATGTGCTTGATTGAGACAATATATAGTGTAATTTGGATGGAAAGTCTCATTTTGTATGCTGTAATGATGTTCAGAGAATGAATGCAAATAAATAAATTAAAAAAAAAACCTTTAAAATAACTTTTAGAAGATTTTTAAATATGATTGGGCACCTAAACTCTACAATGTTTCCAAATTAAGTTGAATTTTTAAGTACATTAATTATGTTAATGTAGCTGGTCTCAAAGCTAATAATACAAGGGATCTGTGCTTTATTTGTGTAATAAAACAAACTGAGTTATTTATTCACCCTGAAAACCATATTAGATCTAAAATATAATTGAGAATACCAGGAACCAAATATACTTGATTGTATTACAGACATAGCTCTTCATGAATAAATGTATCAAATCACTTGAAAATAGAAATAGTCTAGCTTGGGAAACTATTAAATACAAAACATATGGCACTGGCATAAAAAGGCTTCTAAACACACATCTACTCATGAACAACTATGGAAGTTGTAGAAAAGAAAAAAAGCCTATGTCCCTGCCCCCAAAAGATTACACTGAATCTGGGGCCAGGCTATAGCCTTGTGGTTAAACTGGCTGGATCCAATATGGCCAAATACATGGTTTGAGTAGTGGACCCAGCAGATTGAGAGACACACAACACCTGTGTTTTCCCACTTTCCCTCTCTCTCCCTCTCTCTTTCTCAAGAGCGCCACCAAGCTCTGAAAAAAAATTTTTTTAATTAAACTGAATCTATACTTTATTCAGCTCAATCATAAGTTATGGCGAACTTCTGCATCTAGTGATTCAAACTTAATAACCATTTCACATATGATAAAAATGTTATATACATTCTTTGTGAAAACAACAAGAACCTCTGTCCTAAAACGGGAGACAAGGATAAAATGCAACCAGGACACTTACAAAACAAAAGACTTACCAAATATAATATATATGTATATTGTCCCAAAATAAGAATTATACAATGCTAGGAACAAGCAGGTGGTACCGAAGTTAAGACACTGGACCCTCAAATGGCTGACCATGGTTCAAGCCCTGGTCCTGGTGGGTCAAAAATCATGCCAGGCACATGTGTGTATGTGGTCAAAATCTCAAGATGAGAATGGAGGACATGAGATTATGGTGTGGCCATACCCCCTGGGGGTGATTCTCATTTTCTCTCCCTCCCTCTCATTCTCTCTCTCTCTCCTTCTCTTTGGTGAGTGTAAGCATCCTATGACAATAAAAAGAAAATTTTAAAAAATTATACAGGGACAGGAGGTGGTGTGGTGGTTAAGGATGCTGGACTCCCACATGGACAACTGCACTTTGAGTTCCAGAAATGGTGGCTTGCTTTCCCACTCCCTGCCCTTCACTCTTGCTCTATCCCTCTTTTGTCAAATTAAATAAATAAATAAAGTTAAATAAAATAATTTTAAAAAGAATTATACAATGCTGAAATCCAATGCATTTGGTAGTTTTAAAATATTATTTTGAAAAAAATTACAAGTAGACATTTAAAGACTCACCCAAAATCCTGGCACTATAAAAAGAAGCAGACTTATTGGTAATAGAAGGCCCATTCCCCTTTATTTCCATTAAATAAAGAAACTTCGTGATGGATGTAAGACATTAACATAACATGAATATACTTTCAAAATTTAGAAATAAATTAATAGAAATTGAAAAGTTAGAAATCACCAGATTAAAGTTTCAACTACTACCATCAAAGCCATAAAAATAGTCATGTTATTTTAACCAATGAAATGGAAACTAATGCCTTCATATTTTCTCTCTTTAACAGAAGAAAATGTAATTTCAGTAAATATATCTGACTTACAAAAAGAAGCCACTGTTCGTTCTTACATATTCTAATGTTTTACTTCCTGTACAAATTTCATCTTAAATGACTGTAAGCATCATGCAATAAAAACAGTTAACCTTAGGAACAGCATATGGCTTATTGGTTCCATCGCTAGACTTCCAAGTATTTGGCTATGATGCTAATCCTGGACCACACTGCTTAAAACACACTGGGCATACCTACTCAAAGTCCTGAGAGGGGACCAGTGGATTACATAATAATTACATCAGCACAGATGCTCTATAGCAAAAATCTCTCTAGAAGAAAAATAAAATATTACCAGGAATACACACTTTGGTGTCTGGATGCAAGGGCTCTCAGTTCTCTCCTCTCAGAAGCTGCAGGCACGCTGGGAGCTAGTGAATTCAGCTGTTATAAGGTGAGACCAGGCTCAGGTGAGACACATCGGCAGCCCCTGCCCAGAGACGCTCTCCGACCTCGTGAGAAGCAGCAAATTGGGGGAGGTGCTGTTGGGGAGTCCGCTCGCTGGAGTTGGTGGGAGTGGCGAGTTTCTTGCCTCCTCTTCATCTTCGCTTTAAACCTTGAGCCATCTCCTCAGCTGAACGTTCACTTGGCTGCTCCACGTTCCTCCAAGTGAATGTAGAAGAGCCTGCTCAAGCAGAAGCAGCGGTTCCTGCGGAAGTGGTTATTTAGGACAGGAGTGTCATGCGCAAAGGAGGGCAGCAAGTTAGGGCGGAAGCGGAGGATTTGGGCTGATGCAATGAAGTGACATGTTTGGGCGGAAGTGGTTTTGAGGGGAAGGTGTGCTGCGGCGGCGGCGGCAGCAGGCGCCGCATACCGCCGGTTGTTTTTGGTGGAAGTTGTGTGCTCAGGCAGACGCGGTGGCTTGAGGAAAGCCATTGTGTCTAACATAAGTGGCATGCTTGGACAGAGCAGCTGGCTTGAAAGTCGGTCTATGCACAGTGGTGGCACCGCCCACACCTGGAGTGGGGGCAGGAGGAGACTGAGGAGAAGAACATATGTCAAGGGACAGCTCCAAGGAGAGAGTCAGTATTTCCAGGGCTGAGACCCTCAGAGAGCTGGTCCTCCAACACTGCAGCAATGGGGACATGTCCAGTTATAAACCTCCCATCTGCTACTGCTGCACCCTGCCTGGCTCAAGCTCAGGAGGACAATAGATAGGAGAGCCTTTCTGAAAATGATTCTTCTCCCCACTCTCCTGCCACCTTTGGCAGGCTTCTGGCTGCTAAAAAGCAGCCCCAGTCATTGAACCATCCAGAAGCCATCACAGCAGCCATTACCTCATTGCAGTCCAGACACAAGTGGCAGCAGAGGGAGGGGCATCAGCTACCACAAAGTTCAGAGCCATTTCCATTCTCCAGAAAAAGCCCCACAACCACCAGCCTCTGCCATCTCTCCTTCTTTTTCTTCAGCCACATACTCCCAGGCATAACAGCCTAATAGTTCCATTCACACACCCTAAAGAAAAATCGCTCTTAAAAAAATGAAAATCAGCTATTCACGTTTTGAAGGTAGTTATTAATATTTTCGTGACAGTTTTGGGGACAGCATATAAAAATAGAACTTGTACTGTTATAATATATAACATGGAGGGCCAGGCCATAAATAATGACAATATATATAGTGGGCTTTTGTACGGCTATTATTTTATTTTGGAATGTGAAGGGCTGAATGAGGGTTTTAATTTTGAATTTTTCAGTGTTTTTGAGACACTTTGCTTGCATTTTATGGTGTTTTCATTGGAAAAGGAAAAATGGCATTATATATATATATATATATATATATATATATATATATATATATATATATTTGTGTGTAATTGTAATATAAGTACACATTATGCATACCTTCCTTTATTTCAATTACCATTCCTATAGAATATGACAAGAATTGCTATGAATAAAATGTTTTTGAGTCCTAATTAAAATTTTATTTATGGGAGCATTTATAATTAGCCTGAAATGCTCTCTGAGTTTCTAGAATGTTTCCTTAGACTTTTTTGATGTGCAGCAGCTAACACGTCTGAAGTTACCTGAAGGCTTATGACTGGGCCTATGCCATCCCAAGTCTTCTGTATCTCTTGAACATTTCTGTCATAATTATAAAAAGATAATTGAATAAATAACTTTGCCATTCTTCCTGTGGCACAGGTTATGAACGAGTGCAGTTTACCAACAGTATCAAATTTTTCAGCTTTAAAAAATAAAAGTAAGGGGCCACCAGGTGGCGTGGTGGTTAAGGCGCTGGACACTCCCACATGGCTGACCATGGTTCAAGTCCTGGACCTGGTGGCTTGCTTTCTCACTTTCCCTCTTTCTCTCTCTCTGTGTATCTCTCTGGTCAAATTAAAATGAAATGAATGAATGAATAAAAGTAAATAAATAATTCTTTAAAAAAATAAATAAAATAAATAAATAAAAGTAAGATACAAGTTACATGTTTAGGACAAGAAAATGTGTGCACTATTTTCATAGCAATGTGGTTGTCAGAAATGTCTCATTTACCTTTAAGTACTGTTAACATGTCATGCATGAAGGTGGAAGGGGTGGAACTGTGCACTAAAGTGGGTGTTGTAACTCTAGTGTTTGACAGAGTTGTCGTCTACTTTCCATCTTAAAATTTCAACCTTTTGGGACCAGCAGATGGTGTAATGGTTACATTACTGGACTCCCATGTGGTTGAGTGTGGTTTGAGTCCCAGACCTTGAAACTCATACTGGGTGTGAGCCCAGAATGTGTGTGTGTGCCTAAATGCCAATAGGAGAATGAGAAGAAGGGATTGTATCCTGGTCATCCTCCCATGGTGTGCTTTCCTGCTTTCTATTTTTCTGCTTTTCCCTCTCTCTCTGGTGAGCACTTGTGTCCTGTAGCAAAAATCCTTCTCTCTTACAAAAAAAAATCTACCTGTTTTCTTTATTAAGAATTACTTTCATTTTATTCATTTATTTAATTTGAACAGAGAGAAAGAGAGGAGGAAAGTGAGAAAGCAAGCCACCAGGTCTGGGACTCAAACTGCAGTAGGCCATGTGGGAGTCCAACACTCTTAATTACCACAGGCCCCTCAACCTTTCTTATAGAATATATAATATATATTAATAGATTTCATTCTATTAAACAGCCTTACTCGGATTGAGCATCTTCAGATACCCTGTGCTGTATAACTAGTCCTGTGTGTAGATATTATGCACTGAGGACACACACACACACACACACGTATTATGTGACAAGATAATGCCTCATACCAATCAGAAGTTTGTTTTCTGTTTGTTTTTTTGTTTTGTTTTATTTATTTATTTATTTATTTATTTATTTATTTATTTATTTATATTCATTCACTCTACATCATTATAGCATACAAAATGATATTTTTCCATTCACAGTGCACTGAATATTGGCTCAATCAAGCACATCAAGATGTGTGTTATTGTCAACACATAATTTTCCATTTCTTGTTTTCTGTATATTTTGCCTTTTTTCCCATCCTTGATTCCCTATCTCACCCTCTGCCATCTCCCACCCACCTCCCACATTGTGTCTGGTATCTATTGTTGCTTTCTCTGCCTCCCCTATTTTATTGTTTCACTAAATATCTTAATAAATCTAAATATTTTCAATAGCAAGCACAGCTGAAATAAACATATTCATGAACACAAGTCTGACTTTAGGCATAAACCTCAGTGAATAGAATGAACATACTATAAAGTAGCACCTACCTAGGGCTATATAGCTTACTGCAGTCATCAGATAGGTATTTTTAATGCCCTTTTTTTTCTGAAAACTTTTTTTCTATTAATTTACATTCATTCCCTGAGCATCATCACAACATACAAAATGTGGTTTCCCATCTAGAATAAACTGGATAGTGGCTTAATCATGCATGTTATCATCTATAATAATCCATTCTACTTTCATGTATATATATATATTTTTTACCCCATGTCTGACCCTCTGCCCTATTCCACTCTCTTATTACACTATCTCTGCTGTCTACAGTTATCTTCAATTCCTTTTCTCCCGACATTTCATTGATCACACAATATCATAAGTAATCTATTTACAATAGCAAGTTCAGCTGATGGTTTCAAGAAAAGCAGTTTTGAACTGGTAAGGATATTTCCTTGAAACTTAAGGTTTCAAGGTTAGTTTTCTGTTCAAATATTAGGTACATGAATCCATTGACAGCTCAATTTCCTATAGGCACAAGTCCTCACCAGAGAGACAGATAAAAGGCAAGAAATCACCCCACAAGGGAGACAGCCAAGCTGCAATCCCTTCTCCTACATTCTTCCTCTTGAGATCTTGAGAAGGCATGCACACACACCAGCATGAGTCTTAAGCCACCCAGTCCAGGATTTAAAATGTGGTCAACTATATGAGAGTCCAGCAACATAAGCACTACAACATCTGCTGGTCCCACAGGTCCATTTGTTATCAACCCTTTATTAGTGTTATAAACTCCACTGAAAACTGATTTAAAGTCTCATTTTTGCCAAAAATAAATTTTTAAAAATGTCTATTCCATTGCTGTCTTCTAAAACTAATTCTCAAATTTTACTTAGATTAATCTCATACAAATCTCAAAGAGATCTTCTGCTGTGTGTGAATATAAACTTCTTAATACAGTACCATTGAAAGTAGGTTCCTCTCAAAGAGGTTTTATTAAGCATAAATTAGTTTTTAAATATTTAATATTGTCATTGGGTCATGAGAAATTGTCAGTCATGACAATTATCTCAGAAACAAGATAAGCAAAGAAATATATTATGAAAATATCAATGATTAAAAATAATACAAGTACATAGGATTAAGAAAACTGGAAAAGTAGAAAGAAAATTAAGTTAAATAAGAGAAAATTATTACACCCAATTAGAAATCAGGAGAAAAAAATGATTTACTAGTAAAATAAACAGTAACAAAAGAGACTCTAAAATAAAAATAGAACAATCAGCATAGAAAAGCTTGAAATGATGCTTGAGATCTCACATTGGAAAATATCACAGGGCCATACATTTTCTAGACTGAGCTTTACCTGACCTTGAACATATTTTTTTAAATGAGTTTATTCTTTTTTTTGAGAGTTTTTTTGCTATAGGGAGTGTGTGTTCACCAGAGGGACAGAGACAGAGAGAGACAGAGAGGCAGAAAGCGAGAAATCACCCCGCAGGGGGGATGGCCACACCACAATACATTCTCTTCCATTCTCCTCTTGGGATCTTGGGCACAGACGCACACAGGCCCAGAGTGAGTTTAAGCCACTGGGTCCAAAACTCAACTGCGGACTACTACATGGAAGTTCATCAACATACCATTAGGCTAACTGCTGTTCCTGAGTTTATTCTTTTTTAAAAAGTATATTATTTAATTTTATTCATTCATTAATTTTAATTTGATGAGAGGGAGAGAGAAAAATTGAGAAAGTGAACCACCAGTTCCAGTACTCAAACCCTGGCAGCCATGCAGAAGTATCCAGCACCTTAACCACCACACCACCTGCTGGTCCCTGACCTTGAACAAATTCTTATTTTGTTTAAGCAAATCTAGGTCCACAAAAAAAAGTGAGATGATGTTCTCAGTTCATTTTAGAGTGTATCTGAAGTAATGAACAATGTCAGTGTCTGAAATATGGACATTATTTCCTGTACTATTGACCACACATTGCCAACTAAAATGACTTCCTCAACAAGAGAAAAAATATTGGTAAGTTCCTTTTATTTTTTAACGGTTTTTCCTATAGGGTATATAGGCTCACTGCAGAGACAGAAAGACAGGGAGAAGGAAAGTGAGAAATCGCCAAAAGGGAATGGCCACATAAACATCCATTCTCTTCCTGGAATTTTGAGCATTCATGAGCACACACCTGGTGAGTTTCAAGCCACTTGATTCAGGACTAAAACAATGGTTGACCTACTGGGAGCTCAGTACCTTAACCACCATGCCACCTGCTGGCTCCCAATAAACTTAAAGTAAAAAAAAAAATATTAATAAAGTCTGGCTTAGGCATTGTTTTGGGGAGCCCCAACTTTGGGTTGCCTGCCCATAATGTTTACCTATTTCAAAGAACACACTTGGAGTTCCAGCAAAGAAAGACATGAGTTTACTTATTTAATAGAAAAGCTCCACTGACAGCCAGGTGGAGAATGGATCATGCCATCAGCAAATACACACATAGTTTTTATATGGCAAGAACAAAGTATGCATAAATCAAGTAAAGACATACTTTGTTTAGGGGTTTTGATACTAGATAAGCTTTTCAATTAATAGAATCAGCAGGATATATCTGGGTTAGTGTCTGGGGTCTAGTACCTCTAGTCTGGCAATATTTGCCATAGGAAAGGAATGAGACATAAGTCAGGAACATCCCTGGCTATGGACCGGTTCCATGAGATAAGGTAACAGTTGTGAGGGGCTCATGATGTCCAGCTGAATCTGCAGCCATATCTCAGAGAAATAAGGTGAAGAGGAAGAGGGAAGGAGAGCTCAGTGTATGGAGTTTACCCTGAGACTTAAATAGTACATTTAAATTAAATGACGTTGCAGGGTTTGATACATGTAGTTTTCAATTTCCCAATACTGTGTCAAATGCTTTGGCAATAAGAAAAATGAATGGAAAACACAGACAGCAGAAAGAACAGATTCCCCTCTGCCCCAGGGCAACCCCTGGCTACCTAGGCAGAATCTCCACCTTTCTCCTTTCTGGGAAAGTCCCTCAGAAACCAACCTGAATCTGTGAAAACTATTTGGACAGCTATAACAGTGAGCAGTCAATGAAGAAATACTTCTGTAAAAGACTCATGCAAAATCTACTTCTCTTCACACTGCCAGGTGTCTCAAAATTTCTCTGAGGTTGTTACTGAGAAGGGAGCTCTTGCCCTGTGGACAAGGACCAAAAGCAACCTAAAGTAATCGTGTCTCCCCACAGGTAATTCTTTTTTATTTTAAGAGAGATTTTTGCTACAGGGTGTGTGCACTCATCAGAGAGACACAGAGAGACAGGGAAACAGAAAGCGAGAAATCACCCCCTAGGGAGGATGGCCACACCACAGTCTGTTTTCCATTCGCCTCTCAGTATTTTGGGCACACAGGCACATGCCCCCAACATGAGTTTTAAGCCACCAAGTCCAGGACTCAAACCAAGTTGACAGTATGGGAGTCCTGCAATTAAACAATTACATCATCTGCTCGTCCCATCCCCAGAGTTGATTCCTATTTTTTTTTTTTTCCACAGGTGCATGTACTTGCAGGAGAGACATGAAGAGAAGGAACATGAAAAATAATCCTCCTGGGGGGGAAGGCCATGCCACATACCCTCTCCACCATTCTCCTCTTGGGAATTTGGCCCTACCCTTTGTGACTTTTGAGCCATTGGGCCTGGGGTTTGAACTGAAGTTGGTAAGATGGGAATGCATGCCTTAGCCACTATGCCATCTACTGGCTTCCAAAGCTGATTCTGAGAAGGTTGCTAAGGAACTGGCTGTATGCTGCCAAGAAGTGACCAGGGTTGGGGGACACCAGCACTTCATGTGGTGGAAAAGACAGTTTTCACACCCACTTTTGGGTCATGTGGGGCATCCAGAACACTCCATACTCACTATCCAGCAGTCACCCTAACTTACCCAATACATGAATATATCATTTAATGTCATAAATTTGGAGATTCAAACCAAAATAAAGCCCATCATTTCCTGGATTGACTAATTACATAGAAATAGTAAGAAGCAATGTGGATGTTCAACAAACAAAAAGAATTAACTTCCTACATATCAGCAATATAAAAATATAACAATTGTAAACTACAGAGAAATTTCTTACTAAAGAACAGTGCATGTATAATCGATATGATTCTTGATCTAGTCAGTGGTGTGGTGGTTAAGGTGGCTAAATATAACATGACTGATTATGCAGTTTGAATCTTGGACCTAGCTGATAAAAAGAGATGCTAGCCCATGTGTGTTTGTGATCAAAATCTTAAGAGAAGAACAAAAAATAAGGGATTACAGAATGACCATTCCCCTTGAAGGGGGGTATCTTACTTTCCCTGTCTATTTCTGTCTCACTCTGGAGAGCACATGCACCTTATAGTAAAAATAAAAAAAAAGGGGGGGAGGATCAGCAGATGGTACAATGGTTATGTTGCTGGACTCCCATGTAGTTGACTGTGGTTTGAGTCCCGGACCCAGTGGCTTGCACCCTGCACCCTGGGTGCATGCGCATGAGTGCCCAAGATCCCAAGAAAATGGAGAAGGGATTGTGGCGTGGCCATCCACCCTGGGGGGTAATTTCTTGCTGTCTCTTTCTGTATTTCTGGCATGTACACACACCCTTTAGCAAAAACCTCTCTCAAATATATATATATATATATATATATATCATGGGACCAGCAGTTAGCATAATGGCTATGTCACTGGACTCTCATGTAGTCGACCGCAGTTCGAGTCCCAAACCCGGTGGCTTAAATTTACACCAGACACGTGTGCGTGCGTGCTCAAGATCCTGAGAGGAGAATGGAGGAGAGGGTATTGCGACGTGGCCATCCCCCCGGGGGGTGATTTCTCGCTTTCTGTCTCTCCTTCTCTCTCTGTCTGTCTGGGAAATGCATGTGCCCTACAGCAATAAATAAATAAATAAATAAAAAACCTCTCCAAATAAAGGGGGAAAAAGATATCATTAACAAATAGGAAACAATAGCACTGAAATTTAAAAAGCTCCAGGCAAGAGATCTGATAATGAACAAGAAAAAGTGCTGAA
The DNA here is from genome assembly GCA_026018925.1 of Tupaia tana. NCBI lineage: Eukaryota > Metazoa > Chordata > Mammalia > Scandentia > Tupaiidae > Tupaia > Tupaia tana. The sequence continues at coordinate 70,325,212 of JAKSZU010000018.1, read as the reverse complement.
AGAGAAAAATCCACATATCCTTGCCCACACTAGTAAAACTAAAGTTGGGAGCAGCCTGTGGTCTGAAGGCTAAGACAGCTCTATTCTATAACTTGAATCATGAAGTTCAAGTCACAGGTCTAGCAGAATGAAAACCATGTCAGGTGTGTAAATGGGTATGCCCCACATAATGACAGGACAGCTAAACAGAAGAAAAAAGATTTCCCCATGGGGGTACATTCTCTCTCCCTCTCTCTCTTTCTATTTCTTTCTTCCTCCATAAGTGCCATGGTGCACAAAAAAAAATGAAAGAAGAAAGAAGGAAGGAAGGAAAGAAAGAAGGAAGGAAGGAAGGAAGGGAGGGAGGGAGGGAGGAAGGGAGGGAAGAAGGAAGGAAGGAAGGAAGGAAGGAAGGAAGGAAGGAAGGAAGGAAGGAAGGAAGGGAGGGAGGGAGGAAGGGAGGGAAGAAGGAAGGAAGGAAGGAAGGAAGGAAGGAAGGAAGGAGGGAGGGAGGGAAGGAAAGAAGGAAGGAAGGAAGGAAGGAAGGAAGGAAGGAAGGAAGGAAGGAAGGAAAAGAAAGAAGAAAGAAAGAAAGAAAGAAAGAAAGAAGAAAGAAAGAAAGAAAGAAGGAAGGAAGGAAGGAAGGAAGGAAGGAAGGAAGGAAGGAAGAAAGAAGAAAGAAAAAAAAGAAAGAAAGAAAGAAAGAAAGAAAGAAAGAAAGAAAAAGAAATAGAAAGAAATCACCTTAATTTGTAACATTAAACCTCTATGTCTGCACTGACCAGAGAACAGAGGAAGAATGATAAAAAATAATCCCCTTACCCAAGGGAAATGGCCCTGTAAAAATTCCTTCTCGTATGCTCTGTTCTCAAGATGCTGAGCACGTGACTTTCAAGTCAAGGGTCTGAGACTCAAACCATACAGTTGCCCATGGGGATGCGGAGCCTTAAGCTCCATGCCACCTGCTAGCCCAGCAACATAGATTTCAAAAATGGTGGGTGAAGCCTTGGCACCTCACCTACTGTAAAAAGAGAACAGCTTGCTGCTCAGAAGAACTCCAAGTCCCTGGGTGCTGTGGGCACTCTAGTGGCACTATAGCAGAGCACTGTAAGGCATAGGACAAGTGTGTGATATGTCACTATAGCCAGAAGTCTTCCTCCCAGAGACCTGTCAATATCACAGTTAGAAACTACTGCCAAAAGTCTTGTTCCCAAAGGCCTGTGGGTAATGTAGTTTGATGCTAAGTCCAGAAGTCTTCCTCCCATTGGTCTGTGGGTAATATAGTCTGGAGCTATAACCAGAAGAATTCCTTTTGAGACCTCTACATCATGTAGTCTGATTCTACACCCAAAACCCTTCCTCACCAAGAGTTGTAGCCTGGCTCTATGCCCATAACTCTTCCTCTGTAGGGTGAGTATGAGGGGGTCAAGGTCGGGTACCCTGATGCTATGACCCTAACCCCAATATGACAGAGACCTGTGGGTGATGTAATCCGGTATTCCACCCAGTAGTCTACCTCACAGTGACCTCCTGATAATGGAGTCTGGCAACAGGCCCAGAAGGTCTTCCTCCAAGAAGCCTCCTGCCATGCCCTGAATTCAGTCTTCCTCAAAGAGACTTCTAGGTATTCTAGACCATCACCATGCCATCTCTGGGATCTCTAGGTAACTCTATACCTGCTAGTCTTCCTCCCAAAGGCCTCTGCACAGTGTATTCAGGGGCTATGTCTGCTGCAACCCACAGCACACCTAAGTGAGACCACTGCACACATCACTGAGACCCAAAGAACAAATCTGTGACCCACGGCACACTCCACTCACAACATAACCTCACTAGAACCCACAGCAAAATTAATTGAGTTACACTGCACATCCCACTTTAAGCCACAGCACACCACACTTTAAACAGCAACACAGCCCACTTCAACCACAGCACACCTCGGTGAGACCACTGCACGCATCACTAAGACTCAAAGAATAAATCTGCGTCCCTCAATACACCCCACTCACCCACAAACATCACTAGGACCCACAGCAAAATTCACTGGGTTACAGAGCACCCCCCACTTTAAGCCACAGCACAACTGATTTTAAAGAACAGCACAGCCCACTGCGACCTGCAGCACACCTCTTTGAGACCACTGCAGACACCACTGAGACCCAAAAAACAAATCTGCGACCTACAACACACCCCACACACACCCTAACGTTGTTGGACCCACGGCAAAATTCATTGAGTTACAGAGCACACCCCACTTTAAGCTACTGCACAACCCATTTTAAACAATAGGTCAGCCCACTGCGACCCACAGCGCACATCAGTGAGACCACTGACACATCACTGAGACCCAGAAAACAAATCTGCTACCCACAACACACCCCACTCACACCCTGACCTCAGTATGACCTACAGAAAAATTCACTGTGTTATAGAGCAAAACCCACTTTAAGCCACAGCAGGACTCATGTTAAATAGCACACCCCACTGTGACCCACAGCGCGGCTCAGTGTGTCCACTGCCCACACCACTGAGACACAAAGTACAAGTTTATGAACCACAACACACCCCACTCACACTCTAAACTCACTGGGACCCACAGCAAAATTCACTGAGTTCCACAGCACACCAGACTTTAAGTCACAGCACACATCAATTTAAAAAACAGCACAGCCCACTGTGACCCACAGCATACCTCTGTGAGACCACTGCACACATCACTGAGACACAAAGAACAAATCTGTGATCCACAACACACCCCATACACACCCTAACCTCATAGGGGCACACAGCAAAATTCATTGGGTTACATGGCACCCCACATTTTAACTGACAGCACACCCAACTTTAAACAACACCACAGCCCCCTGCGACCCACAGCACACTTCAATGGGAACATCACACACATCAATGAGACCCAAAGCATAAAACTGTGACCCACAGCATACCCCACTCAGACCCAAACTTCACTGAAACCCACAGCAATCCTTACTGAGACCCAGAGCATAATTCACTGAAACCACAGCACACCTCTCTTTAACCCACAAGGCACACACTTTGATCCAAAGCACATCTCAATGAGAGCAGCACACACCCCACTTTAACCCACAGGGCAACACACTTTGACACACAGCACACCTTAGTGAGACTACCACACACATCACTGAGACCCACAGCACAAAACTGCAAATGACAGCACACCCTACTCAGAACCAAACATCACTGAGACCCACAACAAAACTCATTGAGACTCACAGCAAAATTTTCTAAAATCCATAGCACACCCCAATTTAACACACAAGGCACCAAACATCAACCCACAGCACATCTCAGTGAGACCACAGCACACATTACTGAAACCCACAGCACAAAACTATGACTCACAGCTCACCCCACTCAGACCCAAACTTCACTGAGAAGCACATCAAACCTCACTGATACCCACAGCAAAATCATTGAAATCCACAGCACACCCCACTTTAACCCTCAGAACACCACACTTGGACACAACGCACCCCATTGAGACTACGACACACATCACTGAGACACAAAGGACAAAACTGAACCACAGAACACCCCACACAGACCCAAACCTCACTGAGACCCACAGAAAACCACACAAAGATCCACAGCACACCCCATTTTAACCCACAACACACCCTCTGTGACCCACAGCAAACGTCACAGACCACCACACACATTAATGGGATCCACAGCACAAAACTGTGACCCCACTCAGACCCAAACCTCAATGAGACTCAAACCGCACTGAGATCAACAGCACACCCCATTTTAATCCACTGGCTACCAACTGTGGCTCACAGCACACCTCAGTGAGAACACTGCACACATCACTGAGACCCACAGAACAAAACTGAGACCCACAGCACACCATTCAGACCTAAACCTCACTGAGACCCACAACAAAATTCCCTGACATCCACAGCATACCCCCCACTTTGACCCACCCACATGGCATGACATTTTGACACACAGCACATATCAGTTACACAACTGCACACATCACTGAGACCCACCACACAAAATTTTGACCCACAGCACACCCCACTCAGAAACAAATGTCACTGAGACCCATAGCACACCTCACTGTGACCCACAGCAAAATTCACTGAAATACAATGCACAACCCACTTTAACCCACAGGGCACCACTGTTCAACCCACAGCACACCTCAGTGAGACCACCACACACATCATTGAGACACACAGCACAAATTGGCAACCCACAGCACATCCTATTCAGCCCCAAACCTCACTGAGACCCACAGCAAACCTCACCATATCCCACAGCAAAGTTCACTGAAACCCACAGCACTATCCACTTTAACCCAAAGCCCACAAATGGCAATCCAGAGCACACCGAACTGAGACCGATGCACACATCACTGAGATCAACAGCACAAAACTGTGACACACAGCACACCGTACTCAAACTCAAAACTCACTGACACCCACAGCAAACCTCACTAAGACCCTCACCGCAATTCACTGAGATGCACAGCATACCCCACTTTGACCCACAACACACCTCATTGAGAATACAGCACAAATCACTGAGACCCACAGGCCCTTGTCCTATGAACATATTTATGAGAGCCCAGAATCCCAACAAGAGAAGAGAGGAAAGGGATGGTTGTGTGGCTATGCCCCCCAGGGACTAGGGGGTGTTTCCCTGCCTCTCTCTGCCTATCCAGTTAGCATGTGTACCCCATAGTATTAAAAAATAGTCTCTCCAAAACCAACACAGTCTCTCTAAAACAAACACCCAAGCAAAACCGGTGGATCCCATTTGGCCAGCCACACAGTTTGAGTCCAGATCCTGACCACCAGAGAGATGCACTGAGCACATGTGCGTGCATTCCCAGAATCAAGAAGTCTAACAGAACTCATGCAAACATACATTCACAAAACCTTGAACCAGTTGAAAGAAATCAAAAGAGGTGTAAATACGCAAAGAGAAATTCCCTGTTCAAGATGAGGACTCACATTATCATTCAAAGACGATCTCTCTAGCCCGATCTACAGACTCGGCAGCGTCCTAGTTGAGTTCCCAGCAAAGATATCAACAAATTGTATCATGGAGAGGTTTTTGCCTTATGGTGTGTGTTTGTGTGTGCTTGCTGGGGGTGGCGGGGGAAGAGGGCAGGAGACAGGCAGATGACACACACACACACACACACACACACACACACACACTGCCCAGTATGATTTTGAATGCACCAGCTCTGGGACTCGAAACACAGCTTGCATGTGGGAGTGCAGCCACATAGCCCCTGCTCCACCTGCTGGCCTCCAGGCATGGCTGATTGTTTCTTAAAGTTTATTCATTTCTTCCACAAGACACAGAGAGGCAGGCATCCCAACAAGGTCCTCACGCCTTATCCACCTCCAGCCTCAGCCAGGCCCTTGTACTGGGCACAGGTGCCAGATGTGCTCAGGAAGTGAACCCAGAACCACCACCTATGAGCCAGACACACCAAAACCATTCTACCAACAGGTCCTCTTGGTGCCCATGTTATCCTACCTCCTGAACTTCAGTGACCCAAACCAGAACATGCTGCCTTACCCAGAGACCTCCCAGAAGAAGCTCCTGGGTGTGGTGCCAGACTGCACAACCACATGGCCTCCAGGAGGAAGAAGGACCTCTGGCATCATGCCACATGGCACGACACATCAGTCTGCATCGAGAAAGGCTTTCATGCAGAAGGCCAGACTTACCAGAGGCCTCCGGAAGAAAGGCTTCTATACAGAGTCAAGAAGACACCACCCAGAGATCTTGAGGAGGAAAGCTTCTGGGCAGAGCACCAGGTCACACTTCTCAGAGGTCCTCAAACATAGGGGAGAATAGTCTAGCCAGGAACAGGCATCCAAAGTCCCTGCTTATATGATGGCTAGGTAACTCCAAGGCCCCACAAAGGGTCTCCAAGACCCTAGCTGAGAAGCTGATGCATTTGGGGTGCCGATCACCTAGGATGAGCAAGGACGGTGTGGATCACACGGAACCGGGTGGACCTTGCAGAAACTTTTTCAACTACTTGTCAGACGCTCTCAAAATGATGGCTTTGTCAAAGAAACTAAGTCACAAGATAAATGTTCCAAAGACAGACTCACTCGATGTGATAGAGCAGATAATGGCAAAATGCTTTCAGATTCCATATATACCCTGTGGCGGTCACATCGCTCAGCCTCTGGCACCATGAAGATAATCTAGAAAAACAAAAAAAGAGGAACACAAAAAGAGTCTCTGACTGGCAGGATTCTTCCTAACACATTTGAACATCAGAAGAGTTGAAAAAGCTGTTCAGGTGATCGTCTCAGCCATGCTTTGCAGAAAGCAATCCAACCAAAAACACACAGATGTTAGAATCTTTTGTGGGTTATCCTAGATGTGATCATTGTTGGAGAGGGGGAGGAAATATTTTACTTTCACAGAATCACAAGGACTTCTTGGTAACTAGAACTCTGGAATTTTCCCAAACAGACTTGAACTTTCAAGGACGCTCCTTATTTGGGAAGAAGGTGGCGTGGAAAATGGAAGGTGCTGGATTCCCACGTGGTTGACATAAGAGTCCCAAAACAAGTAGATTGAAAATCACACCGGTGGCTTGGCACAGGAGCCCTGAATCTAAAGAGGAGGATAAAGAAAACCTGACAGCGATGTGTCCATCTGCCTGGTGGGTGGGGGGGAGGGTGCCTTCTCACTCTCCCCTCACCGTTTCTCCCCAGTGGGGCTGAGCACCCTAAATAAATGAGCGAATAACTGAAACGGTATGGGAATTACAGTGCTAACAGAGCTGGTCAAAAAGTGAATGATTAGGAGAAGATCTGTGCCTCATGTGTGTACTTAACTAGGAAATCCTATCACCGATGTGCCTAAGGATAAAACCGAGAAAAGGAGAATCCGAATTGGCTTGCCTGCATCTCTCTCTCTTTCACACACACACACACACACACACACACACAAGCCCATAGCATCCCCAAACGGTCCCCTGCAATATACCACCGTGACCACAGGAGGGAGCTCCGTGACACCCTATGGAAGTGCAAAAGGGAAAGGAGCGCAGCAGAGCACGGGATCCCATGGCAGAGCACTGAGAGGGACACGATCCTGGCCAGAGACATGATGGATGATGGGAGCAGCTGCGGGAAGGGGAGTGGGCAGGCCGGCTGCCCGCATCCAACTGACCGAAAGGGGCACCAGACCTATTCTACAATGTACGCCCTGCAGGCATTTTACCTTGCCTGTTTTCCACGTAATTTCTGCCGCAGGATTTGTGCACTAACCAGACAGTTGTAGGGAGGGCTGGAATGAAAAAACATTCCCTTACCCTGGGATACATGGCTTTGTTGCGACTCCTCCTCCTCCGTTCTGCTCTCCAGGGATGCCAAGCGCATGATCTCCAAGCTGGAGGTCTGAGACAGACCGCGTGCTCGGCCACCAAGGAGGCAGCACCTGAACCTCCTTGTGACCCGCTGCCCTGGGGCCACAAATTTTCAAAATGACAGCCCCTGATGCCTTGGTGCCTCCCCCACCGACAAGAAAATAAAGCTCTCGGCTCAGAAGAGGGACACCAGGGGCCGGCAGGTGGTGGGCATGGTGCTTAGGGGCACCGGACTCCCACTTGGGAGAACACAGTCCACGTCCTGGACCTGGCAGCTTGCTTTCTCATTTGCTCACTCTCACTCTCTTGCTCTGTCCCTCTCTGGTCGAATGTAAAGAAATCCATGGAGTTAAGTAAGCCCTAAATCATTCTGAAAAACGACCAACCAACAAAACTATGGTGAGGGAAGGAAAGAGGAACCCCATGTCACCGGCTACCATGGGCACTCCCCCAGGCACTTTAGGAGGGAACACTGAGGCATCAGGGAATGGTGCGTTCCGGCCCCACAGCCGGAAGTTTTCCTCCATGGGGACTGTCGGTATTGAAGTCCTATGGACAGGCCAGAAGTGTTGCTCCCAGAGGCCTGTGGGTGATGTAGTAGGATGCCATGACAGGAAGTCCTGCCTGCCCCCACCGAGATCTATGGGTAATGTAGTCTGAAGCTATGACCAGAAGTCCCCTGCCGGACCGCTATTTATGGACAACTTCCACCCAGAGGACTGTGGGAAATGTAGTCTGGCTCTACCCTGTGGGAGGAGGCTTGCCGGTCAGCTGAGGCCCAGTGCCCCCTCTTGGCAGATAGGGTGATGTGGGAGGCGGCCTGATGGCCAGCTGGTTTCTATTGCCCCCTGCTGGCCTTCTCAGCGGGTGCACACACCCTGTAGCACTCTCCTCTCACTGTTTCTCCTCAGTGGGGCTGAGCACCCTAAATCGATGAGAGAATAACTGAAACGGTACGAGACTTACAGTGCTAACAGAGCCGGTCACAAAGTCAATGATTAGGAGAAGATCTGTGCCTCATGTGTATACTAAACTAGGAAATCCTATCACCAATGCACCTAAAGATAAAACTGAGAAAAGGAGAATCCAAATAGACTTGCCCGCATCTATCTCTCTCTCTCTCTCTCTCTCTCTCTCTCTCTCTCTCTCTCACACACACACACACACACACACACACACACACACACAAACACACAAGTGCACGCATGCGAGCACAAACACACAAGCCCATCGCATCTGAAAATAGTCTCCTGCAATACGCAACCATGACCACAGGAGGGAGCTCTGTAACACTCTATGGAAGAACAAAAGGGAAAGGAGCACAGTGGAGTGTGGAATCCTGTTCGCAGATGGGGACCAACAGCCGGGCACCGATAGAGACACGCTCCTAGCCAGAGACCCGACGGACGATGGGAGAAGCTGTGGGAAGGGGAACAAGCCGGCCAGCCGGCCAGCCACATCCAACTGACTGAAAGCGGCCCCAGAAGTATTCCACGATGTATGTCCTGCAGGCATTTTACCTTGCCTGTTTTCCGTGCAGTTTCTGCTGCAGGATTTGTGCACTAAACAAACACATTCGTAGGGAGGGTTGGAACGAAAAACCATCCCCTTTACCCCGGGAGACATGGCTTTGCCACGACTCCTCCTCCTCCTCCTCCATTCTGCTCTCCAGGGATGCCGAGCGCATGATCTCCAAGCTGGAGGACTGAGACAGACCGAGCGCTCGGCCACCGAAGAGGCAGCGCCTGAAGCTCCATGCGGCCTGCTGGCCTGGGGCCACAAATTCTCAAAAGGACAGACCCTGAGGCCTTGGGGCCTCCCCAAACGACAAGGGAGTAAAGCTCACGGCTCAGAAGAGAAACGTCAGGGGCCGGCAGGTGGTCGGCGTTGTGGTTAAGTGCACCAGACTCCCGCTTGGGAGAACACAGTCCACGTCCTGGACCTGGCGGCTTTCTCATTTGCTCACTCTCACTCTGTTGCTCTATCCCTCTCTGGTCGAATGTAAAGAAATCCATGAAGTTAAGTAAGCCCTAAATTGTTCTGAAAAACGACCAACCAACAAAACTAGGGTGAGGGCAGGAAAGAGGAACCCCATGTCGCTGTTTACCATGGGCACTCCCCCGGGCACTTTAGGAAGGAACACCGAGGCATTGGGGCATGGTGTGAATCTGGCCCCACAGCAGGAAGTCTTCCTCCTGGGGGACTGTGGGTATTGGAGTCTGACGAACCGCTGGAAGTCTCGCTCCCAGAGGCCTGTGGGTGATGTAGTAGGATGCCACGACCAGAAGCCCTGCATGCCCCCGCTGAGATCTATGGGTAATGTAGTCTGAAGCTACAACCGGAAGTCCCCCACCAACCCGCTATTCTCGGACGCCTTCCACCCAGAGGACTGTGGGGAATGTAGTCTGGCTCTACACTGTGGGAAGAGGCTCACCAGTCAGCTGAGGCCCAGCGCCCCCTCTTGGCAGAAAGGGTGATGTGGGAGGCGGCCAGATGGCCAGCTCATTCTATCGCCCCCCTGCTGGCCTTCTCCGCGGGTGCACACGCCCTATTGCAAAAACCTCTCAAAAAAAAATAAATAAAGTAAATAAACTGAGTCACTAATGCTCCTAGTAGTATAGCTGTGGATATCAGAATCCAAATAGGTTTGATGGTATAAGAGAAGTAGCTCATCGTGAACAAATGTATTACTCCAGTCAGCATGTTTCCATGAAGTACAAGATGAGAGCAACAGAAGACATACTCATGACTTTGTTGAAGAAAAGTAAATACAATCTATCTTTGGAAATTATTATTTTTTTAATTTTTTTTTGCTATAAGGCACATGTGCTCAATAGAGAGACAGAGACAGAAAGCGAGAAATCACCCCCCCCCCCAAGGAGGATGGCCACGCTGCATCCCCTTCTCCTCCACGCTCTTCTCGGGATCATGGACACGCACGCACATGCCCCCAGTGTGAGTTTAAGCCACCAGGTCCAGGACTCAACCACGCTTGGCCACATGGGAGCCCAGTGACATAGCCATTGTGCCAACTACTGGTCCTGAGCTTTAGAAATTATTAACAAATAGGAAACATATGCTAATGCCATAAAAGTGTTCCTGGCTAGATATCCAATAATGAAGAATTGTGGAAGGTTTAGGAAAGGGAAAAAGCCATATATTTCTGCCACCCCAAAAATGAAGTTGAATTTGAGGGCAGCCCGTGTCCTGGAGGTTAAAACAGGGGGATCCCATATGTTCAACCACACGGTTTGGGTCCTGACTCTGACAGCTTAGGACACACCAAGCTCATATTTGTGCATTCCCAGAATCAAGAAAGGAGGGAGAAGAAACTAAACCAAGGGGGAAAGAAGATAGAAAAGAAAATGAAAGGAGAACGAGAGATGGAGGTGACGGGATTGTAGGGCGTTTTATCTCTATCATTCTATCTTTCTCTCTCTTTAGTGCCTTCACCAATTAACAAATTTTTGAGAGAATTTTGCTATAGGGCATGTGCTCTCATCAAAGTGACAGAGATAGAAAGTGAAAAATCATCTCCCAGGGGAGATGGTCATGCCACAATCCCTCTTCCTCCATTCCCCTCTTTGTGGAGGGATTTGGGGCATGCACACATGTATGCCCAGCATAAATTTCAAGCCACTGGTCTGGGACTCTAAATGTGGTCAACCACGTGGGAGTCCAGCACCTTATCCATTATGACACCTGCTGGTCCCCTGGCAAATTTTTTTTTAAAAATTAACTGAATCTATACTTGGTTCAACCAACAATTTTAATATATGGCAAACTTCTGCATCAGTTAATTCAAGTATGATCAACTTTTATATGTGATTTTAAAATCACACACTTTTTTTGTGAATTCATCAAGCATGGGATGTTCTCATCACTGCTCTAAACACTACCTTATGAACACACTGGGCACCCAATGGGCTTCAGGATAAAATGCAACCAGGGCACTACCCACACAAAATAAGGCTTGCCAAATACTGGGACACACATCATCTCAAAATAAGAATTACAGGATGCAGAAGTCAAAGCATTGATACTTTTTAAATGTTGCTTGAAGAGATCGGAAAAAGACCTTAAAGGTCTCTAAAAAAATCCTGGCAATATATAAAGCAGCACACTTACTAGAAGGCCCATCTCCTCGTTTTCAATGAAGGACTGATAGTAACTTTTGATGAATGGAAGGCATTAATAATACGTATGAATATACTTTCCAAATTTGAAAAAAAATTAAAAGAAACTTTGAAGGTATGAATCACCAGATTAAAGTTTCCATTTCTATGGTCAATAGCCACATAAAAATTAATATTACAACATACAAATTTCACAGATTAAATGGAGACCAGGGCCTGCAGGAGGCGTGGTGGTTAAATGTGCTGGACTCCCACATGCTCAATCATGGTTCACGTCTTGGACCTGGTGGCTTCCTTTCTCACTTTCCCTCTCTCTGTGTCTCTCTCATTCTCTCTCTCTCTCTCTCTCTCTCTCTCTCTCTCTCTCTCTCTCTGTGTGTGTGTGTGTGTGTGTGTGTGTGTCTGGTTAAATTGGAAAATATTAAGGATAATTATAAATCAAGTTAAAATAATTTTTAAAAAAGAAAAAAGAAATGAAGACCAATAGACCTTCTAATTTTGTCTTTAATGGGAGAAGATGTATTTTTGGTAAGTATATCTAATTTACAAAAAACAGCCTCTGACTTCACTATTCAATATTCTAACTGTGTCCTGTAGAAATTTCACCTTAAATGCCATTAGGCATCATGCAATAACAAGAGTTGTCATTCAAAAAATATTGCCATTCTGTTTCTATCTACTGGTTCAGAGTTCTGAGCATCCCCATTCTTCACTGAAGACCTCTGACCAGACATCAACATCCTGCCCCCCAGATTCAGCAAGGAGCCAGAATTTAAAATATTCATAGTGACAGGGAACCAGCAGTTAGCGTAATGGCTATGTCGCTGGACTCCCACGTAGTCGACCGCGGTTCGCATCTCGGACCCGGTAGCTTACAACTCACGCCGGGCGCGTGTGCGTGCGTGCCCAAGATCCCGAGAGGAGAATGGAGGAGAAGGGATTGTGGCGTGACCATCCCCCCTGGGGGGTGATTTCTCGCTTTCTGTCTCTCTGTCTCTCTCTGTCTGTCTGGCGAGCGCACGCGCCCTATAGCGAAAAACCTCTCAAAAAAAAAATATTCATAGTGACAAAGCTAACAGAGATGCAAGAGAAGAGAGACAATGAACTCCAGAAAATGCAGGAGAAAAGAGACAATGAATTCCAGGAGGTGAGGAAGTTCTTGCATCATCTAAAAGAGGAGATACCCATCATAAAAAAGAATCAAATGGAATTATTAGAGATGGAGGCTGTAATTCAGGAAATAAAAATCTCCCTTGAAAATATCAAAAGCAGATTAGATCATGCAGAAGATCGAATCTCAGATGTAGGAGTAAGAACCTCTGACCTAGAAAAATTCACTAAAAAGACTGAGAAAGTAACCCACCAGAATAAGAATAACATACAATAATACTAGATACCCTTAAATGCCCAAACATCCAGATCATCAGTATTCTTCAGATGAGGAAACTAATAAGGGCATTGACAATCTACTCCATGAATATCCTGGAAGAAAACTTTCCAAACCCAGAGAGGCATTCAAATAACCAGACCCAAGAAATACAAAGGACCCCACATAGAATCAACCCAAGAAGATCTTCCCCGAGGCACATCATAGCCAGATTGACCAAAACCACAAAGAGAGACAAGATGCTAAAATTGGCAAGAGAGAAATGTTAAGTTACTTTCAAAGGATTTCCCATCAGGTTAATGTTAAACTTCTCATTGGACACAACACAAGCAAGGAAAGAATGGGAAAATATATTCAACGTGATAAGTGAAAACCAATTTCAACCAAGAATACTATAACCAGCACAGTTATGTTTCATATGGGAAAAAAAAGACAAATATATTCTCAGATAAACAAAGCCTTAAAGAATTTTCCAACACCATACCAGCTCTCCAAAAAGTGCTGAAGGGAGTGCTAAACTAGGAAAACTAAAATCAGCCACACAGAAATAAGAGTACAAGAAACAAGCAAGAGAATGGCCAGCCTGATGGTAGGGACAAGTCCAGAGGGGAATGATAACTTCCAGAGTTTAAATGGAAAGATCAGACCATAGTAACACTACAAATTCAATAGAAAAATTATTAAATACATGAGACTGACCCAGTGAAATAGAATTGTTTGGCTTTAGAATAAAACATTACTGATTTTCCTCGATACTTTGATTTCCATATTTAAGGATTTTTTTGTCTTAAACTGTTAATAGGTTTACCCACCCACTATTTGAACTGAATCCTAACCATTTTCCTGGCTTTAAGATTTAAGCAGATTTCTTATAACAATTTTTTATTTTGATCTTTTAAAACTGTTTTTTCCCTAAAGTTAAAAAATGCATTAAAAATACCTATGAATACCTGTTTAATGACTGCAGTAAGCTATATAACCCTGGCTAGGTGCTACTTTATAGTATATTCACATTATTCACTGAGGTTTATGCCTGAAGTCAGACTTGTGTTTATAGATATGTATATATCAGCTGTTCTTACTATCAAAAGTTTTTTTAATTATTTAAAATCTTTAGTGAGTCAATAAAATGACCCCAAAAAAGGCATGGAAAACAACCCTAGATACCAGAGACAGTGTGGGAGGAGAGGGTAGAATTGGTAGAGGATGAGAGGTAGGGATTGTAACATGGCCATCCACCCAGGGGGTGCTTTCTGGCTGTCTTTCCAGCGTAAGCAGGTGCACCTTAGTAAAAAATCTCTCTCAAAGAGAAAGAGAGAGAGAGATTACAATTAAAGCAGCTTGAGAAAGTAAGCTTATAGAAATACTGGATGGACAATTCAGGCAAGATAAAGACCATACAACAGAACCTACAGATGGAGATACAAATTCAGTACTCGGCATGTTCCAGAACCTCTTTCTGGGGAGTAAAGACAAGTAGGTAGAAGACTTACAGAAAACAGCTTGAGAAGTGTCTGATCATGATGTCAAAGAATTCTATTGTGGCAGTGTTTCCTTTTGTCTCATACTTCTTTGAAACAGCAAACTGCAAGTGAATGTAGTTTAAGTTTTTTGGAACTATTCTAGTACTGCGTGTTCTGGAGCTTTACTTACCACTGTGACTTGAAATCTATTGTTTTAAATATGACAATTAAAGTAACTGCCATATTAGAAAATAGTAATACCATTGACAGAAGAGTCCTCCTAAAGAGTTCTTATTAGACAGAAATAAATTTTAACATATTTATGATTGTTACTGGATCAAGGGAAAGACACACCTAGCCAGGGAAACATTCACCTGACAGGTACTTAAAAATAGTACATCTTCCAAATGGCTAGAAGTAGAAGAGCCTCCGGTATGAATAAACAAGGAAATAAGCAGAGTAACTCCCCTCCATCTTCAGGGCTAATGGACGATGTTGCCAAGATGTCAGACAAAGAATTTCGAACATTTATGGTGAACAAATTCTTCAAATTGGAACAGAAAAGAGACAATGAACTACAGGAGATGAGAAAGTCATTCCAAGATATGAAAGAAGAAATGGACACTCTGAGAAAGAACCAGATGGAGCTATTAGAGATAAAGTCTGGAATAGAGGAAATCAAAAACTCCCTTGAAAGTATTAAAAGTCGATTAGATCATGCTGAAGATTGAATCTCTGATGTAAAAGATAAAAGCTCTGACCTAGAAAGAACCACGAAGAAGATAGAGAAAATATCTAAAAAACACGAGGCTAATATATGAGAAATACTAGATTTCATAAGACGCCCAAATATGAGAATAATTGGTATCCCAGAAGAGAAAGAAACCAATAACGGCATGGAAAATCTATTCCATCAAATCCTGGAAGAAAATTTCCCGAGTCTAGAGAGGCACTCAAGTATCAAGACCCAAGAAATACAAAGGACACCAGTTAGAATCAACCCCAGAAGATCTTCCCCAAGGCACATCGTAGCCAGACTATCCAAGACCACAGACAAAGACATGATACTAAAACTGGCAAGAGAGAAATGAGAAGTGACATACAAAGGTCATCCCATCAGGCTAACTCCGGACCTCTCAATGGAAACAATGCAAGCAAGGAAAGAATGGAAAGATGTATTGAAAGTGCTAAGAGAGAAACAATTTCAACCAAGATTATTGTATCCTGCAAGATTATCCTTCATATGGGAAAAGAAGATTAAAATCTTCTCAAACAAGACCTGAAAGAATTTGCCAGCACCAGACCAGCTCTTCAAGAAACCCTGAAGAAAGTACTGTTCCAGGAAAACTAAAGAGCTAACCGACAGAAACAAAGAAATAAAAGGCTGCTGTGACAATGGCTAAGTTAAACTTCGGGACAGATCCAGTTACATCGATAATAACATTGAATGTGAACGGATTAAATTCCCCAATCAAGAGACACAGACTGGCCAAATGGATTAAAAAAAGAGCCCCTCTATCTGTTGTCTGCAGGAAACCCACCTCATCAATAAAGACATGCATAGATTGAAAGTGAAGGGTTGGAAAAAGGTTTACCATGCATTAGGGAACAAAAAAAAAAAAAGCTGGAGTAGCGATACTAATTTCTGACAATATAGCCTTTAAAACAAAAACTGTTCGAAGAGACAAAGAAGGGCACTATATTGTAGTAAAAGGATCAATAGATCAAGAAGATATAACTCTTATAAATATCTATGTGCCCAACACAGGAGCACCCAAATATGTGAAGGAAAGACTGTTAGATCTAAAAGGGGAGATAGACTGCGATACACTAATTGTTGGAGACCTCAACACTGCACTATCCCCTCGGGACAGATCATCTAGAAAAAAAATAAAGAGATAAAGGATCTGAATGATACAATAAATGAAATGGATTTAACAGACATCTATAGAACTTTCTATCTAAAAACCGCAAGATACACTTTTTTCTCACCCCCACATGGAACCTTTTCGAAGATTGACCACATCATAGAGCACAAAGCAAGCCTTTGCAGATTCAAAGGCATAGAAATCATTCCCAGCATCTTCTCTGACCATGATGGAATTAAACTTGAGTTTAATTTCAAGAGAAATCCTCAAAAATACTCATATACATGGAAACTAAATAACTTACTACTGAATGACTCCACTACTGATGAAATAAAGTCCGAAATCAAAAGATTCATGGAAGCTGATGACAATGAGAACACGAGTTTCCACAATTTTTGGAACACTGCAAAACAGTCATAAGAGAGAAGTTTATAGCAATTAGTGCTCATAAGAGGAAGACGGAAAGAAGGCAAATGGATCACTTAACATCATGCCTCAGAGTATTGGAGAAGCAACAGCAAAATGATCCAAAAAACTCCAGGAGAAAGGAAATAATAAAGATCTGAGCAGAAATAAATGAAATAGAAAATAAGCAAACTATACAGAAAATAAATAAAAGTAAAAGCTGGTTTTTTGAAAAGATAAACAAAATTGATACGCCACTAGCGAGACTTATTAAGAAGAAGAGAGAAAGGAACCAGGTGAATCAAATCTGCAATGAAGCAGGAAATATAACAGACAAAGCAGAAATACAGAACATAATTAGAGGATATTATGAACAACTATATGCCAAGAAACAAGATAATCTGGATGAGATGGACAAATTCTTGGACACGTATAATCTACCAAGATTGAGCCAGGAGGATATAGAAAGCCTAAATAGGCCCATAACAAGCGAGGAGATTGAATCCATAATAAATAGCCTTCCAACAAAGAAAAGTCCTGACCCGGATGGATTCACCTCTGAGTTCTATAAAACATTCAAAGAAGAGCTAACCCCCATTCTGCTCAAGTTATTTCTAAAGATCCAAAAGGGTGAATCTCTCCCGAATTCATTCTATGAAGCCTCCATCACCCTTATCCTCAAAACAGATAAGGACAGGACAAGGAAGAAAAACTATAGACCAATATCTCTGATGAATATAGACTCAAAGATTCTCAACAAGACACTAGCAAACCGTATCCAACAACTTATAAAAAAGATTATACATCATGATCAGGTAGGCTTTATTCCAGGGATGCAAGGTTGGTTCAACATACGTAAAAACATAAATGTAATTCACCATATTAACAGGAAAAAAGACAAAAACCATATGGTCATATCGATTGATGCAGAAAAAGCATTTGATAAGATACAACATCCCTTCATGATCAAGACGCTCAGCAAAATTGGCATACAAGGGTCATTTCTCAACACAATAAAAGCTATCTATGAAAAACCCATCGCGAATATCATCCTGAATGGAGAAAAGCTGAAAGCTTTCCCACTAAAAACGGGTACAAGACAAGGATGTCCACTTTCTCCACTCCTTTTCAACATAGTACTGGAAGTCCTCGCCAATGCAATCAGAAAAGAGGAAAAAATTAAAGGCATCCAAATAGGAAAAGAAGAGGTGAAACGCTCTCTATTCGCAGATGACATGATTGTGTACATAGAAGACCCAATGATTTCCATAAAGAAATTTCTGGAAGTAATGCACAAATACAGTAAAGTTGCAGGATACAAAATTAATATACAGAAGTCTATAGCGTTTCTATATACAAACAACAGGCAGACGGAGATAGAACTGAAAAAAGTTGTTCCATTTACCATAGCCACAAAAAGTATAAGATAGTTAGGGATAAATCTAACCAAAGAAGTTAAAGACCTCCACAAGGAAAACTATGAGAAGCTAAAAAAAGAAATTGAAAATGACACAAAAAAGTGGAAGGACATCCCATGTTCCTGGATTGGAAGAATTAATATAACCAAAATGGCAATTCTACCCAAATTAATCTACCTATTTAATGCAATGCCAATCAAAGTATCAGATACATTCTTCATAGATTTAAAAAAGATCATCATAAAATTCATCTGGAATAATAAAAGACCCCGCATTGCCAAAGCAATTCTACAAAAGAAGAGTGGAGTGGGCGGCATCTCACTCCCTGACCCTAAAATATACTACAAAGCTGTAGTAATCAAAACAGCATGGTATTGGCACAGGAACAGACATGTGGACCAATGGAACAGAATTGAGTCCACAGGAATAAAGTCCCAGTCATTCAGTTAACTGATTTTTGACAAGGGGTACCAGTCAATCCAGTGGTAAAAGAAAAACCTCTTCAGCAAATGGTGTTGGAAAAACTGGATTACCACCTGTAGAAAGATGAATCTGAACCCCTACCTCTCACCTTTAACAAAAATCAAGTCAAGGTGGATCAAGGATCTAAATCTAAGACCCCAAACTATAAAACTGCTTCTAGAAAACACTGGGGAAACTCTGGGAGACATTGGGGTAGGGAAAGACTTCTTACATAAGACCCCCAAAGCACAGTCGATAATCTCCAAAATAAACAAGTGGGATTACATCAGACTTATAAGTTTCTGCATGGCAAAAGACACAGTAATAAGTGTGAATCGACAGCCCTCAGAATGGGAAAATATTTTTTTTTTTTGGAGAGGTTTTTTCGCTATAGGGCGCGTGCGCTCGCCAGACAGACAGAGAGAGACAGAGAGACAGAAAGCGAGAAATCACCCCCCAGGGGGGATGGTCACGCCGCAATCCCTTCTCCTCCATTCTCCTCTCGGGATCTTGGGCACGCACACACACGCGCCCGGCGTGAGTTGTAAGCCACCGGGTCCGAGACGCGAATCGCGATCGACTACGTGGGAGTCCAGCGACATAGCCATTACGCTAACTGCTGGTTCCCAGAATGGGAAAATATTTTTGTAAACTCTGCATCAGATAAGGGATTAATAACCAGAATACATAAGGAACTAAAGAAGCTGTTTGGGATAAAAAGATGATGAAACCTATTAAAAGATGGGAGAAGGAGTTGAAAAGAACACTCACTAAAGATGACATACGAATAGCCAGAAGGCATATGAAAAAATGTTCAACATCCCTCATCGTAAGGGAAATGCAGATCAAAACAACAATGAGATACCACCTAACTTCAGTCAGAATGGCTAAGATTAAAAAAAAAAATTATTAAGTGTTGGTGGGGGTGTGGTGAAAGGGGAACTCTCTTACACTGCTGGTGGGAATGGAAATTAGTCCAACCACTGTGGAGAAGAATTTGGAGATTCCTCAAAAATCTACAAATAGAACTGCCATATGATCCAGAAATCCCATTTCTTGGCATCTACCCAAAGGACAGAAGAATTTCTCATTGAAAAAGTGCTTGCACATCGATGTTTATTGCGGCACTTTTCACGATCGCTAAGACATGGAACCAACCCAAATGCCCCCGTCCGGATGAATGGATTGAAAAACTGTGGCACATATACTCTATGGAATACTATTCAGCCATTAAGACCAACAAAACCGTGACTTTTGACAGAAAGTGGAAGAAAATGGAAGATTTACTGCTGAGTGAAGCAAGCCAGGCTATAAAGGAGAGACACTGTGTGTCCCCACTTAATATATACCAAATGTCCACACTCTATAACTGAAACTGATGGGCTAAAGGATGTACAAACACAAGAGGTGGATGTGAATGCCAGATGTGTGGTGTTTGGAGGAGTGGGGCCTGGGGAAGAACATTTGGAGGAGGGATATGGAGACAACATGGCTGAGACAGAGAGGTAGTGTTGTTATATTCTGATCAACTTGACCAGGGAGAAATGTTCATATATTGAAATGATCACCTTGTAAGCTAAATAATGTAATTGAATGTAATAAAAAATGTAAATAAAAAATGGTAAAATTTTAAAAAAAAAGTAATGCTGTTTAGTGCACACCAAACTTAAAGCCAGAATTAAGCCTCTAGGAACCACATCACACCTCATTGTGACCACAGCACAAAACTCTATAACCCTCAGAACAAAACTGGGACAATTTGCACACTCAACTAACACTCCCAACTGAAAAGGACCTTTAGAAATATTCATAGAGATCCACCATTGGGAGTAATGGTGTTTAGTCAACACCGCACTATAACACAGTATTAAGCCTCAAGGACCCAAATCATACCTCATTGTGACCACAGAACAAAACTCTGTAATGTAGAACACCAAACTATGATGCTCAACATACGCCACTGAGAATGAAATCTAACTGACATTGAGAGAAAAATTCATTGAGACCCACAATTGTATGTACTGATACACAGAGCACACCCCATTTTAAGACCAAAAGAGTCTCTATGATGCACAGTACACCAACTTGTGACCAGAGCACAAAACACTGTAAACCTCAGGACAAAACGGTGACACTCTGCACACCCAGCTAACACAACTGAAAGGGACCTTGAGAAAAATTCATACAGACACACCATTGGAAGTAATGGTGTTTAGTCAACACCGCACTTTAACCCAGAATTAAGCCTCAAGGACCCAAATCATAACTCATTGTGACCACAGCACAAAGCTCTGTAACATAGAACACCAAGGTATAACGCTCAGCATATGCCACTGAGAATCAAATCTAACTGACACCAAGAAAAAAATTAATTGAGACCCACAATTGCATGTACTTATACACAGAGCACACCCCATTTTAAGACCAAAAGAGCCTCTATGATGCACCGTACACCAACTTGTGAACACAGCACAAAACACTATAACCCTCAGCACAAAGCTGTGACACTCTGCCCACCCAACTAACACTCACAACTGAAAGGGTCCTTGAGGAAAGTTCATAGAGACCCACCATTTGAAATAATACTGTTTAGTGCACACTGAACTTTAAGCCAGAATTAAGCCTCAAGGACAGACATTACACCTGATTGTGACCACAGCAGAAAACTATGTAACATGCAGCACAAAACTGGGACATTCTGCAATCCCAACTAAAACTCACAACTGAAAAGGACCTTGAGAAATAGACACAGAGAACCACCTTTGGAAGTAATGCTGTTTAGTGAGCACTACATTTTAAGCCAGAATTAAGCCTCAAGGACCCACATCACACCTGATTGTGACCACAGCACAGAGCTCTGTAACCCTCAGCACGAAACTATGACACTCTGAACGCCCAACTAACACTCACAACTGAAAGGGACATTGAGAAAAATTCATAGAGACCCACATTGGAAGTAATGCTGTGGCAGTAATGTTGTTTAGTGCACACCAAACTTTAAGCAAGAATTAAGCTCCAAGGACCCAAACCACACCTCATTGTGACCACAGCACAAAACTCTGTAACCCAGTACACCAAACTATGACTCTCAGCATAAGCCACTGAGAATCAAATCTATGTGACACCGAGAGAAAAATTCATTGAGACCCACAATTGCATGTACTGATACACAGAGCAGACCCCATTTAAAGCCCAAAAGAAGCTCTATTATGCACAGTACACCAACTTGTGACCACAGGACAAAACACTGTAACTTTTAGGACAAAACTGTGACACACTGCACACCCAACAAACACTCACAACTGAAAGGTACCTTCTGAAAAATTAATACAGACCCACGTTTGGATGTAATACTGTTTAGTGCACACCAAACGTTAAGCCAGAATTAAGCCTCAAGGACCCACATTACACCTGATTGTGACCACAGCACAAAACTCGGTAACCTGGAGCACAAAACTGTGACACTTGGCAAACGCAACTAACACCCACAACTGAAAGGTACTTTGAGAAAAATTCATAGAGACTAACCGTTGAAAGTTATGCTGTTTAGTGCACACTGAACTTTAAGCCAGAATTAAGCCTCAAGGACCCATATCACACCTCATTGTGACCACAGCACAAAATTTGGTAACCCTGAGCACAAAACTGTGACACTCGGCACACAAAACTAACACCCACAACTGAAAGGTACCTTCAGAAAAATTCATAGAGGCCCACCATTGAAAGTAATGCTGTTTAGTGCACACTAACTTTAAGTCACAATTAAGACTCAAGGACCCATATCACACCTCATTGTGACCACAGCAGAAACTCTGTAACCCTAAGAATAAAACTGTAACACTGTGCACACCCAACTAACACTCACAACTGAAAGGTACCTTCTGAAAAATTAATAGAGATTCACCTTTGGAAGTAATACTGTTTAGTGCACACCAAACGTTAAGCCAGAATTAAGCCTCAAGGACCCACATCACACCTGATTGTGACCACAGCACAAAAATCTGTAACCCGGAGCACGAACTGTGACACTCGGCACTCCCAACTAACACCCACAACTGATAGGTACCTTGAGAAAAATTAATAGAGATCCACCATTGAAAGTAATGCTGTTTAGTGCACACTGAACTTTAAGTCAGAATTAAGCCTCAAGGACCCACATCACGCCTGACTGTGACCACAGCAAAAAACTCTGTAACCCTGAGCACAAAACTGTGACACTCGGCACACACATCTAACACCCAAAACTGAAAGGTACCTTGAGAAAAATTCATAGACATCCACCATGAAAGTAATACTGTTTAGTGCACACTGAACTTTAAGCCAAAATTAAGTGTCAAGGACCCATATCACACCTCATTGTGACCACAGCAAAAAACTATGTAACCCTAAGAACAAAATTGTGACACTCTGGACATCCAACTAACACTCACCACTGAAAAGTACCTTGAGAAAAATTCATAGAGACCCACCATTGAAAGAGATGCTGTTTATTAAACACTGAACATTAAGTCAGAATTAAGCCTCAAAGACACACATCAAACCTCATTGTGACCACAGCACAAAACTCTGTAACCCTGAGCAAAAAACGGTGACACTCTGCACACCGAACTAATACACACAACTGAAATGTACCTTGAGAAATATTCATAGAAACCCAACATTGGAAGTAATGGTGTTTAGTCAACACCACACTTTAACCCAGAAGTAAGCCTCAAGAACTCAAATCATACCTCTTTGTGACCACAACACAAAACTCTATAATGCAGAACACCAAACTAAGATACTCAGCATTTGCCACTGAGAATCAAATCTAACTGACACCAAGAGAAAAATTCATTGAGACCCTCAATTGCATGTACTGATACACAGAACACACCCCATTTTAAGTCCAAAAGAGCCTTTATGATGCTCAGTACACCATCTTGTGACCACAGCACAAAACACTTTAACTGTCAGCACAAATCTGTGACAATATGCACACACAACGAAGACTCAGAAGTGAAAGGGACATTGTGAAAAATTCATAGTGACCCACCATTGGAAGTAATTCTGTTTAGTGCACACCAAACGTTAAGCCAGAATTAAGCCTTAAGGACACATATCACACCTCATTGTGATGACAGCACAAAACTCTGTAACCCCGAGCACAAAACTGTGACACTCGGCACACAAAACTAACACCCTCAACTGAAAGGTACATTGAGAACAATTCATAGAGACCCACCATTTAAAGGAATGCTGTTTAGTGCACATTGAACTTTAAGTCAGAATTAAGCCTCAAGGACCCATATCACACCTCATTGTGATCACAGCACAAAACTCTTTAACCCTAAGAACATAACTGTGACACTCTGCACACCCAACTAACACTCAAAACTGGAAGGTACCTTCAGAAAAATTCATACAGTACTACCTTTGGAAGTAATACTGTTTAGTGCACACCAAACGTTAAGCCAGAATTAAGCCTCAAGGACCAACATCACACCTGACTGTGACAACAGCAAAAAACTCATTGACCCTGAGCACAAAATTGTGACAATCGGCACTCCCAAAGAACACCCACACCTGAAAGGTACCTTGAGAAAAATTCATAGAGACCCACCATTGAAAGTAATGCTCTTTAGCGCACAATGAACGTTAAGACAGAATTAAGCCTCAAGGACCCACACCACACCTGGTTGTGACCACAGCACAAAACTGTAAGCCTGAGCAAAATACTGTGACACTCGGCACCCAACTAACACCCACAACTGAAAGGTACCTTGAGAAACATTCATAGAGACTACCATTGAAAGTAAAGCTGTTTAGTGCACACTGAACTTTAAGCCAGAATTAAGCCTCAAGGACTCACATAACACATCATTGTGACCAAGGCAAAAAACTGTAACCCTGAGCACAAAACAGTGGCACTCGGCACACGAAACAAACACCCACAACTGAAAGGTACCTTGAGAAACCTTGATAAAGCCCCACCATTGAAAGTAATGCTCTTTAGCACACAATAAACTTTAAGCCAGAATTAAGCTTCAAAGACCTCCATCAAACCTCATTGTGACCACATCACAAAACTCTGTAACCCTTAGCACCAAACTCTTACACTCAGCACACACAACTAACACCCACAACTGAAAGGTACCTTGAGAAAAATTCATAGGGACCCACTATTAAAAGTAATGCTGTTTAGTGCACAATGAACTTTAAGTCAGAATTAAGCCTCAAGGACCCAGATCATGCCTGATTGTGACCACAGCACAAAACTCTGTAACCCTGAGCACAAAACTGTGACACTCAGCACACAAAACTAACAACAACAACTGAAAGGTACCTTGATATAAATTCATAGAGGCCCACCATTGAAAGCAATTCTGTTCAGTGCACACTGAACTTTAAGTCAGAATTAAGGCTCAAGGATCCATATCACATCTCATTGTGACCACAGCACAAAACTCTGTAACCCTAAGAACAAAACAGTGACACTCTGCACACCCCAATAACACTCATAACTGAAAGGTACCTTGAGAAAAATTTATATAGACCCACCATTGAAAGTAATGCTCTTTAGCGAACAATTAACTTTAAGCCAGAATTAAGCTTCAAAAACCCATATCACACCTCATTGTGACCACATCACAAAACTCTGTAACGCTAAGAACAAAACAGTGACACACTGCACATGGAACTAACACTCACAACTGAAAGGTACCTTCTGAAAAATTCACAGAGACCCACGATTGGAAGTAATACTGTTTAGTGCACAATGAACATTAAGCCAGATTTTAGCCTCAAGGAACCACATCACACATGATTGTGATGACACCACAAAACTCTGTAACCCTGAGCACAAAAGTGTTACACTCAGCACTCCCAAATAACACCCACAACTGAAAGGTACCTTGAGAAAAATTCATAGAAACCCACCATTGAAAGTAATGCTCTTTAGCGCACAATTAACTTAAAGAAGAATTAAGCCTCAAGGACCAACATCACGCCTCATCGTGACCACAGCACAAAACTCTGTAACCCTGAGCAAAAAATTCTGACAATCGGCACTCCCAAATAACACCCACAACTGAAAGGAACCTTGAGAAAAAATCATAGAGACCCACCATTGAAAGGAAAGCTCTTTAGCACACAATTAACTTTAAGCCAGAATTAAGCTTCAAGGACCCACATCACACCTCATTGTGACCACATGACAAATCTCTGTAACCCTTAGCACAAAACTGTTACACTCAGCACACACAACTAACACCCACAACTGAAAGGTACCTTCTGAAAAATTCAGAGACCCACCATTGGAAGTAATACTGTTTAGTGCACACCGAACGATAAGCCAGAATTAAGCCTCAAGGATCCACATCACACGTGATTTTGACCACAGCACGGAACTCTATAACCCTGAACACAAAACTGTGACACTCGGCACACAAAACTAACACCCTCAACTGAAAGGTTTCTTGGGAAAAATTCATAAAGACCCACTTTGAAAGTGATGCTGTTTAGTGCACACCGAACTTTAAGCCAGAATTAAGCCTCAAGGACCCATATCACACCTCATTGTGACCACAGCACAAAACTCTGTAACTCTGAGTACAAAACTGTGACACTCTGAACACCCAACTGACACTCACAACAGAAAGGTACCTTGAGAAACATTCATAGAGACCCACCATTGGAAGTAATGCAGTTTAGTTAACACCGCACTTTCACCCAGAATTAAGCCTCAAGAACTCAAATCACACCTCTTTGTGACCACAACACAAAACTCTGTAACTCATAACACCAAACTATGATGCTCAGCATACGCCACTGAGAATCAAATCTGACACCGAGAGAAAAATTAATTGAGACCCACAATTGCATGTACTGATACACAGAGCACACCCCATTTTAAGTCCAAAAGAGCCTTTATGATGCTCAGTACACCATCTTGTGACCACAGCACAAAACACTGTAACCCTCAGCACAAAACTGTGACACTCTGCACATACAACTGACACTCAGAACTGAAAGGGACCTGGTGAAAAATTCATAGAGACCCACCATTGGAAGTAATGCTCTTTAGTTCACACCGAATGATAAGCCAGAATTAAGCCTCAAGGACCCACATCACACCTGATTTTGACCACAGCACAAAACACTGTAACCCTGAGCACAAAACTGTGACACTCGGCACACCCAATTAACACCCACAACTGAAAGGTCCCTTGAGAAAAATTCATAGAGACCCACCTTTGAAAGTAATGCTGTTTAGTGCACACTGAACTTTATGCCAGAAGTAAGCCTCAAGCACCAATATCAACCCTCATTGTGACCACAGCAAAAACTCTGTAACCCTGAGCAGAAAACCATGACACTCCGCACACCCAACTAACACACAAAACAGAAAGTTATCTTGAGAAAAATTCATAGAGACCCACCATTGAAAGTAATGCTGTTTAGTGCACTCTGAACATTAAGCCAGAATTAAGCCTCAAGGACCCATATCACACCTCATTGTGACCACAGCACAAAACTCTGTAACCCTGAGCAAAAAACGGTGACACTCTGCACACCGAACTAACACACACAACTGAAATGTACCTTGAGAAATATTCATAGAAACCCAACATTGGAAGTAATGGTGTTTAGTCAACACCACACTTTAACCCAGAAGTAAGCCTCAAGAACTCAAATCATACCTCTTTGTGACCACAGCACAAAACTCTATAACACAGAACACCAAACTAAGATGCTCAGCATTCACCACTGAGAATCAAATCTAACTGATACCAAGAGAAAAATTAATTGAGACCCACAATTGCATGTACTGATACACAGAACACACCCCATTTTAAGCCCAAAAGAGCCTTTATGATGCTCAGTACACCATCTTGTGACCACAGCACAAAACACTTTAACCGTCAGCACAAATCTGTGACAATATGCACACACAACAGACACTCAGAACTGAAAAGGACCTTGTGAAAAATTCATAGTGACCCACCATTGGAAGTAATTCTGTTTAGTGCACACCGAACGTTAAGCCAGAATTAAGCCTTAAGGACACATATCACACCTCATTGTGATGAAAACACAAAGCTCTGTAACCCCGAGCACAAAACTGTGACACTCAGCACAAAAAACTAACACGCACAACTGAAAGGTACCTTGAGAAAAATTCATAGAGACCCACCATTGCAGTAATACTGTTTAGTGCACACTGAACTTTAAGCCAGAATTAAGCCTCAAGGACCCATATCACACCTGATTGGAACCACAGCACAAAACTGTTAACCCTGAGCACAAAACTGTGACACTCGGCACACCCAAGTAACACCCACAATTGAAAGGTACCTTGAGAAAACTTTACAGAGACCCACCATTGGAAGTACTACTGTTTAGTGCACAATGAACTTTAAGCCAGAATTAAGCCTCAAGGACCCATATCACACCTCATTGTGACCACAGCACAAAACGTTGTAACCCTAAGAAGAAAACTGTGACACTCTGCACACCCAACTCACATTCACAACTGAAAGGTACCTTGAGAAATATTCATAGAGACCCACAATTGGAAGTAATTTTGTTTAGTCAACACCGCATTTTAACCCAGAATTACGCCTCAAGAACTCAAATCACACCACTTTGCGACCACAGCACAAAACTGTATAACACAGAACACCAAACTATGATGCTCTGCATACGCCACTGAGAATCAAATCTAACTGACACCGAGAGAAAAAAATCGTTGAGACCCACAATTGCATGTACTGATACACAGAGCACACCCCATTTTTAAGCCCAAAACAGCCTCTATAATGCTCAGTAAACCAAGTTGTGTCCACAGCACAAAACACTGTAACCCTCATCACAAAGTTGTGACACTCTGCACACCAAACTAACGCTCACAACTGAAAGGTACCTTGTAAAAATTCATAGAGACCCACCATTGGAAGTAATACTGTTTAGTGCACACCAAACTTTAAGCCAGAATTAAACCTCTAGGACCCACATCACACCTGATTGTGACCACAGCACTAAACTCTGTAACCCTCAGCAGAAAATTGTGACACTCGGCACACCCAACTAACACTCATATCTGAAAGGTACCTTGAGAAAAATTCATAGAGACCAACCATTGGAAGCAATGCTGTTTAGTGCACACCAAACGTTATGCCAGAATTAAGCCTCAAGGACCCACATCTCTTCTGATTGTGACCACAGCATAAAACTCTGTAACCCTGAGCACAAACCTTTGACACTCGGCACACCCAACTAACACCCACAACTGAAAGGTACCTCGTAAAAAATTAATAGAGGCCCACCATTGGAAGCAATACTGTTTAGTGCACACTGAACGTTAAGCCAGAATTAAGCCTCAAGGACCCACAACACACCTGATTGTGACCACAGCAAAAAACTCTGTAACCCTGCACACAAAACTGTGACACTCAGCACCCCCAACTAACACCCAAAACTGAAAAGTATCTTGAGAAAAATTTAAAGAGACCCACCATTAAAAGTAATGCTGTGGGAACCAGCAGTTAGCGTAATGGCTATGTCGCTGGACTCCCACGTAGTCGATCACGGTTCGCGACTCGGACCGGGTGGCTTACAACTCACGCCGGGCGCGTGTGCGTGCGTGCCCAAGATCCCGAGAGGAGAATGGAGGAGAAGGGATTGCGGCATGACCATCCCCCGGGGGGTGATTTCTCACTTTCTGTCTCTATGTCTCTCTCTGTCTGTCTGGCGAGCGCACGCGCCCTATAGCGAAAAAACCTCTCCAAAAAAAAAAAAAAAAAAAAAGTAATGCTGTTTAGTGTACACTGAATTTTAAGCCAGAATTAAGCCTAAAGGAACCATATCACACCTCATTGTGACCACAGCACAATACTCTGTAACCCTGAGCACAAAACTGTGACAATCGGCACACCCAACTAACACCCACAACTTAAAGGTACCTTGTGAAAAATTCATAGAGACCCACCATTGGAAGTAATACTCTTTAGAGCACAGCAAACATCAAGCAAGAATTAAGCCTCAAGGACCCACATCACACCTGATTGTGACCACAGCACAAAACTCTGTAACCCTGAGCACAAAACTGTGACAGTTGGCACATGCAACTAACACCCACAACTGAAAGGTACCTTGAGAAAAATTCATACAGACCCACCACCAAAAGTAATGCTGTTTAGTGCACACTGAAATTTATGCCAGAATTAAGCCTTGAGGAACCGCATCACACCTGATTGTGACCACAGCACAACCCACACCCTAACTCTAACCCTCAACACTACCCCTTGCCCTAAACCTAAATTTAACCCTAACACTCACACTCCTGTCACCATAACCCGAACCCTCATCCTAGCCCTACTCTCTCAACCTAACCTTAACTCCGGGCCCTAACCGTAACACAAACCGAAACCATCACCCAAACACAAGCCCTAAGCCTAATACTAACCCCTGAACCCACACCTAAACCTAAATCGACCCCTAACCGTAACCCTACCGTAAGCCTAACCCAAGCCCTAAGACTCGCACCGATATAAACCCAAAGCCTAAACCTAACCGTAATGGTAACCGAAACCATCAACCTAACCTGAAAACTAACCCTAACCCTCACCCCTAACCCTCACCCTGACTCTAAATCTAACCATAACACTCACCCTACCATAACAAGAACCGTAAACCTAACCCTAGCCCCAACTGTAAACATCACCCCTAGCCCTGAACCTGACCCTGTCTCTAAACCAAACCCTAACGCAAACCCCAGCCTTGAGCCTCACACTCACCCCTAACCCTCACCCTCAATCTAAACTTCACATTAACAGGGACCCTATTGCCCAACCCTAAACCTGACCCCTAAATGTAACGGTCACCCTTTCACCAGACTGAAGCTTAGTTGGGACCCGAACCCTAACCCTAACCCTCAACACTACACCTCACCCTAAACCTAAGTTTAAACCTAACACTCACCTTCTTGTCACCAGAAACTGAACCCTAACCCTAGCCCTACCCATTCAACTTAACCCTAACTCTGGACCCTAACCGTAACACTAACCGAAACCGTCACCCAATCCCAAACCCTAAGCCTAATCCTCACCCCTGAACCCATTCCGAAACCTAAATCGACCCCTAACCGTAACCCTACCGTAAGCCTAAAACTAACCCTAAGACTGGTGCCGAATCCGAACCCTTATGCCTAAACCTAACTGTAACGCTAACCGAAAACTTCAACCTAACCTGAAAACTAACCCTAACCCACACCCATAACCCTCTCCCTGACCCTAAATCTAACCATAACTCACAATATCATCACCAAAACCGTAACCCAAACCCTAGCGCTTCACCATAAACCTCACCTCTGACCCTGATCCTGAACCTGTCCCTAAAAAAACCCTAACCCAAACCCCAACCCTGAGCCTCAAACTCACCCCTAAACCTCACCTTCAATTTAACCCTCACCCTAACCCTACGGTAACCCTCACATTAACCCAGACACCATCGCCCAACCTTAATCCTGACCCCTAAATGTAACGGTCACCGTTTACCCTAACTGAAGCCTAACCCGGACCCAAACCCTAACCCCAACCCTCAACACAACCCCTTGCCATGAACCTAAATTTAACCCTAACACTCATCCTCCTGTCACCAGAACCCGAACCCTAACCCTAGCCCTACCCACTCAACCTAACCCTTAACTCTGGGCCCTAACCGTATCACTAACCAAACCCGTCACCCAAACCCAAACCATAAGCCTTATCTTCATCCCTGAACCCACTCCTTAACCTAAATCGACCCCTAACCGTAACCCTACCATAAGCCTAACCCTAACCCTAAGCCTCTTGCCGATCCGAACCCTGACGCCTAAACCTAACCGTAACAGTAACCGAAACCATCAACCTAACCTGAAAACTAACCCTAACCCTCACCATAACCCTCACCCTAACCCTGAATCTAACAATAACACTCACCCTAACGTCACACAAACCGGAACCCTAACTCTAGCCCCTCACCGTAAACATCACACCAAACCTTGAACCTGAACCTGTTCCTAAACCAAACCCTAACCCAAACCCCAGCCCTGAGCTTAACATTCACCCCTAACACTAACCCTCCATCTAATCCTCACCCTAACACTACTGTAACCCTCACATTAATTGGGACCCCATCAATGAACCCTAACCCTGAGCCTCGTGCCGAATCCGAAAACTTACGCCTAAACCTAACAGAATGGCTAACCGAAACCTTCAAAATAACACAAAAAATAACCCTAACCCTCACCCCTAACCCACACCCTGACCCTAAATCTAACCATAACACTCAACCTATTGTCCCAAGAACTGTAACCCTAACCCTAGCCTCTCACCATAATCCTCACCCCTGACCCTGAGCCTGACCATGTCCCTAAACCAAACCCTAACCCAAACCCTAACCCTGAGCCTAAAACTCACCCCTAAAACTAACCCTCAACCTAACCCTCACAATAACACTACCGTAACCCTCACATTAACCGGGGCCCCATCACCCAACCGTAACCCTGACCCCTAAATGTAACAGTCACAATTTTCCCTGACTGAAGCCTAACCTGGACCCGAACTCTAACCCTATCGCTCAACACTACCCGTCGCCCTAAATCTAAATTTAACCCTAACACTCACCCTCCTGTCACCCTAACCCGAATCCTAACCCTAGCCCTACCCACTCAACCTAACCCTAACTCCGGGCCCTAACCATAACACTAACCGAAACTGTCGACCAAACCTGAACCCTAAAACTAATCATCACCCCTAAACCCACTCCTAAACCTAAATCGACCCCTAACCGTAACCCTACCGTAAGCCTAACCCAAGCCCTAAGACTCGCACCGATATAAACCCAAAGCCTAAACCTAACCGTAATGGTAACCGAAACCATCAACCTAACCTGAAAACTAACCCTAACCCTCACCCCTAACCCTCACCCTGACTCTAAATCTAACCATAACACTCACCCTACCATAACAAGAACCGTAAACCTAACCCTAGCCCCAACTGTAAACATCACCCCTAGCCCTGAACCTGACCCTGTCTCTAAACCAAACCCTAACGCAAACCCCAGCCTTGAGCCTCACACTCACCCCTAACCCTCACCCTCAATCTAAACTTCACATTAACAGGGACCCTATTGCCCAACCCTAAACCTGACCCCTAAATGTAACGGTCACCCTTTCACCAGACTGAAGCTTAGTTGGGACCCGAACCCTAACCCTAACCCTCAACACTACACCTCACCCTAAACCTAAGTTTAAACCTAACACTCACCTTCTTGTCACCAGAAACTGAACCCTAACCCTAGCCCTACCCATTCAACTTAACCCTAACTCTGGACCCTAACCGTAACACTAACCGAAACCGTCACCCAATCCCAAACCCTAAGCCTAATCCTCACCCCTGAACCCATTCCGAAACCTAAATCGACCCCTAACCGTAACCCTACCGTAAGCCTAAAACTAACCCTAAGACTGGTGCCGAATCCGAACCCTTATGCCTAAACCTAACTGTAACGCTAACCGAAAACTTCAACCTAACCTGAAAACTAACCCTAACCCACACCCATAACCCTCTCCCTGACCCTAAATCTAACCATAACTCACAATATCATCACCAAAACCGTAACCCAAACCCTAGCGCTTCACCATAAACCTCACCTCTGACCCTGATCCTGAACCTGTCCCTAAAAAAAACCCTAACCCAAACCCCAACCCTGAGCCTCAAACTCACCCCTAAACCTCACCCTCAATTTAACCCTCACCCTAACCCTACGGTAACCCTCACATTAACCCAGACACCATCGCCCAACCTTAATCCTGACCCCTAAATGTAACGGTCACCGTTTACCCTAACTGAAGCCTAACCCGGACCCAAACCCTAACCCCAACCCTCAACACAACCCCTTGCCATGAACCTAAATTTAACCCTAACACTCATCCTCCTGTCACCAGAACCCGAACCCTAACCCTAGCCCTACCCACTCAACCTAACCCTAACTCTGGGCCCTAACCGTATCACTAACCAAACCCGTCACCCAAACCCAAACCATAAGCCTTATCTTCATCCCTGAACCCACTCCTTAACCTAAATCGACCCCTAACCGTAACCCTACCATAAGCCTAACCCTAACCCTAAGCCTCTTGCCGATCCGAACCCTGACGCCTAAACCTAACCGTAACAGTAACCGAAACCATCAACCTAACCTGAAAACTAACCCTAACCCTCACCCATAACCCTCACCCTAACCCTGAATCTAACAATAACACTCACCCTAACGTCACACAAACCGGAACCCTAACTCTAGCCCCTCACCGTAAACATCACACCAAACCTTGAACCTGAACCTGTTCCTAAACCAAACCCTAACCCAAACCCCAGCCCTGAGCTTAACATTCACCCCTAACACTAACCCTCCATCTAATCCTCACCCTAACACTACTGTAACCCTCACATTAATTGGGACCCCATCAATGAACCCTAACCCTGAGCCTCGTGCCGAATCCGAAAACTTACGCCTAAACCTAACAGAATGGCTAACCGAAACCTTCAAAATAACACAAAAAATAACCCTAACCCTCACCCCTAACCCACACCCTGACCCTAAATCTAACCATAACACTCAACCTATTGTCCCAAGAACTGTAACCCTAACCCTAGCCTCTCACCATAAACCTCACCCCTGACCCTGAGCCTGACCATGTCCCTAAACCAAACCCTAACCCAAACCCTAACCCTGAGCCTAAAACTCACCCCTAAAACTAACCCTCAACCTAACCCTCACAATAACACTACCGTAACCCTCACATTAACCGGGGCCCCATCACCCAACCGTAACCCTGACCCCTAAATGTAACAGTCACAATTTTCCCTGACTGAAGCCTAACCTGGACCCGAACTCTAACCCTATCGCTCAACACTACCCGTCGCCCTAAATCTAAATTTAACCCTAACACTCACCCTCCTGTCACCCTAACCCGAATCCTAACCCTAGCCCTACCCACTCAACCTAACCCTAACTCCGGGCCCTAACCATAACACTAACCGAAACTGTCGACCAAACCTGAACCCTAAAACTAATCATCACCCCTAAACCCACTCCTAAACCTAAATCGACCCCTAACCGTAACCCTACCGTAAGCCTAACCCAAGCCCTAAGACTCGCACCGATATAAACCCAAAGCCTAAACCTAACCGTAATGGTAACCGAAACCATCAACCTAACCTGAAAACTAACCCTAACCCTCACCCCTAACCCTCACCCTGACTCTAAATCTAACCATAACACTCACCCTACCATAACAAGAACCGTAAACCTAACCCTAGCCCCAACTGTAAACATCACCCCTAGCCCTGAACCTGACCCTGTCTCTAAACCAAACCCTAACGCAAACCCCAGCCTTGAGCCTCACACTCACCCCTAACCCTCACCCTCAATCTAAACTTCACATTAACAGGGACCCTATTGCCCAACCCTAAACCTGACCCCTAAATGTAACGGTCACCCTTTCACCAGACTGAAGCTTAGTTGGGACCCGAACCCTAACCCTAACCCTCAACACTACACCTCACCCTAAACCTAAGTTTAAACCTAACACTCACCTTCTTGTCACCAGAAACTGAACCCTAACCCTAGCCCTACCCATTCAACTTAACCCTAACTCTGGACCCTAACCGTAACACTAACCGAAACCGTCACCCAATCCCAAACCCTAAGCCTAATCCTCACCCCTGAACCCATTCCGAAACCTAAATCGACCCCTAACCGTAACCCTACCGTAAGCCTAAAACTAACCCTAAGACTGGTGCCGAATCCGAACCCTTATGCCTAAACCTAACTGTAACGCTAACCGAAAACTTCAACCTAACCTGAAAACTAACCCTAACCCACACCCATAACCCTCTCCCTGACCCTAAATCTAACCATAACTCACAATATCATCACCAAAACCGTAACCCAAACCCTAGCGCTTCACCATAAACCTCACCTCTGACCCTGATCCTGAACCTGTCCCTAAAAAAACCCTAACCCAAACCCCAACCCTGAGCCTCAAACTCACCCCTAAACCTCACCCTCAATTTAACCCTCACCCTAACCCTACGGTAACCCTCACATTAACCCAGACACCATCGCCCAACCTTAATCCTGACCCCTAAATGTAACGGTCACCGTTTACCCTAACTGAAGCCTAACCCGGACCCAAACCCTAACCCCAACCCTCAACACAACCCCTTGCCATGAACCTAAATTTAACCCTAATACTCATCCTCCTGTCACCAGAACCCGAACCCTAACCCTAGCCCTACCCACTCAACCTAACCCTTAACTCTGGGCCCTAACCGTATCACTAACCAAACCCGTCACCCAAACCCAAACCATAAGCCTTATCTTCATCCCTGAACCCACTCCTTAACCTAAATCGACCCCTAACCGTAACCCTACCATAAGCCTAACCCTAACCCTAAGCCTCTTGCCGATCCGAACCCTGACGCCTAAACCTAACCGTAACAGTAACCGAAACCATCAACCTAACCTGAAAACTAACCCTAACCCTCACCCATAACCCTCACCCTAACCCTGAATCTAACAATAACACTCACCCTAACGTCACACAAACCGGAACCCTAACTCTAGCCCCTCACCGTAAACATCACACCAAACCTTGAACCTGAACCTGTTCCTAAACCAAACCCTAACCCAAACCCCAGCCCTGAGCTTAACATTCACCCCTAACACTAACCCTCCATCTAATCCTCACCCTAACACTACTGTAACCCTCACATTAATTGGGACCCCATCAATGAACCCTAACCCTGAGCCTCGTGCCGAATCCGAAAACTTACGC
Organism: Tupaia tana; assembly: GCA_026018925.1. Lineage (NCBI taxonomy): Eukaryota > Metazoa > Chordata > Mammalia > Scandentia > Tupaiidae > Tupaia > Tupaia tana. The sequence goes on along the minus strand of JAKSZU010000018.1, from coordinate 70,288,835 downwards.
CTAAACCTAACAGAATGGCTAACCGAAACCTTCAAAATAACACAAAAAATAACCCTAACCCTCACCCCTAACCCACACCCTGACCCTAAATCTAACCATAACACTCAACCTATTGTCCCAAGAACTGTAACCCTAACCCTAGCCTCTCACCATAAACCTCACCCCTGACCCTGAGCCTGACCATGTCCCTAAACCAAACCCTAACCCAAACCCTAACCCTGAGCCTAAAACTCACCCCTAAAACTAACCCTCAACCTAACCCTCACAATAACACTACCGTAACCCTCACATTAACCGGGGCCCCATCACCCAACCGTAACCCTGACCCCTAAATGTAACAGTCACAATTTTCCCTGACTGAAGCCTAACCTGGACCCGAACTCTAACCCTATCGCTCAACACTACCCGTCGCCCTAAATCTAAATTTAACCCTAACACTCACCCTCCTGTCACCCTAACCCGAATCCTAACCCTAGCCCTACCCACTCAACCTAACCCTAACTCCGGGCCCTAACCATAACACTAACCGAAACTGTCGACCAAACCTGAACCCTAAAACTAATCATCACCCCTAAACCCACTCCTAAACCTAAATCGACCCCTAACCGTAACCCTACCGTAAGCCTAACCCAAGCCCTAAGACTCGCACCGATATAAACCCAAAGCCTAAACCTAACCGTAATGGTAACCGAAACCATCAACCTAACCTGAAAACTAACCCTAACCCTCACCCCTAACCCTCACCCTGACTCTAAATCTAACCATAACACTCACCCTACCATAACAAGAACCGTAAACCTAACCCTAGCCCCAACTGTAAACATCACCCCTAGCCCTGAACCTGACCCTGTCTCTAAACCAAACCCTAACGCAAACCCCAGCCTTGAGCCTCACACTCACCCCTAACCCTCACCCTCAATCTAAACTTCACATTAACAGGGACCCTATTGCCCAACCCTAAACCTGACCCCTAAATGTAACGGTCACCCTTTCACCAGACTGAAGCTTAGTTGGGACCCGAACCCTAACCCTAACCCTCAACACTACACCTCACCCTAAACCTAAGTTTAAACCTAACACTCACCTTCTTGTCACCAGAAACTGAACCCTAACCCTAGCCCTACCCATTCAACTTAACCCTAACTCTGGACCCTAACCGTAACACTAACCGAAACCGTCACCCAATCCCAAACCCTAAGCCTAATCCTCACCCCTGAACCCATTCCGAAACCTAAATCGACCCCTAACCGTAACCCTACCGTAAGCCTAAAACTAACCCTAAGACTGGTGCCGAATCCGAACCCTTATGCCTAAACCTAACTGTAACGCTAACCGAAAACTTCAACCTAACCTGAAAACTAACCCTAACCCACACCCATAACCCTCTCCCTGACCCTAAATCTAACCATAACTCACAATATCATCACCAAAACCGTAACCCAAACCCTAGCGCTTCACCATAAACCTCACCTCTGACCCTGATCCTGAACCTGTCCCTAAAAAAACCCTAACCCAAACCCCAACCCTGAGCCTCAAACTCACCCCTAAACCTCACCTTCAATTTAACCCTCACCCTAACCCTACGGTAACCCTCACATTAACCCAGACACCATCGCCCAACCTTAATCCTGACCCCTAAATGTAACGGTCACCGTTTACCCTAACTGAAGCCTAACCCGGACCCAAACCCTAACCCCAACCCTCAACACAACCCCTTGCCATGAACCTAAATTTAACCCTAACACTCATCCTCCTGTCACCAGAACCCGAACCCTAACCCTAGCCCTACCCACTCAACCTAACCCTTAACTCTGGGCCCTAACCGTATCACTAACCAAACCCGTCACCCAAACCCAAACCATAAGCCTTATCTTCATCCCTGAACCCACTCCTTAACCTAAATCGACCCCTAACCGTAACCCTACCATAAGCCTAACCCTAACCCTAAGCCTCTTGCCGATCCGAACCCTGACGCCTAAACCTAACCGTAACAGTAACCGAAACCATCAACCTAACCTGAAAACTAACCCTAACCCTCACCCATAACCATCACCCTAACCCTGAATCTAACAATAACACTCACCCTAACGTCACACAAACCGGAACCCTAACTCTAGCCCCTCACCGTAAACATCACACCAAACCTTGAACCTGAACCTGTTCCTAAACCAAACCCTAACCCAAACCCCAGCCCTGAGCTTAACATTCACCCCTAACACTAACCCTCCATCTAATCCTCACCCTAACACTACTGTAACCCTCACATTAATTGGGACCCCATCAATGAACCCTAACCCTGAGCCTCGTGCCGAATCCGAAAACTTACGCCTAAACCTAACAGAATGGCTAACCGAAACCTTCAAAATAACACAAAAAATAACCCTAACCCTCACCCCTAACCCACACCCTGACCCTAAATCTAACCATAACACTCAACCTATTGTCCCAAGAACTGTAACCCTAACCCTAGCCTCTCACCATAAACCTCACCCCTGACCCTGAGCCTGACCATGTCCCTAAACCAAACCCTAACCCAAACCCTAACCCTGAGCCTAAAACTCACCCCTAAAACTAACCCTCAACCTAACCCTCACAATAACACTACCGTAACCCTCACATTAACCGGGGCCCCATCACCCAACCGTAACCCTGACCCCTAAATGTAACAGTCACAATTTTCCCTGACTGAAGCCTAACCTGGACCCGAACTCTAACCCTATCGCTCAACACTACCCGTCGCCCTAAATCTAAATTTAACCCTAACACTCACCCTCCTGTCACCCTAACCCGAATCCTAACCCTAGCCCTACCCACTCAACCTAACCCTAACTCCGGGCCCTAACCATAACACTAACCGAAACTGTCGACCAAACCTGAACCCTAAAACTAATCATCACCCCTAAACCCACTCCTAAACCTAAATCGACCCCTAACCATAACCCTACCATAAACCCTTATGCCTAAACCTGAACATAACACTCACCGAAACCGTCAACCTAACCCGAAAAACTAACCCTAACCTTCAACCCTAACCCTCGCCCTGACCCCAAATCTAACCATAACACTCAACCTACTGTCACCCAAACCATAAACCTAACCCTAGCCCCTCACCCCTAAAAATGACCCTGACCCTGTCCTTAACCCAAGCCCTAACCCAAACCCCAACACTGAACCTCACACTCACCCCTAACCCTCACCCTCAATCTAACCCTTACCCTAACACTACCAGAACCCTCACATTAACCCAGACGCCATTGCCCAACCCTAACCCTGACCCCTAAAGGTAAGAGTAACCCTTTGACCCAACTGAAGCCTAGCCCGGACCTGAACACTAACCCTATCTGTCAACACTACCACTCCCCCGAAACCTAAATTAAACCCTAACACTCACCGTCCTGTCACCAGAAACCGAACCCTAACCATAGCCATACCCACTCCAACTAACCCTAACTCCAGGCACTAACCATAACACTAACCGAAACCGTCACCCAAACCCAAACCCTAAGCCTAATCGTCACTCCTGAACCCATTCCAAAACCTAAATCGACCCCTAACCGTAACCCTACCGTAAGCCCTAACCCTAACCCTAAGACTTGCACCGATCCGAACCCTAACGCCTAAACCTAACCGTAAAGTAACCAAAATCGTAAACCTAACCTGAATATTAACCCTAACCCTCACCCCTAACCCTCGCTCTTACCCTAAATCTAACCATAACACTCACCCTACCATCACCCAAACCATAACACTAAGCCTAGACCCTCACCGTAAACATCACACCTAACCCTGACCCTGACCCTGTCCCTAAACCAAACCCTAACCAAAACCCAAATCCTGACCTCACATTTACCCCTAACACTCACCCTCAATCTAACACTCACCCTAACCCTACCGTAACCCTCACATTAACTCGGACCCCATCGCCCCCCCCCAAACCTGACCCCTAAACGAAACGATCAACCTTAGCCCTGACTGAAGCCTAACCTGAACCCGAACCCTAACCCTAACCCTCAACACTACCCCTCACCCTAAACCTAAATTTAACCCTAACACTCACCCTAACCATAACTCCGGGCCCTAACCGTAACACTAAACCAACCCGTCACCCAAACCCAAACCATAAGCCTTATCCTCACCCCTGAACCCACTCCTAAACCTAAATCGACCCCTAACCATAAGCCTACAGTAAGCCTAACCCTAACCCTAAGCCTCGTGCCAATCCGAACCCTGACACCTAAACCTAACAGGAACGCTCACCGAAACCGTCAACATAACCCGAAAACTAACCCTAACCCTCACCCTTAACCCTCGCCCTGACCTTAAATCTAACATTAAAACACACCCTACTGTCACCCGAACTGTAACCCTAACCCTAGCCCCTCACCATAAACCTCACCCATAACACTGATCCTGACCCTGACCCTAACCCAAACCCTAACCCAAACCCCAACCCTGAGCTTCACACTCACCCCTAGCCCTCACCCTCAATCTAACCCTCACCCTAACACTACCATAAACCTCACATTAACCCGGACCCCATTGCCCAACCCTAAACATGACCCCTAAACGAAACAGTCACCCTTTGCCCTGACTGAAGCCTAACCCAGACCCGAACCCTAACCCTAACCCTCATCACTACCCTTCACTGAAAACCTAAATTTAACCCTAACACTCACCCTTCTGTCACCAGAACCCGAACCCTAACCCTAGCTCTACCCACTCTACATAACCCTAACTCTAAGCCCTATCCATAACACTGTCCGAAACCGTCGCCCAAACCCGAACCATAAACCTAATCCTTACCCCTGAACCCACTTCTAAACCTAAATTGACCCCTAACCGTAACCCTACCATAAGCCTAACCCTAACCCAAAGCCTCGCGCCAATACAAATCCTAAGCCTAAACCCAACTGTAACACTAACCAAAACCGTAAACCTAACCAGAAAACTAACCCTAACCCTCACCTGTAACCCTTGCCCTGATCCCAAATCTAACGATATCACTCACACTACCGTCACCCAAACCGTAACCCTAACCCTAGGCCCTCACCATAAACCTTACCCCTAACACTGACCTTGACCCTGTCCCTAACTGAACCATAACCCAAACTCTAATCGTGAGCCTCACACTCACCACTAACCATCACCGTCAATCTAACCCTCACCCTAACACTACCGTATCCCTCACATTAACCCGGACCCCATCACCCAACCCTAACCCTGACCCCTAAAGGTAACAGTAATCCTTTGACCCGACTGAAGCCTAGCCCGGACCTGAACCCTAGCCCTAACCCTCAACACTAGCCCTCGCACTAAACCTTAATTTAACCCTAACACTCACCCTCCTGTCACCAGAACCCAAACCCTAACCCTAGCCCTACCCACACCAACTAACCCTAACTCTGGGCCCTAACCATAACACTAAACAAAACTGTCGCCCAAAACCCGAACCCTAATACTAATCCTCCTCCCTGAACCCACTCCTAAACCTAAATCGACCTCTAACTGTAACCCTACTGTAAGCCTAAACCTAACCATAAGTCTCGCGCTGATCCGAACCCTAATGCCTAAACCTAAACGAAACGCTAACTGAAACCGTCAACCTAACCCAAAAACTAACCCTAACCCTCACCCTTAACCCTAACCCTGACCCTAAATCTAACCATAACACACACCCTACCGTAACCAGAACCGTAACCCGAACCCTAGCCCCTCACTGTAAACCTCTCCAATAACCCTGAACCAGACCTGTCTCTAACCCAAACCCTAGCCCAAACCTGAACCCGGAGCCTAACACTCATCCCTAATATGAACCCTCAATCTAACCCTCACCCTAACACTACCGTAACCCTCACATTAACCCAGACCCCATCGGCCAACCCTACCCTGACCCCCAAAATGTAACGGTCACCATTTGACCCAACTGAAACCTAGTTCAAATTTGAATCCTAACCCTAACCCTCAACACTATCCCTCGCCCTAAACTTAAATTTAACCTTAACACTCACCCTCCTGTTACCAGAACCCAAAGCTTAACCCTAACCCTACCTACTCCACCAAACCCTAACTCCAGGCCCTAACCATAACACTAAACAAAACCGTCACCCAAACCCGAACCCTAAGCCTAATTCTCACCCCTGAACCCACTCCTAAACCTAAATCGACCCCTAACCGTAACCCTACCGTAAGCCTAACACTAACCCTAGGCCTCGTGCCAAATCAGAACTCTTACGCCTAAACCTAACCGTAATGCTCACCGAATGCATCAATCTAACCTGAAAAGTAATCCTAACCCAACCAGTAACCCTCGTCCTGACCCTAAATAGAACCATAACACGCACCCTACCGTCATCCGAACCGTAACCCTAACCCTAGCCCCTCCCCGTAAACCTCACCCCAACACAGACCTGACACTGTCCCTAACCCAAACCCTAACACAAATCCCAACCCTGAGCCTCACCCTCAATCTAACCCTCACCCTAACACTACCGTAACCCTCACGTTAACCCGGACCCCATTGCCCAACCCTATCCCTGACCCCTAAAAGTAAGCGTAACCCTTTGCCCTGACTGAAGCCTAGTCCGGAACCGAACCCTAACCCTAACGCCCAACACTACCCCTCGCCCTAAACCTAAATTTGACCCTAACACTCACCCTCCTATCACCAGAACCCGAACCCTAACCCTAGCCCTACCCACACAACCTAACCCTACCTCTGGGCCCTAACCATAACACTAACCGAAACGGTCACCCAATCCCAAACCCTAAGCCTAACCCTCACCCCTGAACACACTCCTAAACATAATTCGACCCCTAACCGTATCCCTACCATAAGCCTACCCCAACTCTAAACCTCACGCCGAATCTGAACCCTTATGCCTAAACCTAACCAAAACCTTCAACCTAACCTGAAAACTAACCCTAACCCTCACCTATAACCCTCGCCTTGACCCTAAATCTAACCGTAACACTCACCCTACCCGTAACCAGAACCATAACCCAAACTCTAGCCCCTCACCATAAACCTCACACCTAACCCAGAACCTGAACCTGTCCCTAACCCAAACCCCAACCCTGAGCCTCACACTCACCTCTAACCCTCACCCTCAATCTAACCCTCAGCCTAACCCTACTGTAACCCTCACATTAACAGGGACCCCCCATCGCCCAACCCTAAACGTGACCCCTAAATGTAAGGGTCACACTTTGACCCGACTGAAGCCTAGTTCAGACCCAAACTCTAACCCTAACCCTCAACACACCCCTCGCCATAAACCTAAATTTAACCCTAACACTCACCCTCCTGTCTCCAGAACCTGAACCCTAACCCTAGCCCTACCCACTCAACCTAACCCTAACTCAGGGCCCTAACAGTAACAGTAACCGAAACCGTCATGCAAACCCAATCCATAAGCATAATCCTCACGCCTGAACCCACTCCTAAACCTAAATCGGACCCCTAACCGTAACCCTACCGTAAACCTAACCCTAACCCTAAGCCTCGCGCCGATCCAAACCCTAACACGAAAACCTAACTGTAACACTAACCGAAACCATCAACCTAACCCAAAAACTAACCCTAACCCTCACCACAAACCCTCGCCCTGATCCTAAATCTAACCATAACACTCACCCTACCGTCACCAGAACCATAACCCTAACCCTAGCCCCTAACCATAAACCTCACCCCTAACCCTGAACCTGACCCTGTCCCTAACACAAACCGTAACGCCAAACAACCCTGAGCCTAACACTCACCCCTAACACTAACCCTCAGTCTAACCCTCACCCTAACACTACTGTAATCCTCACATTAACCCGGACCCCATCGCCCAACTCTAAACCTGACCCCTAAAGTTAACAGTAACCCTTTGACCCGACTGAAGCCTAGCCCGGACCATAACACTAACCCTAACCCTCAAACTAGCCCTCACCCTAAACCAAAATTTAACCCTAACACTCACCCTCCTGTCACCAGAACCCGAACCCTAACCCTAGCCCTACCCACTCCAACTAACCCTAACTCCAGGCCCTAAACATAACACTAACCGAAACCGTCACCCAAACCCAAACCCTAAGCCTAATCCTTACCCCTGAACCCACTCCTAAACCTAAATCGACCCTAACCGTATCCCTACCGTAAGCCTAACCCTAACCCTAAGACTCACGCCGATCCGAACCCTAATGCCTAAACCTAACCGTAACGGTAACCGAAAACCGTCAAACTAACCCTAAATCTAACCATAACACTCACCCTGCTGTCACCCGAACCGTAACCCTAACTCTAGCCCCTCACTGTAAACCTCACACCTAACCCTGACCCTGACCCTGTCCCTAAACCAAATCCTAACCCAAACACCAACGCTGAGCCTCATACTCACGCCCTAACCCTCAACCTCAATCTAACCCTCACCCTAACACTACCGTAACCCTCACATTAACCCGGACCACATCACCCAACCCTAATCCTGACCCCTAAACGTAACGGTCATCCTTTCCCCTGACTGAAGCCTAGTTCAGACCCGAACCCTAACCCTAACCCTCAACACTGCACCTCGCCCTAAACCTAAATTTAAACCTAACATTCACCTACTTATCACCAGAACCCAAACCCTAACCCTAGCCCTACCCATTCAACCTAACCCCAATTCTGGGCCCTAACCGTAACACTAACCGAAACTGTCACCCAAACCAAACTCTAAGCCTAATCCTCACCCCTGAACCCACTCCTAAATCTAAATAGACCCCTTACCGTATCCCTACTGTAAGCCTAACCCTAACCCTGAGCCTCACGCCGAATCCAAAACCTTATGCCTAAACCAAACAGTATGGCTAACCGAAACCTTCAACATAACACGAAAAATAACCCTAACCCTCACCCCTAACCCACACCCTGACCCTAAATCTAACCCATAACACTCACCGTATTGTCCCAAGAACCATAACTCTAACCCTAGCCTCTCACCGTAAACCTCACCCCTGACCCTGAGCCTGACCATGTCCCTAAACCAAACTCTAACCCAAATCCGAGCCCTGAGCCTAAAACTCACCCCTAAAACTGACCCTCAATCTAACCCTCACACTAACACTACCGTAACCCTCACATTAACTGGGACCACATCACCAACCCTAACCCTGACCCGTAAATGTAACAGTCACAATTTTCCCTGACTGAAGCCTAACCCAGACCCGAACCCTAACCCTAACCCTCATCACTACGCTTCGCTGAAAACCTAAATTTAAACCTAACACTCACCCTTCTGTTACCAGACCCCAAACCCTAACACTAGCTCTACCCACTCAACCTAACCCTAACTCTGAGCCCTATCCATAACACTAACCAAAACCGTCACCCAAACCTGAACCACAAGCCTAATCCTCACCCCTGAACCCACTCCTAAACCTAAATCGACTTCTAACCATAACCCTGCCATAAGCCTAAAACCCTAACAATAAGCCTCGCGTCGATCCGAACCCTAATGCCTAAACCTAAATGAAACGCTAACCGAAACCATCAACCTAACCCAAAAACTAACCCTAACCCTCACCCCTAACCCTCACCCTGACCCTAAATCGAACCATAACACGCACCCTACCGTCACCCGAACCGTAACCCTAACCCTAGCCCCTCACCGTAAACCTCACCCCAACACAGACCTGACACTGTCCCTAACCCAAACCCTAACACAAATCCAAACCCTGAGCCTCACACTCAACCCTAACCCTCACCCTCAATCTAACCTTCACCCTAACACTACCGTAACCCTCACATTAACCCGGACCCCATCACCCAACCCTATCCCTGACCCCTAAAAGTAAGCGTAACCCTTTGCCCCAACTGAAGCCTAGTTCGGACCTGAACCCTAACCCTAACTCCCAACACTCCCCCTCGCCCTAAACCTAAATTTAACCCTAACACTCACCCTCCTGTCACTAGAACCCGAACCCTAACCCTAGCCCTACCACACAACCTAACCCTACCTCCGGGCCCTAACCGTAACTCTAACCGAAACTGTCACCCAAACCCAAACCCTAAGCCTAATCCTCACATCTGAACCCACTCCTAAATATAAATCAGCCCCTAACCGTATCCCTACCATAAGCCTACCTCAATTCTAAACCTCGCACCGAATCCGAACCCTAACGCCTAACCCTAACCGTAACGCTCACCAAAACCATCAACCTAACCCAAAACCTAACCCTAACCCTCAACCCTAACCCTCGCCCTCACCCGAAATCTAACCATAACACTCACCCTACTGTCACCCGAACCGTAACCCTAACCCTAGACCCTCACCATAAACCTCACCCCTAACACTGAACCTGAACCTGTTCCTAACCTAACCCTAACCCAAACCCCAATGCTGACCTCACACTCACCCCTAACCCTCACCCTCAATCTAACCCTCACCCTAACCCTACCGTAACCCTCACATTAACCCGGACACCATCGCCCAACCCTACCCTGCCCCCTAAACGTTACGGTCACCCTTTGCCCTGACTGAAGCCTAACTCGGACCCGAACCCTAACCCTAACCCTCAACTCTACCCCTCGTACTAAACCTAAATTTAACCCTAACACTCACCCTCCTGTATCCAGAACCCAAACCCTAACCTTAGCCCAACTCACTCAACCTAGCCCTAACTCCGGGCCCTAACCGTAACACTAACCGAAACCGTCATGCAAACCCGAACCATAAGCCTAATTCTCACCCCTGAACCCACTCCTAAACCTAAATCGACCGCTAACCGTAACCCTATCGTAAACCTAACCCTAACCCTAAGCCTTGCACTGATCCGAACCCTAAGGCGAAACCGTAATGCTAACCGAAAACATCAACCTAACCTGAAAACTAACCCTAACCCTCACCGCAAACCCTCACCCTGACCCTAAATCTAACCAAAACACTCACCCTACCGTCACCAGAACCGTAACCCTAACCCGAGCCCCTCACCGTAAACCTCACCCCTAACCCTGAACCTGACCCTGTTCCTAACACAAACCTTAACGCCACATGAACCCTGAGCCTAACACTCACCCCTAACACTAACCCTCAATTTAACCTTCACCCTAACACTACAGTAACCGTCACAGTAACCCGTACCCCATCGCCCAACCCTAACCCTGACCCCTAAAGGTAAAAGTAATCCTTTGACCCGACTGAAGCCTAGCCCAGACCTGAACCCTAACACTAGCCCTCAACACTAGCCCTCGCCCTAAAACTTAATTTAACCCTAACACTCACCCTCCTGTCACCGGAAAGCAAACCCTAACCTTAGCCCTACACACTCCACCTAACCCTAACTCCGGGCCCTAACCGTAATACTAACCAAAACCGTCACAAAACCTGAACCCTAAACCTAATCCTCACCCCTGAACCCACTCCTAAACCTAGATCGACTCCTAACCATAACCCTACCGTAAGCCTAACCCTAACCCTAAGCCCACACCGATCCGAAATCTAATGCCTAAACCTAACCATAACGCTCACCGAAACCGTCAACCTAACCCGAAAACTAACCCTAACCTTTACCCCTAACCCTCGTCCTGACCCCAAATCTAACCATAACACTCACCCTACCATCACCCGAACCGTAACCCTAACCCTAGCCCCTCACCGTAAATCTCACCCCTAACACTGAACCTGAACCTGTCCCTAACCCAAACCCCAAACCTGAGCCTCACACTAACCCCTAACCCTAACCCTCATTCTAACCCTCACTCTAACCCTACTGTAACAGTCACATTAACCCGGACGCCATCGCCCAACCCTAACCCTGACCCCTAAACATAACGGTCACCATTTGCCCTGACTGAAGCCTAACCCGGACCCAAACCCTAACCCTAAACCTCAACAATGCCCCTCGCCCTAAACCTAAATTTAACCCTAACATTCACATTCCTGTCACCAGAACCCAAACCCTAAACCTTGCCCTACCCACTCAAACTAAAACTAACTCCGGCCCCTAACCATAACACTAACCGAAACCGTCATCAAAACCCGAACCCTAAGCCTAACCCTCACCCCTGAACCCACTCCTAAACCTAAATTGACCCCTAACCGTAACCCTACCGTAAGCCTAACCCTAACCCTAAGCCTCGTGCCAATCCGAACCCTAATGCCTAAACCTAACCGTAACGCTCACCAAAACCTTCAACCTAACCCGAAAACTAACCCTAACCCTCACCCCAATCCTCATCCTGATTCTAAATCTAACCATAACACTCACCCTACTGTCACCCAAACTGTAAACCTCACCCCTAACCCTGACCCTGACTCTGTCCCTAACCCAAATCCTAAACCCAACCCCAACCCTGAGCCTCACACTCAACCCTAACCCTCACCCTCAATCTAACCCTCACCCTAACACTACTGTAACCTTCACATTAAACTGGACCCCATCGCCCAACCCTAAACCTGACCCCTAAGCGTAACGGTAACCCTTTGCACCAACTAAACCCTAGCCAAGACCCGAACCCTAACCATAACCCTCAACACTACCCTTAGCCCTAAACCGAAATTTAACCCTAACACTCACCCTCCTGTCACCAGAACCCGACCTTAACCCTAGCCCTACCCACTCAACCTAACCCTAACTCCGGGCCCTAACCATAACACTAACAGAAACCGTCGCCCAAACACGAGCCCTACACCTAATCCTCACCCCTGAACCCAATCCTAAACCTAAATCAACCCCTAACCATAACCCTACCGTAAGCCTAACCCTAACGCTAAGCCTCACGCCGATCCAAACCCTACCACCTAAACCTAACCATAAAACTAACTGACACCGTCAACCTAACCCGAAAACTAACCCTAACTCAAACCCCTAACGCTCGCCCTGACCCCAAATCTAACCATAGCATTCACCCTACCATCACCTGAACCGTAACTCTAACCCTAACCCTCACCGTAAACCTCACCCCTAACCCTGACCCTGACCCTGCCCCTAACCCAAACCCTAACCTAAACCCCAACCCTGAGTCTCACACTCACCAATAACCCTCACCATCAATCTAACCCTCAGCCTAATCATACCATAACCCTCACATTAACCAGGACCCCATTGCCCAACCCTAACCCTGACCCCTAAACGTAACGGTCACCCTTTGCCCCAACTGAAGCCTAGCCCGGACCTGAACACTAACCCTAACCCTCAACACTACCCCTCGCCCTAAATCTAAATTTAATCCTAACATTCACCTTCCTGTCACCAGAACCCGAACCCTGAACCTAGCCCTACCCACTCAAACTAACCCTAACTCCGGGCCCTAACTGTAACACCAAACAAAACCATCGCCCAAACCCGAACCCTAAGCCTAATCCTCACCCCTGAACCCACTCCTAAACCTAAATCCACCCCTAACTGTAACCCTACCGTATGCCTAACCCTAAACCTAAGCCTCGCGCCAAATCTGAACACTAACACCTAAATCTAAACGTCACGCTAACCGAAACCGTCAACCTAACCCAAAAACTAACACTAACCCTCACCCCTAACCCTCACCCTGACCCTAAATCTAAACATAACACTCAACCTACTGTCACCCGAACCATAACCCTAACCCTAACCCTAACCCTAACCCTAACCGTAAATCTCACCCCTAAGTCTGAACCTAACCCTCTCCCTAACCCAAACCCCCAACCTGAGCCTAACACTCACCCCTAACCCTAATCCTCAATCTAACCCTCACCCTAACCCTACCGTAACCCTCACCCTAACCCGGACCCCATCGCCCAACCCTAACCCTGGCCTCTATACGAAACAGTCACCCTTTCCCCTGACTGAAGCCTAGCCTGGACCTGAACCCTAACCCTAACCCTCAAAACCACCCCTCTCCCTAAACCTACATTTAACCCTAACACTCACTCTACTGTCACCAGAAACCAAACCCTAACCCAAGCCCTAACCACTCAACCTAACACTAACTCCTGGCCCTAACTCTAACGCTAACTGAAACTGTCACCCAAACGCAAACTCTATGCCTAATCCTCACCCCTAACCCTATTCCTGAACCTAAATCAAACCCTAACAGTAACTCTACTGTATGCCTAACCCTAAGCCTAAGCCTAATGTCAAAACAACCCTAATGCCTAACCCTGGCCAGAACGCTAACTAAAATCAACAACCTCACCCGAAAACTAACCCTAACTATCACCCCTAACCCTCGCCCTGACCCTAAATCTCATGATAACACTCACCCTACTGTAACCCAAACCGTAACCATAACCCTAGCCGCTCACCTTAAATCTCACCCCTAACCCTGACCCTGACCCTGACCATAACCCAAACCCTAACCCAAACCCCAACCATGTCCCTAACACTCACCCTAACCCTAACCCTCACTCTAACCCTACCCCTACCCCTAACACTACCGTAACCCTCACATTAACCCGGACCACATCGCCCAACCCTAACCCTGACCCCTAACCCTAACAGTCAGGCTTCACCCCGACTTAAGCCTAACTCGGACCCAATCCCTAACCCTAACCCTCAAAACTACCCCTCACCCTAAACCTAAATTTAACCCTAACACTCACCCTCCTGTCACCAGGACCCGAACCCTAACCCTAGCCCTAACCACTCAACCTAACCCTAACTCCTGGCCCTAACAGTAACGCTAACTGAAACTGTCACTCAAACCCGAACCCTAAGCCTAATCCTCATCCCTGACCCTACTCCTGAACCTAAATCAAACCCTAACTGTAACCCTACCGAAAGCCTAACCCTAAGTGTAAGCCTAACGCCAAAACTGAACCCTGACGCCTAACCCTGGCCGGAACGCTAACCAAAACCATCAACCTCATCAGAAAACTAACCCTAACCCTCGCCCTGACCCTAAATCTCACCATAACACTCACCGTACCGTAACCTGAACCGTAACCTGAACCCTAGCCCCTCACCCTAAACCTTACCCCAACACTGACCCTGAACCTGACCCTAACCCAAACCCTTACCGAAATCCCAATCCTGACGCTAACACTCACCCCTAGCCCTAACCCTCACTCTAACCCCACCCCTAACACTACCGTAACCCTCACCATAACCCTGACCTTATCAGCCAACCCTAACTCTGACCCCTAACTCTAGCAGTCAGCCTTCACCCTGACTGAAGCATAGCCCGGACTTGGACCCTAATCCTAACCCTCACCCCTACCCCTCACCCTAAACCTAAATTTACCCCTAACATTCACCCTCCTGTCACCAGGATCTGAACCCTTACCCTAGCACTCACCACTCAACCTAACCCTAACTCCTGGCCCTAACAGTAACGCTAAACAAAACCATCCCCCAACCCGAAACCTAAGCCTAATCCTCACCCATGACCCTGCCTCTGAAACTAAATTGAACCCTAACCGTAACACTACCATAACCCTAACCCTAAGCCTAACACCAAAACCAAACCTTAACGTCTAACCCTGGCCGGAACGCTCACCAAAACCGTCAACCTCACCCAAAAACTAACATTAACCCTCACACCTAATCCTCACCCTGACCCCAAATCTAACCATAACACTCACCCTACCGTAACCCAAACCGTAACCCTAATTTTAGTCCCTATCCCTAAACCTCACCACAACACTGACCCTGACCCCAACCCATACCCAAACCCCAACCCTTACCCTAAAACTCACCCCTAACTCTAACCCTCAATCAAACCCTACCCCTAACCTTACCGTAACCCTCACCCTAACCCCAACCCTATACCCCAACCCTAACCCTGAACCCAAAACCTGACGGTCACACTTCACCCCAGCTGAATCCTGGCCCGGACACTGACGCTAACCCTAATCCTCACCCCTACCCCTCGCCCTAAACCTAAATTTACCCCTAACATTCACCCTCCTGTCACCAGGATCTGAACCCTTACCCTAGCCCTCACCACTCAACCTAACCCTAACTCCTGGCCCTAAACGAAACCATCGCCCAAACCCGAACCCTAAGGCTAATCCTCACCCCTGATCATACTCCAGAACCTAAATCGAACCCTAACCGTAGCTCTGCCATAAGCCTAACCATAAGCCTAAGCCTAACACCAAAACTGAACCCTAACACCTAACCCTGGCCAGAATGCTAACCAAAACCATCAACCTCACCCAAAAACTAACCCTCACCCTCATCCCTAACCCTCGCCCTGACCTCAAATCTAACCATAACACTCACCCTACCGTAACTCTAACCTTAAACCTAACCCTAGCCCCTCACCGTAAACCTCACACCTAATCCTGACCCGGACCCCAACCATAACCCAAACCCTAATCCAAACAGCAACCCTGACCCTAACTCTCTCCTCTAACCCTAACCCTCACATTAACCTACCCCTAACCCTACCGTAACTCTCACCCTAACCCTGACCTTATGGCCCAACCCTAACCCTGACCCCTAACCCTAACCATCAGCCTTCACCCCAACTGAAGCCTAGCCCAGACCCTGACCTAACCCTAGCCCTCACCCCTACCCCTCACCCTAAACCTAAGTTTATGACTAACACTAACCCTCTTGTCACCAGGACCCGAACCCTAACCCTAGCCCAAACCACTCAACCTAACTCTAACTCCTGGCCCTAACTGTAACGCTAACCGAAACTGGTGCCCAAACCCGAACCCTAAGCCTAATCCTCACCCTTGACCCTACTCCTGAACCTAAATCAAACCATAACCATACCCTACCGTAAGCCTAACCCTACGCCTAAGCCTAACTCCGAAACCGAATCCTAACGCCTAACCCTGGCCAGAACGCTAACCCAAACCTTCAACCTCACCCGGAAACTAACCCTAACCCTCACCACTAACCCTCGTCCTGCCCCTAAATCTCACCATAACACACCCTACCATAACCCGAACCGTAACCCAAACCCTAGCCCCTCACCCTAAACCTCACCTCAACACTGACCTTGACCCCGACCCTAACCCAAACCCTAACCGCAACCCCAATCCTGACCCTAACACTCACCCCTAACCCTAACCCTCACTCTAACCACACCCCTAACCCTACCGTAACCCTCATCCTAACCCCGACCCTATCCCCCAAACCTAATCCTGAACCCAAAACCTGACAGTCACCCTTCACCCCAACTAAATCCTGGCCCTGACCCTGACCCTAACCCTAATCCTCACCCCTACCCCTTGCCCTAAAGCTAAATTTACCCCTAACATTCACCCTCCTGTCACCAGGATCTGAACCCTTACCCTAGCCCTCATCACTCAACCTAACCCTAACTCCTGGCCCTAACCATAACGCTAACCAAAACTGTCGCCCAAACCCAAACCCTAAGCCTAATTCTCACCCCTAACCCTACTCCTGAACCTAAATTGAACCCTAACCGTAACCCTGCTGTAAGCCTAACCCTAAGGCTAAGCTTAACACTGAAACGAACCCTAACACCTAAACCTGGCCAGAATGCTAACCAAAACCGTCAACCTCACCTGAAAACTAACCCTAGCCCTCACCCCTAACCCTCACCCTGACCCTAAATCTAACCATAACACTCACCCTACCATAACTCGAACTGTAACCCTAACCCTAGCCCTTCATTTTAAATCTCACCCCTAACCCTGACCCCAACCCCAACCATAACCCAAACCCTAACCCAAACCCCAACCCTCACCCTAACACTCACCCCTAACCCTAACCCTCACTCTAACCCTACCCCTAACCCTACCATAACCCTCACCCTAACCCTGACCCTATCACCCAACCCTAACCCTGACCCCTAACCCTAAGGGTCAGCCTTCACACCGACTGAAGCTTAGCCCGAACCCTGACCCTAACCCTAACCCTCACCCCTACACCTCGCCCTAAACCTAAATTTACCCCTAACATTCACCCTTCTGTCACCAGGACCCGAACTCTAACCCTAGCCCTAAGCACTCAACCTAATCCTAACCCCTGGCCCTAACCGTAACGCTAAACAAAACCGTCACCCAAACCCGAACCCTAAGCCTAATCCTCACCCTGACCCTACTCCTGAACCTAAATCGTACCCTAACCATAACCCTACCGTAATCCTAACCCTAAGGCTAAGCCTAACGCCGAAGCCAAACCCTAACACCTAACCCCGGCCAGAACGCTAACCCAAACCGTCAACCTCACGCAAAAACTAACCCTAACCCTCACCACTAACCCTCATCCTGCCCCTAAATCTCACCATAACACTCACCCTACATTAACCTGAACCATAACCCTAACCCTAGCCCATCACCCTAAACCTCACCCCTAACCATGACCCTGACCCCGACCCTAACCAAAACCCTAACCCAAACCCCAACCCTGACCCTAACACTCACCCCTAACCATAACCATCACTCTAACCTACCCATAACCCTACCATCACCCTCACCCTAACCCTTACCCTATCGCCCAACCCTAACCCTGACCCCTAACCATAACGGTCAGCCTTTACCCTGACTGAAGCCTTGCCCGAACCCTGGCCCTAATCCTAACCCTCACCCCTACCCCTCGCCCTAAACCTAAATTTACCCCTAACATTCACCCTCCTGACACCAGTATCTGAACCCTTACCCTAGCACTCACCACTCAACCTAACCCTAACTCCTGGCCCTAACAGTAACGCTAAACAAAACCATCCCCAAACTCAAACCCTAAGCTTAATCCTCATTCCTGACCCTACTCCTGAAACTAAATTGAACCCTATCCGTAACCCTACCATAACCCTAACCCTAAGCCTAATGCCGAAACGGTACCCTAACGTCTAACCCTGGCCAGAACGCTAACCAAAACCGTCAAACTCACCCTAAAACTAACATTAACCCTCACACCTAACCCTCATTCTGACCCCAAATCTAACCATAATACTCACCGTATCATAACCCGAACCGTAACCCTAATCCTAGCCCCTATCCCTAAACCTCACCCTAACCCTGACCCTGACCCCAATCCTTACTCAAACCCTAACTGAAACCCCAACCCTGACCCTAACACTCACCCCTAACTCTAACCCTCAATCAAACCCTACCCCTAACCTTACCGTAACCCTCACCCTAACCCCAACCCTATCCCCCAACTCTAACCCTGAACACAAAACCTGATGGTCACCCTTCACCCCAACTGAATCCTGGCCCGGACACTGACCCTAACCCTAGCCCTCAACCATATCCCTCACCCTTAACCTAAACTTAACCCTAACACTCACCTCCTGTCACCATGACCCGAACCCTAACCCTCACCCTAACCACTCAACCTAACACTAACTCCGGGCCCTAATCATAACTCTAACAGATACGGTCGCCCTAACCCAAACCCTAAGCCTAATCCTCACCCCTGACCTTGCTCCTAAATGTAAATCGAACCCTAACTGTAACCCTACCGTAAACCTAACCCTAAGCCTAATGCCAAAACCGAACCCTAACGTCTAACCCTAACTATAACGCTAACCAAAACATTCAACCTCACCGGGAAACTAACCCTATACCTCACCCCTAAGCCTCACCCTGACCCTAAATCTAACCACAATACTCACCCTACCGTAATCTTAATCCTAATCCCTAACCCTGAACCTAATTCTTAACCCTAAACATCACTGTAACCCAAATCTTTTTTTTTTTTTTTTGGAGAGGTTTTCGCTATAGGGCGCATGCGCTCACCAGACAGACAAAGAGAGACATAGAGACAGAAAGCAAGAAATTACCCCCCAGGGGGGATGGTCACGCCGCAATCCCTTCTCCATTCTCCTCTCGGGATCTTGGGCACACACGCACACACACCCGGCGTGAGTTTTAAGCCACCAGATCCAGGACATGAACCACAGTTGACTACGTGGGAGACCAGCAATATAGCCATTACACTAACTGCTGGTTCCCAGTAACCCAAATCTTAACCCTATCCCCAACCCTAACCCTAACACTCTCTCCTATCCCTTACTGTAAATTTAACCCTAACCCTACCCCTAACTCTACTATAACCCTAACCCTAATGCTATCACCCAACACTAACCCTTACTCCTAAACCTAACCGTAACACTTCACCAAAAATTAAGCCTAACCCAGACCCTAAGCCTAACCCTCACCCCTGACCCTAGCCCTAACCTAAATCTAACCCTAACACTAACCCTACTGTAACCATAACCCTAACCCTAATCCTAAGCCTAACCACTAAACATAATCCTAACTCCTAACACTAACCGTAACTCTAACCGAAACTGTAACCGAAGCCCCAACCCTAAGCCTAATTCTGACACCTAACCCTGATCCTAAACCTAAGTCTAACCCTAACCGTAATTGTACCATAACCCTAACTCTAACTCTTATCCTAACTCGTAACCATAATGGAAACACATAATCCTAAATGAAATGCTAAATAAAATGTAAACATAACCCGAAAACTAACCCTAGCACTCACTCCTAACCCTAGCCCTAATCCTAAATTTCACCATAACACTAATCCTACCGCAACCTTAACCATAACCCTAACCCTAATTCCCTAACCCTAAACCTAACTCCTAAACCTAACTGTAACCCTAACTCAAACCATAACCCAAACCCTAAATCTAACCCTAACATTCATCTGTAACCTTAATACTAATCCTAATTCTAACCCTAGCCCTAACACTTCTGTAACCCTAACTCTAAAGCTAACCCTACATCTATCGCCCTACCCTTTTCCTAACCCCTAAACCTACCCGTAACCCTTCACCCACCTTAACCCTAACCTTAACCCTAAACCTAACCCTCACCCCTAACTCTAGCCCTAAACCTAAATTTAACTCTAACACTAACACTACTGTGACCATAACAATAACCCTAACCCTAACCCTTACCACTGAACCTAACAGTAGCACTAACCCAAACTGTTACTCAAACCCTATCTCTAACTTAATACTCAACCCTAACCCTAATCATAAATCTAAATCTGACCCTAAATCTAGCTCTACCATAACTCTAACCCTAACCCTAATCCTAACACGTAACTCTAACCCTAACACCTAATCATAACTGTAACACCAACCAAAACTGTAAACATAGCCCTAAATCTAACACTAACCGTCAACCCTAATCCTAGCTCTAACCCTAAATCTAACCATAACACTAACCCTACCATAACCCTAACATTAACCCTAACCCCTAACCCTAATCTTAACAACTAACCCATTCTGTAACCTTAACCCAAAACGTAACGCAAACCCCAACACTAACCCTAACACTCACCCCTAACTCTAAATCTAACCCTAACTCTAACTCTGACCCTATCGCCCAACCCTAACCCTGACCCCTAAACCTAACTATGACCCTTCACCCAAACTTAAGCCTAGCCCAGACCCTAACCCTAACCCTAAACCACACCCCTACCCCTCACCCTAAACCTAAATTTAACCCTAAATATAGCCCTCTTGTAACCATAACCCAAACTCTAACCCTAGTCCTAACCACTAAACCTAACCCTAACTCCTGACCCACAACACACCCTACTCACAACCTAACCTAATGAGGACCCACAGCAAAACTCATTGAGTTCTACTGCATACCCCACTTTAAGCCACAGCACACTGAACTTTAAGCAACAGTACAGCCCACTGCAACCCACAGCACAGCTCAGTTAGTAGATTGCACACATCATTGAGACCCAAAGAACAAATCTGTGACCCAAAACGCACCCCACCCACACTCTATCCTCAAAAGGACCCACAGAAAATTTCATTAGTTACACTGCACACCTGACTTTAAGCCACAGCACACCAGAATTTCAAGAACAGCACAGTCGACTGTGACCCATTGCACACCTTAGTGAGACCACTACACACATTACTGAGACCCAAAGATCAAATCTGCGACAAACAACACACCCCATACATACTCTAACCTTACTAGCACCCACAGGAAAATTCATAGATTTACTGAGCACACCCCACTTTAAGCAACACCATGACAGATTTTAAACAAAACACATCCCTTGCGACCCACAGCACACCTCAGTTAGACCATTGCACACATCACTGAGACCGAAAGATCAAATCTGCAACCCACAACGCACCCTACTCACACCCGTATCTCACTAGGACCCACAGCAAAATTCATTGAATTACAGAGCACACCCCACTATAAGCTACACCACAACAGATTTTAAACAATAGAACAGCCCCCTGCGACCCTCAGCACACCTCAGTGACATCATTGCACACATCAGTGAGACACACACAAAAAAAATCTGCATCACACAACACACCCCGCTCACACCCTAATCTCACTGGGACCCACAGCAAAATTTATCGACTTACACGGCATATTCCACTTTAAGCCACAGCATACCCCACTTTAAACAACAGCACAGTCCACTGCAACCCACAGCATGCCACAGTGATACCACTGCACACACCACTGAGGCACAAAATACAAATCTGCAACCCACAACACAACCCTTTCATACCCTCACTTAAGACCCAGAGAAAAATACTTTGACTTACACTGCACATCCCACTTTAAGCCAAAAACATACCTCGCTGTAAACAACAGCACAGCCCACTGTGACCCACAGCACACCTCAGTGAGACCACTGCACACATCACTGAGATCCAAAGATCAAATCTGCAACCAACAACACCCCAACCACACCCAACCTCAATAGGACCTACAGAAAAATTTGCTGTTACAGAGCACAACCAAATTAAAGCCACAGAACATCCCTCTTTAAAGAACAGTACAGGGAACCAGCAGTTAGCGTAATGGCTATGTCGCTGGACTCCCACGTAGTCGACTGCGGTTCACATCCCAGACCAGGTGGCTTAAAACTCACGCCAGGCGCGTGTGTGCCCAAGATCCCAAGAGGAGAATGGAGGAGAAGGGATTGCAGTGTGACCATCCCCCCTGGGGGGTAATTTCTCGCTTTCTGTCTCTATCTCTTTCTCTGTCTGTCTGGCGAGTGCACGTGCCCTATAGCGAAAACCTCTCCAAAAAGAAAAAATAAAGAACAGTACAGCCATTTGTGACCCAGAGCACACCTCAGTAGGACCACTGCGCACATCACTGAGACACAAAGAAAAAATCTGCGACCCACAACACACCCCACTCACACCCTAAACTCACTAGGACCCACAGCAAAATTCATTGACTTACACTGCATATTCCACTCTAAGCCACATCATACTCCACTTTAAGCAGCAGCACAGCTCTGCGGTACACACAGCACACGTCAGTGAGACCACTGCACACATCACTTAGACCCAAATTACAAATCTGCACACACAACACACCTCATGCACACCCTAATCTCAATAGGACCTATAGCAAAATTTGTTGAGTTACAGAGCACACTCCCCTTTAAGCCAAGCACAACAGATTATAAACAACAGCACAACCCACTGTGACCCACAGCACACCTCAGTGAGACCACTGCACAGATCACTGAGACCCAAAGAAAAAATCTGTGACCCACAACACACCCCACACATACTCTAATGTCAATAGGACCCACAGCAAATTTCACTGGCTTACACTGCACATTCCACTTTAAGCCACAGCACACACCACTTTAAACAACAGCAGAGCACACCACGACCCAGTGCACAAGTCAGTGAGACCACTGCACACATTACTGAGACCCAAAGAACGAATCTGCGACCCACGATTCACTCCTCTCACACCCAAACCTCACTAGGACCCACAGAAAAATTCATTAAGTTACAAGGCAACCCACTTTAAGCCACAGCACACCCCACTTTAACCAACAGCACAGGCCTCTGTGACCCACAGCACAACTCAGTGTGACCACTGCTCACATCACTCAGACCCAAAGAACAAATCTGCGACCCACAACAAACCCCACTCACACCCTAACCTCACTAGGACCCACAGGAAAATCTTTGACTTACACTGCACATCCCAGTTTAAGCCACAGCATATCCCACTTTAAACAACAGCACAGCCCACTGTGACCCACAATGCACCTCATTATGACCAGTGCACACATCACTGAGACCCAAAGTACAAATCTGTGACCCAAAAAACCCCACTCACACCCTAACCTAACTAGGACCCACAGCAAAATCTGTTGTACTACAGAGCACAGCCAACTTTCAGCTACACCACAACAGATTTTGAACAACAGCAAAGCCCACAGCAACCCACAGGACACCTCAGTGAGACTACTGAACACATCACTGAGACTCAAAAATCCAATCTTCGACCAACAACACACCCATTTATGCCCTAACCTCAATAGAATCCACAAAAATATTTGTTGAGTTACACAGCACACCCAACTTTAAGCCACAAAACATCCCTTTTAAAGAAGAGCACGGCCATCTGCGACTCACAGCACAACTCAGTGAGACCACTGCACACATCACTGAGACACAAAGACAAAACCTTCGACCCAAAAACACCCCACTCACACACTAACCTAACTAGGACCCACAGCAAAGTTTGTTCAGTTACAGAGCACACCGTACTTTGAGCCACAGCACAACAGAATTTAAACAACAGCACAGACCACTGTGGCCCACAGGACACCTCAGTGAGACCACTGAACACATCACTGAGACCCACAAATCCAATTTGCGACCAACAACATACCCCACTCATGCCCTAACCTCAATAGAATCCACAAAAATATTTGTTGAGTTACACAGCACACCCAACTTTAAGCCACAGAACATCCCTTTTAAACAACAACACAGTCATCTGTGACTCACAGCACACCTCAGTGAGACCACTGCACACATCACTGAGACACAAAGAAAAAAATCTTTGACCCAAAAACACCCCACTCACACCCTAACCTCACAAGAACCCACAGCAAAGTTTGTTCAGTTACAGAGCACACCGTACTTTGAGCCACAGCACAACAGAATTTAAACAACAGCACAGACCACTGTGGCCCACAGCACACCTCAGTTAGACCACTATACACATCACTGAGACCCAAAGTAGAAATCTGTGACCCACAACACACCCCTCACACACCCTAACCTCACTAGGACCCACAGCAAAATTCATTGAGTTACATAGCACACCCCACTTTAAGCTACACAACAGATTTTAAACAATAGCACAACGCACAGCAATCCAAAACACACCTCAGTGAGACCACTGCACATATCACTGAGACACAAAGTACAAATCTACGACCCACAACACATCTCATTCACACGCTAATCTCACTAGGACCCACAGAAAAATTCTTTGACTTACACTGCACATCCCAACTTAAGCCACAGAATACCCCCACTATATTTTTTTAAACCTCTGCAATTACTAGTTTATTAGTATCATCCAGGACTCAGATTTTCAGTATTCCTCCTGAAATTACATAAACAAATGCAAATGGAAAGAATCCAATTCAAAATTATATAATAAAACAGCACTCCATCACAAAAGCGTGTAAAATTACAAGAACGCTATTTTAAAACACTGGCACTTTAAGAGAATGATAATCTCAAACCACAAAATTGCCAAATTGTTCCCTAAACTGTTAAGCAGATAAACATGACTCTAATTAATGAGTTTGGGTTTCGTAAAGAAAAATCAAATTCGAATAAATTGGCTAATTCGTAGTGAGATGCAAAGTTTGTGTCTTTGTTCTTCATGTCTATCTGATTTATAAAGGGGCAAACCACAATAGAGGAATTTTTCCCCTATTTTAAAATGTGGCATCATTTTAAAAGCTGGCCCAATTAATTAAAAATACTTTTAATGGAAAGTCAAGTTTCCTGAGCAGTCCATATTTAGATAAATGGGAAAAGACATTTACAGCCAGCACTTTCATAGCCTTTGCTGGAACCAAGGTCAACAAAAAACTTTATTACGGTAGTCTTATATTTTAAGCTCACGCTTTTGAGGATACATTCTAAAGTCTTCTTTAACGTGGGAACTTCAAAAATATAACTGTCATTACATGGTAATGGTAGTTAAAGAATATAGAGTCCTCATGTAAAGTTTAGAACACACTTTTCTATTAGTCCTTCAAGGACAGCTTTCAAAATGTTTGATTCTAATAATCCCATGCTGTGAGTAGACTGGTTACTCTTCACTTTATAAATGTTAAGTGGGCTATGTGAAATTTGCTATCAACTGATTAAAATTTCAGAATTTGTTATGGATGAAAACTGTCTCAATTTTTTATTACCCCCATCATGATATGCAGGGTGTGTAGACAAAAGCTTTTTATCAGCTAACTATAATGAAAAGATAAACACTGTAGTAATTCATGTGATCCAAAATGGGCAAAAGCAAAAGACTAGCTTCCCCTCAAGAAGAAAATTTCAGACCTATGAAAAGGACAATACTAATAAAAAAAATTGTATTTACTTAGAAGCATTCAGAATGTCAACAAAACAGCTGCAACTTTTTTTTGCAATTACAGAGTGGTATTCAATTAACAGAACAACAATTATTTTGTATAAGCTGCATCAGAAACAACTTAAGATGAAAAAACTACTATCCCCATATATAACTAATTTGTGCTGTGCACCAACAAGAACCTGCTTTAAATTTCCATGCCAATTTACAACCCCCATACTGTACCAGGCAAGGTTAGTGGCTATTGAAAATACCACCAGGACAGGGCTATCTAAAGACACATTCGGTAGTGCGTTAACTATACAAAAAAAGACACTGTACAGTTTAAAAACAAATCTTACACAGCCTTACATTTCAATTTTTTTCTTTAAAAGGAGTGAGTTGTGTACAAGGGGGTTAAATGCTTTATAGACAAGGAAAATAAAAACTGCTAGAACCAACTTATTCATCATCATCTTCTTCTTCATCTTCATCCTCTTCATCTTCCTCTTCTTCCTCATCTTCTTCATCTTCCTCATCTTCCTCCTCCTCCTTCTTTTTCTTGCTCTTTTCAGCCTTGACAACTCCCTTTTTTGCTGCATCAGGCTTTCCTTTAGCTCGGTATGCAGCAATATCCTTTTCGTACTTTTCCTTCAGCTTAGCAGCCTTCTTTTCATAAGGCTGTTTATCATCTGCAGCAGTGTTATTCCACATCTCTCCCAATTTCTTTGCAACATCACCAATGGATAGGCCAGGATGTTCTCCTTTGATTTTTGGACGATATTCAGAACAGAACAAGAAAAAGGCCAAAGGAGGCCTCTTGGGTGCATTGGGATCCTTGAACTTCTTTTTTGTTTCCCCTTTAGGAGGGACATAGGTTTTCATTTCTCTTTCATAATGGGCCTTGTCCACCTTTGCCATATCTTCAAACTTTCCTTTCTCTTTAGTATATATGGTCTTCCACCTCTCTGAGCACTTCTTAGAAAACTCTGAGAAGTTGACTGAAGCATCTGGGTGCTTCTTCTTGTGCTACACCTGGCAAGTTTGCACAAAGAATGCATATGATGACATTTTGCCTCTTGGCTTCTTAGGATCTCCTTTTCCCATGTTTAGTTATCTTTCCTCTGTGAAGCAGAGTCGCCCAGTGCCCTTTTGGCTCTCACTTGCCCCAGTGCTGTCTTTATGGAGCTCAATGTACTGCAATCCAGAATACCCCATTTTAAACAACAGCACAGCCCACTGCGACCCACAGCACATCATATTGAGACCTCTGAACCCATCACTGAGACCCAAAGTACAAATCTGTGAACCCCAACACTCCCCACTCACACTCTAACCTCACTAGGACCCAAAGGAACATTCATTGAGTTACACTGCACATCCCACTTTAAGACACAGCACACTGCACTTTAAACAACAACAGAGCCAACTGCGACCCAAGGCTCAAATCAGTGAGACCACTGCCCCCATCATTGAGACCCAAATAACAAATCTGTGGCCCACAACACACCCCACTCACACCATAACTTCACTAGGACCCATAGAAAAATTCATTGAGGTACACCGGACATCCCACTTTAAACCACAGCACACCCCACTTTAAACAACAGCAGAGTGAACTGCGACACACAGCACAACTAAGTGAGACCACTGCACCCATCACTGAGACCCAAAGAACAAATCTGTGACCCACAACACACCCCACTCACACCCTAACCTCACTAGGGCCCACAGCAAAATTCATTGAGTTACATTGCAAACCCAACTTTAAGCCACAGCACACCTCACTGTAAATAACAGCAAAGCCCAGTGCGACCACAACACACCTCAGTGACACGACTGCACATATCACGGATACCGAAAGAACAAACGTGTGACCCATAACAACCCCTCACAAAGCCTAACTTCACTAGGTCCTACAGCAAAATCTGTTAAGTTACAGAGCACAACCCACTTTAAGCCATATCACAACAGAATTTAAACAACAGCACAGCCCTCTGCGCCCCCAGCACCCGTTAGTTAGACAACTGCAAACATCACTGAGACCCAAAGAACGAATCTGTGACCCCCAACACTCCCCACACACTCCCTAACCTCACTAGGACCCACAGCAACATTCATGAGTTACACTGCACATCCCATTTTAAGCCACAGCATGCTGTATTTTAAACAACAACGCAGTCCACTACGACCACAGCACACCACAGTGAGACCACTGCATACATCACTGAGAACCAAAGAAAGAATATGCGACCCACAACAAACCCCACTCATACCATAACCTCACTAGGACCCACAGGTACATTCATTGAGTTACACTGAACACCCCACTTTAAGCCTCAGCATGCTGCACTTTAAACAACAGCACAGCCCCCACTTTAAGCTACACTACAATAGATTATAAACCCACAGCACAATTCAGTGAGACCACTGAACATATCACTAGGAGTGAAAGAACAAATATGTGACCCACAACACACACCATTCACAACTTTATCTCACTAGGACCCACAGCAAAATTTATCGAGTTGCACTGCACATCCCACTTTAAGCCACAGCACACCCTACTTTATTATTTTTAGAGGTTTTTTTTTTGCTATAGGGCACGTGCCCTCGCCAGAGAGAGAGAGAGACAGAGAGACAGAAAGCAAGAAATTAACCCCCAGGGGGGATGGCCATGCCACAACCCTTCTCCTCCATTCTCCTCTCGGGATCTTGGGCACACATGCACACGCACCCAGTGTGAGTTTAAGCCACTGGGTCCGGGACATGAACCGCGGTCGACTACATGAGAGTCCAGTGACGTAGCCATTACACTAACTGCTGGTCCCAGCACACCCCACTTTAAACAACATAACAGCCCACTGTGACCCACAGCACACCTCAGTGAGATCACTGAGACCCAAAGTACAAATCTGAGACCCTCAACACACCCCACCCTCAACACACCCCACACACACCCTAATCTCACTAGGACCCACAGCAAAATTCATTGAGTTTCACTGCACACCCCACTTTAAGCCACAGCACACCACACTTTACACAACAGTACACCCCACTGCGACCCACAGCACCCGTCAGTGAGACCACTGCACACATCACTGAGACCCAAAGAACGAATCTGCAGCCCCCCAACACACCCCACTCACACTCTAACCTCACTAGGACCCACAGCAAAATTCATTGTGGTACACCACACACTTAACTTTAAGCCACAGCACACACCACTTTAAGCAACAGCACAGCCCACTGTGACACACAGCACACCAGTTAGACAAGTACGCAGATAACTGAAAACCAAAGAACAAATCTGTGACCCACAACACATCCCTCTCACACCCTAACCACTCTATGACCCACAGCAACATTCATTGCATTACATTGCACATCCGACTTTAAGCCACAGCACACCACATTTTAAACAAGAACACAGCCATCTACGACCACAGCACACCTCAGTGGGACCACTGCACATATCACTGAGAACCAAAGAATGAATCTGCGACCCACAACACATCCCACTCACACCCTAACTTCACTAGGACCCACAGCAAAATCAATTCAGTTGCACTGCACACCACAATTTAAGTCACAGCACACCACACTTTAAACAACAGCACAGCCTGCTGCAACTCACAACACCTGTCAGTGAGACCACTGAACACATCACTGAGACCCCAAGAATGAATCTGTGAGCCCGAACACACCCCACATACACCCTTATCTCACTAGGACCAACAGCAAGATTAATTGGGTTACACTGCACACCCCACTTTAAGCCACAGCACAATACATTTTAAACAACAACACAGTCCACTACAAACACAACACACCTCATTGAGACCACTGCACCTATCACTGAGATCCAAAGAAGAAATCTGCGGCCCACAATTCACCTGACACACACTAACTTCACTAGGACCCACGGCAAAATTTATTTAGGTACACTGCACACACCACCTTAAGCCACAGCACACCCCTCTTGAAACAACAGCACAGCCCACTGTGACCCACAGTACACCACAGTGAAATTACTGCACACATCACTGTAACCCAAAGAACACATCTGCAACCCACAACACACCTCACTCACACCCTAACCTCACTAGGATCCACAGCAAAATTCATTGAGTTATAGAGCGCACCCCACTTTAAGCTACACAACACATTTTAAACAATAGCACAGCCCACTGCAACCCACAGCACACCTCTGTGAGACTGCTGCACACACCAGTGAGATCCAAAGAACAAATCTGTGACACACTACCCACCTCACTCACACCCTAATCTCACTAGGACCCACAGAAAATTCATTGCATTACACTGCATGCCCTACTTTAAGGCACAGCACACCCAACTTTAAACAACAGCATGCCCTAGTGAACACATAGCACACCTCAGTAACACCACTGCACACATCACTGAGACCCAGAAAAAAATCTGCGACCCCAAACACAGCCCACACACACCCTAACCTCACTAGGACTTGCAGTAAAATTCATTTAGTTACACTGCACATCGCACTTTAAGCCACAGCACACCACACTTTGAACAACAGCACAGCCTTCTGCAATTGAAGCACACCTCACACATCACTGAGACACAAAGAACAAATCTGCGACCCACAACACACCCCACTCACACCCTAACATGAGGAATGTTGATTCAGTTACACTGCACACCCCACTTTAAGTCACAGCACACCACACTTTAAACAACAGTACAGCCCAAGGGCAACTGCAGCACACCTCAGTGAGACCACTGCACACAACACTGAGACCCAAAGTATAAATCTGTGACCACAACACACCCCACACACACTCAATGGCACTAGGACATGCAGCAAAATACATTGACTTACACTGCACATCCTACTTTAAGACACATCATAACACACTTTAAACAACAACACAGCCCACAGCGACCTAAAGCACACCTTAGTGAGACAACTGCACACATCACTGATATCCAAAGATCAAATCTCCAACCCACAACACACCCCACTCACACCATAAAATAAGTAGGACACACAGCAAAATTCGTTGAGTTACAGATTACACCCTACTTTCAGCTACACTGCAACAGACTTTAAACAACAGCACAAGCCACTCTGACAAAAAGCACACACCTCACTGAGACCACTGAACACATCACTGAGACATAAAGAAAAATCTGAGGCCCACAACACACCTCAGTCACACCCTAACCTCACTAGAACCCATAGGAAAGTTCTTTGAAGTACACGGCACATCCCACTTTAAGCCACTGCATACCCCACGTTAAACAACAGCACAGCCCACTGCGACACACAGTACCCCTATCTGGAACCACTGCACACATCACAGAGACCCAAAGTACAAATCTGTGACCCAAAACACACCCCATTCACACCCTAACCTCACTAGGACCCACAGCAAAATTTGAGTTACAGAGCACACCCCCTTTAAGCCAGAGCAAAATAGATTTTAAACGACAGCAAAGCCCACTGTGACCCACAGCACACCTCACTGAGACCACTTCACACATCAATGAAACACAAAGAAATAATCTGGGACCCACAACACACCTCACACACACCCTAACCTCACTAGGACCCACAGCAAAATCCATTGACTTACACTGCATATCCCACTTTAAGCTACACAACAAGATTTTAGAAAACAGCACAGCCCAATGTGACCCACAGCACAACTCAGTGAGATCACTGTACACATTACTGAAACTCAAAGATTGAATCTACGACCAACAACACACCATACTCAAACCCTAACCTCAATAGAACCCACAGAAAAATTGGCTGAGTTACAGAGCACACCCAACTTTAAGCCACAGAACATCCCTTTTTAAACAACAGCACAGCAATCTGTGACCCACAGCACACCTCAGTGAGACCACTGCACACATCACTGAGACCAAAAGTACAAATCTGTGACCCAAAACACACCCCATTTACATCCTAACCTCACAAGGACCCACAGCAAAATCCCTTGACTTACACTGCACATCCCACTTTAAACCACAACATGCCCCTCATTAAACAACAGCAGAGCCCACTGAGACCCACAGAACACCTAAGTTAGACCACTGCACACATCACTGAGACAAAACATACAAATCTGCAACCCACAGCACACTCCACACACAATCTAACTGCACTAGAACCCACAGCAAAATTCAAAGACTTACACAGCACATCCCACTTTAAACCACAGCAAGGCCCTCTTTAAACAACATCACAGCCCACTGCGACCCACAGCACACCTCAGTGGGACCACTGCTCATATCACTGAGACTCAAAGTACAAGTCTCGGACCCACAACATAACCCACTCACATCATAACCTCACAAGGTCCCATAGCAAAATTCTTTGACCTACACTGCACATCCACTTTAAGACAATTTAAACAACAGCACAGCCCACTATGACCCACAGCACACCTCAGTAAGACCACTGCATAAATCACTGAGACCCAAAGTACAAATCTGCAACCCACAACACCCCCCACTCACACCCTAACCTCAGTGAGACCCACAGCAAAATTTGTTGAGTTACAGAGCACACCTCCACTTTAAGCCAGATCAAAACAGAATTTAAACAACAGCAAAGCCTACTGTGACCCACACCATACCTCAGTGAGACAACTTCACCCATCACTGAGACACAAAGATATAATCTGCAACCCACAACACACCCTAACCTCAATAGGACCAACGGCAAAATTTGTTGTTACAGAGCACAGTCCACTTTAAGCCATGGCACAACAGATTTTAAAAAACAGCACAGCCCACTGAAACCAACAGCACAACTCAGTGAGACCACTGCACACATCAGTAAGACACAAAGAATAAATATGTGACCCACAACACATTCCACTCACACTCTAATCTCACTAGGACTCAAAGCAAAATTCATTGACTCATACTGCATACCCCACTTTAAGCCACAGCACACCCCACTTTAAGCAACAGCACACATCACTGTGACCCAAGAACAAATCTGTGACCCACAACACACCCTACTCACACCCTAACCTCACTAGGACCCACAGCAAAATTCACAGTTAAAGAGCACAGAGCACTCTAAGCTACACCACAACAGATTTCAAACAACAGCACAGCACACTGTGACTCACAGCACACCTTAGTGAAACCACTGCACACATCACTGAGACACAAAGAAAAAAGCTGCAACCCAAAACACACCCCACTCATGCCCTAACCTCACTAGAACCCATAGCAAAATTCATTGGGTTACACTGCACACCCCACTTTAAGCCACAGTGTGCCCCCACTTTAAACAGCAGCACACCCCACTGTGATGTGCAGCACATCTCCGTGAGACAACTGCACACATCACTGTGACACAAAACCAAATCTGTGACTCAAAACACACCCCACTGACAACCTAACCTCACTAGGACTCAAGCAAATTTTGTTGAGTTACAGAGCACACAGCATTTTAAGAGACACCACAACAGATTTTAAACAACAACACAGCCCCCTGAAACTCACAGTACACCTCAGTGAGACCACTGCACATCAATGAGAAGCAAAGAAAAAATGTGCAACTCACAACATGTCGGCGTCACTTCTGCAGAGACGACACGACACCCGGTTCTTCCTCACGGAGTCTTTATTCACAGGTTTCCTTTACTTTTTCTTTCTCTCTTTCTCCCCTCTCCCTCCCTTTACCCCCGTATATATAGGATCCTCCCAACGGCCCCGCCCGCAAGTTCCTTTGCCTGTACAAGGCAAGTACTGGAGACACGCCTCCCTATGCAGCCAGCGGCGTTATCTTGGCTCGGCGGCCAAAGGCGGCGGCCAACAGTTCCCCCTTTTTGTTTTTGTCAGGAGAAGGTAGAGGTCACGGGCCCCAGATGTGGTGGACTTGCTTACTGACCTGTGGAAGAGCCCAGGGGCATTCCCCAGGTCAGCCTGTCCGATGCCTTTTTATGGGGATGGGTGTGTTGTCGGCATCAACCCATATGCACCCGGACTTGCCTTCCTCCAGGTCCCATCAAGGGCCCCTGGATTGCAGTGCTTTGCCTCGCACCCTGAGCTGATAGGGGTTTACTGCATCTGGGCCAGCCAAGCCACAGGGGAGTATCCTTCTTCGATAGCTGCAAATGCTTGTATGAGGAAGGCGCGGTCGCGATTGCGTTGGGCCCTCAATCTGCACAGACAGAGAAGGCAATCCCCACAATGAAAGACAAGGAGGGGGCCAAGGGACCCCATCCCTGCCCACTCCTTAAGATGGAGCGCAGCTTGAGAGATCCACACAGCTATCCCACTGGCGAAGGCGGCATCAACTCGCGTTAAGTTAATGTGGATGATGCTCCACCGGAGCTCCTCAGAGAGGGTATCAAAGCTCTGATTCCAGGGACCTGTAAGCTACTGGGAAAGTCCATCATTGTTCAGACTGAGCCCCCTGGGGGAGCGTCAGTGTCCCCAGGAGGAGAAGGCATTCCCAGGCCATCATCAGGGCTCAGTGTATCAGCAGGCAGGTTCTCCTGGGATGGAAGGCGTCGTACCAACCTCTCTGGGACCCACACTGGGTCTGGTTCGTCCTGTGGGAAAACACAAACAGATCCTCTCGACCAAACCAACACAGGGTCTGGTCCCCTCCAGCGCCCCGTGAGGACATCCTTCCATTTTACTTTTCCCTGCTTGCTCGGCCCCGGTGCATGGTGCCTGTCGGCAGCTGAGCGCCCTTGGGAATCGAGCTGAAAAAAATTGAGTGTTAAGAGTGCTATTGCGATGCAGTCTTTCTTTGCTGACTCCCCCTTTTTGTTTTTGTAGGAGCTCCTTGAGGGTGCGATGAGCCCTCTCTACTACACCTTGACCTTGAGGGTTATATGGTAGGCCATGTGTGAGCATGATTCCCATGTGGTTGCAGAATTGTGAAAATGACCGGGCTGTATAACTGGGGCCATTATCCGTTTTAAGCTGTTGAGGCTGCCCCCAGGCTGCCCAGGCGTTGAGACAGTGACTTATGACATCTTTTACCTTTTCCCCTGTATGGGCAGTAGCATGAATGACGCCTGAACAGGTATCCACTGAAACATGGACATACTTAAGTGTCCCAAATTCTGGGACATGTGTGACATCCATTTGCCAAAGGTGGAGTGGTTTGAGGCCCTTGTTTTTATAGGGGAGGATTGCATTGCGACATTCTTTTGTACACTGTTCAAATATAAGCTGTTTGACCAAAGGCATGACTGCATCCGCATCACCAAACATCCTGCCTGCCGTGTCTATCATTCTGGCCACAAAATCAGAGAAGGGTTCTGTGGGGCCCTGAGTGATTTTTGTAAGGTTGGCCTGCGGTTCCCCTTTGTTGGGAAGCATTTTCCAGGCCTTGATGGCTATTGTATTGATGTGATCATAAACTGCCTGAGGGTAGCCTGTTT
This sequence comes from Tupaia tana, assembly GCA_026018925.1. NCBI lineage: Eukaryota > Metazoa > Chordata > Mammalia > Scandentia > Tupaiidae > Tupaia > Tupaia tana. Next base: position 70,253,194 of record JAKSZU010000018.1, on the reverse strand, counting down.
GTTGATTAGCGAACCTGCCCTGTCCCATATACATATCCACATCCCACGCTGCCTGCCCCGAGGCCCTGTTCCTGGCGGCTTGGGCTTGCGCCTCCTCAAGGTAAATAGCTTTCCAGTCAAGATACTGACCCGGGGACAGGCAAGTCCTCGCGAGCGTTCCCCAATCACTGGGTGTCATACAGTACCGCTGTAGAGTCTCAACAAGGCCGAGAGTAAAAGCTGCACCATTCCCGTATGTCTTTACAGCCTCTGCTAAAGCCTTGATGGTCTGATAATCTAGGGGCTCATGATATCTATTCCCAGCATTATCTGCAAAAACGGGAAATGCCTGAATAGGCCCAAGCTGTCTGGCCTCCCACCAAGCCCCTGGGCAGAAAGAAGCTCCACCCTCTGGGTTCTCCTTCTGTGGGGTGGAGGGATTATGAGGGGGAGGAGCCATGGGTAGAGGCCAGTCTTCCTCCTCCTCCTCGGCAACCTCCCAACCTTTAACTTCCTCAACTAATTGTCTTACTTCGTGATTGTCATCTTCCCCACAGGCTCCCGCTATCTTGGCAGCCCCGTTCTCTTCCTGAGAGCGCTGCTCCCGGAGGGACTCCAACACCTCCTGGCCCTCCCTCACCTTCCGTACATATCTTTGATCCTCAAGGCATGCTCGGACAAGCCTCCAGAGCGGCCTAACCCCTCCAGAAAGCCTATCGTCCTCTGCAGCCAGGTCTAGGTCCCTGCCTAGTTTATCCCAGCATGTGGGCATGAGCTGCCCCGAATGGAGGAACCAGGGGGCCACATCATCCACCTGATCTATAAAGTACTGAAGTGTTTTATCTCTCAGTTTAAGCCCTTTCAACTTTAGGAGCTCTCTGAGCGCCTTGATGATCGGCTGGGATGGCCCAGCCCCCATCGTCGTTGTTCCCTTTATTCCTTACTTTTAGCCAATGGCTTCAGTCTGCCTCTTTACCGAGGTTATTATCCGCCTCTTTACCGAGGTCTTGTACCCGCCTCTTTACCGAGGTCTTTTTTTTTTTTTTTTTTTTTTTTTTTAATCCGCCTCTTTCCTGAGGTCTTGAATCCGCCTCTTTCCTGAGGTCTTGAATCCGCCTCTTTCCCGAGGTCTTGAATCCGCCTCTTTACCGAGGTCTTCCTTCCGGGACCCCCGCCCGGTACTTACCAGCTAGCTGCCCTGTAGACTCGGAGGTTCTGAACCTTCTCCGGTCCTTCCTCACGCAGTCTTTATTCACAGGTTTCCTTTATCTGCCTCTTTGCCGAGGTCTTCTTTCCGGGACCCCCGCCCGGTACCAGCTAGCTGCCCTGTAGACTCAGAGGTTCTGAACCTTCTCCTCTTTCCACCTCTTTACCGAGGTCTTTTACCTTTTCCCCGTACGGGCCACCACTTGTCGGCGTCACTTCTGCAGAGATGATACGACACCCGGTTCTTCCTCACAGAGTCTTTATTCACAGGTTTCCTTTACTTTTTCTTTCTCTCTTTCTCCCCTCTCCCTCCCTTTACCCCCGTATATATAGGATCCTCCCGACCGCCCCGCCCACAAGTTCCTTTGCCTGTACAAGGCAAGTACTGGAGACACGCCTCCCTATGCAGCCAACGGCGTTATCTTGGCTTGGCGGCCAAAGGTGGCGGCAAACAACAACACACCCCACTCACACCCTAACCTCACTAGGACCCACAGGAAAATTATCTGACTTACACTGCATATTCCACTTTAAGCCACAGCAAATTACACTTTAAACAACAGCACAGCCTGCTGAAAACCATAGCACACTTCAGTGAGACCACTGCACACATCACCGAGACCCAAAGAACAAAGATGCGACCCACAACACACCCCACTCAAAGCCTCACCTCAATATGACCGACAGCAAAATTCATTGGGTTACACTGCATACCCCACTTTAAGCCACAGCACACCCCATTTTAAGCAACAGCACAACCCACTGAGACCCACAGCACACCTCAGTGAGACCATTGCACACATCACTGAGACCCCAAGGACAAATCTCTGACTCACAACACACCCCAATGTGCCCCACAGTACACTTCAGTGAGACCACTGCACAGATCACTGAGACCAACAGTACAAATCTGTGACCCACAGCACACCCCACTGAGACCTAAATCTCACTGAGACTGACAGAAAACTTCACTGAGACCAACAGAACAATTCATTGAGATCCACAGCACACCCCACTGCAACCCACAGCACACCTCAGTGAGACCACTGCACAAAACTTCAACCAACAGCACTCCCCACACAGACACAAACCTCACTGAGAACCACAGTAAACCTCACTGAGACCAACAGCACAATTCACTGAGATCCACTGCACACCCCACTTTAACCCACAGTACACCTCATTGCAACATGAAGCATACCTCACTGAGACCACAGAACACATCACTGAGACCCACAGCACAGAACTACGAGCCACAGCACACCACTTTCAGACCCAATACTCACTGAGACTCACACCAAACCTCACTGAGAACCAAAGCACAATTCATTGACACCCACAGCATACCCCAGTGTGACCCAGAGCAAACTCCACCACGACGCACAGCACACCTCAGAGACCACTGCACACATTAAGAAGACCCCAAACACAAAACAACAACCCAAAGCAAACCCAACTCAGTCCCAAACCTCACTGAGACCCACAGCAATTCTAAGAGCGGAGGAAGAGGGAACCAGACTCTGTGGTCCCATCTTGTACTCAGACGTTATTACCCAAGAACTGCCATATCCAAGAGGCATGAGGGTGAAGGGAAGTGGTACTGCCCTCGCCCGGGAATCTAATACCCAGTGGCCTCTGGGAAATGGAGTCTGACACGAGGCCCAGACACCTTCCTCCCTGAAGCGTCTGGGCTGGCTGTTCTCCTGCCACACCCTGACTCCTACTGGCTTGGCCTTGCAGAGACCTCTGGGAACTGGACAGGTGTCACATCATGCCATGCCATGCAGTGCCACACTGTGCCTTGACATGCCTTGCCATACTGTGCCATGCCACGACCCCAGGAGGAACCTCTAGAGGGCCCACACCTGCTGGTCATCTGGCACCCAACCAGCACCACTTTCCCTCAAGCTTCGAGAACAAGCTCCCCCGATGGCACACTGTGACATGAGAGTCTCCGTGAGAGGGGTTTTTGGCATGGCCCAGGTGTCGTCAGTGAGACATCTTGGGCAGGCAACCGGAAGAGAAGCGGACGTCACCCCGATACTGTCGCCACGCCATAAACGATCGACAATAATGCCGTCACCACCCGTGGATGATAAGCACATCGGCTTCCCCTATCACATCCCAGACAGTCCATACACACAGACACCTCGCAATTGAACTGGGCACCCCCAGTGCCTCTGGCTGATAGGTCTCGGGGTTTCCTAGCGGGCTCCACTTGCCCCACAATTGTAAATACGACAGCATCATGTCTGTCTGTAGGACATTTTTTCCACTTTTGCCGTAGGTGGCACCCAGTCACCAGAGAGGCAAAAATGCTGAGAAATTCTCCCCATCCCCAGGGAAAAGTGCCACACTACCAACGCTGCTCCCGCATCTCCCTTCCCCAAATAGACAAAAGATCTAAACACCAAGAATCCCCTCCTGCCTGTGTGATGACAGACATCACATGAGCCAGGTACTGGGGCATGGCACAGTGTGGTTTGTGAGCCACAGAGATGACAGACGTGAGGGAGGCAGGAAACAAAAGGCTACATGGTATGTGATGGTCCATTCGTGTGGCCCATTCAGGACAGGCGGACCCAGAGAGAGTAAGCAGATTCACAGTTTGTGGCTGGGGGTGGGAAAGAGACTTGCTGATGTTACCGAATTTCCTTTCAGGTCAATCAAAGGCTCTAAACTAGACACGGTTGTCTGATGGTGCCGATGCGGTCAAGTCCAAAGGTTAGTATGGTGACATGTATGGTGTATGAATTTACATAACAACAACAAAAAAGAAAAAACAACTTACCCGATTGCCAATTCCACAGAGGAAAGACTCATACCACAAAAGACAGGGCAAACCTGCAGCTGCATGGAACTGTGCCTCCTCCACTGACAGCAGGGACCAACACACCAAGGCCTGGATAGAAACAACGCTTGATTGTAAACTGGCACATCCGGCCTCAGACGACAGAGTGCTGAGTACTTGTGGCCAGACCTCAGAGACGTCAGCCAGGGCAGCGATAGACTCTGGTCCCCGATGCCCTGGCCTCGATGTAAACACCACAAGGCACAAAACTCAGTGTGTTCTGCCACCAAGGAGGACAGCAGGCCTCCTCGCATCCCAGGACATTGATCCTATATTACTTACAAGGTGCACCAGTGGACTGGGGCGGGGGACGGGATGCGGGAAGGCTAACCAGAGCATCTGCACGTTGGAGACAGAAGCCAGCCCGGGCCTGAGAGACGGCCAGAGGGAAGCATTCAGGAGGGAGGTGAAAGCAACCCCATTCCCGGACAGAAGGCTGCAGGGGCCGCGCAGTCAGCCGGACAAATGGGGCTCCGGGCACGGGCCATGTCCCAGGATGTTGTATGACATTCCACAATGCCACGTGTCCTCTGACTCTGAGTGCATGCTAGCTATCGACCTAGTGCCAGGAACGGAACCTACAAAGAACGTCGTGGAGCTCGTCCCTTGTCCTTTATAGCTAAACTCACCAGCCACTTGTCCGATTTCATTTGGAATAAACAGGCTCTGCTCTGGGGCAATTTGGCTTCTGCTCCAAGAGAGCTGCGGCCCCCTGCTCTCTCTGTTCCCCGGTCTCTCTTCTCAATCTTTCGCAACATCCTACACTCGAGCCCTGAATGTCTCCCACCTGCGGGAGACACATACCACCCCACACCCAGCTATGATGGGAAGGGTGAGGCCACATCATCCCGTCACCCCAGCCCTGAGCCCCACATGCCCAGACACGCGGTTCCGGCCCTGCCGCCCGAGCCCTCCCCTCTCCCTCTGCCTGCGGGGCACCGCTGGGTACCGGTCCGGGGCGGGAAGGTACTAGCTACTCACCAGATGGCAGCCGGTCACCAAAGCCAGGCAGTGCCCTCCGCTGTGTGCCAAGAAGCCCCTGTGCTTGCTGAGGTGCTGACTGGAAGGAAGCAGGAGCCGGGACTTCCTGGGGCAGAAAGTGGCTCTGGACCCCCTACTGGCGATCTCAGACCTGGTGGGAGGAGGCTCGCCAGTCAGCTGAGGCCCAGCGCCCCCTCTTGGCCTACAGGGTGATGTGGGAGGTGGACTGATGTCCAGCTGGTGTCCAGCACCCCCACTGGCCTTCAAGGGGGTGCACTGAAGGGTGAGTCTCACTGAGGAGGTGAGGCCAATCTCCCCTTACCGTCCAAGGGGGTTTCTGCAGGCTGAGCCTCATTCAGGAGCGCTTGCCAGAGGCCCCCCTCTCCACCGCCCCGTGGGATGAGACAAAATCAGGCTGCCTATTTGGCTATCGGCCTACGCCGGGTAGACTCCTGAGATCGAAGGGAGGACCAGGGTGCCCTGGGTACAGCTGCCTGAGGTCACTGCCACAAGAACTGCAGGGTGACATCGCTGGACTGAGGAAGGGTCTCTGTGACTCTAGCTCACTGACTGATCCAGGCGGGACACTGCCAGCCGAGGTCAAGCAAGGCCGGAGTTGATGACACGGCAGTGAATTTATTGTCTAGTCGATACCGATACCTTGTCGAACACCATCAAGATGAAGACTCTGTAAAAACAATCATAATCCATTAACATTCCAATGACAAATGCATTCTTTGTGACTAGATTGAGTATTCCAAAAGTGCCTTTTCTTTTTTAAAATGCTTTTCAAAGAATTCTTTAATTTTGTTTACTGATTTACTTATTTATTAGTGTGTTTGTTCATTGTCATTTTGCCAGAGAGGAAGAGAGACAGAGAGAAAGCGAGGAAACAAGCCACCAGGTCTGAAGTATTTGCACAGTCGTCTACCACGTAGGAGTCCGGCACCCTTAACCACCAGGCCACCCAGCTGGTGCCCCAAAATGCCTTTCCTTTGTTTCTGTGCATACCTGATGGTAGTAAAAGAATGTCATCAAGCATTTGGCACTGCAAATATCATATAGGAAGAAAGAAGGAAGACGAACAGGATCTGTGACCTAGGGGACCGGCGGGTAGCGCAACGGATATGTTGCCGGACTCACACGTAGTCAGACGTGGTTTGAGTGCCAGACTGGGTGACTTACAACTCACACCGGGCACATAGTCATGAGTGCCCAGAATCCTGAGAGGAGAAGAGAGGAAAGGGATGGTGGTGAGGCTATGCTCCCCCCAACTCCCGGGAGCTGGGGGGGGGGGGTTTCCCTGCTTTCTGTTTCCCTGTCTTTCTCTGCCTCTCCAGTTGGCACGTGTACACCATAGTATATAAAAAAATAAATAAAATAAAATAAATAATATTTAAAAAGTCTCTCTGAAACAAACACAGTCTCTCCAAAAGAAACGCACAAGTGAAACTGGTGGCTCCCATTTGGTCATCCACACAGTTTGAGTCCTGATCCTGACCGCCAGAGAGACACACCAAGCACATGTGCGTGCATTCCCAGAATCAAGAAGTCTAACAGAACTCATGCAAATATACATTCTCCAAACCTTGAACCAGTTGAAAGAAATCAGAAGAGGTATAAATACATGCAGAAAAATTCCTTGTTCGAGATGAGGATGCTCATTATCATTCAAAGATGATCTTTCTAACCCGATCTACAGACTCGGCAGCATCCCAATCGAGTTCCCATCAGAGGTATCAACAAATTATATCGTGTAGAGGTCTTTGCCTTTGGGTGTGTGCGTGTGTGTGCTTGCTGGGGGTGGTGGGGGAGAGGGCCAGAGAGAGAGGCAGATGAGAGGGAAAGTGAGAAAATAACCCCGCAGGGGCAATGGCCACAATGAAATCCCTCCCCCTTCGTTCCCCTCCTAGAATCTTGTGCATACACGCACATGCCCAGTAAGATTTTGAAGCCACCAGGTACGGGACTCGAACCATGGCTTGCATGTGGGAGTGTAGCCACGTAGCCGCTGCTCCACCTGCTGGCCTCCAGGGCTGATTGTTTCTTAAAGCTTATTCATTTCTTCCACGAGACACAGAGACACAGAGAGACAGGCATCCCTGGTAAGGTCCTCACTCCCTATCCACCTCCAGCCTCAGCCAGGCCCTTGTCCTGGGCACACGTGCCGGATGTGCTAGGGAAGTGAACCCAGAACCACCCCATGTGGGTCAGACACACCAAAACAATTCTACCAACAGGTCCCCCTTGGTGCTCATTTTATCCTACCTCCTAAAGTTCAGTGCCCCAAACTAGAACATGCTGCATTACCCAGAGACCTCCCAGAGGAAGCTTCTGGGTGTAGTGCCAGACTACACTGCCCCACGGCCTCCATGAAGAGGAACTCCAGCACCGTGCCAGGTGACACAAAGCGGCGGCCTGTGCCGAGAAAGGCTTTCGGCCAGAATGCCAGACTACCCAGAGGCCTCCGGAAGAAAGGCTTCTACACAGAGTCAAGAAGACACCTCCCAGAGATCTTGAGGAGGAAAGCTTCTGGGCACAGCGCCAGGCCACACTTCTCAGAAACTCTGGGAAATGCCGTCCGGCTCTACAATGCATAACTCTAAGGGCGGGGGAGAAGGGAAGTGGGCTCCGATCCCATCTTATACTCGGACGCTACGACGGAAGAACTGCCATAGCCCAGAGGCCCGGGCTGGAGGGGCGGGAAGCAGGGGGGGGGGGGGGGGGGGGGGAGGGAGTTGGGGGGGGGGAGTTGGTGGCATGTGGTCCAGCCCTCACCCGGGAGTCTACCACCCACTGGCCACTGGGAAACGGAGTCTGGCACGAGGCCCGGAGGTCTTCCTCCCTGAAGCCTCTGGGCTGGCTGTTCACCTGCCATGCCCTGACGCCCGCCAGCCTGGACTCACGGAGACCTCTGGGAACTCTGGACAGGTGTCGCACCACATCGCGCCACGCCGCGCCGCGCCCTGTTGGGCCATGACATGCCGTGCCGTGCCCTGCTGCTCCGTGACGTGCCGCACCTGCGCCGCACCTGCACTACACCGTGCCCCCGGGGGGGTCCTCTAGGGGGCCCACGCCTGCTGGTCATCCGGCGCCCCACCCACACCTCTTGCCCGCACCTCTTCCCCTCGAGCTTCGGGGACGGGGCTCTCCCTGACGGCACATTGTGACCCTAGAGTCCCCGTGGGAGGGGTTTCCGGCATGGCCCTGGTGTCGTCGGTGAGACATCTTGGGCATGCGATCAGAAGAGAGACGGACGTCACCCCGATACTGTCACCCGGCCAAAAACGATCGACAGTGATGCCGTCACCACCGTGGACGATAAGCACACCAGCTTCTCCTATCATATCCCAGATGGTCCGTACACACGGACACCTTGTGATCGCCCCCGACACCTCTGGCCAGTATGTCTCAGGGTTTCCTAGCGAGCTCAACTTGCCCAAATTTGTAAACACAACAGCATCATGTGTGTCTGTAGGAATCTTTTCCACTTTTGCCATAGGTGGCACCCGGTCACCAGAGAGGGGGAAACACTGAGAAATCTTCCCCTCCCCACCCCCAGGGAAAAGCGCCGGGCCACTGACACTGCTCCTGCATCCCCCTCCCCCAGACGGACAAAAGATCTAAACCGCAAGAATCCACTCCTGCCCGTGTGATGAGAGATCACGTGAGCCAGGTACCGGGGCATGGCACAGCATGGTTCGTGAGCCACAGGGATGACAGACGTGAGGGAGGCAGGAGACCAAAGGTCACACGGTGTGTGATGGTCCATCCTTGTGGCCCGTCCAGGACAGGTGGGCCCAGGGAGAGTAAGCAGATTCAGTGTGTGGCTGGGGGTGGGAACGAGACTCCCTGATGTTGCCGAATTTCCTTTCAGCTGCCCTGGCCTCGATGCAAATGCCACAATGCAAACAGCTCAGAGTGTGTTCTGCCACTGAGGAGACCAGCAGGCCTCCTCGCATCCCAGGACATCGATCCTACGCTACCTACCAGGTGCACCAGGGGACTGGGGGCGGGGGGCGGGACGCGGGAGGGCTCCCCAGAGCATCTGCATGTTGGAGACAGAAGCCAGCCCGGGCCTGAGAGACGGCCAAAAGGGAAGCATTCAGGAGGCAGTTGAAAGCAAGCCCATTCCTGGACAGAAGGCCACAGGAACCGCACGGTCAGCCGGACGGATGGGGCTCCGGGCATGGGTCATGTCCCAGGATTTTGGGTGACATTCCGGAATGCCACTTGTCCTCTGACTACCGAGTGCGTGCTAGCTATCGACCTAGTGCCAGGAACGGAACCTACAAAGAACGTCGTGGAGCTCATCCCTTGTCCTTTATAGCTAAACTCACCAGCCACTTGTCCGATTTCATTTGGAATAAACGGGCTCTGCTCTGGGGCAATTTGGCTTCTGCTCCAAGAGAGCTGCAGTCCCCTGCTCTCTCTGATCCCCGGTCTCTCTTCTCAATCTTTCGCAACACCCTATGCCCGAGCCCTGAATGTCTCCCACCTGCGGGAGACACATACCACCCCACACCCAGCTATGATGGGAAGGGTGAGGCCACATCATCCCGTCACCCCAGCCCTGAGCCCCACATGCTCAGACACGTGGTTCCAGCCCTGCCGCCCGAGACCTCCCCTCTCCCTCTGCCTGCGGGGCGCCGCCGGGTACCGGTCTGGGGTGGGAAGGTACTGGCTATTTACCAGACGGCGGTCGGTCACCCAAAACCAGGCGGTGCCCTCCGCTGTGTGCCAAGAAGCCCCTGTGCTTGCCGAGTTGCTGACCGGAAGGAAGCAGGAGCCGGGACTTCCTGGGGCAGAAGGTGGCTCTGGACCCCTTGATGGCGATCTCAGACCTGGTGGGAGGAGGCTCGCCGGTCAGCTGAGGCCCAGCGCCCCCTCTTGGCCTACAGGGTGATGATGTGGAGGCGGACTGATGTCCAGCTGGTGTCCAGCACCCCCCGCTGGCCTTCAGGGGGGTGCACTGAAGGGCGAGTCTCACTGAGGAGGTGAGGCCAATCTCCCCTTACCGTCCGAGGGGATTTCTGCAGGCCGAGCCTCGTTCAGGAGCGCTTGCCAGAGGCCCCCTCTCCACATCCCGTGGGATGAGACAAAATCAGGCTGCCTATTTGGCTATCGGCCTATGCCAGATAGACTCCTGAGATCGAAGGGAGGACCAGGGTGCTCTGGGTACAGCTGCCTGAGGTCACTGCCGCAAGAACTGCAGGGTGACATCGCTGGACTGAGGAAGGGTCTCTGTGACTCTAGCTCACTGACTGATCCAGGCGGGACACTGCCAGCCAAGGTCAAGCAAGATCGGAGTTGATGACACGGCAGTGAATTCACATTGTTAGACAGTATGGATGCCTTGTAGAACATGATCAGGACGGAGACTCTGGAAAACAATCATAATTCATTAACATTCCAATGATAAGTTCATTCTTTGTAACTGGATTGATTATTTTTTTAAAAATGCCCTCTCGGGACCAGCAGTTAGCGTAATGGCTATGTCGCTTGACTCCCACGTAGTCGACCGCGGTTCGCGTCCCGGACCCGGTGGCTTAAAACTCACGCCAGGCGCGTGTGCGTGCGTGCTCAAGATCCCAAGAGGAGAATGGAGGAGAAGGGATTGTGGTGTGGCCATCCCCCCTGGGGGGTGATTTCTCGCTTTCTATCTCTCTGTCTCTCTGTGTCTGTCTGGCGAGCACGCACGCCCTTTAGCAAAAAACTCTCCAAAAAAAAAAATGCCCTCTCTTTGTTTCTGTGCATACCTTATAACAGTAATATATGCTATAATCAAACGTCTGGCACTATGTAAATTATATTCACAGAAAGCAAGAACATGAACAGAATTGAGTCCTGGACTTTTAGGATTCATCCAGTCACATTCTAAGTCAGAATTGTTTAAAAGATGTTCTGAGTCAATAACCTCACAGATAATTTGCAGAAAGTGTTATGCCTGAAGTAACATAAATTTCATGATATTCTAGGACTCATTATATGGTGGGAAATGACTCTTCTTTCTTAGGCTTATGAAGAATCCATGGAATCCTAACTTCTCAGACTTTTTCCAAATTTAGTATAACTTTTAAGTACATTAATTATGGGGTAGACAGGTGGCATCAAGGTTAAGGCACTGGATTTTTTCATGGTTGACTGCAGTTCAAGTCACAGACCTGTTGGCTTGAAACTCACACTAGAGGGACCAGCAGTTAGCATAATGGCTATGTCGCTGAACTCCCATGTAGTCAACTGTTGTTCGAGTCCTGGACCTGGTGGCTTAAACTCATGCCAGGTGCGTGTGCATGCTTGCCAAGATTCCAAGAGGAGAATGAAGGAAAAGGGATTGTGACATGGCCATCTCCCCTGGGGGGGGGGGGGGTGATTTCTCACTTTCTGTCTTTCTGTCTCTCTCTGTCTTTCTGGTGAGTGCACACGCCCTATAGCAAAAGCCTCTCAAAAAAAAAAAAAAAACAAAACAAAAAAAACAAACAAAAAAAAAAACAAACTCACACCAGATGCATATGCATGAGTTTCCAAAACCCCAGAAGGAGAATGAAGGAGAAGGGATTGTGGGTATCCATCCCCCTAGTGGGGATTTCTCATTTTACCTCTCACCATCTCTCTCTAGTAAGCATGCACACACACACACACACACACACACAAATTATTATTATGCTAATATAGCTAATCACAAAGTGAACAATTAAGAAGGGGACCTGTTGGGAACCAGCAGTTAGCGTAATGCCTTTGTCACTGGACTCCCACGTAGTCGACCGCGGTTCACGTCCCAGACCCGGTGGCTTAAAACTCACGCTGGGCGCATGTGCGTGCGTGCCCAAAATCCCAAGAGAATGGAGGAGAAGGGATTGCAGTGTGACCATCCCCCCTGGGGGTGATTTCTCACTTTCTGTCTCTCTGTCCCTATCTGTCTGTCTGGTGAGCGCACACGCCCTATAGCGAAAACCTCTCAAAAAAAAAAAAAAAAAAAAGAAGGGGACCTGTCCCTGATTGGTGTACTAAAATAAAACTGAGTCATTAATTCTCCTAGGAGTATAGCTGAGGATGCCAGAATCCAACTAGGTTTGATGGTATAAGGGAAGTAGCTCATTGTGAAGAAATCTATTACACCAGACAGCATGTTTACATGAAGTACAGCATGAGAGCAACAGAAGATTCATGACTTTGTTGAAGAAAAGTAAATACAGTCTAACTTTGGAAATATTTTTTGAGAGAGTTTCTGTTTTGTTTTGTTTTGTTGTTTGTTGTTTTTGTTTTGTTTTGTTTTGTTTTTCTATAGGGCACATGCACTCACCAGAGAGACAGAGAGACATAAAGTGAGAAATCACCCCCCAGGGGATGGCCACACTGCAACCCCTTCTCCTCCCTTCTCCTCTCAGGGTCATAGGCATGCACACACACGCGCCAGCATGAGTTTAAGCCACCGGGTCCAGGACTCAAACCATGGTTGACTACATGTGAGTCCAGTTACATAGTCATTATGCCAACTACAGGTCCTGAGCTTTAGAAATTATTAACAAATAGGAAACATATGCTACTGACATAAAAGTGTTCCTGGCTAGATATCCGGTAATGAAGAATTATGGCAGGTTTAGAAAAGGGAAAAAGCCATACATTTCTGCCCCCCAAAAAGTGAAATTGAATCTGAGGGCAGCCTGTGGCCTTGAGGTTAAAACAGGTGGGTCCCATATGGTCAACCACACGGTTTGAGTCCTGACTCTAGCAGCTTAGGATACACCAAACGCTTATGTGTGCATTCCCAGAATCAAGAAAGGAGGGAGAAGAAACTAAAAGAAAGAGGAAAAAAAGATAGGATGCCGGGGACCAGCCTCGGCTTGGGTGGGTTATCTCGACAGAGGCGGCGCAGGTGAACAGAAGACACAGGCCTCGATGCCTTTTCACGCACGTCCTATGCCGGACACCCCTCAAAGATCGCTCTCTGAGGAGTGACAACTGCTAGGAATCATGGTGCCTTTTTATTGAAAATGTGTTACATGCAAGTAAATGGGAGAGGGGCTAAGTGTTTCAATTATCAGCTCATAAAGTTTTTAACAATAGGGAACATAGATTCTATTCAGGGTTGGATTAAGGGTGGGTCTAGTGCAGTTCAGGGTTGGATTAAGGGTGGGTCTCGTGCAGTTCCGCATTTGTAGGTGGGTCTCCATGGAATTGTAGGTGGGTCTCCATAGAATGCAGTTTCAGGAAGGTGGTTCCGGTAAGCAGCAGTGCAGCAGCCATCTTGTGATTACTAGGAATGGCTCTGAGAAAAGAAAATCTCAAGAATAGATATTAGTTCCTCAGGATCTTAATAAAGAATGATACTTACATAGGTTTATAGGGATCTAAAACTTGATTTGAGGAGTCCTAAAATGTTTATCTATTTCGCTTGGTGAGGGCAGGGGGTGGTCCTGGGCCAGTTTTGGCCTAATCCTATTTTACATAAAGAAAGGATTAAGTTTACCTTAAATGTATTTTGAAGGGCCTTCCAAAGGTACTTCAGCCCACCCTCTACTGTGACCATGGAGATAAAGCATTGTAATTGATAGTAGGTGATTATAGCAAAGGGGAACGGTCGGGGGAGTTCCTGGAAAATTTTATCATATACTCAGGATGTATAAGAGAGCTATGCAATTCTTTTATAGTAGTAAATTGGGGAGTCAGAGGGGGGTTGCTTCCCAGCAAGGCTACCAGTTTTCTGGAGCAAATAGCAAGCAGTTGCTGACATGCTAATTGACCCAAGCTTTGTTCCAAGGTCAGGGGGTGCACAACAGTGGCCTTGCCAGCATATTGATCTGACCGGAAGCGGAGCTCAAAGGCCTGGGGGGCTCAGACAGATCCTGGGGCCTCACCGGGTCAGACTCCTCCAATAGGAAAGAAAAAGAAAAGAGAAAGAGAGATGGAGGAGACAGGATTGTAGGGTGCTTTATCTCTCCTGTTCTCTCTCTTTCTCTCTCTTTAGTGCCTTCACCAACTAACAAAATTTTTTGAGATATTTTTGCTATAGGGCATGTGCACTCACCAAAGAGACAGAGACAGAAAGTGAGAAATCATCCACCAGGGGAGATGGTCATGCCACAATCCCTCTTCCTCCATTTCCTTCTTGGGGTGAGGGGATTTTGGGCATGCACACATATATGCCCAGCATGAATTTCAAGCCACCGGTCCAGGACTTTAAATGCGGTCAACCACGTGAGAGTCCAGCACCTTAACAATTATGACACCTGCTGGTCCCCTAGCAAAATTTTTTTTAAAAAATTAAACTGAATCTGTACTTGGTTCAGCCAACAATTTTAATATATGGCAAACTTCTGCATCAGTTAATTCAAGTATGATAAACTTTTCTATGTGGTTTTAAAATTACACGCATTTTTGTGAATTCAACAAGCATGGAATGTTCTCAACTCTGCTCTAAAAATTATTTTATGAACACATTAGGCACCCAATGGACTTTAGGATAAAATGCAACCAGGGCATTACCCACACAAAATAAGGCTTGCCAAATACTCAGACACACATAATCTCAAAATAAGAATTACACAATGCTGAAGTCAAAACATTTGATACTTTTTAAATGTTACTTGAACAGATAGGAAATAGACCTCAAAAGGTCTCTAAAAAGATCTTGGCAATATATAAATCAGCACACTTACTAGAAGGCCCATCCCCTCATTTCCAATGAAGGACTGATAGTAACTTTTGATGAGTGGAAGGCATTAATGATACATATGAATATACTTTCCAAATTTGAAAAAAAATTAAAAGAGACTTTGAAGGTATGAATCACCAGATTAAAGTTTTCATTACTATTGTCAATAGCCACATAAAAATTAGTATTTCAACAAGCAAATTTCACATATGAAATGGAGACCAGGGGCCTGCAGGAGGCGTGGTGGTTAAACGTGCTGGACTCCCACATGCTCAACCATGGTTCAAGTCTTGGACCTAGTGGCTTCCTTCTCTCTTTCTCTCTCTCTCTCTCTCTCTCTCTCTCTCTCTCTCTCTGGTAAAATTGGAAAATATTAAGGATAATAATAAATCAAGTTAAAATAATTATTTAAAAAAGAAAAAAGAAATAAAGACCAATATACCTTCTAATTTTGTCTTTAATGGGAGAAGGTGTATTTTTGGTAAATATACCTGATTTACAAAAAGCAGCCACTGACTTTACTATGAAATATTCTGACTGCGTCCTGTGGAAATTTCACTTTAAGCACCTTTAGGCATCATGCAATAACAATAGTTGGCATTCAAAAAATATTACCATTCTGGGACCAGCAGTTAGTGTAATGGCTGTGTTGCTGGACTCCCACATAGTCAACCACTGTTCGAGTCCCGGACCTGGCGGCTTAAACTCATGCCGGGCGCATGTGCATGCATGCCCAAGATCCCAAGAGGAGAATGGAGGAGAAGGGATTGCAGCGTGGCCATCCCTCCTGGGGGGTGATTTCTCACTTTCTGTCTCTCTGTCTCTCTCTGTCTTTCTGGCGAGCGCATGCACCCTATAGCAAAAACCTCTCAAAAAAAAATTACTATTCTGTTTCTATCTACTGGTTCTTGAATTTTGCTTAGAACACTCATCCAAATTAGAAAGAGGTCTTCAGCTGTATGTGTGTGTACATATGTGTATGGATATACAGTTTTAAAAATAATACCACTGATGGGTGAGAATAACAACCAGTTCTGAGGCTTCTCTCCTGGCTCTGAGCAGAAAGTCTTTGGGTGCACAGCAGCCAGAGGAGCCAGGGGCTGTGGAGCCTGCATTCTCTGGCAGGGACTGGAAGGTGCACAGGTGGCAGGGAGCGAGGATTGCATGACCCTGCTGCTCAGCTAAGAACACAGACAGAACAGCAACCCTGAGAGTATAAATCAATGATTGATGCAAACGAAGAAAAACACTCCAGAACAAATCATGCAAGAAAAGCAAATAAAAGCTAAAATTGAAGACCTGGAAAGTGAAATTGAGGAGGTGAAAGTCACTCTTGAAATAAAGAATATCACATTAAAAAAAAGAAAGAGTATTACATTAGACAGGATGCAACTTTCAAGTGCACTTTTAAAAAGCCTGGAGAGGCATATGTGCGTGCGTGCGTGCGTGCGTGCGTGCGTAGGGCCGCACAGCCGGGTTGGCTTCTCCAGCGCATGGCGCCCACCGGTGGCAGCAGAACCTCAATGCGACTGCCTGACAAGCGCCGGCCATGGAGCCACAGAAAGAGGCATGAACACCCCAGGACCCTGTCGTGCAGCCACCTGGGGCCTCCAGTTCTTGGGCTCCCAGTGATGAGGAGCGGCAGGAGGGCAACACAGAGGCGGATGGCGCCAGTGCAGGCCAGCTGTGGGAGCTGCTGGTGGAGCCGGCCAAGCAGAGGCCCAAGTGCAGCCACTGCAGTCAGCCTCAGAATGTGTGTTTGTGTCCATTTCTCCCCATGCACCCTCTGCAAATCTCAACCCACTTGTACATAATCCGGCACCCAGCAGAGGAAAACAAAGTGTTGTGGACTGTACTTCTGCTAACAGCATGCCTCCCCCAGGATAAATGTCAAGATTGGCCATTGCTTCAGTGAAGAAAGAGATCCTGTTTGCCAGAAGTCTGGTACATTAATATATCCAGGGACCGAAGCTGCTAACTTGGAAGAATTTCTGTTAGGTTCTCCTGTTTATCCTTCCACACTGATCATCATTGATGGCACCTGGAGCCAGGCTAAGGACATTTTCTATAAGGGTTCCTAGTTCCGACTTCCCAAATAGATCTAGCCAGGAGCCAGGACAAGCCAATCAGCAGCCATCTATATCAGAGTTCTGAGCAGCCCCATTCTTCACCGAAGACCTCTGACCAGACTTCACCCTGCTGCCCCCCAGATCTAGCCAGGAGCCAGAATTTAAAATATTCATAGTGACAAAGCTAACAGAGATGCAAGAGAAGAGAGAGAATGAACTTCAGGAAATGCAGGAGAAAAAAGACAATGAGTTCCAGGAGGTGAGGAAGTTCTTGCATCATCTAAAAGAAGAGATATACATCAAAAAAAAAAAAAAGAATCAAATGGAATTATTAGAGATGGAGGCTGTAATACAGGAAATAAAAATCTCCCTTGAAAATATCAAAAGCAGATTAGATCATGCAGGAGATCGAATCTCAGATGTAGGAAATAGAACCTCTGACCTATAAAAATTCACTAAAAAACTGAGAAAATAACCCTTCAGAATAAGAATAACATATAATACTAGATACCTTTAAATGCCCAAACATCCAGATTATCAGTGTTCTTCAGATGAAGAAACTAATAAGGGCATTGACAATCTACTCCGTGAATATCCTGGGAGAAAACTTTCCAAACCTAGAGAGGCATTCAAATATCCAGACCAAGGAAATACAAAGGACTCCACATAGAATCAACCCAAGAAGATCTTCCCCGAAGCACATCATAGCCAGATTGACCAAAACCACAGACAGAGACAAGATACTAAAATTGGCAAGAAAGAAATGTCAAGTTACTTTCAAAGAGTATCCCATCAGACTAACATTAGACTTCTCATCAGACACAATACAAGCAAGGAAAGAATGGGAAAATATATTCCATGTGTTAAGTGAAAACCAATTTCAACCAAGAATACTATACCCAGCAAGATTATGTTTCATATGGGGAAAAAAAAGACAAAACTATTTTCAGATAAGCAAAGCCTTAAAGACTTTACCAACACCATACTAGCTCTCCAAAAAGTGCCAAAGGGAGTGCTATACTAGGAAAACTAAAATCGGCCACACAGAAATAAGAGTACAAGAAATAAGCAAGACGATAGCCAGCCTGATGGTAGGGACGAGTCCGGAGCTGAACGTTAACTTCCAGAGTTTACATGGAAAGATCAGACCATAGTAACACTGCAAATTCAATAGAAGAATGATTAAATACATGAGACTGACCCAGTGAAATAGAATTGTTTGGCTTTAGAATAAAACATTACTGATTTTCTTCGATGCTTTGATTTCCATATTTAAGGATCTGTTGTCTTAAACTGTTGATAGGTTTATGCACCTACTATTTGAACTGAATCCTAAACATTTTCCTGGCTTTAAGTTTTAAGCAAATTTCTTGTAGCAATTTTTTTTTCATTATTTCTTTTTTTTTTTTTTCAATTTATTTATTTGCATTCATTCTCTGAACATCATTACAGCATACAAAATGAGATTTTCCATCCAAATTACACTATATATTGTCTCAATCAAGCACATCAACAAACATGTTATTGTCAGCAAATGATCTTCCATTTACTGTCTTCTGTATGTTTTGCTTTTTTCCCCCCATCCTAGATTCTCTATCTCTTACCCTCTGCCATCTCCCACTCTCCTCCCACAGTCTCTGGTAACTATGTTTGCTTTCTATACTGTTTTCTCCTCACATTTTATTGTAACGCCAAAGACCCTAATCAATCCAAATACTCTCATAGCAAACACAGGTGATACCCACATTTCCATGAACACAAGTCTTACTTTACGCATCCTATAAAGTAGTACCTAGCTGTGGCTACATATCCTACTGCAGTCATTGAATATATATATTTATTTTTCTGAAACTTTTTTTTTTGTAACTCAATTTTACATTCCTTCCCTAAGCTTCATCACAGCATACAAAATGCAATCTCCCATCCAGTACACACTGCATAGTGATACAATCATGCACATTACAAAAAATTTTCCATTACTAGTTCCTAGAATTACTTCCACCCCTCTTTCTGACCCTCTGTCCCTTCCCACCCTCCTCTCACACCACCTCCGGTGTCTACAATTGTCCTTCATTCCCTTCCCACCCACGTTGCATTGATCACACAATTTCCTACATAATCTAACTACTTTCCATGGTGAGTTCATTCATTACTACTAAGAAAACCAGTTTTAACTTAACTCAAAGAAATGCCAAGGAACTTTGCTTAAAGCCAGGAAACAAGTTAGGATTCTGTTCAAATGGAAGGTGCATGAACCTATCAGTCTCATGTACTTTTATCTTCTGTTCTGGTTCAATTTTCCTGATTAAATTCTGGGATATAGAATTCAACTCCAGACTTGTCCCTCTGATTAAGTTGGCCACTTTCATAGTTTTTTGACTCTTATTTCCGTGTGTCTGTGTTTAATTTTCTTGATACAGCACACCCTTGAGAACTTCTTGGAGATCTGGTCTGGTGCTGGTAAATTCTTTCAGGTTTTGTTTATCTGAGAATGTTCTTGTCTTTTCTTCCCACCTGAAAGATAATCTTGCCGGGTACAGTATTCTTGGCTGAAATTACTTCTCTCGTAACACTTTGAATATATTTTCCCATTCCCTTCTCGCTCACATTGTTTCTGATGAGAGATCTGCTGTTAGCCTGATGGGATGTCCTTTGTAGGTAACTTGATGTTTCTCTCTTGCCAATCTTAGTATCTTGTCTTTGTCTGCGGTTTTGGTCAACCTGGCTATAATGTGTCTTGGAGAAGATCTCCTTGGGTTGATTCTATTTGGGGTCCTTTGTATTTCCTGGGACTGGATCTTCGAATGCCTCTCTAGGTTTGGAAAGTTTTCTTGCAGGATTTCATGGAATAGATTATCAATGCCCTTATGGGTCTCTTCACCTTCTGGAATGCCAATTATCCGGATATTTGGACGTTTGATGGTATCCAGTACTTCTCGCATATCATTCTCAAATTTTTGAGCCATTTTCTCAGTCTTCGTGGTGGACTTTTCTAAACCAGCCATTTTCTCTTCTACATCTGAGATTCTATTTTCTGAATGATCTAGTCTGCTTTTAATACTTTCAAGGGAGATTTTAACTTCTTGTATTAGACTTCATCTCTAGCAGTTCCGTTTGAGTCTTTTGTAAAGTGTGTAATTCCTCTTTTAGATCTTGCAAGAATTTCCTCATCTCCTGGAACTCGGCAACTTCTTTCTCCTTTCTCTTTAGCAGTTCATTATCTCTCTTTTCTTCCATCTCTGTTAGCTTCGACATTACGAATGTTCTAAATTCCTTATCAGACATTTCCATGACTTTCACTGAACTGCTTGTGGATGAAGGAGAGTTACTCTTTTCCATTGGAGGAGAGGTATTTTCTCATTTTCCCATATTTCTCGTGATCCGACGGTGATTTCTTGTCATCTGATGAATGGCGTGTTTCTTTCAAATTCTTGAAGTTAAGCCTCAATGTTCAGGAGCAAGCAGACAGAGGTGTTCTAGAATCTGATTCTCTTGTAGCAATTTTTTATTTTGATCCTTTACAACTAAAATGTTTTTTTCTTAAAATTAAAAAATGCATTAAATATACCTATTAATACCTGTCTAATGACTGCAGTAAGCTATATAACCCCAGCTAGGTGCTACTTTATAGTATATTCACTTTACTCACTGAGGTTTATGCCTAAAGTCAGACTTGTGTTTATAGATATGTATATATCAGCTGTGCTTACTATTGAAAGTTTTTTAATTATTTAAAATCTTTAGTGAATCAATAAAATGAGCCATAAAAGGGCATGGAAAACAACTGTAGATACCGGAGACAGTGTGGGAGGAGAGGGTAGAATTGGTAGAGGATGAGAGGTAGGGAATCAAGGGGGGGGGGGGAGCAAAATTTATAAGAAACAAGAAATAGAAAATTATTTGTTGATGATAACCTGTATGGTAATATCCTTAATTGAGTCAATATGCAATGTACTCTGGATGGGAAATCTCATTTTATATACTGTATTGATGTACAGTAAATAAATACATTTTAAAAATACAAAAAAAATAAAGCCTGGCATAAAAAATAGTAGATGGAACAAGTGTTAAGGTTAAATAAATTGATAATGAAATACAGCAGGAATCTTGGGATTAAGAGGAAAAACTGCTAGGGGCTGGCAGGTGGCATGGTGCTGGACACCCACATGGCTGACCACAGTTCTAGTCTCGAACCTGGCAGCTTGCTTTCTCACTTTCTCTCTCTCTTTCTCTCTCCCTCTTTGGTCAAATTAAAATAAATCAATAAATCAATAAAGTTAAATAAAATAATTTTTTTTAAAAAAAGAGAAAAATGGCTTACTATTAGAGTGAAGAGATTGTGGGACCAGCAGATGCCATAATAGTTACATCACTGGACTCATGTAGTCAACTGTTTGATGCAGCAGCTTAAAACTCATAGGATGCTTGTGTATATGTGCCCAAAATTCGAAGAAGAGAGTGGAGCAGTGATTGTGGCATGGCCATCCACCCAGGGAGTGATTTCTGGCTCTCTGTCGCTGAAAACAATGAACAGGAAGATGATTTGGACAGGATGGAATTCAGGCAAGATAAAGACCATACAACAGAACCTCAGATGGAGGGAACCAGCAGTTAGCGTAATGGCTATGTTGCTGGACTCCCACGTAGTCGACCACGGTTCACGTCCCGGACCCAGTAGCTTAAAACTCACTCCGGGTGCGTGTGCGTGCTTGCCCAAGATCCCGAGAGGAGAATGAAGGAGAAGGGATTGCGGCGTGATCATCCCCCCTGGGGGGTGATTTCTCGCTTTCTGTCTCTGTCTCTGTCTGTCTGTCTGTCTGGTGAGTGCACGCGCCCTATAGCAAAAACCTCTCCAAAAAAAAAAAAAAAAAAAGAAAAGAAAAAAGAACCTCAGATGGAGATATAAATTCGTTACTGGGCGTGTTCCAGAACCTCGTTCTGGGGAGTAAAGCCAAGTGGGTAGAGGACTCAGCCTTACGGGAAGCAGCTTGAGAAGTGTCTGACCGTGATGTAAAGAATTCTATTGTGGCAGTGTTTCCTTTTGTCTTGATGCATCTTTGAAACAGCAAACTGCAAGTGAATGTAGTTTAAGTTTTTTGGAACTTTCTAGTACTGTGTGTTCTCAAGCTTTACTTACCACTGTGACTTGAAATCTATTGTTTTAAATATGACAATTAAAGTAACTGACATACTAAAAAAATAGTAATACCATTGACAGAAGGGTCCTCCTAAAGAGGTCTTATTAAGCAGAAATTAATTTTAAAATATTTAAGATTGTTACTGGATCATGAGAATTGTCAAATGTGACAATTTTCTCAATCAAAAACAAGATAAACTAAAATACATTATTAAAATATTGATGATTAAAAATAGAAGTGAATAGAATTAAAGATTCTGTGGAATATTAGAGAGGAAGAGTTAAGTTAAATAAGATAAAGCTATTGCAACCAACTAAAAACATTGAGGAAACACTTTCTGGAAAAATGCACATTAAAGAATGGACTGTAAAGTAAAAGGCTAGCAGACCGATCAGCAAACAATGGGAAAGCTTAAACTCCCCCCCCCCCCCAGGAAGACCCGGCCTCAGGTTCCCTGCTGTTAGGTGACCTTTAACAAATCCCGATTTTATTTAAAATGGTCCTGGTCTATGGAGTCCCATCTAAGGCAGTGTCAGAGCACACAGACCTGGGTCCCTACCTTGGCGACACTCTGCAGCCACTCCATTCTCAACAGAGCAAAGGACAGGAACTTCCCATAGGGTCACAGGTACATGTGGAATGCAGTCTGGTCTGGACAGAATAATACAGGTACACCCACACGATGTCCGGGTATAGCTCCACCTAGTTTTCCATTTTCAATAATGTCAACCTTTTAACACAGAAAAACGGGAAAACGCAAGCCGCGAGGTGCTTCCCTCCACCCGTGGTGAGCGACCCAGGGGCGTCCCCCTTTCTGCCCCAGCACGACCATCCCCAGGACACCCCGAGTCTGCGGAAACACGGGACATCCCCCTTCTCCCAGGGACTGTGGAAACGCCGTCTGTGGAAACGCCACACTCCTCCCGGCTCCCCCACAATCCCCAATGGGTCTGCTGCACTCACCTGTGCGTGCCACACTCACTTGGGCGGAGCTGGCACCGAGTGGGGCTCCCTCTCTGCTGCTCCCCACCCTCTGCCCTCCGCCCTCTGGAGAAGCCTCCAGGTCTCCCCAAGTCTGGGCTGCAGCTGGAGGAGGGTCCCGGGTGCTCCGCACAGCCCAGACCCGGGTGGGCGGACCCGTCCACTACCTCCCACCACCGCCCACTGGGTAGCTGCAGCCCAGACTGAACCGGGCCACCCACCCAACACTGAGTCCTGGGTGAATCTCTAAAAGTTCTGGTCTAGTTCTTCTTTTCTTTTCTTTTCTCTAGGGAACATGAGAAAGAGACAAAGAGGGAAAGTGAGAACTCACTCCCTGGAGGAATGGCCAGAGACATAGAAAAAAACAGACAAGGCCAAATCAACCCCTGGGGAGCATGACCACAGGGCAAGCCTCTCTCCTCCACCTCCCCTCTCAGGACTTTGGGCATAGAGGCACGCAGGCCTGGCATGGTTTTCAAGCTGCTGTTTCTGAAACTCCAACAGCACAGTCCATCACGTGAGATCCAGACACCTGAACCACCATGCCACTGGCTGGTCCCAGTTTTGATTGCTTAAAGCCATAAACTTGGAGAGTCAAATAAAAATAAAGCCCATCATCTTCTGCTTTGATGCACTGGATGACGATAACAAGAAGCAAAGTATTACAGATGGCCAAGAGACAAAAACAGTTGAGTTCCTATACATCAGCATTAAAGAGATATTTGCTATTTAAAATGAAACAAAAATCCATATGATACCATCCCCAAAATTGAAGGCCTTATGCACAAGTCTAACAAAACTTATGCAAGTATACAGTCACCAAACCATGAACCAGTTGAGAGAAACATGAATAAATGCAGGTAAATTCCTTGTTCAATACTAGTACACTCCTTATTAGAAGACAATCTTCCTCACTTGAACCAGAGACTCAGCAGAATCCCAGTCAAGTTCCCTCAAAGCCATCAGCACATTATTTTTAAACCTAAAATAGATTACATTAGACTGAAGGGCAAAGTTAAACAACTTGCACATCTGGATCTGAACACTTAGCATAAAGAGGCCCGTGTACATATAGTCAATTGGTTTTGTCAACGGGACAAAGGGAATTTATTGAGAAAGGAAAGCCTGTTCCACAAATGGCAGCAGAACTAGGAAAGCTGAATAGAGGAAGGGACATCAATACAAACTCTGGAGCTCACCAATAATACTGAACATATTAACAGTTCATAGACTTAAATTTTCAAATGTGAAATCATAAAAGTTATGCAAGAAAGCACAGAAGAGCATCTGCACCACTGCACTTGGGGATGCTACCCTCCAGTCCACACCCCTCCCTCTAGATGCTAAAGATTCACTCCGTGCTCTGCCTCACCCCTGCTCCAGGAACTGCTGTCCCTGAGGCTCCTCGTGAAAACACCAGGGGCTTCACAGGCTCCAGGGCTAGGAGGGATGCCTACCTGAGCTGGAGGGGGTTTTGTCTTTGGGAGTCTGCGACTGCTGGTACTTCTTCCTGCTCAGGACACAGGGAACAGGGAGTCCCAGGAGAGATGCCCCTGTGACTCAGGGCCCATTTCTTTTATGTTTATTTGATTTTCCCATGAATGACAGAGACACACAGAGAGACAGGCACCCCAAATGGAGATCTCCGTGTCACATTCACCTCCAGTCTCAGCCAGTCAGCCCTGGATCATGGGCACACATGCCTACCATACTCTGGCTGGTCTCTAGATATGAACCTGGTACCCTTCCACGTAGATCAGGCCCCAGGCCTCTTGGTCCATTTTACCCACCTTCTAAACTTCAGTGACCCAATCTCTGAACAGCCTTGTCTCAGCACTCACTGGGTGGGGGATCCCAGTCCAGCACCAAGCCCAGCAGTCAGTCTTCCTGGAGCACCCAGGAGGGGAATGGAGAGTCCTGGGAGGGGCCGTGGGCCTAGGCCAACAGGAGTTGGGATCAGTTAAAGGTGGGGCGGGTGGGGAGGGGGAGATCACCAGCAGAGGTGGGCTGGGGGAGACAGCATCATGGGCAAAGGCGAGGCCAGCGGGAAGGGGGGAGGTGGAAGGGGCACTGTCATGGGTTGAACTGTGTCCTTGAAATCGGTATGTCAGAATCCTAACCCCCAGGATACCCAGTACCTGTGACAATGACCATACATAGAAACAGGGTCTTTGTGCATGACCAAGTTAAGGTGAGCTCATTAGGGCCAGTCTTACTCCACTGTGAGTGGGCCTTTCACAGAGTGGAGAGCTGGGCACAGAAACACACACAGAAATGTGCCCTGTAAAGATCGGAGCTCTGCTATCATGGATGAGAAGCCACCAGAGGCTGGAGTGAGGCCCAGAATGAACCCTCCCTAGCACATCAGATGGAGTGTGGCTCCACTGCCACTTGATCCCAGACCAATGGACTTCAGACTGAAGACAAGTCTCTGTTGTCCTGAGCCATCCAGTCTGTGGTGCTGCCGGGGCAGCCCAGGGAAGGAACACAGGCATGCTCTGGTCTACCCACTGCTCTTCTAGACCACAGCTGCCTCTCCAAGCCCACCCTGCCAGAGGGTGAGGGGGAAGCAGAGCTCTTTACAGGCCATGGCCACTGACTGGAGCTCTGGCTGCAACTCTCAGCCTCCTGGGCCAGTGGGAGGGTGAGGACAGGGGTTGGGGAGTCATTCTCCCTGGAGCTGTCGCTGAGCCTCACTGCTGCTCCAGGAGCCCAGCAGCCCAGGCTGGCCAGACACACACCCCCGCCCCCGTAACTCCTGCGCTGCTCCTCCTCCCAGCCATCAGCAGCTTGGAGCAGAACCATCTCCCTTTTCACCTCAGTAGGAAAGGTGCCCAGAAAGGCACAGGAAGAGGACATACCACCTGGCCCTGGCATCTCACCTGCGTCCACAAGTCCCAGGCTGACCTTTAAGGAGATGAAGTGTAGGCCACAGTGGCCCACAGTAATACAATGCTCTGTGATTCTGGAGCCACAGGGGAAGGTCGGGTATGCGACCTGAGGTCTCTCTGCACACCAGGCCTGGGCGCTGTCTATGGTCCTGCCAGCTGAGCATCCGGCAGCCAGGATCCACCTAGACTTTGACAATGCTCTTTCCTGCAAGGTGCCCACCTCTCTCTTGCTTTGTTCCATGTTCTTGACGTAGCCTTATTTCTGTGTATCTGGGTGACAAAGAAAACAAGCCACCATGTCTGGGACTTGAGCCATGGTCAGTCAGCCATGTGGAGCCCAGTGCCTTAGCCACCATTCCACCTGCTCACCTCAATCTGGCACAATTTTCAAACCATTGGGTCCTGAACTCGAGTCGCAGTCACCATGTGGAAGCCTACCACTTTAACCACCATGCCACCAGCTGGCTCCTATATTTTTGGGTTTTGGGTTTTTTGTTTTGTTTTGTTTTGTTTTGAAAGATTTTTGCTATAGGGCATGTGTGCTCATCAGAGAGACAGACAGAAAGCAAGAAATCACACCCCCGGGGTGGGGGGGGGGGGTGGCCATGACACAATCTCTTCTCCTCCATTCTCTTCTTGGGATTTCGGACATGCATGCGCATGAGTTTTAAGCAACTAGCACTGAGTCTAGGACTTGAACCACAGTCAACTCCATGTGAGTCCAGTGATGTAATCATTATGCCATCTGATGTTCTCCCCTGTATTTACTTTTAATGAGAGAGAGTTCAGGGGAGAAGAGAGGAGTTTTGTTTTTGTTTAGAGATTTTTGCTATAGGGCATGTGCACTCAACAGAGAGACAGAAAGTGAGAAATTACCCACCAGGGGAGATAGCCACAATGCAATCCCTTCTCCATTCTCTTTCTGGGGTCTTGGGCACACATGCCTGGCATGAGTTTCAAGCCACCACCTCCGGAACTCAAACTGTGGTCTGCCACATGGTAGTCCAGTGATGTAACCATAACCCTAACCTAACCCTAACCATTACGCCCTCTGCTGGTCCTGGGACCAGGTACTTTTGACAGGGCTTTACTGTATCACAGTAAATAATACCTGAGACCAGGTATTATTGACAGGGCTTTGCTGTCCCAGCCTTCCAGTTGGCTAGAACCACAGACACATATCACTGTACATGGCCTGTCAAGGTTGGGCTGGAAACAAACCCAGGCCTTCCACAGCCTCAGCCTTGGGGCACCCCACTTGTACTGCTGTGGCTGGGCCCCAAGACTTGTCATAGGGCCATGCTCCACCCTGCTTCCCTTCACCTGGGGACCCAGGCATAGTGACCCCTCCTGGAGGAGCCCTGAGCTCATCCTCACGGCAGCCCAGTGAGAACTCTCAGAGCCACATCTCCATGTCTAACCTGGAGCCCTGGGGTCCCACTGCCACTCTTTCATCTGATATATTGGAGCAGAGCTTGGCCAAATCCAGCCTGCTCATTTTTGTAAATAAAGTGTTATTGGAATCTACCCTCTGTTTACAAGTTGTCTACAGCCACTTCTGTGTTCTAGTGACAGAATAGAAGAGGCAGGACAGATACCCTATGGCTTGGAAAGCTGAATATATTTATCATGCGACTTGTGTGTTTTTGCCAAAGGTTGCATGTCTCACCAGAGACAGAGACAGTGAAAGAGAAAGTGAAAAATCAGGGGATGGCCATGCCACAATCCCTTCTCCATTCTCCTTCCAGTATTTTCAGCACACATGCACATACACATACCTGGTGTGATTTTCAAGCCACTGCGTCAGAGACTAGAACTGCAGTCAGTTGTGTGGGAGTCCAGAGACTTGATTACCACGCCACTTGCTGGACCTATTTGTGACCTTTTATTTTAAAAGTTTGCCAACCCCTGTTTGGACACTTCAAAACCTCCACTTTAGGCATTTGAAGCCTTCTGACTTGTCCTCATATCTCGCAGTTCCCTTGACACTTCTCTTTGTCTCTGCAGTGGGAGTGACGCAACCTCCATCTGGACCAGAGCCATACTGACTAAGGATAAGAAACACTGTATTCTCAGGACCCACAGATGGCTAAATGGTTATGTCACTGAACTCCCACCTAGTCAATCACAGTTTGAGTTCCAGACCTGGTGGCTTAAATCTCATGCTGGGCACATGTGCATGCGTGACCAAAATCCCATCCCAAGAGGAGAATGAGGAGAAAAAATTGCAGCGCGACCACCCCTCCGGGGAGTGATTTCTTGCTTTCTGTCTGTCTCTCTCTGTCTCTCCAGCAAGTGCACATGCCCTATAGCAAAAACCTTTCTCTTGAAACAATAAAAATTTAAAAAGCACTACATGCTCAATGGCTCAAAATACAGCCACCAGCCCTGGGCCATGGCAGGGTTCTCACAGCCTTCACTCCCTCCCTGTGACTGCTCCACTCACCAGGAATGGTACAGGGCGTACATTTAGTTTTTCACCCAACTATAGCTACTTAGACAAAGAAACAGGCTCAGAGAGTTTGCATGACTGCTCGAGGCCTGTGTCCTCAGCAGCAGAGCCTAGATTAGACTGAGGCTCCAAGGTCTCATGCTTCTGTGATGCCACTTCTCCTCAGCTGCCTTTGTGTGTGTGTTTGCTTGTCTGTCCCCTTGCCTCTCCTTTTCTGTCTTTCTTCCCTTTTTCTTTCTGCCAAAGGACAAGTGCACTCACTGGAGAGAGAAAAGAAGAAAGTGAGAAAACACAACCCATGGGGCATGCCCCTGCTGTAATCCCTTCTCTTTCCTGTTCCTCTCGGGATTTTGAACATGAACGTGCCCAGTATCAGTTTCAAGCCACTGCATCTGGGACTCAAAATGCAGTTCACATGTGGGAGTCCAGTGCCTTAACCGCAATGCCACCTGCTACCCCCACAACATAAATTTTTAACAAAATCTGTTTTGGGTATAAATAATGTATTTAAACTTAAATAATGTGGGGCTGACAAGTGGTGTAGTGGTTGGGGTGCTGGACTCCCACATGGTCGAGCATGGTTTAAGTCCCAGATCTGGCAGCTTGCTTTCTTGCTTTCCCTTTCTCTCTGTGTGTGTCTCTCTCTGGTCAAACTGAAAAATAAATAATAACAAATAAAATTAGATAAATAATTTTTTAACTTTTTTTTCTATAGGGTGCGTGCGCTCACCAGAAAGACAGAAAGATAGAAAGCGAGAAATCACTCCCCAGGAGGGATGGCCATGCCACAATCCCTTCTCCTCCATTCTCTTCTCAGGACCTTGGGCATGCATGCATATGCGCCTGGCGTGAGTTTAAGCCACCAGGTCCGGGACTCCAACCGTGGTCGACTACATGGGAGTCCAGCGACATAGCCATTATGCTAACTGCTGGTCCCAGATAAATAATTTTTCAAAACTTAAATAATGTTGCAGATTTTCATTATTTGTTTTGTTTAATTTTTCCAGAGGGCACGTGTGCTTACCAGAGAGAATAAAATCTAGAACATATCCTTTGTGGGGCATGGTCATGCCCTATCCTCTTCCTGTCGAGGTTTTAGGAACTCCTGCACACAAGCTCTTGTGTTTCTCCAACCACCCAGGACCCAGACTATATGGTCACCACTTCACCACCAGGCCATGGGCTAACCCCTTGCAGATTTCAATACACCTACTTTTCAAATTTTCAATATTGTTTCAACCACTTTGACACTGTAAGAAAAACAGCCACTAAAAAAGTAATAAAAACACGCAATAGTGGTGAGCAGCCCCTTCCCTCTGCTCCAGGGTGACCCAGCAGAGGTCCCATGTTGTGTCTCCTTTCTAAGGTATAATTATTTCTGCCAAAACAGCCCAAATATGTAAAAAAAATAATTCAGCATTCTATGATGATGATTGCTCAAAGACTCACTGAAGGGATCCTTTTGTAAAATGAGTTTTGCTTTTTATTGTCCATATTTCTCCACTTTCTATCAAATGCCAGGGTCTCGTTTTTTATGGCTGAATAGTATGCCATAGCGTATATGTGCCACACTTTTTCAATCCATGTATGGACATGGATTTGGGCTGGTTACATGTCTTTTTTTTTTTTCAAGAGGTTTTTGCTAGAGGGTGCATGTGCTCGCCAGACAGACGGAGACAGAGAGATAGAAAGTGAGAAATCACCACCCGGGGGGGATGGCCATGCCACAATCCCTTCTCCTCCCTTCTCCTCTCGGATCTTGGGCACGCATGCACACGCACCTGGCGTGAGTTTAAGCCACCAGGTCCGGGACTCAAACCGCGGTCAACTACGTGGGAGTCCAGCAACATAGCCATTACGCTAACTGCTGGTCCCACATGTCTTAACAATTATGGGGCCAGCAGGTGGCATGGTGGTTAAGGCACTGAAAATTCCCACATGGCCAACCACGGTTTGAGTCCTGGACCTGGTGGTGTGTTTTCTCTCTCTTCTCTCTTTCTCTTTCTCTCTCTCTCTCTCTCTCTCTCTCTCTCTCTCTCTCTCTCTCTCATTGAATTAAAATAAATGAATAAATAAAATTAAATATTTTTAATTGTGAATAATGCCACAATAAACATGGATGTGCAAGTGTTTTCCCAACTGAGTGTATTCCTATCCTTTATGTAGATACCCAGGAGTGGAATTGGTGGCTCATACAGTAATTCTATTTGTAGATCTTTGAAGAACCTTCATATTGTTCTCCACAGTGGCTGTACTAATCTACGTTCCACCAGCAGTGTAGGAGCAAAGGAAACCAGGTGATGAAAGAGTGACATTATATGTCTCTACTTAATATATACCAATATCTGCACTCTTATGGCAGAAACTGAAAGACTGGAAGATATAAAAGCATGGAGGGCAACTGTGGATACTAGAGGCAGTGTGAGAAGAGGGTGGGAAGTGGGATAGAGTGAAAGGAAGAGAATCAAGGGGAAAAAGAAAGAAACAGAAAAATATTTATTTATTTATTCAGTCATTTATCTTAATTTGACCAAAGAGAGACAGACACACAGAGAGAATGAAAGTGAGAAAGTAAACCACCAGGTCCAGGACTCAAACCATGCTCGGCCATGTGGGAATGTCCAGCATCTTAACCACCACATCACCTGCTGACCCCAGAAACAAAACATTTATGGGACACAAAGATGGAAAAATTATCTGCTGATGATAATGTGTATGGTAATAGCTTTAACTAGACTAATATACAGTGTATTCATGCTGGGAAACTCATTTTCTATGCTGTTATTATATACAATGATTAAATATAAAATAATAATAATAATAATTATAAAAAATAAAATTGAGAACAGAAAAAAAAAAAGTGAGTCTTGTTAAAGTTACCTGAGAAAATACAGAACATGGAGAGCTCCTGTCTCAGCACTCAGGGCCCCAATAGGAAGTTTTTTCCTCACTTTTCCTCAGGTGGACCAGTTATCCCAAAGCCATAGTGATGTCTCCCAGGAACTCCCAAACTGATGTGGCCCCCAGTGGTCCCAAGGCCATGGCATCTACCCAGGGATGGGCTCAGCAGGCTATGAGCGTCAGCCCCATACTCTGCAGGAGGAATGCAGGCTTTACTGGTTTCAGAGGACAGGTCAGGCTCTCCCTGCTGGGTGCCCGGGGAGTTGCACAGTGCTCCCTCTCTGGCAGTCACGGTGCAGGCCCCTTGCACTTCATATTAATTCATGAGGAAACTCTGAAATCAGTGTTCTGATAACTTCATACCATAATTCTGGAATAAAATAAAATCAGCTCGCCATCTCATGTCTTCATTGGAATAATGTGGGAAAAAGCAAAGTATATGGCCAGTAGACAAGTGTAAATTGACTCCTATATATCACCAATATAGGAATAACTGGAATTTGACATAAAAAATGCCATTTATGGGACCAGCAGTTAGCATAGTGGCTATGTCGCTAGACTCCCATGTAGTGGACCATGTAGTTCAAGTTCTGGATCCGGTGGCTTAAAGTCATGCCGGGCACATGTGCGTGCATGCCCACAGGAAAATGGAGGAGAAGGGATTGCAGCATGGTCATTCCCCCTAGGGGGTGATTTCTCACTTTCTGTCTCTCTGTCTCTCTGTCTTTCTGGCAAGCGCATGCGCCCTATAGCAAAAACCTGTCCAAAAAAAAACAAATGCCATTTACAGGGCCAGCAAGTGGTGTGGTAGGTAAAGTGTTGTACACCACATGGCCAATTGTGGTTCGCGTCCTGGACCTGGTAGCTTGCTTTCTCATTCCCTCCCTTGCCCCATCTCTCTCTGCACATGCTCTGTAGCAAATTAAATAATAATAATTAATAAAATTAAATAAATAATTCTGTTTACATTCAATCACTGTGTATCATTACAGCATACCAAATTAATTTTCTCATCATGAATACACTGTATATTAGTTCAGTTAAAGATATTACCATACACATTATAATCAACAAATTTCTTTTCACTTTGGGTCCCTTAAATTTTTTTAAGAATTATTTTATTTAACTTTATTTATTTTATTTTAACTTAACCAGAGAGAGACAGAGAGAGAGAGAGAGAGAGAGAGGGAAAGTGAGAAAGCAAGCCACCATGTGGGAGGAGTCCAGCACCCTTAACCACCATGCCACCTGCCAGCTCCTTAAATGTTTTGCACCTTTCTTCTTCTCCTCTCACTCTCCCCCATTTCTCACCGCCCTTCCACATGTATATTACTGCTGAATTCATGCTCAAAGCACTGAAAGTTCCAAGTGCAGTATATAGAAGTAGATTTCAGTTTCTTTGCATCTTTCTATATTTTTTAATTCTCTCATAACTCTATTGTTTTTAAACTAAATTAACATGGCTTGAATGAACCGCCCAGCTCCAGTAGAAGTCACATACAAAAATATGAGATGTTTTTATTACACACAATCCAATCAATACGACCTTAAACAAATTTATAGAAGAACTGAAGATACCACAATAATAAGAGTATGTGAAGCAACTTAGGATACTACTCCTGTGGAGAAAGAAATCATTCATGTTCTTGATTAGCCTTTTGATGATGGCACACCACCATCCAAGCAGATTGTTGATGACTAATTAAGTCTTGTAAAAATTAAGCTTCATGAAGAGCCTGGTTGCTGTATTGCTGTTCATCGTGTTGCAGGTCTTGGGAGTGCTCCCGTGCTTGTTGCCCTAGCATTGATTAGAGGTGGAATGGAATATGAAGATGCAGTACAATTCATAAGACAAAAGCAGCGTGGAGTTTTTAGCAGCAAGCAACTTTTATATTTGGAGAAGTATCATCCTAAAATATGCTGCACTTCAAAGACTCCAACGGTCATAGAAACAACTGTTGCCTTCAATAAAATGGGGATGCCTGATGCTATTCCCTTGGAAGTGGAACTTGAGACAGGACCTAATCTGTCATACATATTAGCCAACGTGTTGGCTTGACTTCCATCAAGTCAATGAAGCTTCCATTGCAGTGTTGAAAAGCAGTTTTACCAGGCCACAGAGCTTGACAGAATTACAGCCTGTGTTTGGGCAAAAGATTCTTGCTGATGAACATTTAAAATGTGTTTATTATTTGTACCAATTAACCTTTCCTGAAATCATGTGGTATTGAGTTATGTTTAAACCTATTCCTATGCCAGAACCTTATCAATATGTAAGAAATTTAGAAAGATTAGGTGCCAAAATAACCAGCACAATACTTGTATATTTTTAATATCATACAGAACTGAAATCCCAGGCACTGTGAACACTTTAGACCTTACATGGTTTATTCCTTCAGTCATTTCAAACATTTCAAGTAAGGCCTGTGTGGTTATTTGCCTACCCACTTCATGTTTACATCTCCCACATTCATACCAGGATACATCAGGTTTGCTTTAACCATTGTGTTTTGTTTTTTATTCTTTAATTTTTACCAGATTTTGTGATAATTTCATGTCTTTTTAAATATCATTTTGTGCTGTTATAAAAAACCTTCATGGGACCAGTAGTTGGTGTAATGGCTATGTCGCTGGACTCCCATGTAGTTCACCACAGTTCAAGTCCCGGACCTGGTGGCTTAAACTCATGCCAGGCGCGTGTGCGTGTGTGCCCAAAATCCCAAGAGGAGAATGGAGGAGAAGGGATTGCGGTGTGGCCATCTCTCTGGGGGGGTGATTTCTCACTTTCTGTCTGTCTGTCCCTCTCTGTCTTTCTGGCGAGCACATGTGCCCTATAGCAACAATCTCTTTAAAAAAAAAAGAAAGAAAAAACAGAAAAAACCTCCATTTTGAAAATCTACATTGTACAGAAGCACATGTCTCCAGACCAAAAAAAAAGCCTTACAATTAATTTAATGTTTGCACTCTGAGGTACAGCAGATTAACAGGGAGGGCCTGAAAAAAAGAAATGGAAGAGACTATTAAATATTTTTAGTAAAATATTGCCTTTGTCTTGTGTAGAACATGTAGAATATGCTCTTTAATTTAGTAATTTTTTAAAGGTAGAAGTGCTTTGTTGTAGCTAAAATAATTCTTAATCATAAAATTTCTGAAATTCTTATTTTGTTCCATACTTTATGGAATTTACCAACATTTTTGTGGGTTTTTTAATATTTTTAATTTTATTTACTCATTTACTTATTTTATTTTGACCAGAGAGGCACACAGAGAGAGAGAGAAAGTGAGAAAGCAAGCCACCAGGTCCAGGACTTGAACCATGGTTGCCATATGGGAATGTCCGGCGCCTTAACCACCACACCACCTGCTGGTGCCAACATTTTTGTGTTTGAAGTGTTATTTTTTTTCTTTGCAATCTCTTGCAAAAAAAAAAAAAATGAAGAAGAAGTAGGTTTCTGCTTATGAATCAAGCAGATATCTAATATTTTATATGCCTTTTGAGCTGTGTAACTTAATATTTGGATACTTGATCATTTATTTTATTATGTAATTGATAAAATGATGATGTGTATTAATGTTAGTTCAACCATATATTTACAGTGTCTGGGAATCTGTGGTTATAATTCTGTGGGAGAAATAATTTGTCACTGTTCACCAGCTTGTAAAAACTTAGTGTGAGAGCTTAAACATCTACGTAAATAATGATTTTTCTAAAATTGGAAAGCAATGATGATACTGAGTAAATGATTCTTTAAAAATGCCATTAAGGAGGTTGCTGGCAGGTGGTGTGGTGGCTAAGAGCGCTGGGCTCCCACATAGCTGACTGCAGTTCGAGTCCTGAACATGGCAGCTTGCTTTCTCCCTTTCTTTCTCTCTCTCTCTCACTCTGTCCTCTCTGATCAAATTAAAATAAATAAAGTTAAATAAATTTTTTAATGCCATTGGGACCAGCAGGTGGGCTGGTGGTTGGGGTGCTGGACTCCCACATGGCTGGCCATGGTTTGAGTCTCAGACCTAGCAACTTGCTTTCTCACTTTCCCTTTCTCTTTCTCTCTGTCTCTATCCAGTCAAATTAAAAAATAATAATAAGGGGCTGGCAGGGGGTATAGTGGTTAAGGGCACTGGATTCCCACATTGCTGATTGTGGTTCAAGTTCCAGACCTGGTGGCTTGCTTTCTCATTTTCCCTCTCTCTCTCACTCTGCCCTTCTCTGGCCAAATTAAAAGAAAGAAAAAGGAAGGAAGGAAGGAAGGAAGGAAGGAAGGAAGGAAGGAAGGAAGGAAGGAAGGAAGAAAGAAGAAGAAAGAAAGAAAAAGAAAGAAAGAAAGAAAGAGAGAGAGAGAGAGAGAGAGAGAGAGAGAGAGAAAGAAAGGAAGGAAGGAAGAAAGGAAGAAAGAAATAAATTTAAATAAAATAATTTGTTAAAGAGGAAAAAGAGGGACCAACAGTTGGCGTAATGGCTATGTCGTTGGACTCCCATGTAGTTGACCATGGTTCAAGTCCTGGACCCAGTGGTATGTGTGCGTGCGTGCCCAAGATCCCAAGAGGAGAATGGAGGAAAAGGAATTGTGGCATGGCCATCCCCTCTGGAGGGTTTATTTCTCGCTTTCTGTCTCTCTGTCTTTCTGGTGAGTGCATGTGCCCTATAGCAAAAACTTCTCAAAAAAAAAAAAAAAAAGAAAAGAAAGAGAAAATAGAGATTTTAAAATAAAAATAGTAATAATAATAAAGTAATAAAATGAAATAAACCATTTTTTAAATGCCATTTACTAGAGCCAGCAGGTGGCACAGTGATTATCCACATGGCTGACTGTGGTTCTTTTAAATGTGATGTACAAAAAATAAAAAGAAAAAGAAAGAAAGAAACGTGATGTACAAATTCAGCAGAATTCCAAATTCCCAAAAAAGATATCAATGAACTGGCTTTTTTTGTTTGTCTGTTTTTAGCTTTTGCCATAGGGTGCATGTGCTTGCTAGAGATGGAGAAAGGAAAAGTGAGAAGTCATCCCACAGTGGGGATGGCCATGCCACAATCTCTTCTCCTCCATTCTCCTCTTGGAATTCTGGGCATGCATGCACACGTGCCTGGCATGATTTTCAAGCTGCCAGGTCAGAGACTCAAACCATAGTCAGCAATCTGGGGATCCAATGCGTTAACCACCATGCCATCTGTTGGCCCCATCAATGACTGGTTTTATTTATTTATTTATTTATTTATTTATTTATTTATTTATTTATTAGGAGAGGTTTTTGCTATAGGGCATGTGCACTCACCAGAAAGACAGAGAGACAGAAAAACAGAGAGAGACAGAGAGACAGAAAGCAAGAAATCACCCCCCCAGGGAGGATGGCCACGCTGCAATCCATTCTCCTCTCGGGATCTTGGGCATGCACGCACATGCGCCCGGCGTGAGTTTAAGCCACTGGGTCCAGGTCTTGAACCCTGGGCAACTACATGGGAGTCCAGTGACATAGCCATTACACTAACTGCTGGTCCCCAGTGAATGGTTTTAAACCTAGAATAGGCTAGTGGCATTCTGATTGGGATGGCCAGATCTTGCATGGCTGACTCCATGGTTATAGTGACCTACTGGCTCGAGAAACATGCTGGGTGCATGTACATGCATATCCAAAGTTCTGAAGGGAGCTAGAGACGGAGGAAAGGGGGCTGCTGTGTGACCATTCCCTATGGTGGGTGCCATAGGGCACATGCACTTATCAGAGAGACAGAAATGGTGAGAGAGAAAGTAAGAACTCACCCCCAGGAGGGACGGCCACGCCGCAATCCACTCTCCCCCGTTGTCCTCCTAGGTTTCTGGAGCACACACACATGCATGTGCCCAGTGTGATTGTTCAAGCCCCCAAGTCCAGGACTTGAACAGTGATTGACCACACGGGAGTTCAGTGCCTTAACCATCATGCTGCCTGCTGGCCCCACTAACAATTTAAAAAATGAATAAAGATCTGAATAGATGCCTCAACTAATAAGATACACACATCAGCATAGAATCATTCTCTTGGGGAAAACCCAAATTAAAACAATAATGAAATATAATTACACATTTTTAAGAGAGATTTTTGCTATAGGGTATGTGTGCTCGCTGGTGAGACAGAGAGAGACTGAGAGACAGAAGCTAAGAAATCATCTCCCAAGAGGATGGCCACACCTCAATCCCTTTTCCTCCATTCTCCTCTTGGGATTTTGGGCAAGCATGCACACATGCCCAAAGTGAGTTGTTTTAAGCCACGGGTTCCGGGACTCGAATCGTGGTCAAGTAGGTGGCAGTCCAGCGATATAAACATTACTCCATCTGCTGACTCTGTAATTGCACATCTATTAAAATGGCTAAAAAAGTTAAAACCACAATCACAACTGCTGGTAGAATATATAATGGTACAGCCTCTTCAGCAGAAAGCTTGGTGGATGTTTTTTCCCCAAAGCATAATCCCACCATATGAGCCAACACTCACATTCCCAGATATTTAGATAACTGCTTTGAAAATCCAGGAGTGTGATCCAAACAAAAACCTGCATGCAATTATGAACTCGGATAGCTGAATATGGCCAAGGACTTTTAAAAATCAGCAGGACCTTCAACAGATGAAAGAATTGCTCAGCTGGGTTTATCCTCATAATGGAATACTATTCAGCAAGAGAAAAGAATGGTGTGTGGGATCATCAAAGACATAGTAAATCTAACATGCATACTGCTATACGAGAAGGCAGTTCACAGAGGCTCCATGCTGTATGGTCCCGTTTATACGACTTAGCGGAAAGGAAAGACTGCAGAGATGGCAACCAGACCTGGGACTGACAGGGGCTTGCAGAGGCGGGACTGAGTCAAACAAGGGAAGAGGCGATGGAAGGAGGAACCACTGGGCCAGGTGGGAGCGGGCTGCCTGCGGTTGTTGAGCTCATGTTGCGTGTATGGAAAAGCTGGGGAGATACAGGAACAGCATGAACCAACAGGCAGCGTCCAGCTCTAGGAGACAGGAGTCTTTTTTCATCTCACACGGAATATTTCAGGATGTTTGATAAAGATTTTTGTGCATGCACTAAAATATACATAACATAAAATTTGCCATTTTAACTTTTTTTTTTTTTGAGAGGTTTTTGCTATAGGGCACATGCGCTTGCCAGAAAGACAGAGACACAGAGAGATAAAAAGCGAGAAATCACGCCCCAGAGTGGATGGCCACGCCGCAATCCCTTCTCCTCCATTCTCCTCTCAGGATCTTGGGCACGCATGCACACGCGCCCGGCATGAGTTTAAGCCACCGGGTCCGGTACTTGAACCTCCGTCTACTACATGGGAGTCCAGCAACATAGCCATTATGCCAACTGCTGGTCCCCCATTTTAATCATTTTTATGATGTTAAAAGATATGTAACAAGTTTTTCCATTTTAAAAATAAGGAAAAAAGAAAAATGCTAAGTTTTTAAATTATAATAGGATGTACTTAATATGAAATTACCAGTTTAAGTGTGCAGTTGAGTGGCCCAACTCTAACCAAAACAGAAGCTAAATAATAACCAAATCCTAACCCTAACCCTGACCAAGCCACAATCCCAGCACCTGATCCTAATTTATTCTAAACCCTAACTCTGACCTTCCAATTCTAATCCTCTAATCCTACTCTTAACCCTATAAAAGCTCGGCATTGGGGACCAGATGGCAGAGCGGTTATGTCACTGGACTTACTACATGGCCAACTACAGCTCTAGTCTCGAACCTGGTGGCTTGAAAATCACGCCGGGTGTGTATGCGTGCATCCCCAAGATCCTGGGAGGAGAATGGAGAAGGGATTGCAGCATGGCCCTCCCCCTAGGAGGTAATTTCTTACTTTCCCTCTCACTGTCTCTGTCTCTGTCTCTCTCTCTCTGGCAAGCACACGTGCCCTAAGACAAAAACCTCTGGGGAGGAGGGAAGAAAAGTAAAGAAAAAAGCTCTGCGTTAAAGCCTTTAACATTGATTTATTCAAGTTTTACCTGTTTTGTTTCCATTTATTTGTGTACTTATTTATCTATGAGAGGTTTTTTTTTTTCAGTTATTTTTTGCCATAGGACATGTACATTCACCAGAGAGAGACAGAGGCAGAGAGAGAAAGAAAGTAAGAAATCAACCCCCACAGAAGATGGCCATGCCACCATTCTCCCCTATTCTCCTCTCAGGATTTTGGATACACACACCAAGGGTGATTCTCAAGCTGCCAGGTCCAGGCCTCAAACTGTAGTCAGCCATGTAGAAATCCAACACCTTAACCACCATGCCACTCGCTAGTCCCAAGAGAGAGTTGTTTCTTTTTTTTTTTTAAAGAGAAATTTTTGCTATGGAGAGACAGAGAGACAGAAAGTGAGAAATCACCCCCCAAGGGGAATGGCCATGGCACAGTCCCTTCTCTTCCAGTCTTTTCTCGGGATTTTGAGCACATACACAAACACCCAGCATGAGTTGTTTTTTGGGCATTTTTGGGTTGTTGTTTTTTTGTTTGTTTGTTTGTTTGTTTTGAGAGGTTTTTGCTATAGGGCACGTGTGCTCACCAGAAAGACAGAGAGAGACAGAGAGACAGAAAGCAAGAAATCACCCGCTGAGGAGATGGCCACACCACAATCCCTTCTCCTCCATTCTCTCAGGACCTTGGGCACGCACGCACACACACGCGCCCGGCATGAGTTTAAGGCACCGGGTCCGGGACACAAACGGTGGTCAACAACATAGGAGTCCAGCGACATAGCCATTTCGCCAACTGCTGGTCCAAAGAGAGAGATTTTTGACAGTCTCACCGTGTCAGGATCCTCCTGCTCCAGCCTCCCCACTAGCTAGGAACAAGGCACTCATCACTGTGTCGGGAGCTTTTGGGTTTGGCCTGGCCTCCTGCGTGCCCTCCACCTCCAAGCGGCAGGGTCCAGCAGGCTGGAATGGCTGCATTTGTTTACGCACAGCTGTGAGCCTCTGTACGAGCAGACCGCACACTGTCCCTGCGGCTGAGGGGCAAAGTGTTTTCTACATGTCTTTTCTTTAGTTTTGCTATAGAGCATGTGTACTCTCTAGAGAGAGACAGAGGGGGAGCAAGAGAAAGTGAGAAATCACCCCCTAGGGGGATGGCCACACCTTAACCACGATGCCACCTGCTGGCCCATTATTTTTCTAATTATACAAAGTGAAAAATATTTATATGAAGTTAAACACTAATACCTAGGCACCGTTTTTAATACATGCTTATATTTATTTTTATTGTAATCAAATGACATAAAAGAATACTGAAACTTGGAATGTTTAAATCATTTGTCAAAATCACACAGCCTTTTCTGGGGGCATGTCTCACCAGCTACCTGTGCCCAGGACCCTGACTGGCCAGCAGCACAAGCCCTGGTCAGGTCTCACCTCTCGCTCTTTCTTGCTCTTGCTCTTTTGCTCTCATAAAAGAAAGAAATACGTTGAGCATCGCACAGTCTTGAAGTGGTATGTAAGAATGTACCAACAGGGTTGGCACTGCAGTGCAGTAAGCCTTCTGTACTGAAAGCCAGATCCCATGTGGCTAAGCATGGTTCAAATCCCACCCCTAGCAGCTTGAAAACATATGGGGTACATGTGTGGGCCTGCTCAGGATTGTCACAGGGTGGAGCAATGGAGGAATTGTAGTGTGACTGGGCCCCACTGGAGGGCCCTTTATCTCTTTCTGTGTCAGTTTCTATGGCAAGCACATGTACCCTCTAGCAATCACACACACACACACACACACACTATATATATATATATATCACACACACACACACACACACATATATATATATATATATATGTAGTTACATATAATTGATAAAAAGCAAATGTGGGCCAGCCCATGGAGTGACAGTAGAGACTGCCGGATCCTATGGCTAGGTGCCTGGTTTTGGTCCTGGACTATCGGATTGAGAAACACACCTGAGCATGTACATGCCCAGAATCCTGGTGAGGAAGCAGAAATGGAGCAGGGGTTGCAGCCTGACCATTCCCCATCAAGGGTCTTTCCCACTTGCTCACTTCCTCTTTCTCTCTCCCCCATGAGCATACATGCCCTATGGCAAAATTCAAAAATAATAAAAATTAAAAAGAAATATGCTCTTATTTATTTTATTTTACTCAAATTTCTCTTATAATAATGCAATTTATGGGACCAGCAGTTAGCATAATGGCAATGTCGCTGGACTCCCATGTAGTCAACTGCGGTTCAAGTCCTGGACCTGGTGGCTTAAACTCACGCCAGGTGCATGTGCGTGCGTGCCCAAGATCCCAAGAGGAGAATAGAGAAGGGATTGCAGCGTGGCCGTACCCCTTGGGGGGTGATTTCTCACTTTCTGTCTCTCTGT
Organism: Tupaia tana; assembly: GCA_026018925.1. NCBI lineage: Eukaryota > Metazoa > Chordata > Mammalia > Scandentia > Tupaiidae > Tupaia > Tupaia tana. The sequence goes on along the minus strand of JAKSZU010000018.1, from coordinate 70,211,743 downwards.
CTCTCTCTGTCTCTCTCTGTCTGTCTGGTGAGCGCATACGCCTTATAACAAAAATCTCTCCAAAAAATAAGAGAAAGAAAAAATAATAAATGAATAATGCAATTTATTAAAATCTCAAAAGCATTCTTTCGGACTATACCTACTTTTCTCCCTGTTACACATAGTAGAGAAAGGAAAATATGAGCATTAAAACATGGTAATAATTATTTCCCCAAAGATCATCAGTTTAAAATCCTTTGTTTTATCTGCATGTGTTGGTCTGAAGCAGGCACAACTCCATCTTGGAGGAGTGCCTCCAAGAGAAGTGGGGGATGGAGCAGGAGCAACTCCATGTTGGAGGACGCCTCCATTATAACTGTTCAGTCCTATGACTGGAAACTTGCCTTCTCCTCTGTGCCTAAGTAAACAGTGTGATTAACATTCCTATTGTCCTTAAACCCCACTCCTCTGGTTGCCTTAAAATAAGGTCCAAACCAGGAGCTTGCTTGGAGCCATACGAACCATTGAGATTCCATTGTGTTTGGGTAGAGATGAAACATACCCTTAGGGATGCTTAACCTGCTTTTCTTGCTTCTATAATGCTTTTGCTTTTCCGTTGTAAAACCCTACCCCTCACATCGTCCGGGACATGACTGTGCATTTTTTGCCTTTATAAGCGCCCCTCACCTTGCACTCTGGGCTGCCAGGTTTTGAGAGACATGAGTCCCCCCCCCACCCCCGCATGCCACTGACTTAATCAATAAACTCCAATAAATGTGGCTATGTCTGGATGTCTTCATATTTCTCACTGAGTAGACTACCGCAGAGAGATGGAGAAGGAATTGCAGTGAGCGTGCTCCACTGGCTTTCTCCCTCTGCCTCTCTGTTTCTCCCTGGTGTCCTCTGGGGGGGGGGGGGGGGGGAGAGCCTCTGGAAGGAAAGGAGAAAAGGAGGGCAGGACAGAGGGACACCCCGTGGGAATCAGTGATCAAGCTGGACATGCCTGTTGCCTAAAAGTAAGATCCAGGGCTCTGGCGTTCTGTAGGATCAGCAAGAAGGGGCTGAGGGAGGGGAAACATGTGGCAAGAAACTTGAGCGTGTGCTGCAGCCACAAGTAGGTGGTGAAAGACTGGGTGTCGTAGAACACGTAGATGGAGTTGAGAACATAGAAGGGGATGAAGCTGGCCACCAAGCGCAGGGTGGCATGGGTGGCCCTTGTCTCAGGGGAGGTGCGGGACGGGCAGGAGCGGAGGATGTGTTGGACCCTCTGGCGGTGTCTGTGCAGGAGACGTACCAGGTAGATGCTGGCAGAAACCATGAGGACCATCAGTGTGGCTCCCAGAAAGGACAGTGGGACTGCGGTCATTCCAGACGGGGAGGCCTTGTACTGGCAGAAGACAGCTCCTGCCCTGGAGTTGCTGCTGTTTCCCCAGGAGAGGTTTATCTGAATGGGAGAGATGGTGTTGATGGCCAGGTTGAGGGCCCAGCAGAGGAGACAGGCAGAGCCGATGTCCTTGGGCACCCTGCGTCTGAGGGCTGCCCACAGCCCACGCCGGGGGCTGACCATGACTGCCTGCAGGCAGCTCAGCAGGCAGGTGGCACAGAGTGAAAGGTCTCTGGACACCCTGTGGCAGTAGTAGATAATTTGACATCCAAAACCTTCCAGGGCAGGCGACAGTCCCCAGTCTTCCATCACTTGCTGTGTCCCCTTTGAGAGAAGAACAAAGGAGTTGGCCATGGCCAAGTTGGACAGAACAAGGTCTGTGGGCTTCAGTCTATGCCTAGGGGGGAATGTGGAGCTGTGAATGAAGAGAAGGAAGGCATTTCCCAGAATGCCAGCTCCTACCTGGGACAGGAACACAGCCTTCAGGACCGTATCACCCACAGTCCTGTGTGTCATGTCCAAGAGCAGGAGGTCTGGGAGACCCAGGAGTCACCTAGAAGACAATGAATTACCATGTCTATGTTCATGTTCGAGCTGTCTCTTGAGCCCAGGAGCTAAAGGGATATCGCTAACAGGAAGGAAATTCAAAGACCTGGGAAAACAAGTCTGAGACAAAGGCCCACTGACCATCAGAGCAGCAGTCTTGCAGTGTCACCTACTCATTACTCACTAGGCTCAGCCTTTCTTCTCTTCTTCCATCTTTTTTTTTTTTTATTTAATTTTATTCGTTATTATTTTTTAACTTGACAACAGAAGGAGAAAGAGAGAGAAAGTAAGAGAGCCAGCCGCCAGGTCCGAGACTCCAGCCATGGTCGTCCGTGTGGGAGTCCAGCACCTTAACCACGGAAGTGGGCAGCTGTGCTGAGGCTGTGCCAGGGCCTGTCCTGACCACTCTTCGTGCTGTGGAGACGTCTGGAACTCACAATAGCCAAGGCCCTCTGTTTAATTACTGACACTTCCCAAGCCTCTGCTAAGTCTCTGCCTCTTCGCCTCTGAAATGATAAAAGCAACCCGAGACCTTGAGGAGCCAGACGCCCGCTTATCTAACCCTTTCTTCTTTAGAGGAAACTCTGAGCTGCTTCTTCCTGGTAGGGTACCCTAGCCTGCTGGGGCTCCCACTTCCCCCAAACTCCCCGATAAAAGACTGTACTTAGCCCCACGGGGGGGCGGGGGGAGGCTGGAGATTCAGTGTGAACTTCTCCAAGCTGTTCTTTTTCTCTGGAGGGCTGCGTTTTCTCCCTAGGCTGTCTGTTTTCCCGCAACATAACCACTATGCCATCTGCTGGCCCCGCACACCTTTTCTTTTTTTGTTATAAAGCTTTTATTATATTTAGCAATAATAAAGTGTGTTCATTTTAAAAATGTGGAAAAAACAAATAAGCAGAAGAAAAAAAAATCATTCATAATCAAACCACTGAGAGACTATACTTTTTGTCTTTCATCCTTCACCAAATTTTTATGTAATATATGAATGTACTCTTACCTTCCAAAAAGATGATATTCACATATTACTTAGTAACCTGTTTTCACCTTGTATCTTGTCAGGAACATCTGTTTTTTTTATTTTTCTTTTTTTTTACAAATGAGTAAAACTCTTCCATTAAAAGACAGACTTATAGATTGGTTCAAAATATTATAAACAATTAGATGCAAGCAACAAAAGATGCATCTAAAATCACTAACAGCAACAGACTAAAAGTAGAAAGATGAAAAAAGTATATCAGGAAAATTCTAATAAAAAGAAAGCTATATGGCAATGTTAATTTCAGATCAAATAAAAATCAAGATACACTACATTAAAAAGGAGTCAGATGGTTCCAATTAACCTTCCAGTGCATCACAATGTTTCTTACTCTTGTGGACAGAAGTCTGACTGCTTTTTCCTATTTTTCCAAGGTTCTTTCCAGAGGGCCTAGGGGGCGTCACCCCACAGATGTGGACAGACCACTTTGGCCCATTGGTAACAGGATTCTTCCTACATCCTGCCCTTGGTATAGTACTGGAGTATCTTGGTGAGGTATATTAAGCCTCTTTATCGCTGTTAAAGTACATTCCTTTCTGATCCCAACAAGCTTCCTTTTCCAATCACCACCCTAAAAACTGTAAAAACCCACCTATAACCTGCAAGCCCCTGCTTCCACACATCCCACCTTTTTGGCCCAGACCAATAGAAAAACTTTTCACTAAATTCTCAACTCTGTCTCTCGCTCTCAAAATCAAACAAAAGGAACCCCTGTACCTGATCACCCTGAGAGAAATGCATGTTTTGCCTCACCTCTGGCCTAGGTCACTCATTCTGCTTTAAAATAAGCCGCATTAATTATTATTTTTACAGAGTTGGTTATTTCCCTTCGCTCTCCTTACCTGTTTCTTCTACTTCTCTAACCATGTATTCATCGCTTAAATGCCTGTTGTGTTTACCTTCTTTAAGTTCCTGGAGAGATTGAATCAGCCTTTTTCTAAAAATTCCTTCTGCTTTTCCCCCTCCTCTGGCCCTTCCTCCTCCTCCAACTTTTCTTCAGGCTTAGGCTCTTCCTCAAGCTTTGGCTCACTCTCTTTCCAGTTTTCCTTCCATTTTTTGATAGGGTTTCATTCTCTGTCTGTCTGCCTCTTTTTTCTTCCCTCTTCCTTCTTTTCTTTCTTTCTGCTTACTCCTCTATGAATGTAATTACCTCTGATATCCATCCGGTCAGTTTCTTCCTCCCTATTTTTGAGCCTTGGCTCTTGCGATGAACAATCTCTGGCCTCCAGTACCGCCACCCACACTACTCCACACCTCCTTTCTCTTTTTCCATTAAACTGGACAAAGCTGGCAAGTTTCACTGTGCTTGAAACACCAATTTTTTGTTAGGTAATTTTATTGACATCATAACTGGTGTTTTAGTGTTAGAACACATTCATCTTGATTTCAGTTAAATACAATATTGATGGAATCAGACAATAATTTTAGTCTTATAAGGTTTTATATCACAGAACATGAGATGGGACTGGCAGGTGGCATGGTGTTTGCGGTGCTGGACTCCCACATGGCCTACTGCTGTTAAACCCCAGACCTGGCAGCTTGCTTTCTCACTTTCCCTCTCTCTGGTCAAATAAAAATAAATAAATAATGATGAATAAAATTAAATAAAACCATTACATAAAACATATGAAGTAAGCAGAAATGTCATCTCATTTGTTTATAGACTTTGCGAGTACAACAGCTTCGCTGGTGTTATTGGGACTCTAGAAGAGGAGCCATCTTTTCCAAAGTATTGGGAGACCTCAGGACTACAGGACTTCACGGCATTGCACAGCAGGCCAATGTGAGTGACTTTTCTACACACAGACTGTGACCTCAGGCCCTAGAAATGGGCTATTATCTATTGAAGATGACTTTATAATATTGTTGACTTTTGAGAAATGTACACATGTTAGAATATTCACTTTGCAAGCTAAATAACACGTGATTGAATGTATAAAAGAAATTGAAATTAAAAAATCAAAGAAAAAAAAGAAAGAAACAGCACCTCCCCTGCCTGAGGACAGAAAGAGCAGATGCTGCTGGGAGTAGCAGATGGCATAATGGTTACGTTGCTGGACTCCCATGTAGTCGACCAGTTTAAGTCCCAGACCTGATGGCTTAAAATTTGTACCAGGTGTATGCGCATGCATGCCCAAAACCCCAAGAGGAAAATGGAGGAGAAGGGAATGTGGCATGGCTATCCCCCCGGGGGGTGATTTCTCGCTTTCTGTCTCTCTCTGTCTCTCTAGTGAGCACGTATACCCTATAGCAAAAACCTCTCTTAAAAAAAGAAAGAAAGGGACCAGCAGTTGGTGTAATGGCTGTGTCACTGGACTCCCACGTAGTCCACCACGGCTCGCGTCCCGGACTCGGTGGCTTAAAACTCACACTGGGCACGTGTGCATGCGTGGAGCCCAAGATCCCAAGAGGAGAATGGAGGAGAAGGGATTGCGGCGTGGCCATCCCCCCTGGGGGGTGATTTCTCGCTTTCTATCTCTCTGTCTGGTGAGCGCATGCACCCTATAGCAAAAACCTCTCCAAAAATAAAAAGAAAGAAAAAAGAAAAGACAGAGCAGATGCCGAGCGAGGCAGTGGGGCTGTGATAAGACAGTGGGAGCAAGAGTCAGGAGTGTGTGCAGAAACCCCGAGAGAGGAACTCCCAGACAACCTCCTGGGAGATTAAATCTTCAAGTGTAATTAGAAAGTACAGGCAAAGACATGGCTAGTGAAAGCATGAGAGTAACTCAGACTACAGGCTCACAACACAGGGGCAAACGGGGCAAACGTCACGGGGAAATGGACACGGGATGTGCACAGGTGGCACACACACCGCAGAGGCCAGAAAGCAAGACAGGTCTGCTTCCAGATTCTCAGTGGCCAGCCACGTACTGAATGCCTGACAGACACTTTACACAAACTGCCGTTCTCACACGTGTGCGTAGTTTACAGCCATGCAGCCCACATGCTAGTGTGTGTGTGCACTTACAGCGGTTTGTTCATCTTACTAGTCCTTTTGTCACTTCATTCTAAAAAAGAGAAACTGTACTGTTCTTATACCAGAAATGACACAATTAAAACCAAACAACACACACACTTACCTATTTATTCCAAACCAATGGCAGCAGAGTGCATTGTGAAGAAAAGATACCTCAGTCTGTGTGGGTGCGTGTGTGCATGTACATATGAACACACACGAAGATTATATCATGATTTATGGGCTGCGTCCTTTACACGGAATTCTAAACAGCAAAGTGTTACTGCAGCTGAGACCGTGTTTGGGGGTGGGGGGGGTCACCAGACAGAGAACTGCTTCTCTGTTCTTCACTGAAAAGACATAAATGCAAGACTCAGGTGGGCTTGAATTCAGCCCGACAGCCCTTCCCGCAGTGCCTTTTGGTCAGCCAGAGGTAGCAGGCTGCCCCCAACAGAATCCGTCCTCGAGCTGCTGGGCTGCCCAACCCACTGCCCTCTGCCAGCCTCAACCCCATAGCTACCTTACCCACATCACCACAGGACCAGTGTGTCTGAGGCTGGAGGACCAAGCCCTGGTTTGCCTGCTCTGTGGGGATGCCAGGCTCCACGCACCCGCTGGCAGCTGGGCCCTGAGACACTCACCAGCCTGCCTCTCAAGAGCCTCAGGGAGTGGTGCAGCACGTGTGGCCACTGATGTAGGGGCAGGTTCCTAAGCTCCTGCCCCAGAGCAGCTGTCACCATGTCACCCACCTGCAGTGACAATGTGTCAAGGGCGTCTGGGGCATTCCTGGGAAGGAGCAGACTTGGAATCAGGTGCAAAGGGCCAGCAGCAATTGCCAGTGATTCAGATGGTCTAATGAGCCCAGCTGGAAGATGGCTCTGGGCTCTGGGACTGCGGGGAGAAAAAGTGTCTGAGTGTGCAAAGGGGCTCTTCCCAACAGGGCTCTCTGCAGGACCCTTGTCCTCTCAGTGGTGCCAACCCTCAGTAAGCTCAGGGTCACCTGAGTATCATCCCCACCTTTCTGGGGATCCCTGCCCATCTACCCACTCACCCTCACACAGGGCTTCTCACTACTTCAGGGTATCAAGGGTCTTTCAAACACCTTCTACTCTCCATGAGCCTGACAGCAGCCTTGAACCTCCACCCTGCCCTCCTCCTAGCTAAGGTCCATCCTTTCCGTTCATGATGTTTTCTTTTTCTTTTTCTTTTTTTTTTTTTTTTTTTTTTTTTTTTTTTTTTTTTTTGAAGAGGTTTTTGCTATAGGGCACATGTGCTCATCAGAAAGACAGAGAGAGGGCCAGCAGATGGTGCGGTGGTTAAGGGCGCTGGATTCCCACATGGCCGACCAAGGTTCGAGTCCTGGACCTGGTGGTTTGCTTTCGCACTCTCTCTCTCTCTCTCTGTCTCTCTCTCTCCCTCCCTCTCTGGTCAAGGCAAAGATAAATAAATGGATAAATAAAGTCAAATAAACTAATTCTTTAAAAAAAAAAAAAAAAGAAAAGAAAGAAAGACAGAGAGAGACAGAGACAGAAAAAAATCACCCCCAGGGAGGATAGCCACGCCGCAATCCCTTCTCCTCCATTCTCCTCTCGGAATCTTGGGCATGCACGCACACACACCCGGCGTGAGTTTAAGCCACTGGGTCCAGGACTCGAACCATGGTCGACTATGTGGGAGTTCAGTGACATAGCCATTAGGCTAACTGCTGGTCCTCATGATGTTTTCTTAATTGTGCATTTGTATTTCAGATTTGGGAAGCCATCACTGAATTTTTCTCCCACTCTGCCCTTATATGACTTTGCATCCAGAAAGAATTGGCATCATTGAGACTGGTCTCCAAGTCTGAGCTCAATGGCCTTGTTCCTGGTGCAATTCTCACACATGATGGCTTTTCCCCACTCAGATTGCCACCAGTGGGTGTCTCACCCTTCTGGAAGTGGCTGGCCCACTGCAGGGACCAGGGCTGCTTACTGTCACTGCTGCTTAAGCACTTCAGGTTTTAGTTTTCTGTTGTTTTTTTTTTTTCCAGTGGGAAATAATTTTAATCAAAGAATTGTACATTTTCTTCCCACATCTCCTGCCTTTGTATTAGAAAATGACATTGTGATCCATTTCACTACAAGTAAAATATTACAAAATATTTACAGGAAAATATTAAAAATAACCCAAACAGGAAAGGCAAGATGAAATTGGTTTTTCAGAAATCTCTATTCCAGTGCCCACAGCACACAAGAGAGTCAAAACAGTAACTAAGATCCCCCGATCACAAATTTCCAAAGAACTGGAGAAGGGGAAGAAATGGGATGGAACTGGTGTGAAAGGGAAAGGCTGTTAGCAGCACTGCTTCAATAACCAATGTATTTCATGAAATATCCTCTCCTATGTGCGGTAAAATCTGAACAAGCCTAAACTTTAGGATATTATTTGAACTGAAATTAGAAAATACCCTGACAGTGGAAATAGCTCTTTCAACTAAGTATAATAAGAGCCTCTTTTCCAAGAACCACTGTTAAGAACAAAAGCCTGTTCTGGCATCAAAAGCTGTCACAGTAGCCCTTCCATCTCTTTCATAAAAGCTTTATAAACATCATCTTTAGTCTGTACTGAGACGGGTATAGAAGGACCAGATTTGGGGGCTGCTTTGGCAAGAGGCACAGCAGAATCATCCTCTGACTTTCTTTGGGGAGTAGCCGTAGCCCCTTTATTCTCCCGACGCACCCTCAGTGCAGTGGGCACAAATCGAGTCATCTCTGCCTTGGGATTAGTGATCTGTGGCTTGGCACTGATGGTTGCCGTGGCTTTCTTTTCAATGGCGGCTGCACTTGTGTCATCTGCCTCGGGTCGTTGAATCAAGTTGGATGTGGCACTTTAAAACCCCTGGGTTGGGCAAGGGAGCCGGAGGGAAAAGCCCAGGTGGGGCAGGTCCAAGAGGAGGCACCAAAGGTGGGCGCATCATGCCAGGACGAGGTGGAGGGATACCTGGAGGTGCAGGGGGAGGTAGCCTTGGTGGGTCCTCAAGGAGGAGGGCCCGGAGGCAGACCTGGAGGTGGACCAGGGGGCCAGCCTGGTGGTGGTCCTGGGGGTAAAAGTCAGGGTAAAGGTCCTCGGAGCCCTGGCATTCCAGGTGGTCTCAGGAAAGGAGGAGCTCCTGGTGGAGGCCCAGGAGGCTGTAAAGCTGGGGCAGGTGGAGGTCCGAGAGGAGGTGGTCCTGGCATGGGAGGTGCCTGTATCTGAGGAGGAGGAACAGGCTGGGGAGGAGCCTGCTGCCGTGAAGGAGCAGTGCATGTGCCGTCAGAGTGAGATCCCGCTTTAGGCTGTTTCTGCGACTGCTTTTCTGCTTCGGAATCATCATCATCATCCGAAAACTCCTCGTCCCTCTTCTGGGATTTCCTGACCTGCCATTCGAAGCATCATGGCTTGAAGAGGAGTCAGCTCCTTCATGTTGTTCTTTTTCTTTCTTGATTTTCCAGGCATATCTGCAAATCGCACACTCAGACCTGACTTTTTTTATTCATTGCTGTCTCTCTCGCTATCATCCCAATGCACAAATTCATCCCCCTCACTTTCTCCATCTGATCTGTCAGTGTCGCTGTCATCATGTTTATCTTGATCCATGTCCTCAGGATAGCCATCATCTTCACTGGTCTGGAAACGTCATCATGACCCCGCTGAGCAAGTTCAGGACTATATAACATGTCTTCATCTCATTGCCGAGGGGGAAGATCTAGGGCAAAGCCCACTTTACGGCCATACATCTGCAAAACCTGAGGAGGTGGTGGACCAGGGGGAGGGCCAAGAGGTTTTCTGCCAGGAGGCATACGTGGAACACCATGTCCAAGAAGAGGAAGTATTGAAACTGTCCGAGCTGGAGGTCCATAGGCTGAGGTTTTCTTAAGGATGGAGGGTGGCTGGGCCCCAGAAAGTGGAATGTCCTGGATCAAGATGTTGGAAGGAGCGTGCAGCATATCTGGCAAAGGAATACATTCCACTTCCACAAGCTGAGCATTCTTGACAGCATCAGAACACTGGCTAAGTCGAGCCCTCTTCTGTTCATATTCTACTTCTAGCTTTCTCAATTCCTTATAAATATCTGGATTCTCTTTTTTATAGAGTCATAGAATACATTCAAAAGTTTCACGCAGCTTCTTACGCTTGTCTTTCAGTACTTTCTCATTTAATTGTGGTTGTCGAACTGGGTTAAACTTCATTTCATCCAATTTTTCCATGTCCCGGATAAACTGTTTAGGATCCTTCATCTTCAAAACTGCAGCTCATACCATCATGCGTTGTTTTTTGTTCTTTTTTAATTCTCTCCTCCGGGCTTCCTTTCGAGCTTGATCTGTGGGGTTCATAAATTTCCCACTCTTGGTGGATGATGTTGATCTCCATCCCATGTTGATAATGTATATGGTTCAATTATTCATTTTAAAAAATCATCTTCGATTGAATGTATTTTTTGTGTTTTCCTTTCTCAATCACCCTCAGGCTCATGTTCTGACCCTCTTCTCCCACAACTGAAGCACGTTAAGCAATATAAAACACAGGGAATTTTCACAGAAGACACTGGAGACTTCTGCTGGACTCCCCGGTTTGCAAGAAGTGGTGAGGGGACGATTCCTGGTCTCTTTTACTTTGTAGGGGGACCTTCACCTCAGCCTCTCGGTCAACCACTCAGCCACCACCATCTTGAAATCTCGTGCCCCTCTGCCATCCTTATGTCACTTCCTCTCCCTGCCGCCAGTGATCTCTTAGCGTTCAGGTTTTAGTTTTTAAATTTCCCTCTTTATTTTAGAATTATCTACTTTAGGGCCAGCAGGTGGTGTGGTGGTTAAGGCACTGAACTCCCACATGGCTGACTGCAGTTCAAGTACTGGACCTGGCGGCCTGCTTTTTCACTTTCCCTTTCTCTCTTGCTGTCGCTCCCTGGTCAAATTAAAAAATAATAACAATGGGACCAGCAGTTGGCACAATGGCTATGTCGCTGAACTCCCATGTAGTCAACCACAGTTCAAGTCCTGGACCCAGTGGCACATGTGCATGTGTGCCCAAGGTCCCAAGAGGAGAATGGAGGAGAAGGGATTGCAGCGTGGCCATCCCCCCGGGGGGTGATTTATTGATTTCTGTCTCTCTGTTTCTGTCTTTCTGGTGGGCACACCTGCCCTGTAGCGAAAATTTCTCAAAAAAAAATTTTATAAACATTTGAACACTTTATTCCTCTTCTTGATTTCTATTTTTATTTCATAATGACTAAGTTACATAAACATTATTACAGATTTGCTTAAAGGCCCAGATATACTTTATTTTTGTTAATTTCCTGTGCATTGGGAATGAGTACCTATTTTACTATTTTTGATGTGGATTTGGGCTTTTTTTTTTTTGGCTTGTGAGTTTTTTGTTTTTTTTTTTTTTCCCAGAGAGATCTTTGCTATAGGGTGTGTGCACTCATCAGAGAGACAGAAAATGATAAACTATTCCCTAGGGGAATGGCCATGCCACAGTCCCTTTTCCTCCTGTTCTCCTCTTGGCATCTTGGGGGCACACATACACCTGGATGACTTTCAAGTTGTCTGGTCTAGGATTTGAACTGTGGACAACCACGTGGGAGTCCAGCACCTAACCACTACACCACCTGCTGGCCCCTGTGGTTGTTGTTTTTAAGTTTACCTCTTTATTTGATGAGAGAAGTGTGTCTCCCCAGTCCTCCATGCCCTACGGTCACAGGCATCTCTGCACATGCAGGCCCACTAGGTTCTGAAGCCAAGCCTCCTCATCCAGCCCCGGCATCATGCAGCAGCAGCATCTGCATCATCACGGCTCAGTCAGCACAAAGTGTTCTGGCTTGGTGCTTTTTTATTTTTAAGTTTATTGATTTCTTTCATGAGCAAGAGAGACCAAGGGGGGCAGCAGGTGGTGTGGTGGTTAAGGAACTGGACTCTCACATGGCCAACCGCAGTTTGAGTCCTGGACCTGATGACTTGCTTTCTCACTTCCCCTCTCCCTCTCTCTTTCAGGCTCTCTCTGGTCAAATTCAAAAATAATAATAAATGAGACTGGGGACCAGCAGGTGGCGTGGTGGTTAAGGTGCTGGACACTCCCACATGGCCAACCACGGTTCGAGTCCTGGACCTGGTGGCTTCCTTTCTCACTTTCCCTCTCTCTCTTTCCTCCTCTTTGTCTCTCTCTGGTCAAATTAAAATAAATGAGTGACTAAATAAAATTAAATAAATAATTATTAAAAAATTACTGCAGTTGTGGAACCGACAACTATATTTTAAAATAAATAAATAATAATAATAATAATAATAATAATAAATGAGACTGGCAGGTGGAGCGGTGGTTAAGTGTGTTGGACTTCCACGTGGCCAGCCACAGTTTGAGTCTCGGACTCGGCGACTTGCTTTCTCACTTTCCCTCTCTCTTTCTCTCTCACTCTGTCCCTCTCTGGTCAAATTAAAAATAAATAAAGTTAAATTTTTTTAAAAGAAAATAATAAATTGGGACCAGCAGGTGGTTACCTCGCTGGACTCCCACATAGTCAATTGCACTTTGAGTCCCGGACCCAGTACTTGAAACTCATGCCAGGTGTGTGTGTGTGTACACCCCCAAGATCCCTGGAGGAGAACAGAGGAGAAGGGACTGCAGCATGGCCATCTCCCCAGAGGGTAATTTCTCACTTTCTGTCCCTCTGTCTCTGTCTCTCCAGCAAGCACATGCATCCTATGGCAAAAGTCTCTAATAAATAAATTTTTAGGGGCTGGTAGGTGGAGTGGTGGTTAAGGGTGCTTGCTGGACTCCCACATGGCCAACTGTGGTTCGAGTCCCAGACCTGGTAGCTTATGTTCTCACTTTCCCTCTCTCTCTGTGTGTCACTCTGCCCCTCTCTGGTCAGATTAAAATAAATAAATAAAGTTAAATAAAATAACTCTTTAAAAATAAATTTTAAAAAATGAAATGATAAGGGACCAGCAGTTAGCGTAATGGCTATGTCGCTGGACTCCCACGTAGTCGACCGCGGTTCGAGTCCCGGACCCGGTGGCTTAAACTCACGCCGGGTGCATGTGCATGCATGCCCAAGATCCCAAGAGGAGAATGGAGAAGAAGGGATTGCGGCGTGGCCATCCTCCGTGGGGGGGAGTATTTAATTAAAAGAATTATTTAATTTTATTATCATTTCCTTTTTTTTTTGGAGAGGTTTTCGCTATAGGGCGCATGCACTCGCTAGACAGACAGAGAGAGACAGAGAGATAGAAAGTGAGAAATCACCCTCCACGGGGGATGGTCACGCCGCAATCCCTTCTCCTCCATTCTCCTTTCGGGATCTTGGGCACGCACGCACACGCACCCAGTGTGAGTTTTAAGCCACCCGGTCCGGGACACAAACTGCGGTTGACTACATGGGAGTCCAGCGACATAGCCATTACGCTAACTGCTGGTTCCCAAAATTAAATAATTCTTTAAAAATAAAAAACTATCCTTCAAAAACATTTTTTTAAAAAAGGAGAGAGAGCCAGCACCTAAACAGGGTCTTGATATCGCAGTTCATGTCCACTGTCGCTCTGCTGGGTTGTGAGCCTGTGCCCTGCGCAATCAGGGAGGTCTCCAGACACAAACTTGGAACCTTTCCTGATGATTAGCCGCAGTATTGTGTTTTACTGCTGCACCCCTCTCTGTCCCCAGTGCACTATTTTTTTTTTATTTTATTTATTTATTTCTTTATTTTAACTTGACTATAGAGGGACAGAGTGAGAGAGAGAGCAGGAAAGTGAGAAAGCAAGCAATTAGGTCCTGCACTCGAACCACAGTCAGCCATGGGGGAGTCCAGCACCCTTAACCATGATGTCACCTGCTGGCCCCGCCAGTGCACTATTTTATAGAGGAAAATATATAGTTGCTTAATAGGGCAGTTCGAATCTTCTGTATGATGCTGATATTTACACACATGTCCTCTCACTTATTGAAATAGGCATATTACATGTCCAACAATGGTTGCAGATTATTTTGTTTCTGTCCTATTCCTTTCTAATTGTGCTTTACATACTTACAGGATATAGATAGCTATGTATTTACAAGTGTTACATTACATTTTGTTATTGAATTCACTTTTCCATTATTTACTTTTTTATTTTTAGGGAGTTTTTTGCTATAGGGCATGTGTGCTCACTGGAGAAATAGACAGAAAGTGAGAAATCACCTCCAAGGAGGGATGGCCATGCCACAAGCCCTTCTTCTCTGTTCTCCTCTTGGGATTTTGGGTTCACCTGCACATGCGCCTGGCATGAGTTTTAAGCCACTGGGTCTGGGACTCAAACCACAGGCAACTATGTGGGAGTCCAGCCACATAACCATTATGCCATCTGCTGGTCCCTTACCTGTTTTTCATTATTAAATTTCCTTTATTCCCAATATATTTCCTTCCCTAAATTCTATTTTCTGATGTTAAAAAAGATAAACTGGCGCTAGCAGGTGGTGCAGTGGTTTAAAGTGTTGGACTCCCAATTGGCCAATCACAGTTTTCACTCTGGACCTGGCGGCTTGAAAATCAAGTGGGGCTGAGGGAACAGCACTTAGCATAATGGCTATATCACCAGACTCCCATGTAATCGACCGTGGTTCAAGTCCCGGACCTGGTGGCTTAAACTCACGCCGGGCACGTGTGCGTGCCCAAGATCCCAAGAGAAGAATGGAAGAGAAGGGATTGTGGCATGGCCCATCCCCCCTGGGGGGTGATTTCTTACTTTCTGTCTCTCTGTCTCTCTCTGTGTTTCTGGCAAACACATACGTCCTATAGCAAAAACCTCTCAAAAAAAAAAAAAAAGAAAGAAAAAGAAAATCAAGTGGGGAATGTGTGCGTGCATGCCCAAAACATCCCAGGCAAAAGATGGAGGAGAAGGGATTGTGGCATGGCCATCTCACCGGGGGGTGATTTCGTATTTCTCACTGTCTCTCTGTCTCTCTCTCTGATGAGCACATGTGCTGTATGGCAAAAACCTAGAACAAACCAAAAGAAAGATAAAGCAACCTTCTTTTTCCTTTTTTTTTTTTCTTTAATTGCCAGAGAACATTTATGCTGGCCAGAAAGAAACAGAAAAAAATGGAGAGAAAATCACTGCAATCCCTTCTCCTCCATTTACCCACCCTTTTGGGATTTTGGGAATTCACAAATATCCATCACATTTTTCTTTTTCTTTTTTTTTTTTTTCAGGGGAAAGCGCACAGTCCCCCACTACCACAAATTATGCAGTCGAGTTTCCCACATTTAGGGAAATCGCACGGGGTCAGCACATTCGGAGTGCAATGAATAAGCCTTGCCTTGGGAAAACCACCTTCGTGATCATGGTATCTCCCCTGCCAGGTAAGTATCCATCACATTTTTCAAGCTGCCAGGTTCGGGAATTGAAACACAGTTAGCTGTGTGGCATCTGGCTCCCCCAAATCAACTTTCTTCTGATTAGTGTTTATGTGCTATATTTTCTTCTTTTTTTGTGGCAGTTTTTGTACTTTTATTTGAATGCAAAACACGCACATGAACAGTCTATTTTCTTTTATTTAGTCAGGCATTGAGATTGGTGAATGATGGCCAGAGATGCTTTTTCCACAGTGGCTTTGGAGGTCTTGGAGGAAACACTGTAAGCCACTTCAGCACAGTAAGATCTGCTGCACACCAACAGCACTTCCAGCTCCGACGTTCTGGACGAGGAACTTCTGGAAGTCACTGGGCAGCATGAGTTTTGTGTTTTTGTTGCTCCCATAACCAAAGCTGGGCATCAAGATCTAGCCCTTGAATCTTCTCACCATTGTCAATGTCTCTGGGTTTCTGCCAGTTAGACTTAATTTTGACATATCAGTCTGACTCGTGAGGCATAAACTTCTTGGTTCTCTTTTGACAATCTTGGGTGCTGGACACTCCCACATGAATGACCATGGTTCTAGTCTCAGACCTGGCTTCTCTCTCTCTCTCTCTCTCTCTCTGTGTCTCTGTCTGGTCAAATTAAAATAAATGAATGAATAAATAAAATTAAGTAAAATATTTCTAAATAAATAAATATTTTTAATATATATATTATTTTCTTTTTATAATTTCTCATTTGACTCGTTATTAACTTGTATGTTTGGATTTCTAATCATAGTGGTATTTGTTTTAGTCCCTGCTCACCGTCAGCTTTGCCTAAGACAGGGACTATCATTCTATACTTTTTGCCAGGACTTTGAAGATTTTGAAAAGATTCTCTTTACCTTTTCTCTAGCACTTTCGACTTTCTTCAGGGGAGAAACTGGTCTCAATAACGTAATTAACCAGATTCCCAGAAATAGAAATGAAATTATTTATGAAAGCTAATTTTAAAAATAAAAAAGTCATCTGTAATCCACCAGTACCCCAAAATAAGAGCTATTTTCATTTTTATAAGTAGTTTTAATGTAACTTTTTGTTTTCAGTTTTCTTTCCATAGGCACATGTACTAGGTGGAGAGAGACAGAGTGAGGAAAACTGAGAAATCATCCCCCAGGTGAGTGGCCACACCACAATCCCTTCTCCTCCATTCACCTCTTGAGATTTTTGGGCACACAGGGCTGGCAGGTGGCATGGTGGTTAAGGGAGCTGGACTCCCACATGGCCGATCATGGTTCAAGTCCTGGACCTGGCAACTTGCTTTCTCACTTTCCATCTCTCTCTCACTCTGTCCCTCTCTGGTCAAAATTAAAGATAAATAAATAAATAAATAAATAAAGTTAAATAAAATAATTCTATTTTTAAAATGAGATTTTGGGCACACACACACATGCCTGGCATGACTTTAAGCTGCCAGGTCCAAGATTCAAACTGCAGTCAGCCATGTAGGAATCCAGCATTTTAACCACCGTACCACCTGCTGGCCCAATTAAGATAACTTCTTTTTTCAGAATTATTTATTTAATTTTATTTATTTATTCATTTTATTTTTTTAAAATTTGACCAGAAAGACAGAAATACAGAGAGAGGGAAAGTGAGAAAGCAAGCCACCAGGTCTGAGACTTGAACCATGGTGGGCCATATGGGAATATCCAGTGCCTTAACCACCACAGCACCTGCTGGTCCCCAACATAACTTTTTTTAAAGAATTATTTATTTAATATTATTCACTATCATTTTCTCTCATTTGATCAGAGAAAGGGAAAGTGAGAAAAGTAAGCTGTCAGGTCCAGGCCTTGAACCACAGTCAGTCATGTGGAAATCCAGCATCCCAACCACCGTGCCAACTGCTGGCCCCTAACATAACTTTTTTTAAGGAATTATTTTATTTAACCTTATTTATTTTAATTGACCAGAAAGGGACAGAGTGAGAAAGCAAGCCACCAGGTCTGGGACTCAAACTGTGGTTGGTCATGTGGGAGTCCAGCACTCTTAACCACCTGCCAGCCTTCTAACAGAACTTTTTTAAATGTTCATGAGTTGAGCCAGCAGGTGGCACGGTGATCGAGGTGTGGGAGTCCAGCATCTTAACCACCACGCCACCTGCTGGTCCCTCTTTTTGTGTTTGTTTTAAAGAGAGGCTTTTGCTATAGGGCACATACCTTTGCCAGAGAGACAGAGACAGGAAGTAAGAAATCACCCCCAGGGGAGATGGCCACACCACAATCCCTTCTCCTCCATTCTCCTCTCAGGATTGTGGGCATGCATGCACACGCTCCCAGCCTTAGTTTTAAGCTGCCGGGTCTGGGATTTGAACCGTGATCAACTACATGTGAGTCCAGCAATGTAACCATTATGCCATCTGCTGTTCTCCCCTGTATTTATTTAAAAATAAAAACCTTTTTTAAAAAGAATTATTTATTTAACTTTATTTATTTATTTATTTATTTATTTATTTATTTTAATTTTGACCAGAGAGGTGCAGAGCAAGAGAGCACCACACCAATTGCTGCCTCCCCATTTACTTCCCCCCCCACAGGTTTTTGCCATAGGGCACGTGCACTCACCAGACAGAGAGAAATAGAGAGACAGAAAGCGAGAAATCACCCCCCAGCGGGGATAGCCATGCCGCCATCCCTTCTCCTCCATTCTCCTCTCGGGATCTTGGGCACGCACACACACACGTGCCCAGCGTGAGTTTTAAGCCACCAGGTCCGGGACGCGAACCACGGTCGACTACGTGGGAGTCCAGCAACATAGCCATTACGCTAACTGTTGGTCCCCCCCACCATTTACTTTTGATGAGAGAGGAGTTGAGGGGAAGAGAGAGGGTTGTTTTTAATAGAGATTTTTACTATAAGGCACATGCGCTAGCTGGAGAGACAGAGACAGAAAGTGAGAAATCCCCACAGGGAAGATAGCCACACTATAGCCCCTTCTCCATTCTCCTCTTGGGATCTTGAGCATGCATGCACACATGCCCAGTGTGAGTTTCAAGCCACCAGCTCCAGGACTCAAGCTGCAGTTGGCCGGGTGGGAGTCAAGCAACATAACCATCACACAATCTCCTGGTCCCTCTTCAAAATTTCTAATGAAATACCTAATGTTACATTCATTGGTCATTAGGTGGCTCCCAGTTTTTCCTCTGTGAAATGAAGAAGTTAAAGACATTGCCTCTGCAGGGCCAGCAGGTGGTGTGATGATTAAGATGCTGGACTCCCACATGGTCGACTGTGGTTCAAGTCCTGGACCTGGTGCCTTGCCTTCTCTCTCTCTCTCTCTCTCTCTCGCTCTCTCGCTCTCTCGCTCTCTCGCTCTCGCTCTCGCTCTCTCTCTCTCTCTCTGTCTCTCTTTGGTCAAGTTGAAGGATAATAATAAATAAATAATTTTGAAAAATTACCTCTGGGGCAAAACTACTTCTGTTTGTACCTTATTAGTCATGTAATCTTTGGCAATTACTTCAATTTCCTCATCTATATAATGGATAATAAAGACCTACCCCAGAGGTTTAGTGCTGAGAATTAAATGCATTAATTACAAATTATGTGCTAAAAAATGTGTCTAACCCATAGAGGGCATTTAATTATTGGAAGCTCTTTTAATTGTGGATTCTATTCATTATCGTGTTAAGTCCTGAATTAGTAACCCAGTCTCATTACTGCCATATTATCTAGTTCCCAACACAGTACTCAAGGAAACTTTTAGCTTTTTGTTTCTCTCCAATTGTATGCTTCACAAAAAAAGGGGGATTCTTAGGAGGATAGATTATCCTACTCACTATTAATTATCTTCCATACATCCAAGTGGATAAGGCCTGGGAGTGCCAAGGTCAGTTGGCAGATGGGAGGAAGAAGCAGAAGTCCATCTAGGACAGAAACCTGGGGCAGTGGAAAATATCCTCTTTGATATTAGTGATATCCAGGGACGCGACCAGCCCTCACAGTGGGCTTTGTGCGGACAGCCTAGCAAGTGCGCAGGAAACATTTCCAGAACGTGATACCCAGCCAGCCAGCAGATGGGAGAAACTCGGGAGTAGAGTAAAGGTGGCAGGAACTGGGGCCTGCTTGGCTGTTCGTAGGTGCTGCAGAATCATACTGGGAAGAAACCTCATGCACATAGTAAATGTGGAAAAGCCTTCAGCCAATAGCATTTTTCTTTTGAAAAGAAGACAGATTTATGACTATTCTTTCTATTCTAAGATGCTTTCCAAGGGGCCTGAGAGAGTCACATATACTAACATTAATCTTGTAGCATTTTTTAAGAGGTTTTTGCCTTAGGGCACATGCACTTGCCAGGGAGAGAGACAGAAACAATGAGAGGGAAAGTGAGAAATCACCTTGCCCCTCAGAGGGGCTGGCCATGCTGCAATCCCTTCTCCTCCATTCTTCTTCCAAGATCTTGGGCACGAATGTACACATGTCCAATGTGATTTTCAAGCCACTGGGTCCAGGATTCAAACCGTGGTCAGCCATATGGGAGTCCACCAAAGTAACCACTAGACCATCTGCTGGCCCCTGTGGGCAACTTTCTATGTCCTGACCCTAGCATAAATAATATCACCAGATAAATAGCAAGACTTTAATATCTATATTTACATTAAATATTAATTACTTTATTTTCTACTGACTCCCATATCTCTTTGAGACAAAGACTTGTGTATTTAACCAGTTATTAATTTAAGAATTTCTATTTCATTTTTTTTTTTATTTTATTAAGTACTCTTGTTTAGGCTTGGTTTCCTAGCCTCTAGAAGGTGTTTTTTTTTTTTTTTCTTCTTTTTTTTTTCTTTTTTTTTGGAAAGGTTTTTGCAATAGGGCACATGTGCTCACCAGAAAGAGAGAGACAGAGAGACCGAAAGTGAGAAATCACCCCCGGGGGGGATGGCCACACCGCAAACCCTTCTCTTCCATTCTCCTCTCGGGATCTTGGGCACGCATGCACACGCACCCAGCGTGAGTTTAAGGCACTGGGTCCAGGACTCAAACCGCGGTCGACTACATGGGAGTCCAGCGACATAGCCATCACTCTAACTCCTGGTCCCAAGAATTTCTGTTTCATTTTTGCTATAGGACTTGTGCACTCACAAGAGAGAGACAGACAGGCAGACAAAAATGACTCCTGGGGGGGATGGCCATGCCATAATCCCTTCTCTTCCACTCTCCTCTCAAGATTTTGCCTTTTTTTTTCTTCTTTTTTATTAAGAGGTTTTTGCCTTAGGGCATGTGTGCTTGCCAGAGACACAGAGGCAGTAAAAGGGAAAGTGAGAAATCACTCCCCAAGGGGATGGCCACACCACAATCCCATCTTCCCCCTCCCCCAGAATCTTGGGCACAGGTATACATGCACCCGGCATGATCTTTAAGCCACTGGGTTCAGGACTAAACCACAGTCGTCCATGTGGGAGTGCAGAGATGTAACTGACAGCTGGCCCCTCCTCTCGTGGTTCTGAGAATACAAGCATGCACATGTGCTTGACATGTTTTTGAGCCACTGGGTCCAGGATTTGAACCACAAAGTCAGTCATGTGGGGTCCAGCATTCTAATCACCATGCCACCTGCTGGCCCCTAACCTAACAATTTTTCCTTTATTTTTAGAGAGAAAAAATTTTGCTATAGAGTGCATGCGCTCACCCGAGAGACAGAAAGTGAGAAATTACCCTGGGGGGTGGCCATACCACAACCCTTTCTTTTCCATTCTCCTCTTGGGATTTTGGGCATGCAAGCACATGCACTTGGCATGAGTTTTAAGCCACTGGGTCCAGGACTCAAACCACAGTTGGCTACATAGGAGTCCAGCGACATAACCATTACACCATCTGCTAGTTCCCCTAACCTAACAATTTTTAAACCTCCCTACATTTTTATTTATTTTTTTTATTTTTATTTTTTAGAGAGAGATTTTTGTGACAGAGTGTGTACAATCACCAGAGAGACAGAGAGAGAAAATGAGAAAACCCATCCCTGGGGGGATGGCTATGCCATAATCCTTTCTCCTCCATTCTCTTCGTGAGATTTTGGGTGCACACACACATGCATCCAACATGAGTTTCAAGCTGCCGGCTCCAGGACTCAAACCACAGTCAGCCATGTGGGAATCCAGTGTCTTACCCACTATGCCAACTACAAGCCCCCTAAACCCACCTATAATATACAAGTCCCATCTTCCAGATATCTAGCTTTTTGGGTCCAGGTCAATGAAAGAACTCCTTACACTGATTCACAAATTTGTGTCTGCTGCTCTCAGATATGGATGAAAAAAACTACTGCATCTGAGCACCCTGGGAAACACTTTTCTTCAGGCCTGGTCACTCAAACTTGTGCTTAGAATATTAATCATTATTTCTACAGACTATTTCTACAGAGCTTGAGTATTTCTGTCATCAGAAACAACAGAGCATTCACACTCAAAAAGATCCCAGAGGATGTGGAAAGATCCTAATCATAGAGTGGTTTTTTTGTTTAGTTTTGGTTTGGTTTTTTAGGTTTTTGCCGCAGGGATTGTGCACTCACTGGAGAGAGAGAGACAAAGAGGTACGGAGAAAGGGAGAGTAAGAAATCACCCCCCAGGAGAGCTGGTAATGCCACAATCCTTTCTCCTCCATTCTCTTTTCAGGAGTTTGGGCATGCACGCACAGGCACCCAGCATGATTTTCCAGCTGCCAAGTCCAGGACTCAAACCGCAGTTGGCTATATGGGAGTCCAGCACCTTAACCACCATGCCATCTGCTGGCCCTGAGAATATTCTTTATGTAACCACAAATGATTGGCATCAAAAAAGAATATTTTGCATGCACAAATATAGGAAAATCTTCAGCAGAACCTCTTCCCTTATTAATAGCAGAGTTCACACCAAGAAGAAGCCCTCTTAGTGCAAAACATGGAGAACAACCCACATAAATATAATGACTGTTGAAAAATCTTCAACAAATCCCTTCTCTTCCATTATCCTCTTGAGATTTTGGACACACACACACATGCACCCAGCACATTTTCCAAGCCATCAGATCAAGGATTTCTTTCTTTTTAAAAAAAAAAAAAAAAATTTTTTTTTTGGGAGAGGTTTTATTGCCATAGGGCGCGTGCGCTCGCCAGACAGACAGAGAGAGACATAGAGACAGAAAGCGAGAAATCACCCCCCAGGGGGGATGGTCACACCGCAATCCCTTCTCCTCCATTCTCCTCTCGGGATCTTGGGCACGCACGCACACGCGCCCGGCGTGAGTTGTAAGCCACCGGGTCCGAGACGCGAACCGCGGTCGACTACGTGGGAGTCCAGCGACATAGCCATTACGCTAACTGCTGGTTCCCAAAAAAAAAAAAAAAATTTTTTTTGACCAGAGAGAGACAGAGAGAGAGAGAAAGGGAAAGAGAAAGCAAGATGCCAGGTCTGGAACTCAAATCTTGGTTGGCCTTGTGGGACTCCAGTGGCTTACCACCTGCCAGCCCCTAACCCTAAGTAATTTTATTTAAAGCAATTAAAAGGTCATTGGTTGTTATATTACCAAATGCTTCATATACTTTAAATAACTTGAAAGTGAAAAGGATCAACAGTATATAGTGGGAACCAACAGGTAGCATGGTGATTAAGGTGCTGGACACTCCCACATGGCTGACCGCGGTTCAAGTCCTGGACCTGGTGACTTTCTCTCTCTCTCTCTCTCTCATCAAAATAAAATAAATGAATGAATAAATAAAATTAAATAAAAAACAATACATAGCAATACTAGAGTTCATTTTATCTCCCAATTTTCTCTCTTAAAAATTTTGTATATATATATATATATATATATATATATATGTTCATTTATTTATTCAAGAAAGTGATGAACAGGAAGAGAAAGCTATCCTCAACAGGGTCCTTGTGGGCCAGGAGGTGGCATGGTGGTTAAGGGCATTGGACTCCCACATGGCTGACTGCAGTTCAAGTCTTGGAACTGGTGGCTTACTTTCTCACTTTCTCTCTCTCTCTATCCCTCTCTAGTCAAATTGAAATAAATAAATAAATAAAGTTAAATAATTCTTAAAAAAAAAAAAAAAAAGTCCTTGTGCCTTATCCACCCCCAGCATCAGTTATCCTGGTCTTCTTATGGGGTCTACCCCTACCCCCACCAATTTTCATGTTTATTCTGTGTAGGTCTACATCAAACAATAAATAATATGATAACACATGGAACAATTTTACCTTTTCCTTTGAGATATAAAAATGGAAGTTTAGGCATGACAGATAGCTTTTTCTGATATTTAGGCCAAATTTTCTTTTCTTTTATTCTGTTTGCATCTCTCTGGGGTCTAAGCACTTTTCTATCTACAGCATTTAAAAGAAATATTTGCTCTTATGTTTAGCTCTTTAATTTTGACTTAATTATGCTATATAAAAGTCTCTTGAGGGACCAGCAGATGGCATAATGGTTTTATCAGTGGACTCCCACATAGTCAACTGTGATTTGAGTCCCAGATACGGTGGCTTAAAACTAATGCCAGGTGTGTGTGAGTGTGTGTCCAAAATCCCAAGAGAAAAATGGAAGAGAAGGGACTGCAGCATGGTCATCCCCCCTGGGGGGTGATTTCTTGCTTTCTGTCTCTCTGTCTCTCAGGTGAGCTTACATACCCTATAGCAAAAATCTCTCAAAACAAAAAATGTCACTCTTTTCCAGCTGGAACCATGGAGGGCATTCAAGAGAAGAAAAAGGAGCTTCGTGCTGCAACAGAAACCAAGAAAAAGACTCCTGTTGCAGCAGAAGCCACCAAGAAAAAGGTTCCTGCTGTGCCAGAAGCCCTTAAGAAAAAGGGAAGGAATTTTGCAGAGTTGAAGATCAAGCACCTGAGAAAGAAGTTTGCTCAAAAGACGCTTCAAAAGGCAAGGAGGAAACTTATCTATGAAAAAGCTAAGCACTATTGGGAACCAGCAGTTAGCGTAATGGCTATGTCACTGGACTCCCACGTAGTCGACCGCGGTTCAAGTCCCGGACCTGGTGGCTTAAAAAACTCACGCCGGGCGCGTGTGCGTATGTGCCCAGGATGCCAAGAGGAGAATGGAGGAGAAGGGATTGCGGCGTGACCATCCCCCCTGGGGGGTGATTTCTCGCTTTCTGTCTCTATGTCTCTGTCTGTCTGGTGAGTGCACGCGCCCTATAGCAAAAACCTCTCCAAAAAAAAAAAAAAGGCTAAGCACTATCATAAGGAATATAGACAGATGTACAGAACTAAGATTCTCATGGCCAGGATGGCAAGAAAAGCTGGCATCTTCTCTGCACCTGCAGAACCCAAACTGGTGTTTGTCATCAGGATCAGAGGTATCAATGGAGTGAGGCCATAGGTTCAAAAGGTGTTACAGCTTCTTCATCTTCACCAGATCTTTAATGGCACCTTTGTTAAGCTCAACAAGGCCTCAATTAACATGATGAGAATTGTGGAACCATATATTGCATGAGGGTAACCAAACCTGAAGTCAGTAAATGAACTGATCTACAAACATGGTTATGGCAAAATCAATAAGAAGCGAATTGGTTTGACAGATAACTCTTTGATTGCTTGATCTTTTGGTAAATCCAGCATCATCTGTATGGAGGACCTGATTCATTAAATCTATACTGTTGGAAAATGCTTCAAAGAAGCAAATAACTTCCTGTGGCCCTTCAAATTATCTTCTCCACAAGGTGGAATGAAGAAAAAGACCACCCATTTTGTAGAAGGTGGAGATGCTGGCAACAGGGAAGACCAGATCAACAGACTTATTAGAAGGATGAACTAAGGTATCCACCATGATTTTTTTTTTTTGAGAGGTTTTTGCTATAGGGCGCGTGCGCTCGCCAGACAGACAGAGACACAGAGAGACAGAAAGCAAGAAATCACCCCCCAGGGGGGATGGTCACGCCGCAATCCCTTCTCCTCCATTCTCCTCTCGGGATCTTGGGCATGCACGCACACGCGCCCAGCGTGAGTTTTTAAGTCACCGGGTCCAGGACGCGAACCGCAGTCAACTACGTGGGAGTCCAGCGACATAGCCATTATGCTAACTGCTGGTTCCCCACCATGATTTTTTTTATTTTAATTTTTTATATACATTCAATCACGTTATTTAGCTTACAAAGTGAATATTTCAATATGTGAACATTTCTCCCCAGTCCACTTGACCAAAATATCTTCAATCCACCATGATTATTTTTGTAATCTGGTCAGTATATAAACAGTGGCTGTTTTCAGATTGGAAAAAAAAAAGTCTAGGGACCAGCAGTTGGTGTAATGGCTATGTCACTGGACTTCCATGTAGTCAACAGTGGTTCGAGTCCCAGACCAGGTGGCTTAAACTCACACCCAGTGTGTGTGTGTGTGTTTGCCCAAGATTCCGAGAAAAGAATGGAGAAGGGATTGTGGCACGGTCATACCCTGGAGGGGGGGGAGGGTGATTTCTCACTTTCTGTCTCTCTTTCTGGTGAGTGCATGCTCCCTATAGCAAAAACCTCTAAAAAAAAAAAAAAAAAAGTCTCTTGATTTCTTGATCTTGCACATCAAACAGATCCTATACAATTTCTTAAGAATTATTTTATTGAATTTTACTTTATTTCTTTATTTTAATTTGACCAGATAGGGACAGAGAAAGACAGAGAAAGTGAGAAAGCAAGCTACCAGGTCCAGGACTCAAACTGCAGTTGGCCATGTGGGAATCCAGTGCCCTTAACCACCATGCCACCTGCCGGCCCCAGTTTCCTTTTTTTTTTTTTTAATTTACATTCATTCACTGTACATCATTACAGCATACAAAATGAGATTTTCCATCCAGAGTACACTGTATATTATCTCAATCAAGCACATCAACATACATGTTATTGTCAACAAATAATTTTCCATTTCTTGTTTCCTGTATGTTTTGCTTCCCCCCCATCCTTGATTCCCCATCTCTTACTCTCTGCCATTTCCCACTCTCCTCCCCCACTGTCTCTGGTATCTCTGTTTGCTTTCTATACTGTTTTCCCCCCACATTTTATTGAATTACTAAAGATCTTAATTAATCTAAATATTTTCATAGCAAAAACAGCTGATATATACATTTCCATGAACACAAGTCTAACTTTAGGCATCCTATAAAGTAGCACCTAGCTGGGGCTATATATCTTACTATAGTCATCAAATAGGTTTTTTTTTCTAAAACTTTTTTTTTACTTAATTTACATTCTTTCCCTAAGCATCACAGCATAAAAAATGTGATTTCCCATCCAGAATATACTGCATAGTGACTTAATCATGCATATTATTCTCAAAAATTTTCCATTTCTAGTTTCTAGAATTTTTTTACCCCTTTCTGACCCCCTGTCCTTTCCCACCCTTTTCTCACACTATCTCTGGAGTCTACAATTGTCTTCCATTCCTTTTCCACCCACATTATATTGATCAGACAATTTCTTAAATAATCTAACTACTTTCAATAGCAAGTTCACTTGGTATTATTAAGAAAACCAGTTTTAACTTAAAGAAATGCTAAGGAACTTTGCTTAAAGCCAGGAAACAGGTTAGGATTCTGTTAAAATGGTAGGTGTGTGAACCAATCAGTCTTATGTACTTCATCTTCTGTTTTGGTTCAATTTTCCCGATTAAATTCTGGGATATAATATTCAACTCCAGACTTGTCCTTACGATCAAGTTGGCCACTTTCTTAGTTTTTGAACTCTTATTTCTGTGTGTCTGTATTTAATTTTCCTGATATAGCACACCCTTGAGAACTTCGAGATCTGGTCTGGTGCTGGTAAATTCTTTTAGATTTTGTTTATCTGAGAATGTTCTTTTCTTTTCTTTTCTTCCCACATGAAAGATAATCTTGCCAGATACAGTATTCTTGGCTGAAATTTCTTTTCTCTTAACACTTTGAATATATTTTCCCATTTTTCCTCGCTTGTGTTGTTTCTGATGAGAGGTCTGCTGTTAGCCTGATGGGATGTCCTTTGTAGGTAACTTGATGTTTTTCTCTTGCCAATATTAGTATCTTGTCTTTGTCTGTGGTTTTGGTCAACCTGGCTATAATGTGTCTTGGAGAAGATCTTCTTGGGTTGATTCTATTTGGGGTCCTTTGTATTTCCTGGGACTGGATCTTTGAATGCCTCTCTAGGTTTGGAAAGTTTTCTTGCAGGATTTCATGGAATAGATTATCAATGCCCTTATGGGTCTCTTCACCTTCTGCAATGCCAATTATCTGGACGTTTGAATGTTTCATAGTATCTAGTACTTCTAGTATATTATTCTCAAATTTTGGGGCTATTTTCTCAGTCTTCGTGGTGGATTTTTCTAGGCCAGCCATTTTCTCTTCTACGTGTGAGACTCTATTTTCTGAATGATTTAGTCTACTTTTAATACTTTCAAGGGAGATTTTTACTTCCTGTATTTATAGACTTCATCTCTAACGGTTCCGTTTGAGTCTTTTATAAAGTGTGTAATTCATCTTTTAGATCTTGCAAGAATTTCCTCACCTCCTGGAATTCGTTAACTTATTTCTTTTCTCTTTAGCAGTTAATTGTCTCTCTTCTCTTCCATCTCTATTAGCTTCACCATTACGAATGTTCTAAATTCTTTATCAGACATTTCCATGATTTCCACTGAACTGCTTGTGGATGAAGAGGAGTTATTCTTTTCCCTTGGAGGAGAGGTATTTTCTTGCTTTCCCATATTTCTTGTGGTCCTGTGGTGATTTCTTCTCATCTGATGGATGGTGTGGTTCTTTCTAATTCTTGAAGTTCAATCTGAATGTTCAGGAGCAAGCAGAAAGAGGTGATCTGGAATCTCTTTGCCATTCTGTTGTGTTCACTGGTACAGCAGATTCAGCAGATATTGAGGAATATGTTAACCCTAATAGTATTTGAATGTTTAGCTACAGTGCCCTTAGATCTATCTAGAAACACATTAAATGGATATTGAAGAGTGCAGAGACAAGAAAAAAGAAAATGAAAAAGAGAGAGAGAAACAACAAAGAAAGAGGAAAAAAAGGCAAAATAATACAAAAAAATTGTAATTATTGTTTTTCTTTTTTTTAAAAAAAGCACAAAATAGAAAACCGGGGGCTCCCTATCACACTAGCTTGTTTGCTGGAGGCTGAATTGTCAGTAGAAAATCTTCATTTCTCTTGTTCCCTGAAATAACTAGTTCTCAGGAGCCATAAGGAATCTTCTTCTCCTGGCCCTGGTTTCTATACATTCTTAGTACTTGTTTTTATATCAACCCTGTATGGTCTTATTTATTTAGAGTAAGTTTATACATATAGAATGATCTCAGCATTTTGAAGGAGGGAACCTGAAAGTAAAATGTTAGGACTGGACTCTCATATGGTTGACCACAGTGCAAGTCCTGATACTTGCTTAATACACTTCCATTAAATAAATTCAGCTTTTTCATTTAGCCAAGACAGGACTTCACCAGTCAGATGGAACTGGACTTTTGACTTTAACTCTACACAACTCCGTATTAATCGTGTTAAAAGTGAGTCTGGCTTTCCAGCTTAGGCTGGGCAGAATGGCTCCCACAAAGAAGGGTGGCGAGAAGAAGGGATGTTCTGCCATCAACAAGGTGGTGACCCGAAAATACACCAACAACATTCACAAGTGTATCCATGGCATGGGCTTCAAGAAACATGCCCCTCGGGCACTCAAATAAATCCAGAAATTTGCCATGAATGAGATGGAGACTCCAGATGTACACATTGATACAAGGTTCAACAAAGCTGCCTGAACCAAAGGAATAAGGAGCGTCCCATATCGAATCTGTGTGCAGCTGTCCAGAAAATTAAACAAGGATGAAGATTCACCCAACAAGCTCTACACTCTGGTAACATATGTTCCTGTTGCCACTTCAAAAATTTACAAATGGTCAATGTGGATGAGAACTAACTGCTGATTTTCAAATAAAGTTATAAAAACAAACAAAAAGTGAGTCTGTGCAGACATTTGCCTTTTCATCAGACAGAAACTCTGACCCCAAACTCACCTTTCCAGAAGTGAAGAGCTGAAGAACCACCTCCCAACACTACTCTACAGTGTTTAATGAGGGCACTCGACCCCACACACCTCTACCTACAATCCAGATCCAGGATTTCAACTGTGCAGAAAGCTATATGGAATCTAACTGCCTTAACTACCATACCACCTGGCTGGCCCTTTTCCTTTTTTAAAAAATTTTTACCAGATGGCATGTGTACTCACAAGAGAGACAGAGAAAGAACGAGGGAAAGCAAGAAAGCGCTTCCATAGGGCATAGTCACACCACAAGTCCTTCTCCATTTCTCCTCCTTTCAGGATTTTGGGTATACACACACATGTGCCAGGTGTGTTTTTCAAGCTGCCAGGTCTGGAAGTTAAACTGCCATCAGTTATATGGGATCCAACCATTTTAACCACCACACCACAAGCTGGCCCCAGAACTCATTTCTTTCTTTTCTTTCTTTCTTTTTCTTTCCTTTTTCTTTCTTTCGTTCTTTTTTTTTTTTTTTTTTAAGAAAGTTTTACTATAGAGTGTGTGCACTCACTGGAGAGACAGAAATCACCCTCCAGAGGGAATGGTCACGCCACAATCCCTTCTCCTCCATTCTCCTCTTGGGAATTTGGGCACACACACACACACACACACACACACACACATATGCACACACACAGTGAGGTTTTTAAGCCAGCAGATCTGGGATTTGAACCACAGTCAACTACATGGAAGTCCAGTAACATAGCAATTATGCCATCTTCTGGTCCCCAGAACTCATTTTTAAAAATTTAAAAAATAAAAAAAACACTATATAGGGGCCAGCAAGTGGCATAGTTGTTAAGGTGCTGGACTCCTATGTGACTGACTATAGTTCAAGTCCCAGTGAGATAGAAATAAACTAAAAACTCTTTTTCCTGAGTGGCCACTAGCCTTATAGCTCTATCAGTCTCAAACAGGAGCCACCTCCCAGCCTCAGACCAGAGGCACTTCCCTAGGACCCTTGGACTCTTCCTGTTATCTAAACTAAATAGCCCATGTAGGAAGCCCTCCCCCAGGGCTGCTAGAGACCCTGCCCCTTATCAAACCATACAGCCCTCATGCCTTATCTCCACATAGCAATCAGCTCTTGCTCAATGCCTGCTCAGTTGTGCCCAACCCAGACCCCTTATCTCCTGTACCTATAAAAGGAGTGTAACCCCAGTAGTCGGGGTCCAGAGATTAGAGTGTGAGCTCCTCCATGCCCACCAATGTAATAAAGATGATGAAGTTCTCCTATTTCCCTGAGTGTTGTTTCACTTCTGGCTTCTGGTTTTTCTGCAATATCAGACCTGGTGGTTTGAAACTTACACCAGGCTCAAGTGCCTAATATCCTGAGAGGGGAATGAAGGAGAAGAGAGCACGGACATCCTATAGTAAAAATCTTTAAAAAAAAAAGGGGGGGGGGCCACAGCAGGTGACATGGGGTGGTGGTTAAGGGCACTGACTCACACATGGCTGACTTCAGTACAAGTTCAGGACCTGATGGCTTGCTTTCTTACTTCCAACCCCCACCCCATCCCTCTCTGGTCAAATTAAAATACATAAGTAAACAAAGAGAAATAAAATAATTCTTTTTAAAAAACTATATGGGGCTGGCAGGTGGTGTGGTGGTTAAGAATGCTAGTCTCCCACATGACCTACAAAAGTTCAAGTCCCAGACCTCGAGGCTTGCTCTCTCTCTCTCTCTCTCATCAAATTAAAAGATAATAATAATAAAACAAATGAATTAAATAAATAAATAATTCTTTTAAAAAAATGTAAAAGTCATTGGGGCCAGGGCAAGCAGGTGGCGTGATGGCTGGGGTACTGAACTTCCACATGGCCAACCTCGGTTCAATTCCTGGACCTGATGGCTTGCTTTCTCACTTCCTCCTAATCTCTCCATCACTCTCTGGTGAGCACATATGCCCTATAGTAAATTAAAATAATAATAAATAAAACTAAAAATAAAAAATAAGAGAGAGAAACCAGATTATTTGGGGCCAGCAGATAGCATGGTAATTGGGGTGCTGGAGTCCCACGCGGCCAACTGCGGTTCAAGTTTCAAACCTGGTGGCTTGCTTTCTCACTTTTCCTCTTGTTTTTTTTCACTTTCCCTCTCTCTCTGGTGAATTTTAAAAATAATAATAAATAAATAAAATTCAATAAATGATTCAAAAAATAAAAGAGAAACTAGATCCCACATGGCAACCACTATTTGAATCCTGAGTCCCATCAATCCAAAATATGAGTGCCCAAGAACTGATAGACTAGAGGAGAGTAGGTTTCAGACTGTGAAGGGGACTCACATCTCCATCTCTCTGTCCTACATGCATGTGCACATGCTCTACCATAGATACAGAAAAATAAATTAACAAAAAAAACTATTTGTAAATATCCATAGCAACATTATTCATAATAATAAAAAAGTGAGGGTCCGGGAGGTGGTGTGGTGGTTGAGGCACTGGACTCTCACGTGGCCAACTGCGGTTCGAGTCCTGGATATGGTGGCTTGTTTTCTCACTTTCCCTCTCTCTTTCCCTCTGTCTCTCTCTGGTCAAATTAAAAAGAGTAACAAGGGAACCAGCAGTTAGCGTAATGGCTATGTCGCTGGACTCCCATGTAGTCGACCGCGGTTCGCGTCTCGGACCCGGTGGCTTACAACTCACGCCGGGCGCGTGTGCGTGTGTGCCCAAGATCCCGAGAGGAGAATAGAGGAGAAGGGATTGCGGCGTGACCATCCCCCCTGGGGGGTGATTTCTCGCTTTCTGTCTCTATGTCTCTCTCTGTCTGTCTGGTGAGCGCACGCGCCCTATAGCAAAAAACCTCTCCAAAAAAAAAAAAAAAAAAGAGTAACAATAGGGACCAGCAGTTGGCGTAATGGCTATGTCACTGGACTCCCATGTAGTCGACTGCGGTTTGAGTCCCAACCTGGTGGCTTAAACTCACACTGGGCACATGTGCATGTGTGCCCAAGATCCTGAGAGGACAATGGAGAAGGGATTGTGGTGTGGCCATCCCCCTGGGGGTGATCTCTTGCTTTCTGTCTCTCTTTCTCTCTCTGATGAGTGCACACGCCCTATAGCAAACCCTCTCAAAAATAATAACAATAAATAAAATTAAATACAAAAATTATTTTTAAGAAATAGTGAAAACAACCCAAATGACAATCAGGATAGAATAAACAAGATACTGTACATCTGTACAATGGAATATTAATAAAAATAAATGAAATTCTGAAATTTTACAACTTGTGTGAACCTCAAAAACGTTACATGTCAAAGTGGTTAAGGCACTGGACTCCCACATGACTGACCACAAGTCCCAGACCCAGCATCTTGAATCTCATGCCAGGGGACACCACAGACCCATAACTCAGAGTGGCTTGGAGTGGTGAGTTCTTCAAGACTGTAATAAAAAAATGGCCTCCAATAAAACTACATTGCAAAATATGGGTAAGAAACAGAATGGAAAGACTAAAAAAGTTAAAGAGGCAGAGTCTGAAAAAGTTGTGGTGGAAAAATTACTGAACCGACGCATAGTGAATGGGAAGGTGGAACATTTCATGAAGTGGAAGTGATTTACAGATGCTAACAATATTTGAGAACCAGAAAAAACTTTAGATTACCCAGAGTTAACTGAAGCATTTCTTAATTCTCAAAAAGCTGGCAAAGAAAAAGATGGTACACAGAAAATCTATCTGACAGTGAATCTGATGATAGCAAATCAAAGAAGAGAGATGCTGCTGATCAACCAAGAGGCTTTGCCAGAGGTCTTGATCCTGAGCGAATAATTGGTGCCACAGACTGCAGTGGAGAATGGATGTTACTTTTTTTTTTTAAGAGGTTTTAGCTATAGGGCGCATGCACTCACCAGACAGACAGAGAGAGACAGAGAGATAGAAAGTGAGAAATCACCCCCCAGGGAGGATGGCCATGCTGCAATCCCTTCTCCTCCATTCTCCTCTCGGGATCTTGGGCACACACAAACATGCACCTGGCATGAGTTTTAAGCCACTGGGTCCGGGACGGGAACCATGGTCGACTACGTGGGAGTCCAGCAACATAGCCATTACTCTAACTGCTGGTCCCAGCACTGGTTACTTCTAACAAATAAAAGCTTTCTGTAGTTGCTTCCTTACTGGAAAAGAACATTTCATACCATAGTATTATATTCTCTGCATTTGGGAACAGGTTTTCTAAATGGAGAAATGTTCCATCATCATCACTCAGAACTTGGGTTTAACTTAGGACCAGCAGTTGGCGTAGTAACTATGTTGCTGGACTCCCATGTGGTTGACTGTAGGTTGAGTCCTGGACCCAGTGGCTTAAACACACACTGGGTGCATGTGCGTGCATGCCCAAGATCCTGAGAAGAGAATGGAGGAGAAGGGATTGTGGCACGGCCATTCCCCCTGGGAGGTGATTTCTTGCTTTCTGTCTGTCTCTGTCTTTCTGGCAAGTGCACACCCCCTATAGCAAACACACACATATACATATACATATACATATACATATACATATATATATATACACACACATATATGCATATACATGTGTGTGTGTGTGTGTGTGTGTGTGTGTGTAAATTATAAGTTAGGGTAGGTGTTTAAAATTAGGCACAAACAGATGGCATAATGGTTACATCACTGAACTCCCACATGGTCAACTGCAGTTCGAGTCCTGGATCCAGTTGCTTAAAACACAATGGGTATGTATGTATGCATGACCAAGATCCCAAGAGAAGAATGGTTAAGAAGGGATTGCAGCCTGACCATCCCTGGGAGGGAGTTGATTTCTTGCTGTCTGTCTTTCTTTGTCTCTCCAGCAAGTGCATATGCCCTACAGCAAAAAAATAAACAATAAAACAAACAAAACTATCTCTTGGGGGCCAGCAAGTGGCATGGTGGTTAAGGTGCTGGACACTCCCACATGGCTGAGCATGGCTCAAGTTCCAGCCAACCATGGTAGCTTGCTTTCTTGCTTTCCTTCTCTTTGTGTCTGTCTTTCTCTGATCAAATGAAAATTATTGAATGAATAAATAAAATTAAATAAATATTATTATTAATTTTTTATCTCAATAAATAAATATATAAATAAAGTACTCTGGGGCCAGTAGGTGGTATGGAATTTAAGGGTTCTTCTGGGACAAGACCCGCAGCTTGAGTCCCAGACCTGGTGGCTTAAACTCACACCAGGCGCATGTGTGTGTGTGCCCAAGATCCCAAGAGAAGAATAAAGGAGAAGGGATTGCGGCATGGCCATCCCCCTGGGGGGTGATTTCTCCTTTTCTGTCTCTCTCTCTCTCTCTGTCTTTGTAGTGAGCACATGTGCCTTATAATAAAAACCTCTCAGGACCAGCAGTTAGCATAATGACTACGTCACTGGACTCCCGTGTAGTCAACCGCGGTTCGAGTTCTGGACCTGGTGGCTTAAACTCATGCCAGGCACGTGTGCGTGCATGCCCAAGATCCCAAGAGGAGAATGGAGGAAAAGGGAGAAGGGATTGCGGCGTGGCCATCCCCCCTGGGGGGTGATTTCTCGCTTTCTGTCTCTCTGTCTCTCTCTGTCTTTCAGGAGAGTGCACGCGACCTATAGCTAAAATAAATAAATAAATAAATAAAAATAAAAATAAAAAAAAACTAGAGAAGGCTCCAAATGTGTTACAGCTTCTAAGTCCTCCTCCCCAAGAAGGGGACATTGAGAGTCTAAGCAGACCAGGGTGACACACATTCTCCCATTCCATCAGGCCTCCTTACCAGCTCTGTGGAACCCTGTGGCTCAACAGTCTCCCGTATCACCTGAACAAGGTCCTCTACTAGTGCCACAGCCTCCACCATTCCCAGGACAATGGGACCGCCCCCCCGGACCCCAGTTTGGGCAGCAGCACACCCAGGAACTGCTCTAGTGGCAGCAGCTCCAGCATCTATTCCTTGGAGCCCACTTCCAGTCCCAACTGCTGGCAGTGCAGCTTGTACACCTGGGCAGGCCTCTCGGGGCTGGCTGCCCTCGCACAGCAGAGGCCATAAAGGGGTCACTGCTGAGCCCAGGTGGCAGGATTGAGGCTGAGGGTCAGAGTGGGATCCAGGATCCCATGGAATGGCCTCATCCTCCATCATGATGATCACGAGCTCTTCCTGCTCTAGGGGTGCTGATTCTGCTGCCATGGCAAAGTGGGAAGCCAGCCTTCCTTGCCCTCACTCAGGTCACCCACACCATCTACCTGGGACACTCTCATCTAATCAGGGCCACAGGCCACTAACATCCCTCCAACTGCCATTCTCTGTAAGGCCACCTCTTGTGGGAGAAACTGTCCCCAGAGTTAGCTACCCAGGCTCCTCCACACCCTGACCACCTGGTAAACTGGACAGAGAACACCTTCAGACTAGATACCCTTGTCTGTGCCCCCAAGAGGATGGCTGGCACTGGAGATGTAGACAAAGAGAATGTGAGCACACCCCTGCTGGGAGTGGCTGCTCCTAAGGACAAGAGCTATCTATGGTCATGCCCAGTGAATGAACAGAATCCCACCAGCGGGCCTGAGCAAGTGAAGGAGGCAGCCTGAGAGACAGGACGAAGAGTGCTGTGGAAGACAGATTTAGGGCAAAATGGTCAAGGCAGCTGCAGTGCAGTCATGGTGTTGTGGAAAAACAGACAGCTGAGGGATGAAAATGCAGCATTCCAGAGAGAAAAGAGAACTCTTTAATTACACGAGTGGGCATGGAGGAGTTAACACTCTGAATCTCTGCCCCCCTCTTAGGGGTTAAGCACAGTCTTTTATCGAGGAGTTTGGGGAGGGGCGGTTCTCAGTAGGCTAAGTGCATCCTATCAGGGAGAAGAAGCCAATCAGGAAGAAGCAATCCATCAGGAACATGCAGCCCAGAGTTTGTTCTCAGGAAGAAAGGGTCAGATAAGTGGATGTCCAGCTTCTCAAGGTCTGATTGCTTCTATTACTTTAGAGGGGGAGAAGCAGAGGCACTGAATTCACAGAGGCCTGGGAAATGTTGGCAATCACTGGCCTTGGGCTATTGTGAGTTTGGGTCCATCCACATCATTCTCCTCTCTTGAGCCTCCTCAATTATACTCAAGGAACGTCAATCCACAGAATGGTGGTAAACATAGCTTTCTAGGGTTGTGACAAACATTTGATATTTTATAGCATTAATATGGGAGTTTATACATTATGTAATCATATTAAGGACACAGGGTCCCAAAGCCAGAGCCAAAAGAACAACTGTGAAGGGCCTCAGGAGACGTAGTAACTGAAAAAGGGGGTGATGTCCACACCATGGGGTTATACCAGTTAATACACTGGGGGCTCTCTCCTAGTAGAGATTAAGACAATAGTCAGGATCCATGCCTGGAGGAGAGAATGAGAATGCCCCTGGTTACTTAATCCAAATACCTTAGGTCTATCATGATTTCCATCACCAAGAGGTATAATACTGTTAGCAAAAGCCTTTCCCAGAACTTCTAGTCCTTTGGAGCTACTGCAGCCAGGCCAATAAAAAGAACCACAGCTAATGCCACGAGGAGGTCTAGGGGCAAGAAATTATAGGGGTAGGGTAGAGATGACATCTATCGTCATCCTTAATCTTCCACAGTGTGTAAAGCAGTCAGCACACAGAGTGACTGCAGCAGGACTGTAGATTTATCAGGTCTTGGTCCTCTGGAAAGTCAGTTTGGTCAGCTGCTCGAGGTGGCTTTTCACCATCCAAGTCCCAGGGTTCTCTGGCACTGCAGTTTGCTTCACTCACATACAGTGAATCCACGGGGCTGGCCCTGCAACCTTAACTGCAGTAGGAGTAACAAGCACAATAACATATGGCCCCATCCAGATGGGTTGTAATGACTCTTTTTTCCAATTTTTAACCCATATAAGATCCCCAGGCTCATGTTTATGTACGCAGTTTCCAAGGGGAATGGGGACTCTTTCCAAGGTGACAGGTTATTTTTTTAATGTCTTTTCCAAGGTCACCAAATCCCAGGTCAAAATTGCCTCCTCCAGCTGACAGATGTCAGCTGTTTGAGTCTGGGTGACTAAGGTGGGTGGCCTGCCAAACAGAATCTCATAAGGGATATAATCATGCTTTCGAGGTGTATATCAAACCTGGAGTAGGGACAATGGGAGAACATCCACCCAGGGGCATCCTGTATCTTGACAGAGCTTAGCCAGGGTGGACTTGAAAGTGCAGTTCATTTGTTCAAATCTCCCAGAGCTCTGGGGTCAGTAAGCAGTGTGAAGTTTCCACTGTATGTCTAAGGTTTTTGTTATTTCTTGTATGACTTTTGCCACAAAGACAGGGCCATTGTATGACCCCATCATACGGTATAACAAACTGAGGTATAACTTCCTTCAAAAGGACTTGAGTAACTTTCATAGCTTTTTTAGTTCAAGTAGGGAAGGCTTCCACCCAGCCTGAGTAAGTGCAGACCAGGAGTAGTAAGTACTTATAGCCCCAGCATGGCTGTTCTGATAAATCTGCTCCAATAACTCCAGAAGAGTCATCAAGGTAGCTTGTATTCCAGGCAGCCAAGATGGCCCCTGCACAGGGTTATTTCTGGCACGGGTTTCACATCACATACTCATGGTTGCATGCCCCAACCCGCAGGACAGTCGAACGGGTACCTGGGTGAGGATGGTGAAAACCGGGATCCTTTGTGTTTAGGCTGGTGAAGTTCTTACTGACACACAGAGTGGAGGCGAGATGAGGTGCTGATCAAGTCTTCCGTTTATTGCAGAACAAACAGTGCTTTATATACAGGCTGGTGGGCACATCAATTGGTTGCCAAAAAATGAGATACAACAGTATGAGCCAATCATTGATGTGGGTGGATCTCCCATTACCTAGCAACAGTTGGTTACATGATTTCTGAGATATGGTTTGCTCAATGAGGAAGTGAAGCCTAAGATTTCTAAGATGGCAGACAGTTCTCAAGAAGCTCCCAAGATGGCTTCCATATGCAATGCCCTCCACAGTTGCACACAATGACAGCAGGCGACTCAAAAAGTAGTACTGGCCTATCATGTTCTGGCAGTCTTCACCATCCATCTTTTTTCAGGGTTGCTTCCTTCAATTTTGCCCAGTGATGTCCTTTGGAGGTATAGGGGGCGGGGGGTATGTGAGTTGTAATACTTGGGTCACAGCAGTTGGAGTTCAGTTGGTTGTGGGCTTGGCTGCCTGGTCTGCTAATCAGTTTCCCAGGGTGATGGGATCCTCCCCCCTTTGGTGTCCTCTGTAATGAGTGATTGCCACTTCTTTTGGCTCCCAGACTGCTTTTAATAATTGGCATGGTTTTTTCCCTTGTTTTTGACTGTTTTTTTCTTCTGCTGAGAGGAGTCTTATTTTTCAGTATAATGTCCCATGAATATGCAGGCTAGCAAATGCATAGTGTGAGTCTGTAGAGATATTTACCCTCTTACTATGTACCAATATTAAGGCTCAAATTAATGCCCAGAGTTCAGCCCACTGAGCGACCATCCTTGGGGAAGTGCCCCAGCCTCAATCACTGTGTCTTGGGAGGTAACTGCGTAGCCAGCATATAGAGTCCCATCGTCCATGTAGCTGCTACCATTAGTGAAGAGAGTGAGATTGAAGGCCTTCAGAGGTGTGTCTATAAGGTCAGGATGTCCAGAAAAATTATCATTGAGGGCTTCTTCATAATTGTAGTCAGGAGGCCCCATTGTGGCCCAGAGGAAGCTAGCAGGATTGAGGGTCTGCAGAGCCTGGAGTCTAATTTGGGGGTTTCCAATTAATAGGCCCTGGTAGTGGGCCATCCTAGAACTGGTAAGCCATTTATATCCCCTGTGTTCATCAGTGTGGTTACTGAATAGGTGACTCAAGCATTGATAACTTGGCCCAAGGTTAACTTGTCTGCCTCTTTAATCAATTCAACAGTAGCAATGAGAGCTCGTAGGCAAGGGAACCATCCGGATGCCACTGGGTCTAGTTTTTTAGACAAGTAGGCAATAGGCCTCTCCCAAGGCCCAATGGACTGAGTCAGAACTCCTAATGTTGTCTAGCTTTTTTACATACAAACAGATTGAACTCCTGAGTGATGTCTGGGAGTCCTAAAGCTGGGGCTTTCCTGAGGCTTGACTTAAGATCCTGGAAAGTCTGCTCTTGGTGGGGTCCCCATTCAAAGTGGGCTCCCTCTGGGCCTTTTAATAGGTCATATGGTGGCTTAGCCTTTTCAACAAAATCCGGGATCCAGATTCTGCAGAATCCTGTGGCTCCCAGGAATTGGTGTAGTTGCCTCTGTGTTGTGGGCTGAGGCAGTCCATGTACTACTTGTTTTTGTTCATGCCCAAGGGCACAATGTCCTTTAGTCAGAATGAATACCAAAAATCACACCTGGGTGCAGCAGATTTGGGCCTTTTTCCTTGTATCCAGCCTGGGACAGAAGCTGAAGCATCTCTCAAGTTCCTCTCCAGCAATTTTCTTGGGTTGCTCTAGTGAACAGGTCATCGACATATTGGAACAGAATATACCCAGCTTCCTGACTTGAAAAATTCTCTAAATCAGCAGCAAGTGCTTCTCCAAACAAAGTTGGAGAGTTTTTAAAACCCTGAGGGACCCTGCCCCAGCAGAGCTGTGTTTTCTTTTGGTTGTCTGGAGGTTCTATTTTTTTCGGGGGGCCGGGGGGAAGTGTTCTAGGAAGACTGGCACTCGATCAGGATCCTGGCTTCTCTGAGCCAATCAATGTATTTCTTTATAGCCAGTCTAGCATCCCGCCTTATAGGGTAGTGGTGGAGGTGCACAGGCTGTGCCTGAGGTGTCAGTTCAACCACTATAGGTGGGTGATTGCCATTCCTGGTGAGTTCCCCTCAGCCCAGACAGCGGGGAAGAGAAGTGAAGAGAGTGCCTCATCATCCCCATTGGGTGTCTCAAAAGTGAAAATTCATCATTCCTCCTCCTGGGGCATTGCCACAGCCAGGATTTTGGTGGGGCTGATAGTTAAAGCAGCTGAGCCAAATAAGTCAAAGCTGACTTGTGCTCTGAGTTTAGTTAGTAAGTCTCTCCCCAGCAGTGGAACCAGGCAGTCTGGCAGGTACAAGAACTTGTGAGTAACCAAGTGTCCCCCTAACTGGTAGTTCCTTGCCTGTAGGAAGGGCTGAGTTCAGGTGTTTCCAGTGGCTCCCATGATAGTAGCTTTCCAGCCTGATGGGGGAGCCGGGGCTGAGAGTGAACAACAGAGTGTTCAGCTCCGGTATCTACCCTGAATGTCATTGGCTGGCCCCTCACTTTGATGTTGACCAGGGGCTCCCGAGGGCCTAGGATCATAAAGCCTGGTCCAGCCCTATTCTGATTTCATCATGGCCAGGAGGTTTTCGGGGGTTCTGAGTGGAAGGTCTTGAGGGCCCTGGTGGCCAGAGCCATTTTACTTCGGTTTGCCTTCCACTTGGGGCATTCACTTCTCCAGTGTCCATCCTCACTGGGTTGGTTTAAGCCTGGGGTGGCTGGTTTTGGGCCCCCCTCTGGGACCTGGTGGGGCCTCCAGTTGTCTTAGCAATC
Source organism: Tupaia tana (assembly GCA_026018925.1). NCBI lineage: Eukaryota > Metazoa > Chordata > Mammalia > Scandentia > Tupaiidae > Tupaia > Tupaia tana. Next base: position 70,170,968 of record JAKSZU010000018.1, on the reverse strand, counting down.
TCTAGGAGCTGGGTGATGCTCATCCCAGCAAAGCCATCCTGCCTCTGGAGGCAGGAGCCAATTGGGCAACAAAGGTAGTATTTATTATTTGTTGACTTTGAGCTCTTAGGGTTAAATAGAGTACAGATCTGGTATGCCTTATAGAATCTTTCATAAAATTGCCCCAGTGGCACATCTGTCTTTTGAATTATTTCTTTTTTTTGGAGAGGTTTGGTTGTTTTGTTTTGTTTTGTCTGCTTGTTTGTTTTTTTAGCTATAGGGCGCGTGCACTCACCAGAAAGAGACAGAGACAGAAAGCGAAAAATCACCCCCCAGGGGGGATAGCCACGCTGCAATCCCTTGTCCTCCATTCTGGTCTCGGGATCTTGGGCACGCATGCACACACGCCCGGCGTGCCACCGGGTCCAGGACTCAAACCACAGTCAACTACATCGGAGTCCAGCAACAGCCATTATGCTAACTGCTGGTCCCTTGAATTATTTCTGAGGTTTTTGCCATGTTTGTAGGTTTTATTGCACTGGCTTTCATTCCCTGCAGGAGTGCCTCTAGATACTTGCTGAGATGAGCATGGCCACCTTCAGTATTGATATCTCAGTCAGGCTTTTTATTCAGAAAAGCAGTTCTGGCCCAAGCCTCAGAATCTACCACATTGTTAGGGGCATGCTCTTGCAGTCAACTTTTTGGTTGTTACAAGGACTCTGTGGCACTCCTCTTCTGGGGGACCCTGCAGGATTGGCCCCTGCAGGATTGGCCCTGTGGATTTCTTTTGGTCAGAATTGGGTGCCAGAGGCATAACACCAGTGGCCAAAATAGTGCAGTTTTTTTTTTTCTTTTTATGCAAATCTATGCCCAAGGCGGAATAACTTGGGCTACTTGTAGCCAGGATTCAGCATAGCAAAACTGGTGGGGATGGTCTGGGGTGCCCATAACCACGTTGTACATAGCTCACATGGTGGAGAGATGTCAAGTTCCCTCCAGTGTCCATCCCACCTTAAAAGAAGTCCATTTAATCTCACAGACGGCTTTTAACTTTTTCAGTTTTAATTTAACTCTATAACCATCAGAGAAATCCTTTTTAAACTTACTTAGCATACAGTCTAGCACAGGCTTGGAAGACTTGGATTGAGTTTTTTCCATCATATCCCAAATTTCTCTGACTTAACCAGTTATTAAATGCCTGCACTTCTCAAAAGGCACAGGAGATCACTGGTCTGAGGAAACTTGAGTAAATGATAAATGCTGCCAGGCAGTGCTCCATTGATGTGATTTTGAGTCAAAAGTCAAATTTAAATTATTTAATTTGTACATTGTTAGGCAGAGCAATTTGGCAGCATGTGGAGGTTTTGTTTTTCATAAATTGTGAGACTTTGTTTTATACGTTGTATATTTTGCTATAGGGTGTGTGTGCTTACCAGACAGACAGAGACAGACAGAGAGACAGAAAGTGAGAAATCATCCCCCAGGGGGGATGGCCACGCCGCAATCCCTTCTCCTCCATTCTCCTCTCGGGATCCTGGGCACGTGCGCACACGCGCCCAGCATGAGTTTTAAGCCGCTGAGTCTGGGATGCAAACCACAGTCGACTACATGGGAGCCCAGCAACATAACCATTACGCTAACTGCTGGTCCCTACGTTGTATATTTTACAAACAAAAACTGTCCAACAAATTTTTCAAAATAGAACAAAACATTCTTATTGATAGCACCTTAAGATTTAAATTATTTGAATAAACCTTTAGAAGGCAGAAACAAAAACTTCAAAGCAACTTCCCATGAACAGAAAATCCTGAGCACCCTAGGGATGAGAAAAGGTATCGGTCAGCACTTGTTATCAGGGCTACAAGGTCACTAAGAGTTGCCAAGTTATCATGGGGACTGAGCTACAAGGTCACCACAGGCTGTAAGTTTTCTTCAACAATTTTTGATAATCTACATTAGTATTTTCAAAGGCCAATTGTTTTCATAAATGCCTCAGCCACATTTATAATTTTTTTCCCTGCCTTTGCAAAGATTTTTGCATCCTGTTTACAAATATGCCACAGTCAGGAGGAACTCGTGTCCCAGCTTCTGGGGACAAAACTTGTGACCTGACATCTACTCCACCAATCCACTTCTACAGGGAAAGCCCTCCCAACTGTCCCGGTGTCCCCCCTCCCATGAACAATGCCACAAAACAAAAGACAGGTGTTCCCCCCTAAAAGGGGAGACCATTCAGGCATCTGTCTGGTCATGTCCCTCACGGGCTTTGTGTTTCCTTGGCAACAGGCAATTGGATATAGAACCTCCACCAGATTACACACAGAGAGGGAAGAGGGCCCTCGGCATGTAATTCTGCCATTTAGCCTGGCAAAAACACCATGGAAATGCAGATTTAAACAGACTCAATCATGTCCCGTGGTGCAGTGCACTGTGGAACCACAAACACATTCTCTCACCACACTCAGAGTCACTCAGAGGTTATACATTCTTTCCCCACACCAACCAATTACCAGATGGGCCCTAGCCCTGACTGCCAGTCCTGCGACCGAAGGAGAGTGTATGTCTCCTCTTCCACTCTAAACAAATGGGTCTGACTAATACTAGATGAGTCCTGTCAGTCCTGCGACCAAAGGAGAGTGTATGGGTCTCCTCTTCCACTCTAACTGAGTGGGTCTGACTGATAGGAATCTACAGGTTCCCCCAGGGGCTTACCAGATTACCAGAGCTAACCACAGAAGATGCATCAAGGTCCAGAATTGGATTTGGAGGAAAGGAGCCTTGGAGCCCACCAGGCCCACACATATATGACATCACTCTGCATGCTGCCTGCGTGACCTGGAGAACACTCAGACCACTGGCTTATTCATGCTGCGCTGGCACAGTGGCTGTGCCCAGTGTCCATTCGTTTTCCCTAGTTCCTGCTACCCATTTGGATTTGGTGGCACTTACTACACCCAGTCACCTGCCATCTTCAAAGGCTGTGACACACTCTCCAGTGGGTGGATGGCCTCTGCTTGCTACCCTTTCTGTCCCCGGTACAGCCACCTCACCAAGCTGGGCTGCCTCCAAGCTCCTCTGACTCCTGGAATTTTGAAATGGGAATGAAAACAGTTAAAGTAGGGCCAGCAGGTAGCATGGTGATTAAGGCACTGGACAAGGCTAATTCCGCTATTGCAGTCCTAGACCTGGCTACTTGGAAACCAGGCCAGGCATGTATGTGCACTACCCAAAATCTTGAAAAGGGGGGACTAGCAGTTGCCATAATGGCTATGTCACTGTACTCCCATGTAGTCGACCACGGTTTGAGTCCCGGACTCAATGGCTTAAACTCACACTGGGTGCATGTGCATGTGTGCCCAAGATCCAAAGAGGAGAATGGAGAAGGGATTGTGGTGGGGCCATCACCCCTGGGGGGTGATTTCTTGCTTTCTGTCTGTCTCTGTCTTTCTGGTGAGCACACATGACCTATAGCAAAAACCTCTCAAAGAAAAAAAAAAACATCTTGAGAAGAGATTGCTGCATGGCCATGTCCCCTCAGGGGTGATTTCCCACATTTCCGCTGTGTCTCCTTCTGGCGAGCTCATGGCAAAAAATATATATATATCATTCTTTGCAACCCCACCCATCTGTAGTTATGTTACTGGATGAAACACATGAAAGTCAATCAGCGGACCAGCAGATGGTATAACAGTTACATCACTGGACTCCCATGTAGTTGACCACGGTTCAAGTCCCAGACCTGGTGGCTTGAACCACATGCCTGGTACGTGTGCCTGTGTGCCCAAAATGCTGAGAGGTGAATGGAGGAGAAGGGATTGTGGTATGGCCATCCCCCAGGAGGGGTTTCTCACTTTCTGTCTCTCTGGCAAGTGCACAGGCCCTATTGCAAAAATCTCTCAAAAAAAAAAGAAGAAAAAAGAAAGACAGTCAATTAGAAGCCTGTGCTAATTCTTATAAACGAATGTGGGTTCTTAGGGAGAAAATGAACTTTTATAACCTCTTCCTTCTCCATTTCCACAAATGTGGCTTTCAAGCAACTGGGATCCATGTTCCCCTGGGCAGTCATCAGCCCTGGCTCAAACAGATTTTTTACTTTCCCAAATAGCCTCTCCTTATCTTTTTAGATTGACAGAAGTCACTGGTTTCCAGAAATGTCCCCAAATGCTGGGTTACCACCTCCCTGAGAGGCCACAGATTAAGTAGACAGTCCTCCACTCAATCCCAGTCATAACCATTGTCACATACACTGTAACAACCTCTGTCTGCATTGGCAGCTCCTGAAGTCAGTCTCACCCATCTCCAAAACCTAACACACCACAGGTATTCATAATCTGTGCAATCATTAATCCAGTTACCAAGGTCCTAAGAAAACCTCTTTCCTTTCTCTTTTGCCATCCTTCTTGCCAGGAAAGCAATCTAGGGGCTTTATTTAACCTTTCCTCTGGCTGGGACCTCTAAGTCCCTCCCTGGCCACCAGCCCCTGTGATATGCTGATAGCAGGCTCATCGCTGTGGGTGACAGCTGGAGCAAAGTGGCAGGAAACCTTTCTCCCCTCTTTATTCTTACCTCACAAACACACATTCATGCAAGTATCTGTGTTAAAAGAAGTTCAGGGGACCAGTAGATGCCATAATGGTTACGTCACTGGACTCCCACATAATCTACCACCATTTGAGTCCTGGACCTGGTAGCTTAAAATTTACACTGGGGAGAAAAAAACTCACCCCGGGTGCATATGCACCCTGAGAGAATAGAGAAGGAAGGATTGTGGTATAGCCATCCCCCCTCTGGGGGTTGATTTCTCACTTTCTGTCTCTCTGGCAAGCACATGTACCCTGTTAGCAAAAATCTCTCTTGGGAACCAGCAGTTAGCATAATGGCTATGTCACTGGACTCCCACATAGTCGATCGTGGTTCGCATCCTGGACTCAGTGGCTTAAAGCACGTCAGGCGCATGTGCATGTGTGCCCAAGATCCTGAGAGGAGAATGGAGGAGAAGGGATTGCGGTGTGACCATCCCCCCTGGGGGGTTATTTCTCGCTTTCTGTCTCTATGTCTCTGTCTGTCTGGCAAGCGCACGCACCCTATAGCAAAAAAAAACTCTCAAAAAAAAAAAATTTCTGGGACCAGCAGTTAGCGTAATGGCTATGTCGCTGGACTCCCACGTAGTCGACTGCGGTTCGAGTCCCGGACCCGGCAGCTTAAACTCACGCCGGGCGCGTGTGCGTGCGTGCCCAAGATCCCGAGAGGAGAATGGAGGAGAAGGGATTGCGGCGTGGCCATCCCCCCTGGGGGGTGATTTCCTGCTTTCTGTCTCTCTGTCTCTCTCTGTCTGTCTGGCAAGCGCACGCGCCCTATAGCAAAAACCTCTCCAAAAAAAGAAAAAAAAAAAAAATTTCTCTTAAAAAAAAAAAAAAAGGCTGGCAGGTGGTGTGGTGGTTAAGGGCACAGAACTCCCACATGGCCGACTGTGATTTGGGTCCTAGACCTGGTGGCTTGCTTTTTCACTTTCCATCTCTCTCTCTCTCTCTCTCTGTCTCTCTCTCTCTGTCCCTATCTAGTCAAATTAAAATGAAAAATAAATAAATAAAGTTAAACAAAATAATTATTTAAAAAGGGGGGAGGCCAGCAGGCAGGGCGGTTAAGGTGCTAGAATTCCACATGGCCAGCTGTGGTTCAAGTTCCAGACCTAGTGACTTGCCTTCTCACTTTCCTTTTCTCTCTTGTCTCTCTCTCTCTGGTCAAATTAAAATAATAGGGGCCAAGTCAGCAGATGGTGTAGTGGTTAAGGTGCTGGACTCCCACATGGCTGACTGCGATTCAAGTCCCAGACCTGGCAATTTGCTCTCTCTCTGGTTAGCACATGTACCCTATACCAAAAAAAAATTTTTTTAGAGGGTTTTGCTATAGGGCGTGTGTGCTTGCCAGACAGAGAGACAGAAAATGAGAAATCACCCCCCAGGGGGGAATGGCCATGCCGCAATCCCTTCTCCTCTTTTCTCCTCTCGGGATCTTGGACACGCAGGCACACGTGCCTGGTGTGAGTTTAAGCCACCGGGTCTGGGACTCGAACCGTGGTTGACTACATGGGAATCCAACAACATAGCCATTATGCTAACTGCTGGTCCCCAAAAATTTTTTTAAGTAATTAAATAATAGAAGAAGTCCAGGAGGGGCAAGCAGGTGTTATAGTGGCTATAGCACTGGACTCCAATGTGTCTGACCAGTTTAAGTCTTGGACCCAGTGACTTGAAACTCATGCCAGGCACATGTGTGCATGCAGGCTCAAAATCCCGAGCAGAAAATGAAGAAGGGACTTGGCATGGCCACAGCCACTCAGGAGTGATTTTTCACTTTCTCCTGAGCACACATAATGGCTATGTCACTGGACTTCCACATAGTCAACCACGGTTTGAGTCCTGGACCAAGTGGCTTAAACCTCATGTGGGCAACCATGCATGCATGTCCAGGATCCCAAGAAGAGAATGAAGGAGAAGGGATTGTGGCGTGACTATCTCCCCTGGGAGATGATTTTTCATTTTCTGTCTCTCCAGTGAGCATGAATGTCCTATAGCAAAAATCTCTCTTAAAAAATGTAAAAACTCTCTAAAAATAAAATGTAAAAGAAGTCTAGGAAGCCAAACATGCCTTCCCATCCCTGTGGCTCAACCAACTGCAGCAAAGGAGAGAAATCTTCCCTTGCTAAATATCCATGTTTTGGTGGTCTGTCTGCTATGTCTCCAGGGTCAAGTGGACACCCAAGGGTACCAGCTATTACATTTTTGAGGCACAAGAACAAGTTAGAATGAAAAGTGACATGACTGCCCAGCCATTGGACTCAGAATGGGTCTAGACCTTCAGGAGAAGTTGGGCTGCACACAATGCACTGGGAGCTAACCCTAACATGAGAAATCCCAAGGAATACTAGGCCCAGGAGAACATTAGAGTCACAAAAGGCTTAGCTGCAGAGACTGGAGGGAAGTCAAAACAGACATGTCACAACACAGGAAAAAACACCAAAGAATGAAAGTGGGCCCTGTTATCAAAGGCCACAGTAGGGTGAGGACATGGGCCAACACATGCCCATAGGTTTGAACATAGGGAAAGTACTAAAGACTTCAGATAACAACGGGTATGGAAGCCAGAGTGAGAAAGATAACATAGAAAGTTGTGGGGAGAGGCCAAGGGCAGGGAACCCTTGTCTAGAATTTACTGGGAAAGATCACAATAGAGCAAGGAGTCAGAGACTAGGAGTCCTCACACCTCTCAGCCCTCAAGGAAGGCCATGGTAGGAGGTGACTAATGTGCCTCCTGGGTTCATCTGTGTCATAGGAGGGCCCTCCTGGGCCATGTAGTTTACCCACTAATTAGAAAACACCACTTTCCTGTCCTCCAAGCCTGGTGCAATGTAGGAGTCACTGCCAAAAATCCACACCAAATAAGCTGTGAAAACCATGGGAGGAGGAGAGGCAATATCCACCCTCCACACACAAAATATCACCAGGGAGAGTTCGTCTGAAGGACTTGGCCTGAATAGCTGTAGAGATCTGTGCTGGGCCTGTGCCCTAGCTACTCACCCATCCTCTGCAGGCCCCCTCTAGGGTGACCACCTTTGTGACCACCGCCACAGGACCTACTAATGCAGCTGCCCAAGCCTGCTGTAGTCTGTCTTGGTGCAGCTTCCAGAGGTGGGTGAGGGTACTGTGGACACGCTGGGACACCAGCAGGTGGCGCTCCCTGTTGGGGTCATTCTGTATAAGGACCCAAAGGCCAGCAGCAAAGTGGGACAAAGCCTGGGCCACATGCTTGTGGCTGAGCACCCTCACACCACCTTCCTCAGTGTCCGCACCCTCTGTGGTCTCTCTGAGCTCTGGCTCTAGTCTTCTGGAAACCAGGCCTTTCCCTGCCTCCCAAAGAAGGCAAGTGTTGCTGGCAACTCCATCCTCCACACCCTGAGGGACAAGATGGGATATGGGCTCCCCATGGCTCTGGAGCAGGTGAGCAACATCAATCTCAGCCACATCCCCAAGGCCCACATGGCAGGTCAGTGCCACAATGCTGCGGAGGAGCTGGGGCATGGCATCAGGCTCAGGGGCACCAGCAGGTACACACTGAAGCAAGAGCTTCCTCCAGGCACTATTTATGGTAGCAGGCTACAGCTCTGCCCAGGCCTCCACAATGTTGTCCACAGCGGTCATGACAGTATAGCTGCACCAAAACTCCTGTGCAGAGGGCTGGTCCTAGCCAGCCATCTCCTGGACCAGCTGGCTGAGTGTGGAGCACAGATAATGGGACTTAAATGCAGCAATGACACCCTGGTTCATGAGTTGGGTTAGGGCTGAGGTATTCTTGAGCAGGAACTAGACATGCACATGGGCTGAAAGGCCACCCAGGTGGGAGAGGTAGCACGGTGCACTGCCCAGGAACAAGATGGCGCAGTATGGGAGGCCATGTCGTGCATAGTAGCTCCCCACAGCAGCCAGTGAACCACTCCTGGACAATACTGGGAGTCAGCCAGTCATTGCAGTTGGAGTGCCACACCACAAGTAGGTTGGCCTTGGAGGGCACATAGATTTTCTGAGGAACATACCAGCAGGAGCTTCAGCTTGAAGTCACTGGCTGCAGTGCTACCCAGTAGCATGGGCAGGTGGTCCTTAGAGGCCTTGGATCCAGGCATGGTCTCTTGTTCCTGCACTAGCAGAGCACTCAGGTAGCCACTTCCAGAACAAGCCCATCTCATCCACACTGAACATTTGACATGGTGAGTAACAGCCTTCATTCAGGATAGTGTGGAGCACTGGAGGGTATTGGGCAGTGGCCTAAGTGTCAGCTACAGCTGGCTCCTCTATAAGCAGTATGTTGTGATGTACCTCGAAGTGGCAAACTAGCCATTGCTGGCCCCAGAGGTCTCAGCTGGACCCCATGGCCCTGTTCTCTCTGCAGCTGTGCCAAGAGCTATCATGCCTTGTTCTGGATGAGCACCATATTGATAGGCAGGTTTTGCCATTTTTGTTCCTCATTCTGCACACTTAGCAGGTGTTCCATGTGACCCATAACCATACCCCGGCAGCAGGTCAGGTATGTGGCAATGACCAGAGTGGCTACCTGGGAAATGGCCCAGATCTTGTCCTTGTTGACATGGATTGAGGCAACAGTGTAGATGGCCAGCCCCAAGGCCTGGGAGATTTGTGTTAGCTTCTCACCCTCCTTGAACCTCTGAAGTACCTCTAACTTGACATGCAGAGTGATGGACTTTCAGTTCTGCTTGGCAGTATGGCAGAGGCCAATCTCACCAATGGGTACCTTTTCCAGTACCGGTGGGTGGGGAGCTGTCTTCATTCTGTCTTCCTGAGCACCTCAACAGAATCTCTTCCCCCCGTCCAGCCCTGACAGCTTCTGCTGTGTCCACAATGGCAGCCTCTTGTCCTTCCTATCACTCTAGCCTTGGCCTGTAAGAGAGAAACAAGAGCATTAATATGTGAGCATACGTCTCACTTTCCCATGCTCTGACATGAGCACACAGCCCTGCTGACCACTGTTTCAGCAGCAGGTCCAGCCCGTTGTTAGAAACATTGCACATTCTCTTCTCAGCCTTCTATAGGACTATGTTACTCAGTTTTTGTTTATGAGACCAAGTCTTCTAGGGAACTTTGCTCTCTTCTCCCAGAAATGGGAGCTGTAAGAACTTTGCTCTCTTCTCCCAGAAATGGGAGCTGTAAGAACCACAAGCAGAAGCCAAGGGAGTTCAGAAACCCTAATCCACCTCCCACACACACACATAAGCAAATGAGCTACTATCTCTATGCTTCTTATTCAAAAACATCAGGGACCAGCAGTTGGCGTAATGGCTATGTCGCTGGACTCCAATGTAGTCCACCACAGTTCGAGTCCTGGTCCCAGTGGCTTAAACTCACACCGAGCGCATGTACGTGTGTGCCCAAGATCCCAAGAAAAGAATGGAGAAGGGATTGCGGCACAGCCATGCGCCCGGGGGGTGATTTCTCACCTTCTGTTTCTCTCTCTCTTTCTGGTGAGTGTACACGCCCTATAGCAAAAACCTCTCAAAAAACAAAACCAAAAAAAAAAAAAAAAAAAACGAACAAAAAAAGCCATCAGTGTGGAAGGTTGAATGAAGGCATCAAAAAAGGTCCACTTCTGGGACCAGCTCCATGGTTCAGTGATAATGCTCAAGAGAAGCCAGATCCAGGACCAGCAGTGAGCGTAACGGCTATGTCACTGGACTCCCATGTAGTCGACAGTGGTTCGCGTCCCGGACCCGGTGGCTTAAAACTCACGCCAGGCGCGTGTGCATGCGTGCCCAAGATCCTGAAAGGAGAACAGAGGAGAAGGGATTGTGGCGTGGCCAACCCCCTGGGGCGTGATTTCTCGCTTTCTATCTCTCTGTCTCTGTCTTTCTGGTGAGCACATGTGCCCTATAGCAAAAGCCTCTCAAAAAAAAAAAAGAGAAGTCAGATCCCACATGGCGACTGAGGTCCAAATCCACTTCCCAGTGAGTCTGAACACAGTACTAGCATGATTGTCCATGATCTGACAGGCTAGAAGACTACAAAAAGAGGACTACTATGTGACTAGACTCTGCAGAGGATGCATACTCTATCGTGAATTAGGAGGGAAAAGTTATTTTTTTTAAATCCTAGGTTCAAGAGGTTACAGAAACTTTTTTAATAATTATTTTATTTAACTTTATTTATAATTATTATTTTCCAGTTTTGATCAGAGAAAGACAGAGAAAGAGAGAGAGGGAAAGTGAGAAAACAAGCCACCAGGTCAGGGATTTGAACCACGGTCAGCTATGTGGGAGTCCAGCACCCTTAGCCACAATGCCACCTGCTGGCCCCAGGGGGGAGGGAGTTTTCAAGGTTTTTGCTATAGGGCACGTGTGCTCAACTGAGAGATAGAGACAGTGAGAGGGAAAGTGAGAAATCACCCCCGCCAAGTGGGGATGGCCACGACACAATCCCATCTCTTCCATTGTCCTCCTAGAACTTTGGGCACACATGAACACACACCTGGTATGATTTTCAAGCCACTAAGTCTGGGACTAGAACCATGATCAGCCATGTGGTAGTCCAGCACCTTAACCACCACACTACCTGCTGACTCCAAGTGGAAAATTTTTTTAAAGGGCAAGGTCCCCCTCCTAATCCCAAGAACCTATGAGTAAATTATCATATATGGAAAAAGAAACTGTGTAAATAACCTTGAGATAGGGAGGTTAACTTGAGATAGCTAAGCGATCATAAATGTAACTACAAGGATCCTTATAAGAGGAACTAGGGAGTTGGGGGGGGTGGAACAAGCTCAAGAAAAAAGACACTTAATAAATAGGAGAACACATGTAAACAAGACAAATTAATTATAAAATGGCATACCACAAGAGTAAAAATTAAAAAAATAGAGGAGACATTGTCAATCTTAGATATATGTCTCAAAAACAAACAAAAAAAATAGTAGAGTGAAAATTGAAAATACACACATAATACAATATTCTTTGTTAAAAACAATGACTAGAGTGGGACCAACAGACGGCGTAATGGCTATGTTGCTGGACTCCCATGTAGTCGACCGCAGTTCAAGTCCTGGACCCGGTGGCTTAAACACAGGCTGGGCGCATGTGCGTGCATGTCCAAGATCCCAAGAGGGACTGTGGTGTGGCCATCCTCCCTGAGGGGTGACTTCTCACTCTCTGTCTCTCTGTCTGTCTCTGTCTTTCTGGTGAGCGCATGCACCCTACAGCAAAAACCTCTCAAAAAAGAAAAAAAAAGACTAGAGTAATATCCTGGATTATTTTTTAATTAATTTATTCATTCATTTATTTTTATTTTGACAGAGAGAGACACAGAGAGAGAGAGGAAGAGGGGAAGTGAGAAAGCAAGCCACCAGGTCCAGGACTTGAACCATGGTTAGCCATATGGGAGTGTCCAGCACCTTAACCACCATGCCACCTGCTGGTCCCAATATCCTGGATTTGATTTTCACATACTGCATGCATGCTTTGAAAAGCCATATTGTGGGACCAGCAGGTGGCGTGGTGGTTAAGGCGCTGGACACTCCCACATGACCGACCAGAGTTTGAGTCCTGAATCTGGTGGTTTGCTTTCTCACCTCCTCTCTCTCTCACTCTCACCCTCTGTCTCTCTCTGATCAAACTAAAAAATAAATAAATAAATGGATAAAATAAAATAAAATAAATATTTTTAAAAAAAAAAGCCATATTGTATGCCACAAAGATATATGACAATTAAATGTAAATAAAAATTACTTAAAAAGAAATTTTGGGGGCCAGCGATAGAGTAGTGGTTGTGTTGCTGGACTGTTACTGGACTCCCACATGGATGACCAGCGTTTGAGTCCTCGACTTGGTGGCTTGAAACTCATGCCAGGCACATGTGTACATGCTCAAAATCCAGAGAGGAGAGTGGACAATAATGTGTGGTGGCCATCCCCTCTTAGGAGTGATTCCTCACTTTCTGCTCTCTTCCTCTGGCGAGTGCATGCACCCTATAGCAAAAACAAAACAAAAAAAAAATGAAGTTTTATTAAAAATTGTATTACAGGGACCAGCAGTTAGCGTAATGGCTATGTCACTGGACTCCCACGTAGTCGACCGCGATTCGAGTCCCGGACCCAGAGGCTTAAACTCACGCTGGGCGCGTGTACGTGCATGCCCAAGATCCCGAGAGAAGAATGGAGGAAAAGGGATTGCGGCGTGGCCATCCCCCCTGGGGGGTGATTTCTCGCTTTCTGTCTCTCTGTCTCTCTCTGTCTGTCTGGCAAGTGCACACGCCCTATAGCAAAAACCTCTCCAAAAAAAAAAAATTGTATTACAAAGCCATAATATAATTAACATTTATCCAAATCCAAATGACCTAAACACCTAACTACATAATGGATCAGAATGACACCAACAAATAAGACTAAAAAGCTTTTTTTTTTTTTTTTTGAGAGGTTTTTGCTATAGGGCGCATGCGCTCGCCAGAAATACAGAGAGACAGAAAGCGAGAAATCACCCCCAGTGGGGATAGCCACGCCACTATCCCTTCTCCTCCATTCTCCTCTCAGGACCTTGGGCACGCACGCACACGCGCCTGGTGTGAGTTTAAGCCACCAGCTCCAGGACTCGAACCATGGTCGACTACATGGAAGTCCAGCGACATAGCCATTACACCAACTGCTGGTCCCTTAAAAAAAAAAAATTTTATTTTAATTTTTACTATAGAGCATATGTGCTTGCCAGAGAAAAGGAGGAGAGAAAGTGAGAAATCACTCCCTGATGGGATAGCCATGTTGTAATCCCTTCTCCTCCATTCTCCTCTTGGGATTTTGGGTTTGTATTTCAAGCTGCTGGGTCAGGGACTCAAACCATGGTGAGCCATGTAAATTAAATGCCTTAACCGCTCCGCAACCTGCTGGCCTCAATAAAAAAAAAAAAAAAAAATGTTTAAATGACGAGACCACCAGATGGCACAGTGGTTACGTCACTGGACTCCCACATGGCCAACTGTAGTTCGAGTCCCAGACCTGGTGACTTCAAAATCACTCCAGGCATGTGTGCATGCATGCAAGCCCAAGATCCCGGGAGGAGAATGGAGGAGAAAGGAGTATAGGATGGCCATTCCCCTTGGGGGGTGATTTCTCACTTTCCCCCTCACTGTACACACCCTAAAGCAAAAAATTTTTAAAGTAAAAATTTTTAAATGATAAATAAAATTCAGAGGAGCCAGCAGGTGGCATAGAGGTTATTAGATTCCACATGGCGAACCACTGTTTGAGTCCCAGAATCATTAGTTTGAAAATCACATTTTGTGTGTATGTGTGTGTGTGTGTGTGTGTGTGTGTGTGTGTTTGTGTCTAAAAATCGCAAAGGGAGAATTTAGGGACTAGGGTGTCATCATCCTCCCTAGGGGGTGATTTCCCACTCTCCCATTCACTCTCTCTCTCAGTGGGAAGGGCACTTGCCCTATGACAAAAACCTTAAAAACAAAACAAAACAAAAAGAATAGCAAACAAACAACTGGAGTTAAAGGAAGATATGACTCAGAAAAAGACAATTTGATTACTGAATCATAGAGCCTCCAGAAGGAATCAGCCTTGTAATATCCACTTTAGACTCCTGACTTCCAGGACTGCCTTAAGTCACCAACTCTCTACTAGTTTTGTTACAGCAATCATAGGAAACTGGCACAAAAGTCAAATCACATCCCTCCTCTACGGAGCCCTTCCAGGCCTCTTACCTCTCTTTAATCAAGGTGGCACAGCCCATAGGGCCCTCAGCCAGGGACACAGGGAAGACAAGTGGGAGCCAGCTTCCTTGCAGATTTCAAAGTCTCCTCTTCTCCTTTCCTCTGACCACCTACGTGCAGACCAAGGGTGTTCCTGCCTTGGGCCTTTTGGTCCTCTGGTTGGTTCTTTTGGCCTGAGGGAGGCACTCTTCCCTGTTATCTGCATGGCTTGTTCCCTCACTTTCAGCAGGTCTGTGTTCAAATGCAATTTCATCAAAGAGCAACCCCACACCCACTTAATTATTTCTCACACTCATTGCCTGAAGGCAGAAGTTCTCTATGTCTGCTGAACTCTCTTTTCTGTCCCCAGGCCCAGAAACAGTACCTGACACCCAGCAATTACTTATCAAAAAAGTTGTTAAATAAAGTACAGTGTTGGGGGGCCAGCAGGTAGCATGGTGGTTAAGGCACTGGACTTTCACATGGCCAACCATGGTTGAGTCCTGGACCCGGCTGCTTGCTTTCTCACTTTCTTTCCCTTTCTCTTTCTCTCCGGTCAAATTTTTAAAATAACAATAATTTTTTTCATTAAATAATTTTTTGGAGAGGTTTTTGCTATAGGGCACATGCACTTGCCAGAAAGACAGAGACAGAAAGCCAGAAATTACCCCCCAGGGAGGATGGCCACACCGCAATCCCTTCTCCTCCATTCTCCTCTTGGGATCTTGGGCACGCAGGCACAGGTGACTGGCATGCGTTTTAAGCTCCCAGTGGGAATCACGGTCCACTACGTGGGAGTCCAGCGACGTAATTACACCATCTGCTGATTCCCAGTCCACTTTTTTAAAGGAAGGCTAGTGGAAAACAGAACAAATGCCTATCAGATCCATGAAATAGCCACGACACCTAGAACAAGTACGTCTACGGGCCATGCACCCACATTAACCAAGATGGCACAGCCCACAGGGCCCTCAGCCAGGGACACAGGGAAGACAAGTGGGAACCAGGAAGGTTCCTGCCTGGAGGAAGCCCAGGATTCTGACCCGCCCCCACACCATCCTGTTCTGTCCCACATCCATACCTTCAGTCGCCCACTCACAACTTAATGATTCGCCCGCACAGGCCCTTACTCCCTCCCGGCCTCTCTCTGGAGGCAGCAGCAAGCCCGTGGGGCGCCCAGTCTCTGAAACGAAGACAGTAAGTCCACACCTCCAAGACCCCCTAGAGTCACCAGGCGCGGGCCAGCAGTGTCGCCAGCTAGTCCTTCGACCCAGAAAGACTCCAGAACCGAGCCAGGACCGTCGCCGTCCCCCAGCGAGAATGCATTTCCCTGACAGCTGCGGGGCCACGGAAGGCTCTGACGTCCACAGCTGCGCGCCCAGCGGCCTCCCAGCTCCCTGCCCAGGGTTCAGGACCAGGCGCCAGGGCTGCTCCAGCTCTGGGCTGGTTTTCTCGCTGCCTAGTTTGTGTGTCTTCATCTCCCTACCGCCTTTCCTTTCTGGCTCTGCCTCACTGTTTTCTTTTTTAAAAGCCAAATATTTATGTAATTTTACTTATTCATTCATTTTTTTAAAATATTTTTTAGAATTTTCTTTTTTTGCTACAGGGCACATGCGCTTGCCAGAAAGAGAGAGAGAGACAGAGAGACAGAAAGCGAGAAATTACCCCCCAGGGGGGGATGGCCACACCACAATCCCTTCTCCTCCATTCTCTTCTCGGGATCTTGGGCACACACGCACACGCGCCCGGCATGAGTTTTAAGCAACTGGGTCCAAGACTCGAACTGCGGTCGACCACATGGGAGTCCAGCGCCAACTGCTGGTCCCCATTCATTTATTTTTTACTTTGACCAGAGAAAGACAGACACACAGAGAGAATGAAAGTGAGAAAGCAAGCCACCAGGTCTGAGACCTGAACTGTGGGTGGCCGTGTGGGAGTCCAGAGCCTTAACCACCACGCCACCTGCTTGGCCCTGTCTCACTCTTTCTTTTCACTCTCTGTGCCCCGCCCTGGAGAACTTGTTCCTTCAAAATATAATTTTCAAAAAGTTTTCAAATATAACCCGATGAGCTTGTGTAAAAGACTGATTTACCTCATTGAAGGAACTGGCAAGATGACAATTGGTGGTTCCGGAAAGATGGGAAAGAGAGAACTACACTGTGGCCAGCAGGTGGCATCACTGAACTCCCACATGGCCAGCTGTGGTTCCAGTCCGCAGCACCTTGAAACACACAGAACACGTGTGTGTGTGTGTGTGTGTGTGTGTGTGCGCCCAAAATCCCAAGAGAAGGAACTGCCTTGTGGCCATCCCCCCTGGGGGAGTGATTTCTCCCAGTTTCTCTGTCTCTCTCTCAAGCACACACACCCTATAGCAAAAATCTCTCTCAAAAAAAAAAAAAAAAAGGAAAGAAAAGAAAGGGCTATATAAAGGATGAAAGAAAAAATTAACACTTAAAAGACAAAAGTCAGAAACAAAACTGCTCAGTGGTCTGAAAGCATACATACCCGGACTAAAAGCATCTGTAACATACCAACTTTTACAAATTAGTATCTCACCATACGGCATCAAAATTAGTTAAGTGGGACCAGTAAATGGCATAATGGTTACACTGCTGGACTCCCACATTCAAGTCCCCGTGGCTAAAACTCACGCTACGAGTGTGTGTGTGTATGTGTGTGTGTGCCCCCAAAACCCTGAGAGGAGAATGGAGAAGGGATTGCAGCATGACCATACTCCTTGCTGGGGTGATTTCTGTCCCTTTCTGTCTCTCGGGCAAGCACACATGCCCTCATTAAAAAAATAATAATAAAACTTTAAAAGTAATTAAGTCACAAGGAAGGAAATATGATTAGTAAGCCATCTGAAATTAATTAGGCCTTGAGAGGTATGCAGACTCAGAATATCTGTTATGCTTACTCTGATTTTGTGACTTTTAAGGAATTTAAAAGAAGACTGGCTGGTACCAGCAGGTGGTTAAAGCGCTAGGCTCCCATGTGACCAACCACGGTTCGAGTCCCAGACCTGGCAGCTTACTTTCTCACTTTGTCTCTCTCTGGTCAAATTTAAAAATAACAATAATAAATAAAATTAAATAGTTTGTTTTTGTTTTTTTTAAAAAAGGACTAGCTGGAGTCACCTGACCTGGAAACTAACTCTGAGCTGTGGAATTAGAGATTTTAGTCATGGAAATCTAAGTAGACTTTGTGCTAAAAGTACTACCCAGTTGTCTAAAAACTGAAGTTTGGGACCCAGCTGGTGGTATGGTTACGACACTGGATCCGACATGGCAGACTGGATGGTGTGAGTCCCAAACCCTGCAACTTGAAAAACATGCTAGGTGCATGTGCCTACATGCCCAAAATCCTGAGGATGGAGGAAAAGAGGTTGCAGCATAGCCACCCCCTACCACCCTTCAGCTTTCTGCCAGGGAGGTGCCTTCTCACTTTCTCTGTGTCTCCAGTGAGCACACAAGCCCTATAGCAAACTAAAAAAAAAACTTTTTAAGATTTTATTTAGGGAACCAGCAGGTGGTGTGGGGGTTTAGAGTGCTGGATTCTCACATGGCCAATCATGGTACAAGTCCTGGACCTGGCAGCTTGCTTTCTCACTTTCCCTTTCTCTCTCTGATCAAATTAAAAAGTAATAATAACAAATGGAATTAAATAAATAAATCTTCTTTTAAAAAAATATTTAATTTTATTCATTGTCTTTTTCTTTTTCTTTTTTGAGGTTGACCAGAGAGAAAGAAGGAAAGTGAGAAAGCAGGCTGCCAGGTCCAAGACTCACATCACAGTCAGCCATGTGGGAGTCCAGCTGCCTTAAGCACCACATCACCTGCCGGTCCCTAAAAAAATATTTTCAAAAGATAAAGTTTGGAGCCAGTTGATGGTGTAATGGTTACGTCGCTGGACTCCCATGTAGTGGACCATGATCTGAGTCCCAGACCTGGCAGCCTAAAACTCATACGGGCACGTGAGTATGCACACCCAAGATCCTAAGAGGAGAATGGAGGAGAAGGGATTGCAGTGTGGCCATCTCCTGGGGCTGATTTCTCACTTTCTGTCTCTGTCTCTCTGGTTAACACACGTGCCCTATAGCAAAAAAATCTCTCTTACAAAAAAAAGAAATATGATGAAGTTTGGCAAAAACTGGCCTCAAAGAGATTAATGTATAAACTTATGGTTACTTCCAGCTCACATCTACCTGAAATAATTGCTCAAGGAGACATCTTCACAAATTGAACCAAAAACTCGCTAACTAGCTGGCACTAAAATAAAAGTGCTACAGTTACCACAGAATGCATTCTTCACTGTAACACCACCTGCTGCCCGTGTCTATCTTACTAAAATGTATGATGTGTGAAACATCAGAAAGTCAATCAGAAAGTTGTACTATTCTAGGCCAGCCAGCTGCCTAGTGGTTCAGGAAGCCAGATTCCACATGGTCATGTGTGATTTGAATCCCTCTGTGCGTGGGTGCCCAAAACCCCGACAGGATGAAGAAATGGAGGAGAAGGATCATAGTTTGACTATTCCCCATTGGGAATGTTTTCTCCCTCTATCTGGACAACACATGAGGCCTCCAGCAATTGAATAAAAAAGACCAGCTGGTGTCATGGTAGTTAAGGTGGCTGGATCTCACATGGTCAACTGTACAGTTTAAGTCCCAGATCTGATGGCTTAAAACACATGCTGGGGCAGGGAGGGGAGGGAGTGACCAGCAGGTGGCATGGTGGTTAAGGCGCTGGACACTCCCACATGGCTGACCACGGTTTGAGTCATGGACCTGGTGGCTTGCTTTCTCACTTTCTTTCTCTCTCTCTCTGGTCAAATTAAAAACATAAATGAATAATATTAAATAATTCTTTTAAAAATAAAAAAAGAAAGAAAGAACACGCTGGGAACGTGTGTGGGTGCCCAGAATCCCAACAGAAGTGATGAATGAAGGAGAGGGAATTGCGACATGGGTACTCTCCCACTTCCTCCCCCTACCACCACCCCCCACCCTCACCCCTCAACTCCTCATTGCTCCACTGTGGAGAGCAGCCAGTCTGAAAACATATGGTCTTTAGACACATGCAGAAACGCGCTTCCGTAAACTACTCTAGCAGGGCTATTGAGAAACATTTATATATGAAAACAGTATTTGTTGTTAATGGTTATTAGAGGTTGTTAAAATACTAGAAACAAATTTTTCTGTAATTGGCTGTTTGGAATAAGATCAGTTGTAAAGTTTGGTGTTTGAGAGGTAACTTTGACTGATGAATTGTAATAAGATGAAATCTAGGGAGGGTAACGATATTTTGGAATTAAATTTAAATTGGGATGACAATGTTGGGCATGAAGTGGAAATATGGTAGTATTAGAAAAGGATTTATTTATTTATTTATTTTGGAGAAGTTTTGCCATAGGGCACATGTGCTCACCAGAAAGACAAACAGAGACAGAAAGCAAGAAATCATCCCCCAGGGGGTTGGCCACACTGCAATCCCTTCTCCTCTCAGGATCTTGGGCACGCACGCACACGCACTTGGTGTGAGTTTAAGCCACCGGATCTAGGACTCGAACAGCAGTCAACTACATGGGTGTCCAGCAACATAGCCATTACACCAACCGCCGGTCCCAGAAAAGGATTTATTTTTAAAGTAGTATGTTATAAAAGTAATGTTAACTCAACATGTGTGGGTCTTGTTATAGACTTGTACATGGCTCTTTTTATCCCACGAACAATCTGTACACAAGAGTCTTGTGTGGAGAAAAGACAAATAGGGGGTGAATCACTAACAGCCTCATAGTTAAATTTTACCCATGACTGTTAAGGCCATCAGCGGGAATTCCCCCTAGTTGACGTGAATCGTTTGTAAATACTTTAATTTCCAGATCCTTCCAAGTAATGGATGTAACATGGGAGGATTTGGAACACAGGCCCAACATGTCTTATTTTGATGTGTACTGTGGAGTGTACTTATCTGAGTGGCTATAATATTCAGTATGGCTAGAAATAGTAGGGGAGTTGTGCTGGGACCATGCAGTTAACTAACACAGGCTGAGTATGAAAGAACTGCCCCTTGTGCCTAGAGCAAGGACTCGGCTGAGGAGAACTGTTTGCAAGGTCAACAGTTTTACGAGTTCTGGACCTCACGTATTGTGTCACTGTACTGTCCTGCACTCAATTTCTCTGCCATGGGCCTTATTGCCATACCCCGGTACCCCATAAAGGCACCCCCAGCCTTACTATAACTTTTACAATAATCCTGAAAGAATGTGGATCCACTAAGGCGGCAGCTGCGAACAGGAGTTACTCCCATTAGACTCACCCCACCCTCCTGGAAAATGTCATTCACTTCTCCTACTGGGGATTACATAGATAAGCATTAGGTTAAAGCTACTAATGGGCGAAACGATCTCAGTAGCCGGGAGGGGCTCAGGGACTCATCCACGAGGTGCTGTTACCCCAAAGACCATAAGCCACCCTTACTCTCAGGACAAGGGAAGATTGCCATTCCCCAAGCCATTAGCAGCATGTCGAGGGTCCCAAGTACACAGCAACCTTCAGGTCAGTCATTTAGCTACTCACAAGACCACATTCCTTTCCTATGTAGACTCACCCTCTTAGCTGTAGACTACCCCAGAGATAACATAAGTATTTCACTTTAGTATATACTAACCTTGTCTTTACTAAATCAGACAGGATTTATTTCTAGGCTCCTGTAATTGCTACCACCCTGGCCTGAAGCTAAAGTTCTCAAAAGCTGACCCGAGGCTCAAATTCTCAAGCCAATCTGGGACTAATGTGATCAGGCTGGTCTGACTGAAGTTATTAAGATTCCTGGGAGGCCTCTCATCCAAAGACCCTCCCCGGTAATCAAGATCAAAGAAGAGAATGCACCCGAAAAATGGACTTCCTCGTTCTAAAAATTATGACTGTTTATACCTAAGCAAAACAGATGTCATGTTTTATGATTATTGTTCCTATACTTTGAATGCTTTACCTTTTGGAGTAAAATCTTTCACTTATTTCCTATCACCCATCCTACCCCTGTAAAACTCCTTCTATAATAAATACGCATGACTCCTGGCCATCAGGGCTGCAGTCCTGAGTTTACTCTGGCTGTAGTTGGCTGAAAACATGCTAAAGGGCATGAGGTCTTAGTCTCATTCTGTTCACCCATGTTGCCTTCCTGTGTACCCACCCCGCTGGAGCACGGCCCCCAGCAGAGTTGTAGCTGATGTTCTCTGCTTTTTTGTAAATTGTTTGGCTCTTTCAGTCAGACAATTAATCTGTCTCCATGTAGGGGGCTGTCTTTTGTGTTGATTTTGCAGTTCTTTTTTTTTTTTTTCCCTTTTTGGGTACTGTATCCAAATCTTCTTTTGCATCTGACTTACCAGTTTGTCTTCGGGGTGTTCTATCATTTAGTAGTCGTACTAGTCGTGCAGGAATCCATACTGGCCTTGGTGACGATTTTGGAAAAATGTAAGCATATTTTTGACCCCATGTTAACACTGGGTCAGGACTTTTCTAATCTCCTGAACTAAGACCTTTCCATTTATTATATCGAGGTTTAGCCTTTTTTTTTAATAATTAATTTTAATAATTATTTAATTTTATTTATTCACTCATTTATTTTATTTTGACCAGAGAGACAAAGAGGAGGGGAGAGAGAGAGGGAAAGTGAGAAAGCAAGCCACCAAATCCGAGACGCGAACTGTGGTCGGCCATGTGGGAGTGTCCAGCACCTTAACCACCATGCCACCTGCTGGTCCTTAGGTTTAGCCTTTTTTAATCCCTTGATAGTGGATTTCCGCAGCTGTGAGGCCTTCTGATGTAGAATTTTGAAAAATTCAAAGTATATAAGGCAAGAGAAAGCCTTGAGTGAGGAGTTTTAGGGATTACCTCATCTCACCCCCCTCTTTGTGTTTCAGTGAGCACATGCACACTATGGCAAAAGTAAAAAGAAACAAATTTCAAAAACAAAACAGGAGAAAGAAAATATAACAAAGAAAGAAAGATGCTTCTTGAGAACAGAGTTGTGAATTCTTGAGAGCACTTTGTAACCCTACTTCCTTCCCATAAAAGAAAACTCCAAACTCCACCAATTTTGATCATGAGTTCTGGCTTTCTTAAGCTTTTGTTTCCTCAAACTTTGGCACTTAACTAAATCTTTTTGCTTGTTGAGAAGACTTTTTTTTTTTTTTTCTTTTTTCTTTTTTTGGAGAGGTTTTTGCTATAGGGCGCGTGCGCTCGCCAGACAGACAGAGAGAGACAGAGAGATAGAAAGCAGGAAATCACCCCCCAGGGGGGATGGCCACGCCGCAATCCCTTCTCCTCCATTCTCCTCTGGGGATCCTGGGCACGCACGCACACGCGCCTGGCGTGAGTTTAAGCCGCCGGGTCCGGGACTCGAACCGCGGTCGACTACGTGGGAGTCCAGCGACATAGCCATTACACTAACTGTTGGTCCCGAGAAGACTTTTTTAAGGTTGACAGTCAGAGTTGCTACACTTAGTCAGATGACCAGACATGGCCTTGGTAGATGATAGTAGAGAAATCAGAGAGAGCTTCCAGTCATTTGCTTGTGTTATTGTCCAAGTTTTCCTAACAAGTCTCCCTCCCACTCCTCCTGTGCATCTTGCTGTTATCTTTCTCCAAGTCTTTGGAAACAGTACATTTTACTGTATACCTAATTCCTGTACCTTTCTCCCTTCTTGCCTCTTTCCCTTGAGCCTCTGTCAGCACTCCTTGTCGCTGTGGATCCATTCTCCATCTCCAGCTTCTTCTTCTTTTTTTTTAAAGAATTATTTATTTTTTATTTTATTTATTATTATTATTCTTTAGCTTGACCAGAGACAGCCAGAGAGAGATAGAAAGGAAAAATGAGAAAGCAAGCTGCCAGGTCCAGGACTTGAACCATGATCAGCCATGTGGGAGTCCAGCACCTTTAACCACCATGCCACCTGCCAGCCCCAACTCCTTTTTCTTTTTAAGAATTACTGTATTGGGACCAGCAGTTAGCGTAATGGCTATGTCGCTGGACTCCCACGTAGTCGACCATGGTTGGAGTCCCGACCCGGTGGCTTAAACTCACGCTGGGCGCGTGTGCGTGCATGCCCAAGATCCCGAGAGGACAATGGAGGAGAAGGGATTGTGGCGTGGCCATCCCCCCTGGGGAGTGATTTCTCACTTTCTGTCTCTCTGTCTGGCAAGCGCACACACCCTATAGCAAAAAACCTTCCAAAAAAAAGAAAAAAGAATTACTGTATTGGGACCAGCAGGCGGTGTAGTGGTTAAGGCACTGGACACTCCCACATGGCCAACAATAGTTCAAGTCCCAGACCTGTTAGCTTGCTTTCTCACTTTCCCTCTCTTTCTGGCCAAATTAAAATGAATAAATGAATAAATAAAAATGTTAAAATAATTAATTGGTGCCAGCAGGTGGCATGGTGGTTAAGGTACTGGACACTCCCACATGACAGACCAGGGTTCAAGTCCTGGTGGCTTGCCTTCTCACTTCTTTGTCTTTGTATGTCTCTCTCTGTCAAATTAAAAATAAATGAATGAATAAATAAAATTAAATAAACCTAAAAAATTAAAAATAATTTATATTATTTTAATTTGACCAGAGAGAAACGGGGTTGGGGGTGAGAAAGCAAGCCACCAGGTCAGGGACTCAAAACAGCCATCGCCATATGGGACTCTAGCGCCCTAACCACAACACCACCTGCCAGTCCACCCCTGTTTAACTCTTCTCCCACACCTGCATCCTGCGCCCTGACGCTAGTCACTTACTGTCACTGTCTCTCCTGGAGTCCGCCGTCGCGGTTTCCGGGCCCGGCTCGGTTTCGCCCGCTCGCTGTCTCTCCAGCCTGCCCTCGCGGCTCTGCCTCTGGTCTCTCTCGGCGTCTCTCAGCCGCAGCAAGTTCTCTGTCCAACGCCCGCGTTGCGGTTGAACAGCCGCCAGGTGAGTGGTTGCCCTGGAGACGCTCGGCCCGCCCACTGGAGGGAACACAAAGAAACGCCTCTGGCCGCGCGCGCGCACGCACGCAGCAAGCACGCACGGCGGGGCCTGCCGACTCCATCTCCCAGAATGCACCGGGCCGACCAGCTCTCCCTTTGGCGTGCGGAGAGGAAACTGAGGAGCCTCGCCTCCTGATCGGGGGTTGCCATGGAAACGGGGAGCCAAATGCGTCCCAGTGACGGCTGTGATTGGTGCAGATCCCTGCTAATCCCGAGAAGGCCGGTGGAGACTTGGAAAAACGTGGTGGGGGGCATGCGCGGTCTGGAAGACAGTACCGCCGTCCGTTGCCCCCGAGAGGCTTTGGCACGTCAGCGAGGGCCAGACGCCTGGACTCGAGGCGGGGAGCGTGGGAAGAGGCAGCCGGGAATGTGATCTGGTCATTGCGACCACCGCTATTCCCGGGGGACGCTGACGGCGGGGCCGGGGGAGGCCGAAGAGGAGGCCAGCGTGGGGGAAGGGCTGGGGCGCGCGAACTGGTGCGCGGAGCGTTCTGGGAGACGTAGTCTGGTCGGGGAGTGCGCATGCCCAGGAGCGTGGAGCGGCCCGCTGAGCGCGGAGGTGAGGGCGTGGGCCTCTCCATAGGGAAGGCTCCGGTGGGGACCCGGACGGCAACTGCGAACTCGGGGGTCCGGCTGCCTGGCGAGTTCTGGTGTGTGGGACAGGGGTCCAGGCTCTTCCTGCAGGCCGGCCGGCACTGTCGCGCGAGGCTCGTCAATCAGCGCTCATTGCCACGGCTGCAGGGTCCAGGAGCCCCGCCCCCGGTTACCATGGCGACGCTGCGTCTTGAGGCGGTGCCCTAGAACGGAAGTTGCCCGGTTGGGCTTCTGGGAAGTGTATTTCGGGAGCCTCCACAGGGACCCACTGCCTTGGCGATGACCCGCTTCTCCCAGGTGTCCGGTTGATTTGGAACCTTGAGGAGTGAAAGTTTGACCCAAGGGATCCGGCAGCCGTCGAATTCGATACTACTTATAAGGGGTGATTCTTAAACTCAGATCACAAGTCCCCAGCTGCAGAAAGAGCAGAGAGGTCAGCCCCATTTTCACATACGGAAACCGAGGTTCACAGAGGCACAGTGACCTGAGAGTGGGTGAAATCAGTATCTTTGGCCTTTGTAGGCCGTTGATCCAGTGGCCTTGGAACTCCTGCGCCAGCCACCCCTCCCTCCCTAAATCCCCCATCCTCTCACAGCATCTCATCAGGGAGCAGAAAAGATGGAGCTTTGCTGGTGAGAGGGGTTCAGAGAAGGGTGCTGTACTGGCTGAGGAGGAGGACAAGGTGGGTCAAGGCTGCCCTCCGAAACCTAGCTAGGTGAACGACGGTGGTGCCAGAGTGAGGGGCCAGCTCTGAGAAGCCAGGAGAGGCCAGTGGCAGAGAGGAGTGGGGTGGGGAGCAGGCAGCAGTGGTGCTGATGCCACCTTCCTGGCTGGAGAGAAGGCCAGGGCCACCAATGGTTCAGCAAGGGCTTCCAGCTCTACAGGTCCCAGGAGTGTGGCCCCCTTCTCTATGCCTCAGTCTTATCAGCTGCTTTCCACGGGCAGGTCTAAGGCTCGCACAGCATAGCATACAGTGGGCACTCTGAGCGTTTGCTGCCAAGCGTGTTCTTACTGCAGCAGCCTCATTCTGTTTCTTCCCCAGGGGCAGATACTAGTCTCAGAGACCTGAGCTGGTGCTCCCAATGAGGCCTGCTGTGCTGGGCTCTCCAAGCCATGCACCTCCAGAAGAGGAAGGACCTGTCATGGTGAAGCTGGAGGACTCTGAGGAGGAGGGTGAAGCTGCCCCATGGGACCCAGGCCCTGAGGCTGCACGCCTGCGCTTCCGGTGCTTCCGCTATGAGGTGGCAACAGGGCCCCAAGAAGCCTTGGCCCATCTCCGAGAGCTGTGTCGCCAGTGGCTTCGACCTGAGACACGCTCCAAGGAGCAGATGCTGGAGCTACTGGTGCTGGAGCAGTTCCTGGGTGCTCTGCCCCCTGAGATCCAGGCCCGTGTGCAGGGGCAGCTTCCAGGCAGCCCTGAGGAAGCTGCAGCCCTGGTTGACAGTCTGCGTCGGGAGCCAGGCGGGCCACGGAGATGGGTGAGTCGGTGCCCCTGGTGAGGGGTCAGGACTAGAGCATGTCCAGCTGTGGTTCACCCTGGGAGCCACAATACGTGGCCAAACACAGCTGCTCATTGTGACACGTGGCCACCTTCAACAGGGACCCTTTGCAAGACTTCCCTGTGAATGGCAGAGAGGGTTTGGGGGCCAGCCAGTCCCTTAAACAAGGGCGGGACCAGCAGTTAGCGTAATGGCTATGTCGCTGGACTCCCATGTAGTTGACCACAGTCCAAGTCCTGGACCTGGTGGCTTAAACTCATGCCTGGCGCGTGTGCATGCGTGCCCAAGATCCTGAGAGGAGAATGGAGGAGAAGGGATTGCGGCGTGACCATCCCCACTGGGGGGTGATTTCTCACTTTCTGTCTCTCTGTCTCTCTGGCAAGTGCACGTGCTCTGTAGCAAAAACCTCTTCAAAAAAAAAAAAGGACCAGAGGGTGGGGACAGGGGAGGACATGGACAGCTCTGGTGTCAGCAGCAGGTGACTACAAGTAGAGCCTGTGCTGCCAGGACCTATAGGAAGGTCCTTATCAGTAGCATTTACCAGGCAGACCTCTGGGGCCCTGCAGTGGGGTGGGTATCCATGAACCCAAAGTGGCACCTGGCCTCACTCTCTGTGCTTCTGGTGGTGGGGGCACCTCTCCAGGTCACAGTCCAGGTACAGGGCCAGGAGGTCCTTTCAGAGAAGATGGAGCCTTCCAGCTTCCAGCCCCTACCTCAACCTGAGCCTCAAACCTCAGAACCGGGGCCCATACAGGAATCACCATTGGACCTTCAGGTGAAAGATGAGCCAGAGAGTACAGAGGACCCAGGTGAGGACAGTTAGGGTGGGCAAGGCCTAAAGTCTGGTTAGGTGGTCCAGAACCATCCAGAGTGTACTAGGTAATGCCTCTGCTAGATGGGACGGTTCCTGTGTGGTAGTAGCCCTGCATCTCGCCTGGTTGGGCTTCCCGCATGCTAGGACTGCCTCTCACACCAAGTCGGTGTGCATGGCCCATTTCCATGGCTCTCCTCTGGCATAGAGTAGGCTATTAGGACTTTCCTGGGTGGGAGGCATGTGGGTTCCCTCACCCGAGGGATACCCACTGATTGCTGGGGCGTGGGCAGCAGGCCAGAGTACAGGTGGGTGCTGCTGGGGGCGGACCGTGCAGGGTTGGCTGTGCGCCCCCATTTACCTGCCAGGACGCACAGCTGAGCCTCTGCCCACACCCTACCATTCCTGTAGACCTTGTACAGTCCACACGCCCACAGCCATGGATGCTGTCAGACAGGTGTAGGGGCCAGACTTGAGCCCACCTCATCTTGCTGTCGTTTGACCCCTACCCTTCTAGGGTGCTTTATCCCTTTCCCTGCCTGAGCCTGGCATGTTCAGGTGTGTAGTGGGGGCAGTGGGGTGGAAACTTTAGGGCTAGCTGACCCTACTCTTCCTCCCTAGAGCTCCTGGAGTCTGGGCCTCTAGCTGCTACCCAAGAGGCTACACCCACTCTCCTGCTTGAGGAGGTCCAGGTGAGCCCTGCACTCAGCGTCCCGTCCTTGCTGCCCCAGGACCCTTGCGAGTGGGAGTGGGGAAGGTCCCTTGCTAACCCAGGGGGCACAGATGAGCAGTTACCACTGTGGTTTCAGGGCTATGGGATGGCACTGGAGCAAACCTCTCCCAGCAGTGAGACTGAGCCGGAGGGGTCTTCATGGAGGGAGCACCCTAGAGCCCTATGGCAGGAGGAAGCTGGGGGCATCTTCTCTACAGGTGAGTGAAGCAGGGCATGGTGGTTCTGGGCCCTCTGTGTGGGCAGCACCACGTCCTCCAGCTGTGCTGCTGGACAGACCCAAGTAGCCCTCTCGTTCCAGCATCCCTATACTCCCTGGCTCGAGACCCCAGCCCTTACGTGTTCAGCCTGCTTGCTCTAGCATCTTTTGCCCTCAAAAGCTCAGCCCACCACTGACCCACAGCCCCTGTAGCTGCTTCTCCCACCATGGTAAAACCTCCCCACACCCACCGCTCCTACCACGCCAGGCATCCTATATGGCCCCCATTCTGAGCTTGCTCCTCCTGGTTAGGCACCGGGGCAGCGACCGTTGGGACCTGGCAAGGACAACAGCTGAATAGGGCACAGGAAGGGGACTGGGCAGGTACGGACCAGGATCCTGCCCACCAGCCACTGCATGCCAGAGGGTGCTGGCCGTCCACCTCTCAGCCCCTGCCTTGCTGGGAGTCGCGGGACTCCTGCCATGTCGTGTTTCCTGTTCGCAGACCCAGGGTCTTCTCTTTGGTTTACTCCCTTGTCTTAGAGGAACTTTCTGGTATGGGAGGTACATTTGTCTAACCCCCAACATTAGATTGAAGCTTACTCAGAAAGTGTTTTCTATTAACTCTTTCTTGGGTCTTTTTTATCACTGTTGGTGAACTCTTTAAACCCTTTATATCTCTCAGTTGTGGGAAATTGCCTTCAAATGTTTCTTAGATTTTCTTTTGATTCCCCTCCACTGTTTTGGTCTCCATTTCTGGGGTGCCTATTTGGCCATTGACCTCTGGAACAGGTTCACTAATGCTCCTTTTTCACTCCAGTTTTCCATCTCTGTCTTCCAGCTGTATTTTCTAGGAAATTTCCTCACTTATGTCTTCCCTATCTTCTGTTGAGATTTTTATTTCTGATGGCGTATTTTTAATTAATGAGAATGTTTTCTTTCTCTGAAACTTTTTTTGTAGCCACTTTCCATTCTTTCTGTTGTAATACATCTATTTATCTGAAGAAAGCAATAATTTAATTTTTTTTAATTTTTTTCTCATACCATGGCCTGTTTCCTCCACATTGTTTGCTTATGTGTAAGGCAGGGGGACTACAAACCTAGCTGGCGATTCTGAGCTGGTGGGTAAGGGGCTTACTGGCTGTGACAACATACTAGGGCTGGGAGGGACATGGTCACTCCTAAGGAGACCCACTTCTTGGGGGACATGAGTGGATGGGTGGGGTCTTTAGCAGACACTGCTGAAGGATCTGGCTGAGCTGCTTTGCATCTTGGAGCATCTTGAGGTTCTTCCTCTGAGTCTCTCAGTCTTCCCTGCCAGCATTTGATGAGAGGGGTTGATGTCTCAGCGCCCAGTGTGACTGTTTACTTATCTCCGACTTTTTCACTGTGGTCTCCTACCCTCAACACAGCCTTCTGCCGGGAGAAGAAATCTAAGAGCTGTAGTGCTGCATACTTTTGGCTCAGAATTCTGTACAGACACAGTAGCAGGTGACTTGGTGGTTAAGGTGCTGGACATTCCTACGTGACTGACCAGGGTTCGAGTCACAGTGGCTTCCTTTCTCACTTTCTTTCTCATCAAATTAAAATAAATGAGTGAATACATGACCATCAGATGCCATAATGGCTTTGTCAACTGCGGTTTCAGTCCCAGACCCGACGGCTTAAACTCACACCGGACGTGTGTGTGTGTGTGTGTGTGTGCGTGCCCACGAACCCGAGAGGAGAATGGAGGAGAAGGGATTGCAGCATGGCCATCCTCCCTGGGGGGTGATTTCTCACTTTCTCTCTTACCATCTCTGTTTCTTGGAGCACACGTGCCCTAAGGCAAAAACCTCATTTAAAAAAACCTATAAGCGGGACCAGCAGTTAGCATAATGGCTATGTTGCTGGACTCCCACGTAGTCGACCGCAGTTCGAGTCCCAGACCCGGTGGCTTAAACTCACGCCGGGCGCATGTGCGTGCGTGCCCAAGATCCCGAGAGGAGAATGGAGGAGAAGGGATTGCGGCGTGGCCATCCCCCCTGGGGGGTGATTTCTCGCTTTCTTTCTCTATGTCTCTCTCTCTCTGTCTGGCGAGCGCACGCGCCCTATAGCAAAAAAAACTCTCAAAAAAAAAAAAAAAACCTATAAGTTAAAAAGAACTTTATTGTACTTTATGCTGGGGTTTAGAATGAATAAATTTAGAAGCAAATTTAGATAGATGCCACTATTACCCAGAAATCCCCACTTGATTTCTTTTTGTTAATCAATAAGGATTTTCCTTTTTTTTTTTTTTTTTAACTATAGGGTGTGAACCCTCACCAGAGAGGGACAGAAAGTGAGAAATCACTCCCCAGGGTGCAATCCCTTTTCCCTTCTCCTCTCAGGATCTTGGGCATGCATGCAACGTGAGTTTTATTTATTTGTTTTTAAAAAATTATTTTATTTAAATTTATTTATTTATTTTAATTTGACCAGAGTGGGACAGAGTGAGAGAGAAGAGAGAGAGAAAGTAAACAAGCCAGGTGTGGGGGAACAGCAGTTAGCATAGTGGCTATGTCGCTGGACTCCCATGTAGTTGACCGCGGTTCGAGTCCCAGACCCGGTGGCTTAAACTCACGCCAGGCGCTTCCAAAAAAAGAAAAAAAATAAATAAATAAAAAAAGGGACCAGCAGTTAGCGTAATGGCTATGTCGCTGGACTCCCACGTAGTCGACCGCGGTTCGAGTCCCGGACCTGGCGGCTTAAACTCACGCCGGGCGCGTGTGCGTGCGTGCCCAAGATCCCGAGAGGAGAATGGAGGAGAAGGGATTGCGGCGTGGCCATCCCCCCTGGGGGGTGATTTCCTGCTTTCTATCTCTCTGTCTCTCTCTGTCTGTCTGGCGAGCACACACGCCCTATAGCAAAAACCTCTCCAAAAAAAGAAAAAAAAAAAAAAAAAAAACTCACGCCAGGCGCGTGTGCGTGCGTGCCCAAGATCCCGAGAGGAGAATGGAGAAGGGATTGCGGCGTGGCCATACCCCCTGGGGGGTGATTTCTTGCTTTCTATCTCTCTGTCTCTCTCTGTCTGTCTGGCGAGCGCATGAGCCCTGTAGCAAAAACCTCTCAAAAAAAAAAAAAAAAAAAGCCAGGTGTGGGACTTGAACCACAGTCACTTATGTGGGAGTCGAGCTCCCTTAACTACCATGCCTCCTGCCAGTCCTCTGGCATGAATTTTAAGCCACTGGGTCCAGGACTCAAACTTTGGTCAACTATATGGGAGTCCAGTGGTGTGACCATTACGCCATCTCCTGGTCCCATCTCCTTAAACTTTTGTTTAGATTTCATGTGTTATTAATTTGACCAGAGGCAGAAAGAGAAAGGGAAAGAAAGAAAGCAAGTCCCCAGGTCTGGGACTTGAACAGCTGTCAGCCATGTGGGAGTTCAGTGCCTTAAGCACTATGACACCTTCCAGCCTGACCTCCAGTTTTGTTTTGTTTTTTTGGGGGGAGGGGAGGTTTCACTATAGGGCGCGTGCGCTCCCCAGACAGAGAGAGAGAGACATAGAGACAGAAAGTGAGAAATCACCCCCCAGGGGGGATGGTCACGCAAACCCTTCTCCTCCATTCTCCTCTTGGGATCTTGGGCACGCACACACACGCGCCCGGCGTGAGTTTTAAGCCACCGGGTCCAGGACGCGAACCGCGGTCGACTACGTAGGAGTCCAGTGACATAGCCATTACGCTAACTGCTGGTTCCCGACCTCCAGTATTTAAATGCCCTTTCCAAACTAATCATTTAGAGCACTCTGTTTTCTCAGGTACAAGTTCTTCTACTGATTGCACTGTCAACAGCCTGCCCTTTCAGAGCCGGGAGCTTGTTTGCCCTGCCCTAAACATCATCCTAGGTGAGGGGCTGCCACTGGATCTGTCATAAACCTGAAGCAGAAGGGTCATCTGGGATCCAGGTCACTCAGTACAGATACCCTGGGCCAGGTATCTGGTGGGTAGACTGGGCCAAACTCAACCCATGCCAGCAGTCCCAACTTCACAGTGGAGTCTGGCTTTGATCTTGAGGTCCCTGCAGCCTTAGGGCTCGCTGCACCAGTGAACCTCACCAACTGTCATTTCTTGCTTCAGAGCTGCCCCAACTTTTTTTTTTTTTTTTTTTTTTTTTTTTTGCTATAAGGTGCGTGCGCTCGCCAGACAGAGAGAGAGAGACAGAGAGACAGAAAGCGAGAAATAACCCCTCGGGGGGATGGCCACGCCACAATCCCTTCTCCTCCATTCTCCTCTTGGGATCTTGGGCATGCACGCACACGCGCCCGGCGTGAGTTTAAACCACCGGGTCCGGGACTCGAACCGTGGTCAATTATGTGGGAGTCCAGCGACATAGCCATTATGCTAACTGCTGGTCTCTGCCCCAACTATTTTTATGTTGTTTGCATTCTGCAAGTTGGAACAGAAAAGAGCAAGATTCAACCCCTGCTCCTTTGTTGCTTCAGCCCTGCTGGCCCAGCCTGTGCTGCTCAGCTGGCCACTCCCCACTTGGAGTGCTCCTCTCCTTCACAGCCTTTGGCTTTGCTTCACTGCCTCAGGCATCTTGGCCCATTTCTTCTCTGCAGTCTCCGTGTTCAGAATGACAGCCAGCTTCAAACACCAATGTCTCTTGGCTGCCCTGGTATCCCATCAGATCCTCAGGTTGCTTCCCTCACTCCCCAAGTCTCCTTTGCAGCCAGAGATAGCATTTTTTAAATTTTGCCAGAGCTTTCTTATTTGAGAGATTTTTGCTATAGGACCTGTGCATTCACCATAGCGACGAGAGACAGAAAGTGAGAAACCACCACCAAGGAGGGTGGGCATGCCCCAATCTCTTCTCCATTTTCCTCTTGGGATCTTGGGCAGGCACACACGCACATGCACCCGGTATGAATTTAAGCCACCAGGTCCGGAACTCAAACTGTGGTTGACCACATGGAAATCCAGTAATGTAACCATTACGCCATCTGCTGATCCCTTGCCATAGCTTTTTTTTTTCTTTTTTAAGAATTATTTTAGGGGCCAGCAGATGGCATGGAGGTTAAGGGTGCTGGACCCCACATGGCCAACCGGGGTTCAAGTTCTGGACCTGGCGACTTGCTTTCTCACTTTCTGTCTCTCTCTCTCTCACTCTCACTCTTTCTCTCTCTGGTCAAATTCTTTAAAAATGATTATTTTATTGGGACCAGCAGTTAGCATAATGGCTATGTCGCTGGACTCCCACATAGTTGACCGCGGTTCAAGTTCCGGACCTGGTGGCTTAAACTCACGCGTGTGCATGTGTGCCCAAGATCCCGAGAGGAGAGTGGAGAAGGGATTGCGGCGTGGCCATCCCCCCTGGGGGGTGATTTCTCACTTTCTGTCTCTCTGTCTCTGTCTGTCTGGCAAGCACATGTGCCCTATAGCAAAAACCTCTTCAAAAAAAAAAAAAAATTATTAACTTTATTTATTTATTTAAATTTGACGAGAGAGGGACAGCATGTGGGGGGGGGGGGGGTGAGAAAGCGAGTTGCCAGCTCTGGGACTAGAACCCCAATCAGCCATGTGGGAGTCCTGCACCTTTAACCACCACACCACCTGCCAGAAGTTTTTTGTGTGGTGGTTATGGTGCTGGACTCCCACATGGCCAACCATGGTTTAAAGTTCCAGACCTGGTGGCTTGCTTTCTCACTTTCCCTCTTTCTCCCTCTTTGCGTTTCTTTACTTCTTTGCCTCTCTCTGATCAAATTTAAAAATAACAAATTAAATTAAATAAACAATTCTTCTAAAAATTTTTTTTTGCCACATGCACTCATCAAGGAGAGAAAGCGGAACCAGCAGTTAGCGTAATGGCTATGTCGCTGGACTCCCACGTAGTCGACCGCGGTTCGTGTCCCGGACCCGGTGGCTTAAAACTCACGCCGGGCGCGTGTGCATGCGTGCCCAAGATCCCGAGAGGAGAATGGAGGAGAAGGGATTGCAGTATGACCATTCCCCCGGGGGGTGATTTCTCGCTTTCTGTCTCTATGTCTCTGTCTGTCTGGCAAGTGCACGCGCCCTATAGCGAAAACCTCTCAAAAAAATAAAAAATAAAAAAAAGGAGAGAAAGCAAGAAAGTACCCGCTATGGGGAATGGTCACAAAGCAATCATTTCTCCCTCATTCCTCCCTCATTCTGGGATTTTGGGTAGGCATGTACAAACATACCTGGAGTGTTTTTCTTTTTTTTTTTTTTTTTCCTGTTTTTGAGAAATTTTGCTACAGAGAGCATGTGCTTGCCGAAGAGACAAAGTGAGAAATTGCTCCCCAGGGGGGATGGCCACTCCACAGTCCCTTTTCTTCCATTCTTTTTTTTTTTCTCTTTTTTGGGGGGTGGAGAGGTTTTCGCTATAGGGCGCGTGCACTCGCCAGACAGAGAGAGACAGAGAGACAGAAAGCGAGAAATCACCCCCCAGGGGGGATGGTCACACCTCAATCCCTTCTCCTCCATTCTCCTCTCGGGATCTTGGGCACGCACGCACACGCGCCCGGCGTGAGTTTTAAGCCACCGGGTCCGGGATGCGAACCACGGTCAACTACGTGGGAGTCCAGCAACATAGCCATTACGCTAACTGCTGGTTCCACCTTTCTTCCATTCTTTTCTTAGGATTTTAGGTATGCGTGCACACACGTGCTCAGCAAAAATTTCAAGCCTCTGGGTCTGGGACTCAAACCGTGGTCAGCTATATGGGAGTCCAGTGCGTTAACCACCATGCCACCTGCTGACTCCCCTGCAGTGTTTCAAGCTATGGTTCCAGGACTGCATAGCCAGCCATGTGGGATCCAGCTTTATTTTTTTTTATTTTTTGCTATAGGGTACTTGTGCTCACCAGAGAAAGAGAGAAGTCTTCCCCCAGGGAGATGGCCACTACCACAATCCCTTTGCTTCTGTTCTCCTGAGATTTCTTACTTTCCTTCTCACTGTCTCTGTCTCTCTCTGGTGAACACATACACACAATGGCAAAACTTAAAAAACCAAACAACAAAAAAATAAAACACATGAATGGGGCCAGCAGGTGGCATGATGGTCGGAGCTCTGGACTCTTACATGGCTGACTGCAGTTTGAGGCCCTGACCTGGTGACTTGCTTTCTTGCTCCCTTGCATGCCCCCTCCCCAATTTATGATGAGCACACATGCTCTATAGTATAGCAAAAAAAAATTTTATAAATACTTTAAAAATAAAAGAACAACACATGAGTGACTTGAGGCCAGCAAGTGGCATGATGGTTAAAGTACTGGACTACTACATGGCCAATTATGATTTGAGTCTTGCAGCTTGAAAAGTCATGCCAGGTGGGACCAGCAGTTAGAGTAATGGCTATGTTGCTGGACTCCCATGTAGTCGACCGTGGTTCGAGTCCCAGGCCCGGTGGCTTAAAACTCACGCCAGGCACGTGTGCATGCGTGCCCAAGATCCTGAGAGAACGGAGGAGAAGGGATTGCGGCGTGGCCATCCCCTCTGAGGGGTGATTTCTCACTCTCTGTCTGTCTCTCTCTTGTCTGTCTGGCAAGCGCACACGCCCTATAGCAAAAACCTCTCCAAAAACAAAAAAAGAAAAATAGTGTGTGCCCTAGGTGTTTGGGTAGCCGCAAAGAGTCCCACTGTGGTTCACTAGACATGCCATTGTTTACCTAGTTTCCTATCAACATTCATCTGTATTGCTTCTCAATGAGAAACTTTTTTTTAAAATTTTTTGATGAAATCACAGGGAGACACAGCAAGACAAAGAGAAACAGAACTATCTCTACCCACTAGAAATGAGCCTGGGGGGGAAATTCTCAGCAGAAAATCTTCATTTTTGGTCAAGGAAACCATTATTTCTTTTTTTTTTTTTTTTTTTAGAGGTTTTTGCTATAGGGCACATGCACTCACCAGAAAGACAGAGAGAAAGCGAGAAATCATACACACACACACACACCCAGGGGAGATGGCCACGCCGCAACCCCTTGTCCTCCACACTCCTCTCGGGAGCTTGGGCACATACGCACATGCGCCCTGCGTGAGTTTAAACCACCGGGTCCAGGACTCGAATCACAGTCAACTACATGAGAGTACACCAACTGCTGGTCCCATCAATGAGAAACTTTCAATGTAGCTCATTTATCAGGGAGACACACAGCTATTGGAGAAATAGGCAAAAGTAGAATTACTGAGTGAAAATGTGGGACATTTGCTGTTTTGATGGATTTTGCCACCATGGCTTGCCATTTAGGTTCAGCAACAATGCATGTAAACTTGTGGGTACCTGTGGTAAGGGTATGGAAATGACAGGTAAATTCAACCTTAATGTGTGTTTTTCTTACTAGGAGAGCGAGCATATATTGTGGCACTTAAGCACTGGTTACGTTTCCCTTTTTTTGAGAGAGATTGATTTTTGCTATAGGGCGTGTTCACTCTCTGTAGAGACAGAAAGCGAGAAATCACCCCATGGGGACGACCATGCGGTAATCCTTTCTCCATTCTCCTCTCCGGATCTTGGGCACACATACCTGGCTTTTGTGTGCAGGACTCAACCACGGCTGACTACGTGGGAGTCCAGCGACATAACCAGTCCGCCACCTGCTGGTCCCACGTTTCCTTTCTTATTCACATCCTTTCCCATGTGGCTGTCTTACTGGTCTTGTTTTATTGATGATCTTTACTTAAAAGGATAATTCACTCTGCCTCTGAAGAGTTTTTCAGTTATGTGTCTTTTGACTGAGGGGATTTTTGCTGATTTCCTTTGATGCATTCTAATTCTAAGTTTTTCTTCATCCACTGAAATCCATGCTGCTAAGTCTTCACTTACCTCCCCCAGGCTTCCTCCTCCTCTAGCCTGCTTCTCAGTGACCTCTGCTGTTGTCTCTTTCTTCACCCTCCTTCTATGCTGGAGGATTCACAGTGGCTAGGACCCACTTCTCTCCTTGGTAGACACCTACCCCATGTTAGTCACATGCATGTCCATGACATGTATGTACCATGTATTTGCCCCAGGGCCCATGTTCACTGTCCCCCCAGTCTGCATAGTCTCAGTTCCTCCAATGTTCCACAGGCATCTCAAGCTAGGCACTTTGCAAACCCAGACCAAAGGAGAGGCATTCCTCTGCCTCTCCTTCCTGTCACCTCCACCTCTAGCCTCCTTTCTCTGCAGTTTTAGAAGACTGTTACTGGGAGCAGAAAGTGGTGTGGTGGTTGGGGCACTGGACTCCCACATGGCCAACTGCAGGCTTTTTTTTTTTTTTTTGAGATTTTTGCTATAGGATATATGACCTTGCCAGAGAGAGACAGAAAATGAAAAATCACCCCCAGAAGGGCTGGCCATGCCACAATCCCTTCTCCATTCTCTCAGGGTTTGGGGCACGCATGCCCATGTGTCAACCACTGTGCCACCTGCTGGCCCCCGAACAGCAGTTTGGGTCTTGGACCTGGTGGCGCTTGCTTGCTCTCCCCCCCCCTTCCTCCTCTTCTCTTTCTATCTCTGATAAGTGCACGTGCCCTATAGCAAAAAAAAATTTAATTATTTAATTCCATTTGTTCTTGTTATTTAATTTAGGGAATGCGAGAAAACAAGCCGCCAGGTTCAGAACTCAAACTGTGGTCAATGATGTGGGAATCCAGCGCCTTTATCCATCGCACCACCTACAACCCCTATAACAATTTGGTTTTGGGGGGGTTTTTTTTGGAGAGGTTTTCGCTATAGGGCGCGTGCGCTCGCCAGACAGAGACATAGAGACAGAAAGCAAGAAATCACCCCCCAGGCGGGATGGTCACGCCGCAATCCCTTCTCCTCCATTCTCCTCTCAGGATCTTGGGCACACACGCACACATGCCCGGCGTGATACAATAATTTTTTTAAAGTAATAATCACAGTAAGACTCATTGTCCACCAGACAGTGCCTGCCTGCTCCCACTACTGCCCAAGTCATTCCAGAAAGAGGTAGTTTTTTCTAACCTAGACTGAAAGCTTTGTCACACAGTGCAGCCCTCCTTATATGAGGCTCTGTCCCATTTCCACGTCCACAAGGAGGCCTGCAGTTAGAAACCCTGCGGTGTCACGGTCTGCCTCAGTGGGCAGCTGTCACATTCCTTCAGCTAACACTGGCCCCAGGGCTGAAGTGGGTCCAGGCACAATGGGCACTCTCATGAATGAGTGGATCCTCTTGTGCATTCAGGGTTTGCGCTTCAGATGGACAGCTTCTCTGCAGGCCCAGGCACTGTGAGCCCTAACCTCCATATACCCTGGGACCTCGGCGTGGCCAGCCTCTCTGGCCGAATCCAGTCGCCTTCCCTTGAAGGTGGTTTCACACATGTACTCCTGCGCCCCAGCAACCCAGGAAGCGAACTTAACCCCACCGACCAGGATCCCCGAGGTGGCATGGGCTCTGCGCTGGTCGCTGCCCGCTGGTGTGCCCCCAGGGGACGGAGCCGGGGTCGCCCCAGCGCCGGGGCAGGGGCAGTGCGGGGCGGCCGCTGCGACGTGTGTGGCAAGGTATTCAGCCAGCGCAGCAACCTGCTGAGGCACCAGAAGATCCACACGGGCGAGCGACCCTTCGTGTGTGGCGAGTGCGGCCGCAGCTTCAGCCGCAGTTCGCACCTGTTGCGCCACCAGCTCACTCACACCGAGGAGCGACCGTTCGTGTGCGGTGACTGTGGCCAGGGCTTCGTGCGCAGCGCACGCCTGGAGGAGCACCGGCGTGTGCACACAGGTGAGCAGCCCTTCCGTTGTGTAGAGTGTGGCCAGAGCTTCCGGCAGCGCTCCAACCTTCTGCAGCACCAGCGCATCCACGGTGACCCCCCAGGCCCGGGCGCTGCGCTCACCACCCCGCCTGGTGCGCCGGAGCCGCCAGGCCCCTTTCCATGCAGCGAGTGCTGCGAGAGTTTCGCGCGGCGCGCAGTGCTGCTGGAGCACCAGGCGGTGCACACGGGCGACAAGTCCTTCGGCTGCGTGGAGTGCGGCGAGCGCTTCGGCCGCCGCTCCGTGCTGCTGCAGCACCGGCGCGTGCACAGCGGCGAGCGGCCCTTCGCCTGCGCCGAGTGCGGCCAGAGTTTCCGGCAGCGCTCCAACCTCACGCAGCACCGGCGCATCCACACCGGCGAGCGGCCCTTCACCTGCGCCGAGTGCGGCAAGGCCTTCCGCCAGCGGCCCACGCTCACACAGCACCTGCGCGTGCACACGGGTGAGAAGCCCTTTGCCTGCCCCGAGTGCGGCCAGCGTTTCAGCCAGCGCCTCAAGCTTACGCGCCACCAGAGGACACACACTGGTGAGAAGCCCTACCACTGCTCCGAGTGCGGCTTGGGCTTTACTCAGGTCTCTCGGCTCACAGAGCACCAGCGCATCCACACGGGTGAACGGCCCTTCGCCTGCCCCGAGTGCGGCCAGAGCTTCCGGCAGCACGCCAATCTTACCCAGCACCGGCGCATCCACACGGGCGAGCGGCCCTACGTGTGCCCCGAGTGCGGCAAGGCCTTCCGCCAGCGGCCCACGCTCACGCAGCACCTGCGCACCCACCGGCGAGAGAAGCCCTTCGCCTGCCAGGACTGTGGCCGCTGCTTCCACCAGAGCACTAAGCTCATCCAGCATCAGCGTGTGCACAGTGTGGAGTAGCTCTGGGTACCACCTTGGGCAGACATCACAGGGTGGCCGTCCCGCTGGTCGTCTGTAAGCAGGCCTGCTCAGGGCCTGGCCCCTAGTAGGTGTTCAATAAACAGTAAAGGAAACTGTCTCCACCCACTCGGTGCCTCCCCACCCGTGCAGTCTCTCTGCCCACCCCACCCACTGCCCTCTCAACACTCCCGTGGTTACCAGCATTACCTGCTCTGGGCTGTGAGGCTGGCATAGAAGCCCTGGCAGCCCCACCTCAGCTCTTCTCCAGCAACCTACTCCCCAGACCCAGAGAGGAGGCCATGTCCTCTGTGCGCATCTGTCAAGAGCCCCCAAGTGTATAGCATGGTACCATGGCTGACAGTTGAGAGACAGAGACACAGCAAATGTCTTAACAGACCTGCTAATTAGGTGTTAGGTGATGGAGAGGTGATAGAAAGTTAAGTAAAACTGTCCTGGAGGTGGGGAAGGTAGAGGCTTGAGAAAGCAGTCAGATGAAGGGAAGTACCCAACTCAGAAGCTCCAGTGAGCTCTCATGGAGTGAAGCTCAGGCCCTGAGAACAGGGATTCTGGGCTTAGAGAAGTGTGCTCCATGGGCCTAGGATAAGACTTGGGAGTGTCAGTGTGGCTCTCTCTCTCTAGAGGGCCCAGAGAGCCTGGTTCTGGGAGGTAGACAGTGCACTAGGGTGAAGAAAGACTCCTGCCCTGCTGGGAGGAGCAACTTTTCTCCCTTCCCAAACTGTGACAATCTGTCCTTCACAGCTGCAAGTGAATTGCAGCATGTCTAGCGTCCCTGCCCTGCACTGTGATGCCCCAATGGACAGGTCTGGAGCCTAGCAGCAGGAAGCTATTGGGCAGCTGACACGTGACACTCTCTGAGAAGGGTTAGAGTCCCCAGGAGAATTACCAACCTCCCAAGCCCACAAAGTCCTCTACCTTGCTCTAGGTAGGTGCTGATGGTCCCCACGATGCCACCTCTCTCCATCTCCAACTCAGCTCTCCGATCACCCTCACCCTAACAATACCCCAGTCCCTCACTGCAGTGGTTATAAGTGCTAAGGCTTTCTTCCCAACTGTGGAAGCTGTTCCTCATGAGGACTCGGTGGCCTCCCCAGCCTGGCCCCATCACTTCTGACAGCTGGGAGCCCAGCATCCCATTTCAATCCACCAAGGACATGCCAGCTTCCAGTGATTGACAGTGTGGCCTGTGATGCCTGCAACCTGAACACCTGCTATGGCTGCTTTTGGGGCAGTGGGTCATGCCATCCCTCAGAAGGCCTGGACCAGCTCAGTTCTCCCAGCCAGCTGTCATGATCATCAGATGCAGCAACAGCATTAAGCTGCTACCTAGTGAGTCAGATCCCACCTTAGATGTGCTTGCAACTTTCTTAACACTTAGGAAACCATTTCCTAGGTTTAAAAGTTGGAGCGTTTTACCTAGAAATTCAGATTTTTCAGCCCCCACGTTTGCAACCAACAGGCACTGAGAGTAGAGGAGTAGAGGACCCTGCAGACAGGATCCAGCCCGTCTAGGAAGCAAAGGCCCCAGACCCCAGGCCAGTTTCCCTGCCCTATGGAGAGTGTTCTCATCACTCAGGCTTCTTCTGCCTTGGCCCAGTGCACATCTCCAGGGATCCTCCACACCAGGAAATCTCTATCAGAGTGCACTCACCAAGTCACAGAAAACACAGCTAACAGCAACTTGCATAAGAGTGGACATACACAGCCAGTACAAAGTTGTCATCCTGCAGACTGACTCTGCCCTAGTTTTCTTCCCCATCTAGGTCCTTGGTCAGTCCCTTGACACAGCCCCCACCCCTCCCAGGGAACGTCTTGGTTACAGGTACTAGGATCAAAGACAGTGTCAAAGGAAGGGTCTGAGTGTGATGGGCCAGTTTGAATCCTAAATTGCAGTCAAGGTCTCACAATGAGCAGATGTCAGCCTGGGCATTTCCCGAAAGAACAATTTGAGACATGTCTTGAGCTGCTTCTGGAGGTACAGCTGGACTTTGCTGTGCTGCTAGCCTTCCAGAGCTCCAAGCCAGGGTTCTGGCCTCAGGGTAAGTAGATAAGCCAGTCTGGGCCAGAGGCCACTCCTATGTGGCACAGTGAGGGTTCCCTGGGACCTATGATGACACCCACTGTCCTCTCTGACCACCAAAGCCAGAGGCCTCGGCCTAGGGTCTGCAGAATCTATTTGAGAGATTTTTGCCATAGGGTGTGTTCATTTGCTGGAGGGACAGAAAGTGAGAAATCACTCGCAGGAGGGATGGCCACACCACAATCCCTTCTCAGTATCTTGGGCATGCATGCACACACGCCCAGTGTTTTAAGTCACAGGGTCCAGGACTCGAACTGCGGTCAACTAAGTGGGAATCCAGCAACATAACCATTACATCATCTCCAGGTCCCAGGATCTGCAGAATCTGAGAGATGGCAACAGGGCCCCTTACCAAGAAAAGTGCTACCACACTATCAGCATTATAGTATGCCATGGGCCTCACAGAATGACCACTTGGTCTCATATAGCCAAAACCAAGAAGAGAAATCCAGGAAAGGAACCCCTAAGGCCCTGGTCAGCAGGAGCAGCTGTAAATGCCATGACCTGTCATACCTGAGGCCATACTGTTCACTCCCTAGGCCCCCACTGTTCCATCTGTCTAGTTATTTCCACCCCAACCCCAGCCTCCCTGATCCTAGGTACTTTCTACTCATTTCTCTGATCCCAGCCACCCATCTCTGGCCTGGTGGCTCCTGGGATTTCCCCTCAGCTGCCTCCTGTCTGCTCTTGCCCCTTCTCTCCAAAACAGACCCAGTCTTCCCAGAAGTCAAGTTATTGCCCACTGCAATTCCAGCCTCACTTCTCACCCAGTGCACTCTGCCAGTCTCAGACACTGGCCCTAGCTCCTTTCAGGGCCTTTGCTCATGCTGAGCCCAGGTACGACCGACACCCTCACCTTCCAAGCCACCCAACTCCCATGCTCCTCTGCCACCTGGGCAGTGGTGAGTGTGATGAGGAAGATACCTGCACAACATCCAACCCAGCCCCTGGCTTCAGTTGACCCCTCCTCCCTGGTCTGGACCCCATGACCTCCTTCTCAGCATGCTGAATGTTTGACGGTAAGCCCAAAGTCCAGTTTTGCCTAGTACAGCATCACTTCTCTGGGGGACCAATTCTGCATCCTTATGTGGTCTCTGGGAAGGAGAGCTTCAGAAACTGTCCAGAGGCTAGACACATGTAACTGACTGACCAATAGAAACCACTCTTGAGACTGGATGGAAACAGCAGGGTGGATGGTCATTACCAGTGACATAGAGATGGCCAGCACATAACAGGATGGTACGGCAGCAGTAAAATGCCTTACTCTGCAAGGCTGGCCCACATGGGAAGGTTCTGGGTTCTTGACTGGAGACCTCCCTGAGTATGCTTGGCACACACAAGTTCATGATCCAGGACTGACTGAGGCTGGGGGTAGGTCAGTGTAAAGACCCCACTGGGGTCTTCCTGCATGTCTTTCCCTCATGAAAGAAATAAAGTTTAAAAAAAGGAAAAAATCTGCACAGAGCAGGGTGGCTGAGAATGGCAAGGGGAGTGGTGGCGGTGACGCTGAGTCTGGAGAGGTCCTGAGTCCCAGAACCAGCCATATGTGAAGCCTGAGGAAGCTGGGACAGCTGAAGTCACCTTGGTCTCAAATTGTTGAGGCTGCTAAGGCTTCATCCTTGCCCCAGATGTCCTCGGCAATCAGCTCTGAAGAGTAAAAGCAAGAAAGTATGCTGAGAATGTGAAGCTGGCACAACTAGCAGACTGAAGGGATCAGATGGTATCTTTCAGGGATAGAAGGAGGCTCAGGACAGCACTGGGTTGGGACATTGAGCACAGAGGGGCCGAAAGAAAAAGGCCAACAAACACGGCTTAGATCAGTCTACGGGGCA
The DNA here is from genome assembly GCA_026018925.1 of Tupaia tana. NCBI lineage: Eukaryota > Metazoa > Chordata > Mammalia > Scandentia > Tupaiidae > Tupaia > Tupaia tana. The sequence continues at coordinate 70,127,365 of JAKSZU010000018.1, read as the reverse complement.
AAGGCAACCGAGGGTACCTGGGCAGACACAGGGTAGGGTCTCCGAGGGCTCAGGGGCCAAAGGGACGGTAGCCCACAAGGCGCATGCGAGTCTCCGAGGTGAGGACAGGGACGCGAGCAGGTCCGGGGTTGGCGATGGGGAAGAGCGGGCGCCAGGCCGACTAGCCCAGAAAAGGGCCGCGGGCGCCCTTCCCTCACGCCCCTCTTAGGCACGCAGGGCTGAGATCCATGGAGGCTGGCACCGCCCATACCCGGCCCTGGTGGCGGCGGAAACAGGGGCTGTAGTGCGGGAGCTCGCGTCCCATTCTCACGTGTGCCCTGAGGCCTGCTGCAGGCCGCCCCGGTGCTTGTCACTTACAATACGTTTTATTTCTCAGTTTACCTCGATCAGAATCTCCTAGAACAGGGATCTCTGGTTTTGAGATGGGACACTGAGCGTGACCAACCCCGCGCCCTCCAGCCGACGCCCGTGGCCTCACCCAGGCTCTGGTTCGCAGCCTTTGTGACCTCCCGGAACGAGGCCTCGTCCGACCCCCGCCTTCGGAGCGAAGAGGACCCCATCTGCCCCATTCAAAGATGGCGACCAAACGCCGCTTCCTACCCGGCCAGGCGAGCATTCCCGGAAGTAGCCGGGGACCACCGAATCATTAGCTCCAAGAACGGAAATACCCGATCCAAGCCGAAGGAACCCGAACCCAAAGCCCATCACTGGGCAACGCGGGACTGCGAGGCTGCGCAGACGCAGAGCGCAGGCCGGACGGGAAGAGCCGAAGCGGGCGGGCGGCGGAAGTAGCCGAAGGGGCTGGGCGCTTGAGGCCGTTGCCGACCTCCGCTCCGAAGCCGCTGTTGCCGCGGAAGCCGAGCCTCCTCCAGCCCACGGCCTCAGCCACCGTGGCTGCTGCCTCCTCGTTCCACGCAGAGACGCAGCCCCCTTGCGGAGGGAACGAGTGAGCGGGGGTGGGGAACAGTGCGGTCTAGGAAGTCCCGCGGCCGCAGCCGCAACCGGGCCTCAGAGAACGCAAGCGGGCGAGGGGCGGGGCTGAGCGGCCCGAGAACTGCCGAGTCCATCCGAGTGCCGCCGAGCGAGTCCGAGGCGCCCGGCCAGGCCAGAGCCGGACTACGGGAGCCGAGGCGGGCCGCGCGGTGGGCGCGGAGCGGCGGGGAAGGCCCGGCGCGCAGCGGCGGCAGCGGAGGAGGCTGCGGCGGCGGGTCCGAGGAGCGGAGGCGGTGCGGGGCCGGGTGGCCGGGGTCCCGGGCCCCGCGGCGGCGGCGGCGGCGGCGGCGGCAGGATGATCAAGCTGTTCTCGCTGAAGCAGCAGAAGAAGGAGGAGGAGTCGGCGGGCGGCACCAAGGGCAGCAGCAAGAAGGCGTCGGCGGCGCAGCTGCGGATCCAGAAGGGTAGGGGATCTGGGGTGGGTGGGAGTTGGGGCCAGGGGTCGGAGGTCATGGCCTAGGAGGGTCCCACACGCGAGGCTTTCTGCGGGGGACTTGGGATATTCGGGAGGCCTGGTGCCTAGTATTAGGAACCCGGAATTGGAGGCTCGTCTGGTGGATGAGGCGCAGGCGATACAAGAGTCGGGTCAGACAGGAACCTGGGTTTGGGGTGACAGACCAAGAAGAGAGGGACAATGGGGACAAGGGATCGGGCATACGAGTGAGTGAAGATTCATTGTGCTAGGCTGGGGTCGCCGGGGATCTGAGTCACACAGGGCGGAGCTGCAGGACCCGGGACTCGTGGTCTGATGGGGTCAGACGGCGGTTCTGGCTGTCGGGTGGGGAAGGGAACCGGAGGTTCCGGGGAGGGGTGATTTCGGCTATGGCCGGGAGTCTCAAGAGTTGGCAGGGGCACTGGGCTCTTGTGAGTAGAGGTCAGATCAGAACCTGAGTTTAGGATAACAAGCAGAGAAGAGGGGTAGCGGGGACTGATTTGGGGTATGGGGGACAGAGTAGTGTCCTTGAGCTTGGGGGACCAGGTCGATACTGTTTGGTAGAGGCATGGCCAGCGGGGGGGTTGGAGTGGTCAGAGGCAGTTGAAGGCCAGGGCTTTGGGAGTGGGGGCTACATGAAAGAGGAGTCACTTGGGAGCTGGATTGGGAGGACTTAGGACAGTAGGTTTAAGATTGGACTTCAGCCTGGGCCGTGCAGGAGCTGAGCCACACAGTCACAATTCAGTGTGCATATTTGGAATGTCTTGTGCATCCAAAAGAGCCTCCCTGGAGACTAGAAGTAGGGAGAAGGCTGGAAGTATAGGGCACAACCCAGGACGGAGCCCCAGGGCTTCCAGGAGCCCTGGAAGAAGCCCTGGGGCTCTGCTGACACCCACCCTGAGCATTCGCTCTCTTTCTTCTTTGCTGCCCAAACCCCAGATATAAACGAGCTGAACCTGCCCAAGACGTGTGACATCAGCTTCTCAGACCCAGACGATCTCCTCAACTTCAAGTTGGTCATCTGCCCTGATGAGGTGAGCATCTAGGACTGGCCACTCCGAGGAGAGGGGGACGTGGTCAGCCGTCAGGCCTTGCGGGATGGACCCCTAACCTTCTCTCCTTTCCTCCCAGGGCTTCTATAAGAGCGGGAAATTTGTGTTCAGTTTTAAGGTGAGTACCAAGTGGGCAAGGATAGCTCTCTGAACTGAAGAGGCAACAGCTATGGCCCTGCCAGGCACCTACCCACCTCCCATCTCTTCTCTTGGAGCCAGGTGGGCCAGGGCTACCCTCATGACCCCCCCAAGGTGAAATGTGAGACGATGGTCTATCACCCCAACATTGACCTCGAGGGCAACGTCTGCCTCAACATCCTCAGGTGAGGGCACTGGCCCTCCCCTGTCCTCCCCAGCCTGCCCACTGGGCCCCTCTCGTGGCTTTCTGGGTACCGTACAGTCTCTGTCCCTTCACTCCTTGTGGTCTGTATTCCTCTGTCCCTTTACTTCCGAGTCATCTTCCTCCTGGTCTGACCGTGTCTTTTCCCTGGCCTGTCCTATTCCATACCCTCTGCCCAGTTTCTTACTCTCCTGTGCCCTGGACCTGACCTGTCACTCACCAGCCCCTGACTTTGATGCTTTCTGCCCACAGAGAGGACTGGAAGCCAGTCCTTACGATAAACTCCATAATTTATGGTCTGCAGTATCTCTTCTTGGTGAGTACAGGTGGGTGCTTGGGGATAGGGAGGTTGGCCTCCTGCCCCTCTGGCCTGTTGACCCCCTACCTGTACTGGTCACAGGAACCCAACCCTGAGGACCCACTGAACAAGGAGGCTGCCGAAGTCCTGCAGAACAACCGGCGGCTGTTTGAGCAGAATGTGCAGCGCTCCATGCGGGGTGGCTACATCGGTTCCACCTACTTCGAGCGCTGCCTGAAATAGGGTTGTTGTATATCCGCCCCTCCCAGGGTTACCAGCCCTGGCACCCCCTGCAAATATTTATTGGGGGCCACAGGTCAGGGGTGGGGGTGGGGCCAGTAGGGGAATTCCCTGCCTTGGCTTCGCTTCTTCTCCCTGCCACCTGCCCCTAGTTATTTTTTTTTAACCACCATGTGATTAAGGTCGGGTACTACCTCCCCTGACCTGCTCAGCGATGGGAAATGAATTGGCTTATGTAGCCCCCTGCTGGGTGCTGTCCAGTCCTCCACTCTGGGCTGTGGGGTGGATGGGTGAGGGGTCTGGGTAGCTGGGCCTAGGCAACCCACTCCTTCACCACCGGAGGTCCCACCAGGTTATTAAAGGGGAATGTTACTGCATGGCCTCTGCCTCTTCCTTCTATGGGACGGGTGGGACAGGTGAGGTCCAAGAGGGGTCCTGAAGCAGGGTCAGTGGGAAACGTGTGGTCACAGGTGGCACTGGGGCATCCTCCATCCAAGTCCAGGCCCAGTGCCTGTGGGTGGCCTTAGCCTCAGTTAAGATCAAGCACACTCCGGCATGAGGACAGGCTTCCCGGCCAGCATAGGGGAAAGTACGTGTCATTTCCCTCTCTGCCCTGGTGGGCCCGTCCGTGGAGGAGACTTGCTGGCAGCACCAGGCAAAAGGATTCTTCAGATGAGCTGGGGGCCTCAGTCAGAGGGGTGACATGGTTGGATACATAGCCTCTGGAGTGGCTAGGTCGGGAGCAGCCAGAGGGGCACCACCCCAGCTGCTTCTGCGCCCCTGGTCTTTCCTCGCGCGTGCAGGCTCCGCTACAGCCTGTAGGGCACCCTCGGGCCTTCTGCAGAGACACAGTAGCCGGTGCGCATGCGCAGGGTACCTGCTTTCCAGGACTTGTACGCACGCGCAGCCCCGCCGTCTCCCAGCATTCCGGGTGCGGGCGGGGCGTGTGACGTCTGGTCGTCTAATCCGGAAACGGCGGCGGCGGCAGAAGCGAGGGCCGGTTGTTGGTGGGTGTGCTCCGTGGAGCCGAGCGAGAGTTGTGACCCGGAAGCGGAAGCAAGCCCCCATCCCAGCTCCGGTGAGTGGCCCCTGTGGTCCGCGGTGCGCGCAGGCGGCGCTGTAAGCGGGCTCCTCGACCGGGCGTCCAGCGTCGCGCTTCGCCCTCGCTGTACAGGACGCCTGTGCTTGGCCCTCGGGCTCCGCCCATGCCGTCTTCCCTGACGGGCCGGCTCTCGGTGCCCAAAGCCCCAAACGCCCCGCTGCCCACCCGCAGCTTCAGCGCAGGACGCCCGCGCCTCATCCCCCGGTCTAGAGAAGCTGAGCCCCACTCCCGCAGCTCCCGGAAGGAGTGCGCGTCGGGAGCAGCTCAGGCCACTGCACGGCCTGGCTTCCCCGCTGCCTGCAGGCAGCCTCGGTGTTCCCGGGTTCTACCTCCCGGCAGCATTCATGCCTCCCATCCCTACGTGTCCCTTCTCATCTTGGAAGCCCCGTCCCTGTGACTCCACTCTGCTTCTTGCCCTTCGTTCCCCAGGCCCTTACATCCCAGGCCTGCCAGCAGCCAGTGGCCGCCTACCACTATGGACCTGTTGTTTGGGCGCCGGAAGACGCCAGAGGAGCTGCTGCGGCAGAACCAGCGAGCCCTGAACCGTGCCATGCGGGAGCTGGACCGTGAGAGACAGAAGCTAGAGACCCAGGAGAAGAAAATTATTGCAGACATCAAGAAGATGGCCAAACAGGGCCAGATGGTGAGTGTGGATGGTCAGGGGCTCTAAACAGATTTAAGGGTCTGGAAAGGCCACATCCAAAGAATTGATCATTAGAGCCAAGGCTTGAGGGACTAGGAGAGTTAGCCTGCCTGGGAAAGACACTGGCAGGTGGAACAGCAGGTGTTAAGTGAGTACCTCCACAAGTGGGGTGCCACAGGTGAGCCCGGGTGGGCGTGGGCCAGACCACTCAGCACTGCAGGCCACAACAGGGAAACAAAACAAGTAGGGTAGGGCATGGAGCAAGGTGCAGACCAGGGTTTGTCTGCACAGCCAACGAGGTGCCCTTTTTTGGGTCAGGCAAGGATGTTTAGGGACAAATTCAAAGTGGCCCCTGGGGTAGGTTTGTATGCAACTCTTAAGTCTGAGCTTGTGGGTTTGTGTCAGGTGGAGGCAGATTGTTCTATCCAGAGAGGAGACAGAAATTGAGGATGAGGGGCTAGCCCATGGTGGGGTAATGAATACAGTTGTATCCCACTTGGCCAAGTGCACAGTGGCAGGTGTGTGTTCCCCAGGGAAAGACGAGAAGGGACTGTGGTGTGACCATGCCCCAAGGGAGTGCTCCCTTTCCCCCTCCAAGCGAATGGATGCACCCCCTGGCAAAAATAAGAGAGAGAGAGAGAAAGGGAATGGGTGTTGTACATCAAGGGAGTACCTCTAAAAATGGAAAAGAGAATGGGACCAGCAGTTAGTGTAATGGCTATGTTGCTGGACTCGCATGTAGTCAACCGCGGTTGGTGTCTTGGACAGTGTTGTGCGTGCTTGCCCAAGATCTCAAGAGGAGAATAGAGAAGGGATTGCGGCGTGGCCATCCCCCCTGGGGGGTGATTTCTTGCTTTCTGTCTGTCTGTCTCTGGCAAGCGCACATGCCCTATAGCAAAAACCTCTTTAAAAAAAAAGGAAAAGAAAATTCCTAAAAAGCGAGGCCAGACTTTCCTTTCCACATGTAGGGAACAAAAGTGAAAAGGGACTTATGAAGGAGCCTGGAGGGTGGGGACCTTAACTGGAAAGGTCATGTAAGCTAACCAGTCACAGCTGTTGAGAGTACTGAGGGCTGCATGTGCCTGTGGCTCCATCCTGATACCTGGTACACTCCACAGGATGCTGTGCGCATCATGGCCAAAGACCTGGTGCGCACCAGGCGCTACGTACGCAAGTTTGTGTTGATGCGCGCCAACATCCAGGCTGTGTCCCTCAAGATCCAGACACTCAAGTCCAACAACTCGATGGCACAAGCCATGAAGGGTGTCACCAAGGCCATGGGCACCATGAACAGACAGGTGCGCCTCTCCCAATTCCCTTTCCTACCCCTGGTAACCTGTGCGGGCCAGACTCACCCTTCCCCCACTTCCAGTTGAAATTGCCCCAGATCCAGAAGATCATGATGGAGTTTGAGCGGCAGGCAGAGATCATGGACATGAAGGAGGAGATGATGAATGATGCCATCGATGATGCCATGGGTGACGAGGAAGACGAAGAGGAGAGGTGCGGGGAGGACGAGGGGGGTGTTTAACTGGCCCTCTGCCACACCTGTCCTCACTGAGCTCCTTTTCTCTGCAGTGATGCTGTTGTGTCCCAGGTCCTGGATGAGCTGGGGCTGAGCCTGACAGATGAACTATCAAGTGAGTTCTCCAAACCCTGGGTACTTCCCACCCAAGGCCCACCTAAACCCTTGGGCCGGCCCTCCCTGATTTATTCCTTCCCGCTGAGCCTGGCTCTCCCTGCAGACCTCCCCTCCACTGGAGGCTCACTCAGTGTGGCTGCTGGTGGTAAGAAAGCGGAGGCTGCAGCCTCTGCTCTAGCTGATGCTGATGCAGACCTGGAGGAGCGGCTTAAGAACCTGCGGAGGGACTGACCTACTCCCTCTTTGCCAATCCAGGGTGTCCAGTGGGTGCCCACAGTCTTTACTATGTTCCCTCTGTAATAAAGAAATTAAACACTAGTTCCTGGGCTTAATTTGATTACTAAGGCCAAACTGGATGAACTTGAGACAGAATGGGCAGGTTAGGCCCACCTGGGATGTTTAGGGCTCAAGCAGCTTAGTCCATACTCCAACAAACTTTCCCTGTCCCTGTCCACTCCCACGACTGCACACACACTGAATGCTGGTGGTACACTTGGAGCCCAGGCCCCAGCTGATGTCCAGATCCCACCGGAGCTCAAGGGGAGAATAGCCAAGTCACAGGAAAAGACGAACAGTAGCATGGGACCAGCAGATAGCATAATGGCTACATCGCTGGACTCCCATGTAGTCAACCGTGGTTCGAGTCCTGGACCCAGTGACTTAAGTGTGTGCCCAAGACCCCGAGGAAAATGAAGAAGGGATTGCAGTGTGGCCATCCCCCCAGGGGGTGATTTCTCGCTTTGTGTCTCTGGCTAGTGCAAGTGCCCTACAGCAAAAATCTCTCCAAAAAAAAAGACAAACGGTGTCCCCTCAGCAAGGAAGACTAGACCAGGGACAGACATCTACCTCGGAGGCCTTGACTCAGTTCCCTGGGACATTCCTCATAAGAAATAGCCCTATAGGAACCAGCAGTTGGCGTAATGGTTATGTCGCTGGACTCCCACGTAATTGACCACAGTTCGAGTCCTGGGCCCGGTGGCTTAAAACTCACGCTGGGTGCATGTGCGTGCGTGCCCAAGATCCCGAGGAGAATGGAGAAGGGATTGCGGCATGGCCATCCCCCCTGGGGGGTGGTTTCTCACTTTCTGTCTGTCTGGTGAGCGCACACGCCCTATAGCAAAAAACTCTCAAAAAAAAAATAATAATAATATAGCCCTATGAACCAGTGATGTTGGACACACAGGAAGAGATCCTAGATTTGTGTCCTAAGGTCACTCTGCACAGAGTAGGTCTGTGTGCATTAAAGCTGGAGGTCGATAACAGCATGAGGGCCCACCCAATGAAGTGCCTATCTTACTAGCTCGTGGAGGATGAACTCTCAAAAGCCCAGGCTGGGGACACCACCAGATGGCATAGCAATTACATTGCCAGATTCTCGAAAAGAATGGATTGTGGCATTGTCATCCATGAACACAACGTATGGCAAAAGTTCAAAAATAAAATTAAGAGGAAGCCTGCCCTGGAGGTTAAGAGGAAGAGATGTTACCATGAAGTTCAAATCCCAACCACAGTAGATTGAGAACATGACAGACACATGTACAATGGGGAAATAAAGGGATTGTGTCACGACCATCTTCCAGGGGAGAGGGCCACTAGGAGGGGGCTGGTTCCGTCTCTCCATGTCAGGCAAATGACTGGAAACAAGCCCCAAAGCCAAGGAAACACTGATGGCCGTGACCATGTGCACACTTGGTGCCTTACCCTGTCTACCCAGGGTGCCATGTCAGTCAGCACCTCGAGTGCACCCTTTGCCACACATAAGGTCAACACCAATAAAGGCCAGAGAGGTCCTACCCCACTCCCTGGCACCCAGAACCACCAGCACTTGATGTGAGTAGATCTTGGCACACACCAGGTCCCACAACCACAGCCTCCCACCAGCCAAGGCCTGAGGAACTGGTGAAATTTTTATTAAATCCACAGAAGTAAAAACCATATTGTGAGGGACTAGGGCATGGACCACCAAGGAGTGGGCAATCAGGCCACCGAGGAAGCAGGGATGGGGTAACAAGACAACAGATCCAAGCTGGGCTGGCCATGGGGGTCCCTGCCTCAGGGGCCATCACCAGGACCAGCGGACAGCTCCTGGGAACTCAGACCAGCACCCGGCAGGCTTAGCGGTGGGGGTTCCACCAGCACAGCAGAGAACTTGGTGTCACCGAAGGCCTCATTCATGCGCGTCTCGAAGAAGCGCTGCAGGCCGATGATGGACTGCACGTCCGCCTTGTCCTGGGCCAGGCAGGGATGCAAAGAGTGGATAGATGGGTCCTGGCTCTTCACCGCTACAACCGCCCTACCCCCATTACCCCAATCCTCAAGCTCACCTCAGTCAACTTGTTGAACTGCTTAAACATGCGGCCCACATCCTGGGCAAACTCCTGGGGGGAGCTGTAAGGGGGTGACAACTTCTCCTGAAGGCGGGCACGAATCAGGGTCAGGTCCAGGGTGCCACCAGGCTGATCCTGCAGGCAGCAATCACGGGCATTAGGTGAGCCCTGCAGCTTCCCCTTCCCCCTCCTTCCCCATCCTGGGACTCACCAGAGAGAAGGTAGCGTCAGTAGCCAGCTGGTGCAGGGGACGGCAGGGTTCATGGCAAAACAGGGCCAACAGGACTCGCTCACATTTCTAGACAGTACAAGGGATGTCAGAGCTACAGGAGGTGAGAGTTAAAGCTGCTGGCCACCTTCACCTGACTAGCCTTAACTCTCACCCGCTGGTTGGCTGGCGAGAGCTTGGCCACCACACCAGTGCTGTCGGCACCATCCAAGCTGAGGCTGCCATCCTCCTCCTTCAGGTCAGGGAGCACGTGGCAAAGTGAGCAGCTCCACTCCTCCCTAGGGTGGAGAGTGTAAGGGGATGCACAAGACCCCACCCAGCCCTTCACACACCCTGCCCAGACCCCACTCAGCTCTTCACACACCCTGGGACATCCTGAAGGGCAGGCAGGTGACAGTCCAGGTGGAAGCAAAACTCGCACTGGTTGCACATGACCAGGTCGCCTGGCTTCTGACAGACACGACAGATAGTGGCACTGTCATCCAGGGTACCGGGTACACCAGCTGGGGCAGAAGAGCCCTCAGGAGCTACCACCTCCAGGCCTGAGCTAGTGCTGCCACTGGGTGAGGCCAGACGGGGGCCTTCAGCACCTGGGCCCTCTGCCAGAGCCAGCAGCACAGGTTTGGTCTCAGGGCCCTCAGGGGCAGCAGGAGGGGCTCCGATGGCTGCCTCTGTCTCTTCCTCCTGCAAAAAGGTCAGGTGCTCGATGAGCTCCAGATTTAGGCAGCAGATAACATCTTCCACAAGACCCTTGGGACAGACAGACCTTGACAATGGCCATGCCAGGCAGGGGCGGGGCGCCAGGTGTCCCTGGGGGCGCAGTCCCAGGCTGGCCAGCAGCTGCAGCGGCAGCCCCTCGCTCGATCACAATGAGGTTGTAATCTTCGGTGGTGCTGCCTGGGAAGACCTTGAAGACGGGTGGCTGACTGTCAGCTGTGAGGTCCAGATCCAGGCGTTCGAGGCTCACACGTGGCACCTTACGCATGAGGCCGCTCACCTCGCCCTCACCCGAGCGGGACCTGTAGGTGCACCTCGGTGTAAGCCTCCTCCCCCTTCCCAATCCGCCCACCCCCAAGGAATTGCCACACTCACCGCTTCACGCCTGACACATGGGGCTCTGCACTTGTGTAGGGATCATCTGCTCAGAAGATGGAAAAAAGGGGAGGGAGGTTGGGGCAGAGACAAGGGAGGGGGACGCACTCACCCACACGGCAGGCCCACTCACCTGACCCGAAGCCATAGCCTTCCTGCACATCCATGGGCTAGACAGAGCAGAACAGACGCCCTCAGTGGGCTGAGTGCCCACAGAACCCCATGCCTGCCCCTTGTCTGGTTCCTCTCCCTGCTCACCTGGCTGCTTCCAGAGCCCTGCTTGCTCAGAGGTCCTGGGGCTCTTGGAGGAGCCATGGGTGCAGGGCCTGTTGAGTTGGTGCCAGGACGCTCTGCCACAATTTTGCCTGCAGGAAAGAGAAAAATCAGCGTAAAATTCAGTGCCTACAGTAGTAAGCAATAAAATGGGGCAGAGACGAGACTAGGACCCACCAAACGCCTCAGCACTCTTGGTCCAAGCGTTGAGGTCCCACTGGAACTTCATCTCGCCATGTGGCTCAACAGGATCCACAATCATCTTGAGAGCCCGATGCAGCTGGAAGTAGATCTGGAGGTGGGATGGGGACGGTCTGTGAGCACACCACACTGGGCACCTCCTGGAGCCCACGGCCAGGAGCCCAGCACACACCAGCTTCTTGGACAGCAGCAGTGCTGTGTTGTTGTCACTCTCCAGAGCCCAAGAGGCAAAGCGCAGGATGTGCTCCTGGTGCTTCTGAATCTTGGTCATGGTCCAGTGCTGCCGCTCCAGGCGCTCCTGTTGCCCTTCCGTCACCTTCTGCAGGAAGGGTGAGAGGAGGTCAGCAAGGAGCCAGCACCAGCAGTCAGCAGGGAGGACCCAGAAACCCTCTCACCTGCACAAAGCTCACCTGGGCATCATTGACCAGCACGCGGCCTCGCTTATTCAGCTCCTTCATGATCTGTAAAATGGCCATCTTGACATCCACCTGCACACGCTTCTGCACATCAGACACCTGGCGGATCCTAGGGCAGGGTGTGTCAGGTCAGGCCAGGTCTCCACCAGAAACCCCCACAGCCCTGGCACCCACACTTACGAGCTGCGGACCTCCTTGGTGTTCTTCTGCAGGGTGGCATGTTTGTCCCCAAGGCGCTTCACCAGGGAGGCCAGGAGTTTGCGCTGGTTCCTCACTGCATCCTCCAGGAACTGGTACCTAGAAGTAGAGGTGCCCTAGCCCTGAACCTGGAGTGGGTGGCACCCACCCACCCACCCACTGTGCCTCGGAACTCACTGGTGGTCTTTGTGGGCATTAAGCTGGCAGTCCCGGCAGGTGAGGGTGTCACAGCTCTCACAAAACAGCACGAGGGGTTCGTGCTTGTGCACGTTGCAATAGACTGTGCGCTCACCATCTCGAGACTTGGCTGGCCCTGGGGAACACAACTATGAGGTAAGGCTGACCTTTGTCCTTGGCCACCTCCAACTGAGGTAGCCGACAGAGCTTGGGGCCTCATTCCGTGCTTCTCCTGACATCTTGGGCCATCTACTGCAAAGAACCAGAAGGCTCATGGCCGTGGCTCAGCTTCTGGTTTCCAGAACCTTCTGCCCCAGACTGGCAGAGGAAAATCTCCCCTTCTTCCAGCTTCTGGGATTAACAACGTAAAGGGTAAAGATGGCAATCTCTATACCTCTGGCAAGATGCTCTCCACCATCCCACCACCCCCTCAACAGTTTCAACTCTACTAGAAACTTTTCCAGATTGGCATACACTCAGTCCTGCCTACAAACCACCATCCACTATACTGCCTCTCTCCCCCAACTTGTGGTAACTTCTCTTCCCTGACACAAGAACACCAACACCTCTTAGAATCCATGGGACCACAAGAGGCCTTAGAGGTCTTGTCAGCCAAGAGAAACAAGAACTCAGACCAGGGGCTAGCAGGTGGCATGGTGGTTGGGATGCTGGATTCGCACATGGCTGACCATAGTTTGAGGTCCAGACCTAGTAGCTTGCTTTCTCACTTTCACATCAAACTAGAAATAATAATGGCCGACCACGGTTCAACACCTGGACCTGATGGCTTGTTTTCTCACTCCCCCACCCCTCTCTCTCTCTGGTCAAACTTAATAAATAAAGTTTAGTGAAACAATTAAAGAAATAAATAACAAATTAAGTAATTTTAAAAACGGGGTGGCAGGTCAGGTGATAGGGTGGTTAAGGATGCTGGACTCCCACATAATCAACCGTGGTTTGATTCCTAGACCTGGCGACTTGTTTTCTCACTTTCTTTCTCTTTCTTTCTTTCTCTCTCTCTCTCTCTCTGTCTCTCTTGCTGTCCCTCTCTGGTCAAATTTTTAAAATCAATCAATAAATAAATGGATAAATAAAGTTAAATAAAATAATCCTCTAAAAAGAAAAAAACCTCAGGGGCCCGCAAGTGGCATGGTGGTTAAAGGTGCTGTATTAGACCTAGTGGTTTGCTCTCTCTGGTCAAAACTGAAAAAACAGTAATAAATCATTCTTAAAAAAAAAAAAAACTCAGACCAGGGATGCTGGAAATGGTCAGACCCCCTTCTCTGGGGCAGGGTCCTGATGCTAACAGTAATGCCACCCAAAGGCCAACACGCCAGTAAACACTCGAGTCCTCCTCCCTGTGAGAACATGAAGAGGCACATTTGTCCCTTTCCTCCGCAATGCTAATTGGGCCCCTGCTATACCAACCAGGCCCAAAACATGCAGCCTCAGAGCACAAGTTAGCCAGTCCTTGGCGTTCCCAATGCTGCCCACTCTTGTACCCGAAACTTTGCCTAAAACCTCTGCAATCTAGGACCCCTATTCCCAGCAGCCACAAACCCCTGCCTATCTCTCCTGGCTCCTCATGCCCTGCAGGCACTTTTACCCCCATTCTTAGACCACCACACTGTCTTCTGGGCTGGAAAGAACCACAGAAATCTCCAAGCCCTTTTTTCATTCTATAACCACAACTTATCCCCCCAAATCTACCTCAACTTTGAGTAGGAAAATGCCACCTCACAGCTAGAACACTTCCAGAACTCGACACCACTGACAGTCTAAGGGCCCCCCCGAAGCTTATCAAGAAGCCCTGTCAGGCCAGCCAGTGGCCTAGTGGTTAAGGGGGCTGGATCTCAAATGGCCAACTGCAGAGCCCAGATCCAGTAACTTGAAAAACACCTCACCTGCGTGTGCTCACCCAAAATCCCAACGAGTGAAGTTGGGAAGGGGTTAGATCATAGCCATCCTCCATGGGTGGGGGGATGCGTTCTTGCTCCCTACCTCTCCAGGGTGCACATGTACACTCCCGCAAAAACGAAAAAGAAAGAGTTCCCCATGCCACAGGTCCCTAAGCATTTACTTCCCCGAACGCTCTTAAACCAGGTGCCAAGAAACATAAGCCAGTAAGTCCCTTACGTCTTGCCTTTCCCTTCCTACTCCCATGCTCTTCACCACCAGGGATGCGTTCTCTCTGGTTCCCTGATGAGTCTCTGCAAACCCGTTTTTTTTTTTTTTTTTTTTTTGAGAGGTTTTTGCTATAGGGTGCGTGTGCTCGCCAGACAGAGAGACATAGAGACAGAAAGTGAGAAATCACCCCCCAGGGGGGATAGTCACGCCGCAATCCCTTCTCCATGCTCCTCTCGGGATCTTGGGCACGCACGCACACGCGCCCGGCGTAAGTTTTAAGCCACCGGGTCCGGGACACAAACCGCGGTCAACTACATGGGAGTCCAGCGACATAGCCATTACACTAACTGCTGGTTCCCTCTGCAAACCCTTTGAGAGTCCCCTGTGCCCTCCCTGCTTATGCTTTTTCCTATCCCACCTAGACCTCCAGAAACCATACAGAGTAAATTATCAGCCTTTTATTTTAGTTTTGGTCTCTTCAGGGGTGATTCCATCCCTAAAAAAACCACCCCAGGATCTGTCCATCCATCCAACCACCATTACAAACAGTTAAAAACAAAAGACACTCCACCAGACCCTGCCCTCTAACTTACCAGTGGAGCGCACAGTATGGTCCTTGGTGTACTTCACCCGCTGGTGAGCCTCCACGCACGTCTCACACAGCGGCTCAGAGCATTCCACGCAGTAGCTAGTAGCTGGGGCATTATCCTCACAACTAGTACAACACTGTCAAAAGAAAACCAAAGCAAACACAAGGTCAAATAGGCAGTACAACGTGACACGTCTGGACCTACATCCCAGATACAACCTGAGACTGTGAGACCACCGGCCAGCCCAGGCAGCCAGGCTCCTCCTGAGCACTCTTTGTGGCGACCCCTGGGTGAAGACAAACCTGGTTGGCATCCTGGGCATCCGAGGCAGCCTTGCTGCCACTGTCACGCATGAAGTAATTCTCCACGATGTCTTTGGAGAAGCACTGCTGTTTGCACACAGGACAGTCCACCACTGCCAAGAACACAGATGTGAGACCGCTGCATGCTCGCACTCAGGATGCAAAATCTCCAACTCCATCCCACCCCAGACCAGGCCCTCCTCTCCGTGAACAGTTTCTCCAACTAAAGTCAGACACTTCATCTCAGACCTGGTCCAGAACCCACTCCCCGCGCCCCACCCTCTCGCCCAGGCGCCCCCCAGTCTCCGCGCCGAGCCGAGATCAAAGGATGTGGGGCGGGGGAGGGGCGGCCCGGGCCCCGGTACTCACCAGCGCCATCGCCCGCTGCGCCGCCGTCCCCCGAGCTGTTGGCGGCGGCGGGCGCCGCAGGCCCGAGGCAAGCGCTGCAGGCCGAGTGCAGGCAGGGCAGCAGGCGCGGCTCCCGCTCTGGCCGCAGGCGCTCCCGGCACACGCCGCAGTGCTCCAGCAGCTCCAGCGCCTCGCCGCCGCCCCCCGCGGGCGACGAGGCTGAGGCAGACGCCGAGCCCGCGGCCGAGCCCGCGGCCGAAGAGGCGGCAGTGCGCTTCTCGGCGCCCGCCGAACCCTCGCCCGGGCCCGGGCTACCGGAGGCGGCTGAGGCCGCCGCTGCCGAGGCCGCTGCCGCCGAGGCCGCCATTCACACGCCGCCGGGAGAGCCCAGGGGGGAGGAGAGGCGCGGGGCTCACCGCGCAGGCGCAAATGCGCTCGCCGCCAACGGCTGGGCCGCTGCCGCCGCCGCGAGGCCGAGCGCTGCGACCCGCCTCCTGGGCCGCTGCCTGACGCCCGCGGAGCGCTGCCGAGGCACGACCTGCTGCTGCCGGCTCGACTCCCGCCGGCACTGCCTGCTCCGCCACCTCAGCCGCCGCAAAGATCAGTGCCACACGCCACGCGTACAACCGCTCGCTCGCGCGCCTGCTTGCAGAAAGAGCCGCGGCTGGGGGGCGGGACAGAAATAACTGGCGCCGACGCTACCGCGCACGCGCCTTATGCGCCGCACGCCCGGGGGAGGAGCCCAGTCGGGTCTCCGCGAACAAGGCCCGGAGTGCGCACGCGCTCGCGCCGGGTCCTCCCACCATCTCGGACCTCAACTCTGCCGGGCTGAGCCGCGGGGTGGGGGCTCTGTGACGTCGCCTCTGTGACGCCAACGCTGCAGTTAATCCCGAGAGGCGTGCGCACCGCTACTGGAGCGTGTTTCGCCCTGGAGCCCGGCTCCGCCCCCGGACTAGCCTCCGCCGGCCTCCAGCTGCCCACGCGCATGGGCAGTTCGGGCCTCCTGCTCTGGCCCCGCCCGGCCGCCGGCGTGGGGAAGCAGCCAGCCCTCGCGTCCCCAGCAGTTCAGGGAGGGGGCCGGGAACTAGTGGTGATCTGCCCCCAGGGGGAGGAAGGTCCAGGTTGCTGCGGCCAACTGCGGAGTTTTAACCTTTTTATTGTTAAACTTGACCAGCACAAAAACTTGCCTAAGGCAAATGTAAATAAGGGGCAGCAGAGCAGCGGGTCAGGGAACCCCTGCCCTGCTCCCCGAGGGCCCCCAGAGCTTTAGCGAGCGGGTGTCCTGACTTCGACGTCTTCCCAGGTGGGGGAAGTACCCTCGACGGTGGGGACTCCTAAGGGGGTAGTAAGCAGGGCCTGCGTAAGGAGGGTTCCATCGGGGGACAAGCAGGACCTGGGAGAAGGAATCCCGTCTGAGGGGAAGCAGGGACTGTGTGGGGAGGACCCCACCTGAAGGGGGAACCCGCTCAGGACCCTTAGGTCAGGAATGTCAGGGATGGTCGCTTAGGGTGGGCCTCGTCCCCCTGTGCTCTGTCCCAGAGCGCTCCGAACCCAACCGCAGGGAAAGGCGGCCGCCGGGAGGAAACGGGGCATCCGTGGGGGCCTGCGCATCCCGCGGGGGAACCAGCCGCCGCTCCCGGACGCGCAGACCGGGCGGCGGGCCGGCCGGGGCGGAAAGGTCGCGGCTCGGACTCCATCCTGGCTCCCAAGTGCCCACACGTGGCGGTGGCCGCTGGGCCGGGTGTGGCCTTTGTTCCCGGCAGGGACCCGGGGCTCCGGGGCTTTGTCCCCGCCTCTGCCTTTGTTCCAGCCCTGGCGCGCATCCCCCCAACCCCCCACACAGATCCAGACCCCGCCCCTCGAGGCCTTGTCGCGGGGCCGCTTGCCACGCCCCGGGCCACGCCCCAGAGCCCGGGCCACGCCCCCAAGTCCGGGGCGGGGACCCTCTCTCCCTTCCTCTCCTGGTTGGGAACAGAAGTTGGTGGCTTGCAGCGCACGGGTTGAGGGGTGGGCGTCCTTCAGTGGTATTTGCTCATCACTCTCCGTGGCGCGCCCCGCTCAGGTCTCACAAAATCACTGAGATGCCCCAGGTAGATGTGACCCACACCTGCCCTGGCTCCTGAGGCACACACAGGGATCTTGGGGCCTGACGGTCAAAATAAGCAGGTGCCGGTTAGGAGTGTGGAAGTGGCTCTTTTGGGGACCAGCACCCCCGAACACGTAGATAAGTTCAGGCAGACACCTGCAAAGGCCCGGGACAGAACCGGCGTGCAGCGAGCAGCGGTGGCGGAGGCACCAGCGAGGCCCGTCACCGCCGACCCCGGCTCCCCGTGTTCCTGGGCCTGGGACGTTCACCCCCGGTATGAAGCAGCCACCCACGCAGGCGTCTCCTCACCGCCAGGCACCAGGGCACTACTGTGTCCTTTATCCAGATGGGGAAACTGAGGCTTCGGAAAGTGCTGGAACAGCGTTGTGGGAGGGGAGTCCGCTAGGAGCCAAGCCAGGGTGGGGATACCGAAGGGCAGGCCAGGGCAGAGCCTCGCTCAGAGACCCCGGAGTGGGTAGAGACGGAGGGGCACGTGGCTCTGCCCTTGACGCTCGCTGTGCCCCGCGCCCAGCGTTTCCAGCGTCTCCCTGTCCGGTCTTGGACTAGTGCGAAGCGCTCTGTGTTCTAGCCTTGTGGACAGTGCTTGAAGAGGTGGAGCGACACACAGGGAGGGGGAGGTAAGGAATCACCCCCAGGGGCCATGGGTCCCTTGTCGTGGGGATTTGTGACATACATGAGTCCGGTGTGATTTTTTATTCTTTGTTGATTTATTTTCAGTTTTTTTTCATAGGGCACGTCAGCTCACCGAAGAAACAGGGCAAGTGAAAAATTACCTCTCAGGGGAGATGGCCATGCTGCAATCCCTTCTCCATTCCTCTGTTGGGATCTTGGGCACATATGCACTCGTGCCCGGCATGATTTTCAAGCCACCCAGTCCGAGACTCAAACCACAGTTGGCCATGTGAGTCCAGCAACATAACCACCACATCATCTGCTGGCCCCAATTATTACTGGTTTTCATTTGACCAGAGAGAAAGAAAGAAAGAAAATAAGCCCCCAGGTCCGGGACTTGAACCACAATCAGCGATGAGGGAGTCAGCACCTTAAATGCCACGCCATCTACTGGCCTCTATTTATGTATTTTTTAAAAGTTTGTTTATTTCTGGGACCAGCAGTTAGCGTAATGGCTATGTCGCTGGACTCCCAAGTAGTCGACCGCGGTTTGCGTCCCGGACGCGGTGGCTTAAAACTCACGCCGGGCGCGTGTGCATGCGTGCCCAAGATCCCGAGAGGAGAATGGAGGAGAAGGGATTGCGGCGTGGCCATCCCCCCTGGAGGGTGATTTCTCGCTTTCTGTCTCTATGTCTCTATCTCTCTGGTGAGCACATGCGCCCTATAGCCAAAAAAAAAAAAAACCTCTCCAAAAAAAAAAAGTTTGTTTATTTCTTCCATGACCCAGAGAGATGGAGAGAGAAGGACAGAGAGACAGTGCCCCTGACAGGTCTCAACACCATGGGCCTGCAGTAAAACGGACCTGCAAAGTTGGCCCACATCGCAAGGCTTTAGGCCTGTGCCTGAGCCCTTCCCGAGTGCATCAGACATTCCCACCTCCATGACTCGGGGTTGCCCGGCAGATGGCATAACGGTTACATCACTGGACTCCCACGTAGCTGACCTCAGTTCAAGACCTGGAATCAGTGGCTTAAAACACACTGGGCACTTGTGCCTGATCTGAGAAGGAGAATGGAGAAGGGATTGTGCAGTGGCCAACCCCCGGGAGGTGATTTCTCAATTTCTGTCTGTCTCTCACTGTCTCTCCAGCAAGTGCACGTGTCCTATAGTGACAAAAATCTCTTTAAAAAGAATAAAATAAGGGGCCAGCAGGTGATGTGGTGGTTAAGGTGCTGGACACTCCCACATAGCTGACCACAGTTCAAGACCCAGACCTGGTGGCTTGCTTTCTTACTTTCTCTCTCTCTCTCTCTTTCTCTGTATGTCTCTCTCTGGTCAAATTAAAAATAAATTAATGAGGGGGGCCGGCAGGTGGCATGGTGGTTAAAGGTGCTGGACTCCCACATGGCCGACCATGGTTCAAGTCCTGAATCTGGTGGCTTGCTTTCTCATTTACCCTCTCTCTCTCTCTGTCTGATCAAACTGGAAAGTAAAAATAATAATAAATAAAGTTAAATAATTATTTAAATAAATAAATGAGGGACCAGCATGTGGCATGGTGGTTAAGAACACTAGACTCCCACATGGCCAACCACAGTTCAAGTCCTGAACCTGGTGGCTTGCTTTCTCACTTTCTTTCTCTCTCTGGTCAAATTAAAATAAATGAATGAATAAATAAAATTAAATAAATAATTATTTTTAAAATAATCAAATAAAAGCCTTTAAAATATGTATTTAAAGTGGGAGACCAGCAGGTGGCGTAGTGGTTAAGGCTCTGGACACTCCTATATGGCTGAACAGTTCGAGTCCTGGACCTAGTGGCTTGCTTTCTCACTTTCTCTCTCTCTCTCTATCTCTCTCTGGTCAAATTTTTTAAAAAACGGAATAAATAAATTAAGTTAAATAATTATGTGTGTGTGTGTGTGTGTGTGTGTGTGTGTTTATTTATTTAAAGGGACTAGCAGATGGCATAGCAGTTATGTCACTGGACTCCCACATGTTTGGGTCCTGGACTCAGTGGCTTGAAAATCACACTGGAGGGACCAGCAGTTAGTGTAATGGCTATGTTGCTGGACTCCCATGTAGTCAACCGTTGTTCAAGTCCTGGACCCGGTGGCTTAAACTCACGCCGGGCACATGTGCGTGCATGCCCAAGATTCTGGGAGGAGAATGGAGAAAGGATTGTGGCATGGCCATCCCCCCTGGGGGGGTGATTTCTAACTTTCTGTCTCTGTCTTTCTGGCGAGCGCACGCGCCCTATAGCAAAAACCTCTCAAAAAAAAAGAAAGAAAATCACACTGGACACATGAGTGTGAGTGCCCAATGCCCAAGATCCCAGGAGGAGAATGGAGGAGAAGGAATTGTTGCAAGGCCATCTCCCCTGGGGGCTAATTTCTCTCTCTCTGTCTCTCTCTCTCTCTCTCTCTTTCTCTCTCTCAAGTGCACACACCCTAAGGCAAAAATATCTTTTAAAAATGTTTTTAATCAGTAGAGTTTGAGTAGATTACCTCAACAGTGCAGATGGGCCTCATGGAATCAGTTAACCCACTTAAAAGACTAAAGGGGACCAGCAGTTAGCGTAATGGCTATGTCGCTGGACTCCCACGTAGTCGGCCCGCAGTTCGAGTCCTGGACCTGGTGGCTTAAACTCATGCCAGGCGCGTGTGCGTGCGTACCCAAGATCCCAAGAGGAGAATGGAGGAGAAGGGATTGCGGTGTGGCCATCCCCCCGGGGGGTGATTTCTTGCTTTCTATCTCTCTGTCTCTCTCTGTCTGGTGAGCACACATGCCCTATAGCAAAAAAACTCTCAAAAAAAATAAAAAATAAAAAATAAAATAAATAAAAAATAAATAAAAGACCAAAAGAATGACCTCCCCCAACAAGGAAGGAATTCTGCCAGCTGACTGATTTTAGAATTGTACCTTTAGAATATCACCTCTTCCACAGACCAGCAGGTGGTATGGTGGTTAAGGCCGCTGGACTCCCACATGGCCCACTGTGGTTCGAGTCCCAAACTTGACAGCTTAAAAAGCACGGGTCTCACGGGTCTCTCTGGTGAGTGTATGTGACTTCTGGCGAGTTAAAAAGAACAAAAATCAGTAGGTACGGGGCTGGCAGGTGGCATGGTGGTTAAGGGCGTGGGAGTCCCACAAGGCCAATCATGGTTTGACCCCGGACCTGGCAGCTTGCCTTCTCACTTTCCCTCTCTCTCTTGCTCTGTCCCTCTCTGGTTAAATTAAAAGTAAATAAATAAAGAAAATAATTTTTCTTTTAAAAAATCAGGGGGTAGACAATGTGAGAATGGTAAAGCCTGGTATACGGGGAGCAGGCTCTCACAAGGTCCACTGTGGTTGGAGTCCCACCCCTAGTGTCTTGAAAAATATACTGGGGGAACCAGCAGTTAGCGTAATGGCTATGTCGTTGGACTCCCACGTAGTCAACCGCGGTTCGAGTCCCGGACCCGGTGGCTTAAACTCACGCCGGGCGCATGTGCGTGCGTGCCCAAGATCCCGAGAGGAGAATGGAGGAGAAGGGATTGCGGCGTGGACATCCCCCCTGGGGGGGTGATTTCTCACTTTCTATCTCTATGTCTCTCTCTGTCTGTCTGGCGAGCGCACGCACCCTATAGCAAAAACCTCTAAAAAAAAAAAAAAAAAAAATATATATATATATATATATATATATATATATATATATATATACATACATACATACATACATATACTGGGCACATGGGTGTGCATGTACAAAACCCTGACAGGATGGAGAAGTAGGGGAACATGGCTCCTACATGAGCAGCCCTGTTGGGTTCTCTCTCTCTGACCAGTGCATGCACACTGTAAAATTGTAAAAAGAGACACTGTCAGAGATACCATCTCTCTCACAATAAATGTATTATTACTGTTGTTAATTTGCTATATGCATGTGCACTCACTAGAGAGACAGAGGTAGGGAAAGTGAGAAAACACCTCCTGGGAGGATGACCACACTGCAGTCTTCTCCATTCTCCTCTTAGGATTTTTTGGGGCAGGCACACACATGCATCTACCATGTCTCTCAAGCTGCTGGGTCCAGGATTTGAACCACACAGTTAACCATATGGGATCCAGCCATCTTAACTACCATGCCACCAACTGACCCTAGAATAAATGTAAACAAAATCATAAAACTCAGATTCGGGACCAGTAGGTGGCATAATGGTTACATTGTTAGACTTCCACGTGGTTGACCATGTTCAAGTTCTGGACCTGGTAGCTTTCATCTCATGGTGCACATGTGCGTACGTGCTCAAAATCCAAGGGGAGAGAGAAGAAGGGTTTGCAGTGTCGCCATCCCTGCTGGAGGATGATTTCTCACTCTCTCTATTTCTCTCCAGTGAGCATGCACACCCTATGGCAAAAACCTACAAAAAGGTTAGGATGGAGAGCCAGCCGTGGCGTGCAGTGAAGGTGGCTGGGTTCCACAAGGCCCACAGTAAAGCTTAAGGCCTGGACCCAGAGACTTGAGGAGCTCACTGGGCACGTGCACAAGTACATGCCCAAAATCCCAAAAGGAGGAGATGGAGGTGAGGGAATTGCAGCATGACCATGCCCCATCTGGGTGCTTTCTCTTTCTCTCTCCAGCAAGCACATGTGTCTTCAGGTAAAAAATTTATAAAAATGTTTAGAGGGACCAGCAGGTGACATGGTGGCTAAGGGGCTGGACACTCCCACATGGCAGACCACTGTTCAAGTCCCAGACCTGGTGGCTTGCTTTCTCAGTTTCCCTCTCTTTATATATCTCTCTCTGTGTCTTTCTCTGCTCAAATTAAGAATAAATGAATAAATAAATAAATATTTTTTAAAAATGTTTAGAATGGAGTGTATTCTATCACAAACACATTTTTTTTCTTTAGAATTATTTTATTTAACTTGGGGACCAGCAGGTAACATGGTGATTAAGGTGCTGGACACTCCCACATGACGGACCACAGGTCTAGTCCCAGACCTGGCAGCTTGATTTTTCACTTTCCCTCTCTCTTTCTCTCTCTGCGTGTCTCTCTCTGGTCAAATTAAAGTAAATGAATGAATAAATAACATAAAAATAAAAATAAATAATTATAATAAAAATAATTATTTTACTTAACTTCATTTATTTATTTAAATTTGACCAGAAAGGGACAGAGAGAGAGAGAAAGTGAGAAAGCAAGCCACCAGATCGAGGACTTGAAACACGTTGGCCATGTGGGAATCCAGCACCCTTGACCACCACACCATCTGCGACCCCCTATTTATTTTTAATTTGACCAAAAAGGGACAAAGTGGTGGGGGAAAGAAAGCAAGCCTCCAGGTCCAGGACTTGAACTGCAGTTGGCCATGTGGAAGTCCAGCGCCCTTAACCCCCACACCACTTTCCAACTCCACAAATACATCATCTCTTATGATGAGAGCCCTGAGGTCTGGTCCTGCTGATTTCTGACCTCACCACTCTTCCAGTAACACAGATGATACATTGCTATAGGGCATGTGCCCTCGCCAAAGAGAGACAGAGATAGAGAGAAAGAGGGAAAGGGAGAAAGCACCCCCTGGGGACATGGAACACATGCCAATTCCTTCTCCATTCTCCTCTTGAGATTTTGGGCACACACACATACCTGGTGTGTTTTTCTTTTCTTTTTAAAAATTATTTATTTAATATTATTTGTTATTATTATTTTTTACTTTGAGATAAAGAGAGAGAGAGAAAGCGAGGAAGCAAGCTGCCAAGTCTGAGACTCAAACTGCAGTCGACCATATGGAAGTCCAGCACCTTACCCACCATGCCACCTGTTGGCCTCTTTTTTTTTAGAGACAGAGAGATTTTTTGCTCTAGGGTACATGCACTCACAGACAGAAAGAGAGAAATCACCCCCCACCCCCAGGTGGGATGGCCATGCCAGAATCCTTCTCCTCCATTCTTGTCCCAGGATCTTGAGCACACATGCACACACACCAACATGAGTTTTGTTTGTTTTTTTAGAGAGATTTTTGCTATTGGGTGCATGTGCTTGCTGGAGAGACAGAAAGTGAGAAATCGCCCCCCGAGGGTTGATGGCCACACTGCAATTCCTTCTCCATTCTCCTCTTGGGATTTTGGGCACACATGCACACGCACCGGTGTGAGTTTTAAGCCTCCAGGTCCAGGACTCAAACTGTAGTTGACTACATGGGAGTCCAGCAACTTAACTATTATGCCATCTGGTCCCATCTCAGCATTGTTTTTAAGCCACTGGGTCCAGGACTTGAACAGGGTCGACTACATGGGAGCCCAGTAACATAATCATTGCACCATCTGCTGGTCCCCCTGGTGTGTTGTTCAAGCCTCTGGGTCTGGGACTCAAACCATGTATTCGGTCATGTGGGATCCAGTTGTGTTAACCACCATGTCACTGGCTAGCCCGATCTTTTTAACCTTTTAAGAAGACTATGATATTAGAAATAGTGCAGTGTACACCCAGATAACTAGCTGTTAGGGGAGGGGGGAACAGGACATCTCTAAGCTTCTAAAGGCCCTTCAGTTCCTCACAGCCACTGTGCTGACTCCTCAGAGATGAGCCGGTTTGTGGAAGCATATGGGGTTGAACATCTTCTGAACATCTTCTGTGGCCTCTCTCCCTCTGTGCACACCCTGTGGACACCTTCCAGTTTACGTGTTCTCTTGACTTCATTTGGGCCTCCTTTCTTCCTGAGCTCTTACGAACATGGCTGCTGCAGTGGGCAACACTGTACGTGGCTTTTAATGAGAGGCTAAGAAGGTTTTGGCAGAACGTGGCATGATCTGATTCCCATTTCAAAAATTCTGCATGAGGAATAGATGGGCAGAAACTGGATGGGAAGCTGAAGGCGAGGGTCCCTGTGCACCAGGCCGAGGAACCACGAGGTCTTCTCCATTGTTCTTTGCAATCACTATGGTTCCTCCATTCATTTCTTGAGGTTCTGTAACACATTACCACGAACTTGGTGGCTGAAAACAAAAATGTATTTTTTTACAATTCTGGAGGCCAGGAAGAGAGGAACTGTTGTTTTATTGTTGTTTTGTTTTGAAGAGGTTTATGCTATAGGGCACGTGTGCTCACCAGAAAGACAGAGAAACAGAGATACAGAAAGCAAAAGGTCAACCCCCAGGGGCGATGGTCAGGTCACAATCCCTTCTCCTCCATCCTCCTCTTGGGATCTTGGGCATGCACGCACACATGCCCAGCATGACTTTAAGCCACCAGGTCCAGAACTCAAACTTCAGTTGACTACATGGGAGTCCAGTGACATAGCCATTCCTCCAACTGCTGGTCCCAAACTTTTCCTTTTTTAAATTATTTTATATAACTTTATTTATTCACTTACTTATTTTAATTTGACCAGAATGGGGGAGAGAGAGAGAAAGTTAGAGAGCAAGCCACCAGGTCTGGGATTTGAACTGTGGTCGGCCATGTGGGAGTTCAGCACCCTCAACCACCATACCACCTGCTGGCCCCAGAGAGGATCTTTTCTTGCATCTTCCAGTTTGTGGAGGATCCAGGTGTTCCTGGCAATGTGGCTGACTCACTCAACCAACATCTTCAGATCTGTTCTGACTTCATCTTGCCTGTCCCTCTGTGTGCTGCTGCTCAGGACGGAGTTGTGCTTCCCCAAGACTCATACGTTGAAGACCTAACCCCCACTGTGATGGATTTGGATATGAGGTTCTGGGGAGATAAGTGGGGTTAGACAAGGTCATGAGCCTGGAGCCCCCATGGTGGGCTCATGCCCTTATAAAAGGAGACATCAGAGAGCTCTCACCACCACTCCCCACGAAAAGCCAAGAAGAAAGTCCTCAGAATGAACCTACCTGACTGGCATCTTGATTTTGGACTTCTCCCTCCACAACTGTGAGAAAGTTCTTCTGTCCAAGCTACCCAGTATATGCTATTCGCTTCTCTGTCTCTCTTTCATAAAAATGCATGTTAATTTTCAGTCAGGTTCACCATACAATTCAGGATCATTCCCTCATTAAAAATCCTTACTCAGAATTGCAGAGACCCTTTTTTCTAATAAGGCAACACTCCCAGGTGCCAACCATTTGGATGTATATTCTAATTTGGGGGTCATTCTCAATTTATCGTAATTCCCATTTCACAGATGGGAAATCCAATTCCCAGATAATAGGAGGGTTATCCAGAGCCCCACAGCCTCTGTGGGTTTGTCCCAGTCCCAGACATCTCTTCTGTCTGTTGCCCTCTCAAAGGAACCTGTTGCTTCCAGGAGAGGAGGGAAGGGAAGGAACAGGGGCGAGCCAGAGCTGGAGCCGTCGCTTTCCCTGCTGAGAGGAACCAGGGCTGCAGCAGAAATGACGGAGCCCAGGACTACACAGGGAAAGCTCCCAGCGAGCGGGAAACACCTCGTGATGCTGCAAGGACGTGCCAAAAGGTCGCAGAGGTCAAATCTGCTCACGTAGCGCCGAATGAAAAGATTGGTGGCTGTGGATGACGACACACACAGAATCCACAGTACCCACGAGTCCTTAAGGCTTCTTAGAAAAAGAGCCAGAGAAATAAGCCCATCTGTCACCATATGATGCTGCTTTAAAGCTGGCCCCTCACTCAGAGCTTGGCATTGACTCTGTCTGCCAAGGGGAGCTGTGTTTCAGGGAGGGGAACACATGGCCCCAGTTCTCGCTTACAGAAGAATGCCTGCTGGTAATTAAATGCTAAAAATTGAAAAACAACATTTTCCAGTTGGTAATAAAACCCTTGCACAGGGGCCAGCAGGCAGCGTGGTGATTAAGGGCACTGACTCCCACGTGGCTGACTGTGGTTCGAGTTTCAGACCTGGCAGCTGGCTTTCTCACTTTCCTTCTCTTTCTCTCATGCTCTACCCCTCTCTAGTCAAATTAAAATAAATAAATAAAGTTAAATAAAATAATTCTTTAAAAAAATCCTTGCACGGGTTTCTGTTTACAGGAGGTATGTGAAGGACGTGGTATCAATATAACTGCAGGGGTGCGAGTGTCCCATGAATGTGCAGGGGACAGTCAGCATGTCAGTCCAACATAGAAATAACATGTAACACCCACATGCCTTATATATTTCATGACACATAAATTATACTTTGACATGCATAACATATACATGTGTGTATATATATATATATGTGTGTGTGTGTGTGTGTGTGTGTATATATATATATATGTATATATATGTATATATATACATATATATATATATACTTTTTTTTTTTTTTTTTGGAGAGGTTTTTGCTGTAGGGTGTATGCACTCACCAGAAAGACAGAGAGACAGAGAGACAGAAAGCAAGAAATCACCCCCCGGGGGGGATGACCACGCCACAATCCTTTCTCCATTCTCCTCTGGATCTTGGGCACTCATGCACACACGCCCGGCGTGAGTTTAAGCCACTGGGTCCGGGACTTGAACCACTCAACTACATGGGAGTCCAGCGAGATAGCCATTACGCCAACTGCTGGCCCCTTTTTTTTGAAAGATCCATTTGTTATTATTTTTTTAATTTGACCAGAAAGAAACAGAGAGAGACAAAGAAAGGGAAAGCAAGAAAGCAAGCCTCTAGGTCTGGGACTCAAACTGCAGTTGGCCATGTGGAAATCAAGCGCCTTTAACCACCATGCCACCTGCTGACCCCAAATAAATACATTTTTAAACATTATTTTTTAGGGATCAGCAGTTGGCATAATGGCTATCTTGCTGGACTCCCATGTAGTCAACCACAGTTCGAGTCCCAGACCTTGTGGCTTAAACTCACATCCGGTGTGTGCGTGCCCAAGATCCCGAAAGGAGAATGGAGGAGAAGAGATTTCTGCATGGCCATCCCCTGGGGAGTGATTTCTCGCTTTCTGTCTCTCTGTCTTTCTGGCAAGCGCCCATGCTCTATAGCAAAAATCTCTCTCTAAAAAAATTATTTTTTTAAATAATTATTTTATTTACCATTTATTTATATATTTATTTGACCAGAGAGGGACAGAGTGAGAGAGAGAGAGGGAAAGTGAGAAATCAAGCCACCAGGTCTGGGACCCAAACCGCGGTCGGCCATGCAGAAGTCCAGTGTCCCTAATCACACCACCTGCCAGCCCTTTTTTGAGAATTATTTTATTGAACTTTATTTTATTTATTTATTTTAATTTGATCAGAGAGAGAGAGGGAAAGTGAGAAACCAAGTCACCAGGTCCACGACTCAAGCTGAGGAAGGCCATCTGGGAGTTCAGTGCCCTTAATCACCATGCCACCTGCCAGCCCCTAAATAAGTAAATTTTTAGAAAAGGGACAAGCAGGTGGCATGGTGGTTAAGGTGCTGAACTACCATTCCCATGACCAACTGTAGTTTGAGTCACGGCTTGCTTTCTCTGTTTCCCTTTCTCTCTGTCTGTCTCTCTCTGGTCCAATTAAAAAAATAATAACAAATAAAATTAAATAAATAAATAAATATTAAAAATTAGTTTAAAAAAGTGTAGCAGTTTATCAAACAGTTTCACAAAGATTTTTCACATGATCCAGCAATTCTCTTGCTAGATATATACCCAAATATACCCGTAAGGAATTTAAAAAAGGGTATTGAAACAGATCCTTATGCAGAAATGTTCATAGAACACTTTCATAATAACTAAAAAGCACAACCAACCCCGTGGCCATCAACTAAAGTGTGGATAAATGTGGTATATCCATGCAATGGAGTTCATTTGTGTGTGTGTGTGTGTGTGTGTGTGTGTGTGTGTTTAATAATTTGCTATAAGGCGCTTGAGCTGGTCAGAGAGAGAGAGAGAAAGAGAGAGAGGGAGAAAACCTGAGAAAGCATCCCCCATGGAGAACGACCGCACCACAATCCCTTCTCCAGTCCTTCCTCTCATATTCTCAGGCATCCAGCATGTTTTTCAAGCCACTGAGTCTGAGATTCAAACCATGCAATCGGCCATGTGGGATCCCAGCCCCCTCAACCACAATGCCACAGGCTGATCCAGGGTCTTTTTTTTTTTTTTTAATTTTAGGTTTTTTTCCATAGGACGCATACACTTGCTAGAGAGAGACAGAGAGCAAAAAATCGCTCCCCAGAGGGGATAGCCACACTAAAGCCCTTCTCCTTCAGTCTCCCCTCTGGATTTTGGGCAATGACACACACACAAATCCAGCGTGATTTCTCAAGCCACTAGGTCCGGGACTCATCCACAATTGGTCATGTGGGATTCCAGACCCCTAAACACCATGCCACCTGCTGCCCCCCCCCCCCCAGAGGAGGACCAGAGGGTTGTTTTTCCCCAGAGGGTACATGAATATGCAGGAGTAACAGAGAGAGAAAAACAGAGAGAAAACACCCCCAGCGGGGCTTGGTCATGCTGCAATCCTTTTTCTTCCAATTCTCCATCTGGCTAAGATCCTGGACAAGGAGCATGTGCCTGATACATGTACAATAATGTCTCATTCAGGCGTGAAAAGGATATACTAACACCTGCTACAGCACGACTGAACCTTGGAAACATTATGCTAAGTGAAAGAAGTCAGACCTGGAAGACCATACTGTTAGTTACATTTATGTGAAATATCCTGAATATACGAATTAACAGAGATAAGAAATAAGTTAATTGTTGCTGGGGATGGAGAAAAGAAGGAATGATTTTTTCTTTTTTCTTTTTCTTTTTCTTTTTTGAGAGAGATTTGCATATACTCACAAAAGAGACAGAGACAGAGACAGAGAGACAGAAAGTAAGAAATTACCTTCCATGGGAGATGGCCATGCCGCAATCCCTTCTCCTCCATTCTCCTCTCAGGATCTTGGGCACGCGCACACACACGCACCCGGCGTGAGTTTTTAAGCCACCGGGTCTGGGACTCGAACCGCGGTTGACTACATGGGAGTGCAGCGACATAGTCATTACGCTAACTGCTGGTCCCTCCTCCTGGGATCTTTACTTATTTTTTTTTTTGGGAGGGGAGAGATTTTCACTATAGGGCGCATGCGCTTGCCAGACAGACAGAGAGAGACATTAGAGACAGAAAGCAAGAAATCACCCCCCAGGGGGGATGTCCACGCCGCAATCCCTTCTCTTCCATTCTCCTCTCGGGATCTTGGGCACGCACGCACACGCGCCCGGCGTGAGTTTTAAGCCACCGGGTCTGGGACGCGAACTGCGGTCGACTATGTGGGAGTCCAGCGACATAGCCATTACGCTAACTGCTGGTTCCCTCCTCCTGGGATCTTGAGCGCACACACACACGTGTCAGATGTGAGTCTGAAGCCACCGGGTCCAGGACTCAATCTGCAGTCAACCATGTGGGAGTCTAGTGACATAACCTCTATGCCATCTGCTGGTCCTGGAATGGGTTTTTATTTTGGAGCAAGGAAAATATTTTAGAGTTAAATGATGGCAGTGGTTACACTGACTATACTAAAACTGACTATACTAAAAGCCACCGGAGAGTTTACTTTAAAATGATGATGGGGCCGGCAGGTGGCGTGGTGGTTGGAGGCGCTGGATTCCCACATGACTGACAGCAGTTCGAGTCCCAGACCTGGTGGCCTGCTTTCTTGAGACAGATAGATAGATAGATAGATAGATAGATAAATAAATAAAATACCGATTATTGGGACCAGCAGATGGTATAATTATTACGTTGCTGGACTCCCATGTAGTCTACCATGGTTTGAGTCCCAGACATGGCAACTTAAAACTCACACTGGGCATGTGTGTTTGCGTGTTCAAGATCCTGCAAGAAACTGGAGAAGGGATTGTAGAGTGGCCATCCTCCCTAGAGGGTGCTTTCTTGTCTTGTGTCTCTCTGTTTCTCTCTGTCTTCTGGTGATTACACACGCCCCATAGCAAAAAATTTCTGTTAAAAACAAAATGATTACCGTGGACAGTCATGTGGTGTGGTGTTTAGGGTGGCTAGCTGTGCGGTTTGCATATTTGATCCGGTGGCTTCAAAAACACAACGGGTGGGGGGGAACCAGCAGTTAGCGTAATGGCTATGTCACTGGACTCCCACGTAGTCGACCGCGGTTCAAGTCCCGGACCTGGTGGTTTAAAACTCACGCCAGGCGCGTGTGCGTGCGTGCCCAAGATCCCGAAAGGAGAATGGAGGAGAAGGGATTGCGGCATGGCCATCCCCCCAGGGGGGTGATTTCTCGCTTTCTGTCTCTATGTCTCTCTCTGTCTGTCTGGCGATCGCACGCGCCCTATAGCGAAAACCTCTCAAAAAAAACAAACAAACAAACAAACAATGGGTGGAGCCAGAAGCTGGCATGGTGGTTGAGGTGCTGAATTCTACATGGTCAATCATGGTGGGAGTCTAGAACCTGACAGCTTGTTTTCACTTCCCTCTCTCTCTCTCTGTGTCTTTCTCTGGTGAGCATACATGTCCAATAGCAAATTTAAAAATAATAATGGGACCAGCAGTTAGCATAATGACTATATCACTGTACTCCCACGTAGTCGACCGCGGTTTGCATCCCGGACCCGGTGGCTTAAACTCATGCCGGGCGTGTGTGTGTGCATGCTCAAGATCCCGAGAGGAGAATGGAGGAGAAAGGATTGTGGTGTGGTCATCCCCCCGGGGGGGTGATTTCTCGCTTTCTGTCTCTCTGTCTCTCTCTCTCTGTCTGGCGAGCGCACGCGCCCTATAGCAAAAACCTCTAAAAAAAATAATAATAATACACGAAGTTTTAAAAATCATTTTTTAGAATTATTTATTTTACTTTATTTGCCATTATTATAATTTTTAAAATAATTATTTTGTTTAACTTTATTTATTTATTTATTTTAATTTGATTGACCAGAGAGGAACAGAGTGAGAGAGGAGAGAGAGATGGAAAGTGAGAAAGCAAACTACTAGGTCTGGAACTTGAACCACAGCCAGCCATGTGGGAGTCCAGCGCCCTTAACCACCACACCACCTGCCAGCCCCTATAATTTTTTTTTTATTTGCTACAGGATACGCATGCTCATCAGAAAGAGAGAGAAAGAAAGAGAGAGAAAGTAAGAAAGTGAGCTACTAGGTCCAGGATTAGAACCATGGTCAGCCATGTGGGAGTCCAGCACCCAAACCACCATGCTACCTGCCAGTCCCCCCAAAACATTCTTTTTTAATAAAAGAATTATTTTATTCAATTTTTATTTATTCATTCATTTTATTTTATTTTCTTAATTTTTTTGGAAAGGTTTTTGCTGTAGGGCACATGCGCTCATCAGAAAGACAGAGAGAGACAGAAAGACAGAAAGCGAGAAATCACTCCCAAGGGGGATGGCCACACCATAATCCCTTCTCCTCCATTCTCCTCTTAGGATCTTGGACACTCACGCACATGTGCCCTGCATGAGTTTAAGCCACCAGGTCCAGGACTCGAACCATGGTCGACTACATGGGAGTTCAGTGACATAGCCATTACGCCAACTGCTGGTCCCTCATTAATTTATTTTAATTTGATTGGAGAGAGACACAGGGGTGGGGAGAGAGGAAAGTGAGAAGGCAAGCCACCAAGTTTGGGACTTGAACCATGGTCCGCCATGTGGGAGTGTCCAGTGTCTTAACCACCATGCCACCTGCTGGTCCAACCAAAATCATTCTTTAAAAACAAAACAAAATAAACACAATGGGCATGTGTGCATGAATGTCCAAAATCCCAAGAGCAGAGTGGAAGAGAAGGAACTGTGGTATAGCCATCACTCCTGGAAAGTGATTTATTTCTTTCTTTTATTAAATTATTAAATTTAATTAATTAATTAATTATTTTTTAATCTGACCGGAGAGGGACAGAGTGAGAGAGAGAGGAAGACAGGGAAAGTGAGAAAGCAAACCACCAGGTTTGGGACTTGAACCACAGTTGGCCATGTGGGAGTCAACCACCATGCTACCTACTGGTCCCTGGAAAGTGATTTCTCACTTTCTCTGTCTCTCTCCCCTTCTCTCTCCAGTGAGTGCACATATCCTATAGCAAGCTAAAAATAAAGTAAAATAAAAGAATGAGTTTCTGTTTGTTTGTTTTGTTTGTTTTTTGCTACAGGGCACATGTACTTGCTAGAGAGACAGAAAGCAAGAAATCAACTCCCTGTGGGGTGGGCACACCACAAGGCCTTCTCCTCCATTCTCTTCTCAGGATCTTGGGCAAGTAGGCACATGCATCCAGCATGAGTTTCAAGCTACCAGGTCTGGGACTCAAACCATGGTTGACTACATGGGAGTCCAGTGACATAACCATTGTGCCATCTGCTGGTCTCTGAGTATTATTTTTTTAAAGTTTTCCTATAGTGTGCATGTCCTTGCTGGAGAGGGGGAAGACAGAAAGAGAGACAAAAAAAAGTAAGAAAGCACTCCTGTAGAGGATGTTCATGCTGCAGCCTCTTCTCTTCCATCTCTCCCTCCGTTGGGGAAACTTGGGCAAGCACTCACATAGCCCTTGTGTTTCTCAAGTGCTGGGTCCAAGACTCAAACCCACCAGCCAGCCCTGTGGTACCCACCTGTCTTAACCACCACATTGTCAATGGAAATAGCCAGCTCTGTGAAAACGATAGTTAATGTAGTTCTTCCTCTTTAATTACTATTTTTTTTTTTTTGGAGAGGTTTTTCTCTATAGGGCGCGTGCGCTCGCCAGACAGACAGAGAGAGACATAGAGACAGAAAGCGAGAAATCACCCCCCAAGGGGGGATGGTCATGCTGCAATCCCTTCTCCTCCATTCTCCTCTCGGGATCTTGGGCACGCACGCACACGCGCCCAGCGTGAGTTTTAAGCCACCGGGTCCAGGACTTGAACCACGGTCTACTACGTGGGACTCCAGCGACATAGCCATTACGCCAACTGCTGGTCCCGTTTAATTACTAATTTTTCTAGGGAGATTTTTGCTATAAGGCCTGTATACTCACCAGAGAGAGACAGACAGAAAGTGAGAAATAATCCCCTGGTGGGGCTACACTGCAATCCCTTCCCCTCCATTCTCCTCTTGGAATTTCGGCCACATACACACATGCGCCCGGCATGAATTTCAAGCTGGGGACTTGAACTTTGGTTGACTACATGGGAATCCAGCAACATAACCACTATGCCATCTGCTGATCCCAACATGGTTTATCTCTAAGCATGAGTGTGTGTGACTAGGTCCTGAGAAAAGGCAAACATGATTTCCTTGGGGTGATTAGGCACAGGGATTCCTTTTCTTTGATTTTGAGAGTGAGAGACAAAGTTCAGAATTTACTGAAAAGAGTTCTTTTGGGGCCAGTAGGTAGTGTGGTGGTTGTGGCACTGGACTCCCACATGGCCAATGGTGGTTCAAGTCCTAGACCTAGTGACTTGCTTTCTCACTGTCTCTCTCATTCTCTCTCTCTCTCTCTCTCTGGTGAATTAAAAAATAATAATAATAGGAGGGCCAGCAGGTAGTATAGTGGTTAAGGCACCAGACACTCCCACATGGCCAACCATCGTTCGAGCCCCATACCTGGTGGCTTGCTTTCTCACTTTCTCTTTCTCTCTCTAGTCGAATTAAAATGAATGAATAAATAAATAAAAATTAAATAATTCTTAAAAGAAAAAGAAAAAAATAATTGGGCCGGCAGGTGGCATGGTGGTTAAGGTCGCTGGACTCCACATGGCCGATGGGATTTCAAGTCCCAGTCCTGGTGGCTTGCTTTCTTACTTTCTCCTCTCTCTCTCTTGCTCTGTCCCTCTCTGGTCAAATTAAATAAATAAATAAACCTAAATAAAATAATTTTGGGGGGGGGGGGACCAGCAATTGACGTAATGGCTATGTTGCTGGACTCCCATGTAGTCAACCGCAGTTTGAGTCCTAGACCCGGTGACTTAAACTCAAGCCGGGCACGTGTGCATGCATGCCCAGGATCCCAAGAGGAGAATGAAGGAGAAGGGATTGAGGTGTGGCCATCCCCCCACGGGGTGATTTTTTGCTTTCTTGTCTCTTTGTCTCTGTCTTTCTGGAGAGCACACGTACCCTATAGTAAAAACCTCTCAAAACAAACAAACAAACAATTCTTAGATTGGTGATTGGAAAAGAAGGTCTGTGTTTCAGGAAGGCATCAGCAAGGAGTGTACTTTTTTTTTAAAGAATTATTTTTATTTAACTTTATTTATTATTATTATCATTATTATTTTCCAGGTTGACCCAAGAGAGACAGAAAGAAAGAGAGAGGCAGTGAGCAAGCAAGCTACTAGGTCCAAGACTTGAACCATGGTCAGCCATGTGGGAGTCCAGCACCTTTAACCACCATGCCACTTGCCGGCCCCAGCAAAGAGTGTACTTTAACAGAAATAAAAGAGCTTGTATAAGTCACAAAATACCATTCCAAGGACAGGATGCTGGAAGAGCCCTGTTATCAATGAGTCAAAATGGTCTGTTAATGAGATCAGCAGGTGGTGTAGTGGTCCCACATGGCCGACTGCAGTTTGAGTCCCCAGTCTGGAGGCTTGCTTTCTTGCGTTCTACCTCTCTCTCTCTCTCTCTCTCTCGCTAACTCACTCTGTCCCTCTGTGGTCAAATGAAAAAGAAAGGGGACCAGCAGTTAGCATAATGGCTATGTTGCTGGACTCCCATGTAGTCAACTGTGGTTCGAATCCTGGACCCGGTGGCTTAAACTCACGCCAGGTGTGTGTGTGTGTGCCCAAGATCCCGAGAGAAAAATGGAGGAGAAGGGATTGTGGCATGGCCATTCCCCCTGGGGGGGGTGATTTCTCACTTTCTGTCTCTCTCTGTCTTTCTGGCAAGTGCACACATCCTATAGCAAAAAAACCTCTCAAAGAAAAAAAAAAAGAAAGAAAATTAAATATTTTTTTTTTTGGAGAGGTTTTTCCTAAAGGGCATGTGCGCTCGCCAGACAGACAGAGACAGAGACAGAAAGCAAGAAATCACCCCCTAGGGGGATGGCCACGCCGCAATCCCTTCTCCTCCATTCTCCTCTCGGGATCTTGGGCACGCAGGCACACACGCCCGGCGTGAGTTTAAGCCACCGGGTCCGGGACTCGAACCATGGTCGACTACGTGGGAGTCCAGTGACATAGCCATTATGCTAACTGCTGGTCCCATGAAATATTTAAAAAAAAAAAAAAAGGTCTATTAATGATTGTGGGCGTAACTCACCCATCACAAAGATACTATGCCAGGGATAGAACGTAAGAAGAGTTCTGTTGTCAGCTGGGCCAAAAGGGTCTGTTACTGTCTGTGGGTACTGGGACCAGCAGTTGGTGTAATGGCTGTCACTGGACTCCCATGTAGTCGACCATGGGGGCAATTCCTCACATTCTGTCTCACTGGCTCTTTCAGGTGAACACATGTATCATATGACAAAAACCTTAAATCAAAAAATAAAAAAGAGATAGAGACACCCTCAACAAGGTCTCATCAGACCGCAATCCCTTTTCCCAGGCCTTATTATTATTATTATTATTATTTTTATTTTATTTTTTTTTTTTTGGAGAGGTTTTTCGCTATAGGGCGCGTGCGCTCGCCAGACAGACAGAGAGAGACATAGAGACAGAAAGCGAGAAATCACCCCCCAGGGGGGATGGTCACGCCGCAATCCCTTCTCCTCCATTCTCCTCTCGGGATCTTGGGCACGCACGCACACGCGCCCGGCGTGAGTTGTAAGCCACCGGGTCCGAGACGCGAACCGCGGTCGACTACGTGGGAGTCCAGCGACATAGCCATTACGCTAACTGCTGGTTCCCTTTATTTTTATTTTTATTCTTTTTTTCTTTTTTTTGGAGAGGTTTTTGCTATAGGGCGCATGTGTTCACCAGAAAGACAGAGAGACAGAAAGCAAGAAATCACCCCCCAGGGGGGATGGCCACACCGCATTCCCTTCTCCTCCATTCTACTCTAGGGGTCTTGGGCACACACGCACACGCTCCCGGCATGAGTTTAAGCCACCGGGTCTGGGACCTGAACTGTGGCCGACTACATGGGAGTCCAGTGACACAGCCATTACGCTAACTGCTGGTCCCTTTTTGAGAGATTTTTGCTATAGGGCGTGTGTGCTCGCTGGAGAGAGACAAAGAGACAGAAAATGAGAAATCGCCCCCCAGAGGGGATGGCCAAGTCACAATCCCTTCTTCATTGTCCTCTCAGGATTCTGGGCATGCTCACACAGGTGCCTGGCATGAGTTTTAAGTCACCGGGTCTGGGACTTGAACCACAGTCAAGTGGGAGCCCATTACGCCACCTCCTGGTCCCTTCCAGGCCTTTCAACTCATCAGGATCTTGAACATATACACACACATCTGGTGTGTTGTGTGTGTGTGTGTGTGTGTGTGTTAGTTTTATTTATTTATTTTTAAGAATTATTTATTTTTATTTATTCATTCACTCATTTTAATTTGGCCACAGAGAGGCAGAGAGAGAGAGAAAGCGAGAAAGCAAGCCACCAGGTCTAGGACTCGAACTGAGGTAGGCCATGTGGGAGGGCCCAGCGCCTTAACCATCATGCCACCTGCTGGCCCCTAGTTTTATTTATTTCTGTGAGAGAGAGAGAGAGAGAGATTGGTTCACTCCCAACAGGGTCTTCATGCTGCAGTTCACCCAGCGTCAGCCTGCCTGGGTCAGCGTGCTAGGGGAGATCCCAGGATGTGCACCCAGGGCTTCTCCCACGTGGCCCACCAGGTCCGGCCTCCTGTGCGTCCAATCGTGTGTCACCTCTGCTTCACCACCTGGCACCCCCCACCCCCCACGTTTCAAAATGACCCCGGGATCCAGACCGACAGGCAGCTGCCCGCACTCCAGCCTGGTTTGCTGGTTAGGCTCTAACATCTGAAGGTGCCGCCCAGGACTGAGGCACTGGGACCCTGGAGAGGTGACTGTGGTCGTCGCAACACTGTGATTATTTCAGTTAGTTCTCTAGAGTTTTTCCCAGTCCCTGGTGCAAAAGGCGGCTGGGGAGCCAGCAGGTGGCAGGGCGGAGGCGCTGGACTCGCACTCGGCCGACTGTGGTTGAGTCCCAGACGGGCAGCTTGCTTTCTTGTTTTCTCTGTTTCTCTGGTGAGCACATGTACACCATAGCAAATTAAAAAATAATAACAATAAATAAAATTAAATCAATAACTTCCAAACAAAAGGGCTGGCTGGCAGAAGGGACTTAGTCTTTTACATGTGAAAGCGCATTAAACCTTTGTCTCATGCAAATCTCTCTCATCCACACCCTCCTTTGCTGAGGAGCCTCATCCCGGCCTAGATACTGTTACTGTTTTGGTAAATCCTGAAGGCACTCACTGGTCCCACTCACTGTTTCCACCTCTGGGGCCCCACCAGGGCTTGGGGCTGGGCACCAGCTTTGGCCACCTCCCTAAACTGTAGCCTCAGAGGAATTTCTAGAATGTAATCAAGACCCTCCCACTGTCCATCACCACTCTCTGGGGTCCCATTTCCCCTCTGGCCTTACTGAGAACCTCTAGACCTCCAATCCCACTTGCTTGTGCTGGGAGACATTTCTGTGAGGACACGTTCTGTGTCTGCCCCTGGAAGGTCTCGGCAGGCTGACTGTGTGCTTGGATCTTGAGATCTGCAGCCCCCCCAGACAGACAGACAGATACACACACACCTGTTTAGTGCAGTCAGCAGCAAACAGGAAATGGGGATCTGAGCGTTGGCCTTTAGCCCTGGACAGCGGCCACTGTCAGGGTTCCAAGTAAGACTCCAGATGGAGACGAGGTGCCCCTCAGACCTGCAGCAGAGGTATTCCCGCCCACCCGAGCAGCGAGGAGAGCGAGCCAGGAGCGCAGTGTGGGCGGCAGGGTCGGCCAGGAGCCCTTGTGACCTTGTGGTCTATGCATGGTGGCTGCCAGGAAAGCAGGGCTCCGCCCAGAGGGTTCTGGCCAGCAGTCATTGTAACCATCTCCTTGTCCTCTGAGGGGACATTACCTAAAGGCCATTCAGGGGCCAATCTAACAGCCAACACAGAGAGAGACCCTGGGGAGGGAAGTTGGGGCCACGACAGAGCTGGTGAGGTAGGAGACAGGGACCCTAAAAATATACTTAGGGTATGGACCCAAGATGGAGTCGTGAAATGGCTAAGTTTTGAGATGGACAGTGATGGCTCCTGGTGACTGACCTGGGCAGCATGGCATGACCTAGACCCAAAACAAAGGCTTTTTACAGGGCCCACCACCTTCTAGGAAGAAGATTATGGTTTTCATGGTCAAAAGCTTCTAGACAAAGAATCTCCCGCCCTTGATGCACTTCAAAATTAGGAGCATAGTTGGAGCCACCCAGCACGCCCCTTCACACCAGGAGAGGAATGCACAGGTCCCACCTAGAACCTAAGACTGGACAAAGCCCTTCCTGACCCAAATAAAAACCCCTTGCCACAGTTCTTCACTGGCGACCCATTTTGCGAGACCCCCTCCCTTCTTAGGAGGTGTTTTTTTCCTTCCCTCTTCTTCAATAAACTCCCCGATTTGTCAATAACCCCTGCTTTGCTTTACCTACTCTGTGTCCACAGCTCAGTTCTTCCTGAGCATGAGACAAGAACCCGTGTCTCACGGCGAGTGTGGGCCCAATCGCCCCTGCACCCCGCGTTCCTGGTCACTGGGACCTAGTGGCACCAAGGGGGCCCTGGCAGAGCTGCCTGTTCTCTGCCCCAGGTGGTCAGAGGGGTCCAGCCTCACCTCGACTTCTCCGTACACGTCGGGGGCCACCAGGGATGCCTGCCCTTCTTATCTTGAGCCTGGTCTGGAATTTTTAATATTTGAAGACCATATCACCCCCTCCCTGTGTCCTCAGCTACAGTAATGTAATTCCTTTAAATGCCGCCACAATAACTGTGCCAAGGTTTTGGGAAGAAGAGCAGCATAAACGTTTCTCGAGGCATCCGGAGGCCACGTCCTCACCTTCCTGGCCTCCTGGGCTGTGCCCTTCACTTCCATCTGGCTCTTACCCTCCGGGCCTTGTCCCTGAAAGCTGAACCACCTGTCTTCTCCCTCCTGCCTGGAACCTGTCTCTTCTGCTCTTCTGTGCTGAGGTCACAGTAGCTGCTGCTGCTGGGCTCCCTGCGCTGGCCACCCCAGCTCCGCTGTCTTCTGTGGGCCCCTGAGAGGGCCAGTGTGCCATGCCTCAGCCCACACTGTGGTCCGCAGCTCAGACCACAGTCCCCTAACCTGCCTCCTCAGAACTCGCTCGCCTTCCCATGCCCGACCCTGGAGCTCAGCTGGGCCTGTTCCAGCCATGGCTTCCCTCTCATCTCCCCTGCGACAGACAGGGGTCAGGACAGCCGCTCCATGGGGAACGAGCTCACACCAAAGGGAAGCACTTGGCAAGAGCGAGGCGATGGGAACACGTGGGATGGAAAACAGATGGTGGCATTTATTGGACTCTATCCTGCAGCAGGGTCACCAGATACATTTGCTTGTTTTCCTTTTTGAAAACAATTATTTGGGACCAGCAGATAGCACAATGGTTATATCATGGGACGCCTGTGTAGTCAACTACAGTTCAAGTCCTGGACCCAGCAGCTTAAAAGTCACGCTGGGCACATGTGCATGCAGGTCCAAAATCCTGAGACAAAAAAAATTTTAAAAAGACAGAGAAAGGGACCAGCAGTTGGCGTAATGGCTATGTCATTGAACTCCCATGTAGTCGACCACAGTTTTTTTCGAGCCAGTTCTGAGGAGGCAGGGTAGGGGACTGTGGTCTGAGCTGCCACCCCACCGCAGTGTGGGGTGAGGCATGGCACACTGGCCCTCTAAAGGGTCCACGGAAGACAGCAGAGCTGGGGTGGCCAGCAAAAACTTCTCTTTTTTGAAAAAAAGACTTATTGTTATTTTATTTGTCATCATTACTATTTTTTTGAGAAGTTTTTGCTATAGGGCACATGCGCTTGCCAGAAAGACAGAGAGACAGACAGAAAGCGAGAAATCACCCCCAAGGGGGGGATGGCCACACCACAATCCCTTCTCTTCCGTTCTCCTCTCGGGATCTTGAGCATGCGCACACACATACACCCAGCGTGAGTTTAAGCCACCGGGTCAGGGACTCCAACTGCGGTTGACTACATGGGAGTCCAGTGACATAGCCATTACGCCAACTGGTGTTTCCTATTATTACTATTTTTAATTTGACCAAAGGGAGAGAGAAAAGGAGAGAGCTAGCCATCATGGCCAGCCACGTGGGAGTCCAACACCTTAACCATTGTACAACCTGCCAGCCCCAAGATGTATTTGTATTCTGTTGCTACTGTAACAAATTAACACAAACTTGGGGCCAGTAGGTGGCACAGTGGCTAAGGGCACTGGACTCCCACATGGCCGACCGTGGTTTGAGTCCTGGATCTGGCAGCTTGCTTTCTCTCTCTCTGATCAAATTTAAATCAATAAAGTTGAATTAAAAAAATTCTTAAAAAAAATTACCAGGGACCAGCAGTTAGCGTAATGGCTATGTCGCTGGACTCCCACGTAGTCGACCGCAGTTCGAGTCCCGGACCCGGCGGCTTAAACTCACGCCGGGCGCGTGTGCGTGCGTGCCCAAGATCCCAGGAGGAGAATGGAGGAGAAGGGATTGCGGCGTGGCCATCCCCCCTGGGGGGTGATTTCCTGCTTTCTATCTCTCTGTCTCTCACTGTCTGTCTGGCGAGCGCACGCGCCCTATAGCAAAAACCTCTCAAAAAAAAAAGAAAAAAAAAAAAAAAATTACCACAAACTCAGTGGCTTAAAACAACACCCACTTGGGCCAGTAGGTGGCGCAGTGGTCAAGGTGTTGGATTCCCACATGGCTGACAGCAGCTTGGGTCCTGGCCCACTGGCTTGAAAATCATAACACCTCGGACTGGCAGGTGGTGCTGTGGTTAGAGTGCTGGACACTCCCACATGGCCAACCACGGTTTGAGTCTCTCACCTAGTGGCTTGCTTTCTCACTTTCCCTCTCTCTCTCTGTGTCTCTCTGGTCAAATTAAAAATAAATGAATTAATACAAGAAGTTAAGTAAGTAATTTAAAAAAATCATAACACATATGAACTGGTAGGTGATATAGTGGTTAGGATGCTGGACTCCCACGTGGTCAACTGCAGTCTGAGTACAGGACCCAGTGGCTGAAACTCATGCCAGGCCTATGTGTACATAGCCTAAAAGTTCAAGAGAAGAATGCAGGAGAGGGGACTGTGGTGTGGCCACTGCCGTGCGCTTGAGGGCAATTTCTTCCTTTCTGTCTCTGTCCAGTGAGCACATGTGCTATAGCAAAAATTTCTCAAAAAAAATCATAACGAATAAATAATGTTTTTTAAGAATTATTTATTTTATTTGTTATTATTATCATTACGCTAACTGCTGGTCCCTTGTTATTATTATCATTAAAAAAATTTTTTTTTTGCTATAAGGTGCATGCACTTGCCAGAAAGACAGAGAGAGACAGGGAGACAGAAAGCAAGAAATCACCCCTAGGGGGGATGGCCACGCCGCAATCCCTTCTCCTCCATTCTCCTCTTGGGATCTTGGGCATGCGCACTTGCCTGGCATGAGTTTAAGCCACTGGGTCTGGGACTCGAACCGTGGTTGACTACATGGGAGTCCAGCGGCATAGCCATTATGCTAACTGCTGGTCCCTATTATAATCATTATTTTTAATTTGATCAGAGAGAGAGAAAGGGAAAGTGAGAAAGCAAGCTGCCAGGTCTGGGGCTCAAACCATGGTTGGCCTTGTGAGAGTCTAGCACCTTAACCACCATGCTACCTGCTGCAGGTTTTTTTTTTTTTTTTTTTTTTTGAGAGAGATTTTTGTAATAAGGTGTGTGCTTGCCAGAGAGAGAGACAGAAAGCAAGCAATCACCCCCCAAGGCGGGGTGAACGCACAGCAATCCCTTCTCCTCTATTCTCCTCTCAGGATTTTGAGCACGCATGTACGTGCTCACAGCTTGAGCTTGAGTTTTAAACCTCTGGGTCTGGGACTAGAACCATGGTTAATTACATGAGAGTCCTGTGATGTAACCATTATGCAATCCACTATTCTCCCCCCTTTTCTTTCTTTTTTTTTTTTTTTTTTTGGAGGTTTTTGCTATAGGGCGCGTGCGCTCACCAGACAGACAGAGAGAGACAGAGAGACAGAAAGCGAGAAATCACCCCCCGGGGGGATGGCCATGCCGCAATCCCTTCTCCTCCATTCTCCTCTCGGGATCTTGGGCACGCACGCACACACGCCCGGCGTGAGTTTTAAGCCACCGGGTCCAGGACGCGAACCGTGGTCAACTACGTGGGAGTCTAGCAACATAGCCATTACACTAGCTGCTGGTTCCCCTCTCCCCCCCTTTTCTAAAAAAAATATTTAACACTGATGAATTGGGGCCAGCAAGTGGTATAGTGGTGGTTAAGGCACTGGTTTCCCACATGGCTGACTATGGTTCGGGTCCTAAACCTGGCAGATTGCTGTCTCACTTTCCTTCTCTCTCTCACTCTCTGCCTCTGGTGAATGCATGTATCCTATAGCAAACTAAAATAAGAATAACAATAACAAAAAATAACATTAAACAAATAAGTCTAAAAATGTAATAAATTTTACATTAAATTTACTTCACATGTTTTTTTTTTTTTTTTAAGATTTTGTTGGAGCAGCAGTTAGCGTAATGGCTATGTCGCTGGACTCCCACATAGTCGACAGTGGTTCAAGTCCCGGACCCAGTGGCTTAAACTCACGCCGGGCGCGTGTGCGTGCGTGCCCAAGATCCCAAGAGAATGGAGGAGAAAGGATTGCGGCGTGGCCATCCCCCCTGGGGGATGATTTCTCGCTTTCTGTCTCTCTGTCTCTCTGGCGAGCGCACGCGCCCTATAGCAAAAATCTCTCCAAAAAAAAAATTATTTTGTTTAACTTTATTTACTTATTTTGAGGGAGACAGAGTGTGTGTGTGTGTGTGTGAGAGAGAAAGCAAGCCACCAGGTCCAGGACTTAAACCACGGTTGGTCATGTGGAAGTCCAGGACCCTTAACCACTATGCCACCTGTCAACCTCCCCCTTTTATTAAAAAAAAAAAAAAATATATATATATATATATATAGAATTATTTTATTTAACTTTATTTATTATTATATCATTATTATTTTTCAATTTGATCAGAGAGAGACAGAGAGAGAGAGGAAGTGAGAAAGCAAGTCACCAGGTCCGAGACTTGAACCGTGGTCAGCCATGTGGGAGTCCAGCGCCTTTAACCACCACACCACTTGCCAGCCCCTAAAAAAATATTTTTACTTTATTTATTTATTTATTTATTTATTTAATTTTGACCAGAGAGGGACAGCACGAGAGCGAGAGAAAGTAAGCTGCCCAGTCCAGGATTTGAATCATGGTTGGCCATGTGGGAGTCCAGCACCCTTAACTACCACGCCACCTGCAGGCCCTGAG
Organism: Tupaia tana; assembly: GCA_026018925.1. Lineage (NCBI taxonomy): Eukaryota > Metazoa > Chordata > Mammalia > Scandentia > Tupaiidae > Tupaia > Tupaia tana. The sequence goes on along the minus strand of JAKSZU010000018.1, from coordinate 70,083,301 downwards.
CCCCCCTTTTTAAGAGATTTTTGCTATAGGGCGTGTGCGCTCACCAGAGAGACAAAAACAGAAAGTGAGAAATCACCACCCAGGGGAGGTGGTCACATTGCAATGCCCTCTCCTCCATTCTCCTCTTGGGATTTTGGGTAGCCAAATGCCCCAATGGACTACATGGGAGTCCAGCGACATAGCCGTTATGTCAACTGCTGGTCCCCACACCTTTTTTTAAATAATTATTTTATTTATCTTTATTTATTTATTTAAATTTGACGAGAGAGGGACAGAGTGAGAGAGCGAGCGAGAAAGTGAGAAGGCAAGCCGCCAGGTCTGGGACTTGAACCACAGTCACCCATGTGGGAGTTCAGCATTCTTACCTACCGCCACCTGCCAGCTGGATGAAATGCTGGGGGAAGCCCCATCTCAAGGCTTCTAGAACCTTTCTCCTCCTTCAAGGGTCTTGTCTTCCTCTTCTGACCCTTGTGATTACCTTGGATCTCCCGCCAAGAAACCAGGATCATCTATTGACGGTCGGCTGGTCAAAGCCTCTCTCATCATATATTGTGCTAGTCAGCGAGATCGCCAGTCTCGCTTTCCAGGTTCTGGGAGTCTCCGAGGGGCACTTGTAGAATTCTGCCCTCCTCACAACCAGGCCGACTTGCCATGTCCAGAATCCTACACCCCAGGGTAGGTGAAGAGGCTGTTCGATCCGGCCTGGCGTGGAACCGAGGGCCAAGGCGGAGGACAAGATGAACAGCACCTTCACAAAGCCTGTGCCAGAGACGGGCCTGGAGTTGGGGAGGGCTCTGGAAGGGGCACAGCAGGCACAGGAAACTCGATGGCCGGCCTTGAGCCCCGAGGTTGGAGAGAGTCACTGCTCGGAGCGAGTGGGGCTGGCCTGGCCCGGTGGCTCAGGTGCTTTCCTCCTGCATGGCCAGCCTCGGTTCTAGTCCTGGGACCTAACAGCTTGCTTTATCACTCTCCCTCTTTCTCTCTGGTCAAATTAAATAATAATAATAAATTTAAAATTATTTTAAAAAGAGCGGTGGTTGTCAAGGCTGGTGGGAGCAGACCCAGTGGGTCACTGTGAGGGACTCAGAACCCGGACAGTGAGGCCAAGCCACCAGGCGAGGTGTCATGACTCCAAACACCACATCCACAGCTCAGCCCCCAGCGGCTGCGCGGATGTGCAGGCTCACGTCCCGGGCTTCCTCCGGGAGCTCCAGGCCCGGCTGGGCCGCACGCTGCCGCGGGCGCGGGACCATGACACCGCGAGATGTTCCCACGTCCAGGTCCGGCCCCTTCCGCAGCCGCAGCGCCACAGCGGCGCAGAGCCGGCCAGCCCGCCAGCAGCTGGGGCCCGGAGTCTGGGCCGCCCTGCCCACAGCCCCGGGCCCGGCGGGGACTTCGGGCTCAGTCCCACTCGGCCCGGCCGCCGGCCCTTCCGGAGCTCCGCCCAGGGCAAGCGCGCACGCGGGGTCCCGTTGGCGCTCCAGCTACATCTGCCCGTCTCCCGCGGCCTGACGGTCCGAGGACCGGGGTGTGTTGCGCACCCAGGGGGCGGGACGGACGGAGGCGGGCCCTGGCCCGGAGAGGCTCGCGCTGCAGTCGCTCCGGCCTCTGAAACTCGGGCTCCAGTTCTGACCAGTAGCGACAGCGCGTCTCGGCGGCGGTGGCGGATCTCCATAGAAACGCCAGAAACGTGCTCGGGCCTAGAGCGTCCCCGCGCCGCGAAAGCCGCGGCCTTCGGTTCCGCTGGTATCGCGGCCCGGAAGTGCAGCCTTGCAGTCGGCGATCTGCACCGGCAGCCGCCGGGCCCGGAGTCCGAGGAGCCGGAGGTGCGACGGGGCGTCCTCCCGTGCAGCGGGGCCGAGGCCGGGGCGGGGACCGGGGCGGGGCGGGGCGGGAAGGGCACCTGCGCGGGGCACGGCGCGGCGCGCGCTGCGAACGCGAGATGGCGCTGCAGGGCGCGGCCTGGCGCGGAGGCGGAAAGCTGCGGTTGGCAGAGGCTGGCGCAGGGCTGCGGCCGGGTCGGGACTCTGGGGCGGCGCCGTGGCGACACATCCCGCAGGGCCTAATTCCGAGGAAGCCCTACTACCTCGATGCGGAGTCCGAGCCCGGGTACAGGGCTGGAGCGGATCGGAAAAGGAAGGGCTCCAGCCTGCGGTCGACGCGCAGGTCTCGCCCGGCCGGCGCCACCGCCAGTCGCGGAGCTGAAGCCCCGCAGGCGCCGCGTGGAGAGAGGTGGGGCAGGTGCTGCCGGCTGACGTGATCCCTGCGCGGCTGGTGGGCGGAAGCGCTGAGTTAACTCCTCGCGGTGGAGGCTCTGGGCGGCCCTCGCCGGTGCTGGCAGCGGTGACCCGCGCAGCCGAGGTGTGTGGAGCGGTCGGAGGCGTCCGGCGGTGCGTGCTGAAGCGGGGAGGTCTGGTCCAGAGGGACGGCGGTTTGGGCGCCGTGGGGGCAGAGGGCCAGGCCGAGGCCAATAGGCTCGAGGGTGTGGGGGCGGGAACCGCGGTCCCCTCGCTGTGTGGCCCCGCAGGACGGGCGGGCTGGCGAGAGAAGACAGTGTGGGCCGCGTCCTTCCGCAGACTGGAGGTGTGTGCAGTTAGGTGCGGGATGAGCCACGCGTCCTCCTTGTTGGACAGACGCGGAGACCCCTGGAGAACTGGAGGGTCGCCTGCTCGGAGGGTGGAGTGTCAGGGCTTCTCAGATTCGCAGAGGCCCGCAGCGACACCCCTCCATTTCAGGTGCCTGAGCGTGAGCAAGTGCCCGGATCATGTCTCGGGCTTGCTCAGCCATGCGGGTCTCAGCCACTGCTGCTCCGCCAGCCCAGATCGCTCCCACCCTGCACAGTCTGTCACCCTCTCCAGGCCTCGCCACACCCTGAACTCCACAGGCCCCCTCGGATTCCAAGAAACTGCTGCTCCCTGAGGCCCCTCCCTACCGGTGGAGCACCTGCCTTCCTCGGGGCAGCTGGCAGGCCCCGCGCTCCACCCTCGGCGCTCTGGGACCACAGCTCACCCTGCTGTGCCCGAAAGGCGGGGCGGTGCAGGGCCCCCTGCTCCAGGAGCTCTGTGTCCACTAGTTAGTGTGCCGGTTCCAAGCAGCAGCCTTGGGCCTGCACAGCGAGTTGGGGCACATGGTGAGGGACACCAAAAAGGCTAGCTGGGGGCGGTGGGCAGAATTTCCACAGCAAGGTCTGATGTTCTGTGGGGTCCCTGGCCTCTCCTCCACTGGAAGGGGGACATGGGAGGCTTAGCGGTGCTGGAGCTGGGGCAGGTGATACCTGGGCCAGGGTAGGGGGGCTGTTCTGGATAGGGGACCCTCTCCAGAGCAGTGCTCAGGCTGGGAGGGGAGCAGACCTTCGATATACCCAACCCTTTCCCAGGGGTGTGCTGAGGACTATGGAGGGGGCGTGTGGGGGGTCACTACTGCTCTGTCCTGTGTCTTGGGAGCAGGGACTGTGAGGGGCTGCTAGGGAGAAATGGGGTCTGAGAGGACTGGAGTGCGGAGCCATTTCTGGGACAGGGATGCGGGGCAGAGGAGATCCGTCAGCTGACACCCCCGCCCCCACCCATCGTCCTGTGCAGATGGCGGCAACAGAGGCAGTGCACCATATCCACCTGCAGAACTTCTCACGCTCCCTGCTCGAGACCCTCAACGGACAGAGACTGGGTGGTCACTTCTGTGATGTAACTGTGCGCATTCGTGAGGCTTCCCTGCGCGCACACCGCTGTGTGCTGGCCGCTGGCTCGCCCTTCTTCCAGGACAAGCTGCTGCTCGGTCACTCTGAGATCCGCGTGCCGCCGGTGGTGCCCGCACAGACGGTGCGCCAGCTCGTGGAGTTCCTCTACAGCGGCTCGCTCGTGGTGGCGCAGGGTGAGGCGCTGCAGGTCCTCACGGCCGCGTCGGTGCTGCGCATCCAGACGGTCATTGACGAGTGCACACAGATCATTGCGCGCACTCGCACCCCGGGTGCCCCTGCGCTGGCGCCGCTGCCGCTGCCGGTGCCTGTGCCGCCACCGCTTGCGCCTGCGCAGCTGCGCCACCGCCTGCGCCACTTGCTGGCCGCGCGCCCCCCGGGGCACCTGGGTGCTGCGCACAGCCGCAAGCAGCGCCAGCCCGCACGCCTGCAGCTGCCCGCACCGCCTGCGCCCGCCAAGGCCGAGGGACCTGATGCGGATCCCGCACTGTCCACGGCCCCTGACGATGGCATTGATGACGAAGATGAGGACACAGATGACGAGACCGACGGCGAGGACGGCGAGGGCGGTGGGCCAGGCGAGGGGCAGGCACCCCCTTCCTTTCCCGACTGTGCTGCGGGGTTTCTCACCGCCACGGCCGATAGCGCGCGGGAGGACCCTCCTGCCCCCACTGGCCTCGCCGACTATGGCGGTGTGGGGAGAGACTTCCTGCGGGGAGCTGCGGCGGCCGAAGACGTGTTCCCAGACACCTATGTGTCTGCTTGGCAGGACGAGGACGCCACCGCAGTCGAAGGATGCCCCACCGAGACTCCTGTCCAGCCGGACTGTGTCCTGGCAGGACCCAGACCTCCTGGAGTGAAGACCCCAGGGCCGCCTGTTGCACTCTTCCCCTTTCATCTTGGTGCCCCTGGGCCGCCTGCAGCGACACCTCCCACATCTTCGGGGCTGGCCCCTGCGCCACCTCCAGCCTTCTACCCAGCCCTGCAGCCCGACACGACGCCCAGCGCTCAGCTCGGGGAGGCCCCAGCCCCACCTGCAGCCCCCGCTGCGGCCCCAGCGGGCACCGCTGCCCGTGCCCAGGGCGCAGAGCCTCCAGCCTATGAGTGCAGCCACTGCCGGAAGACGTTCAGCTCACGGAAAAACTACACCAAGCACATGTTCATCCACTCGGGTGAGCCCCTCCACGGAGATCTGTGAGCCCTGGGTCACTGGAGGTTTACACCCAAGGGGAGATTAGGCCAGAGTGCTGGTTCAGTTCTATCGGTTTCTGGTAACCCCAGAGGCCTGGAGATGGAACCCCTGAAGGGCCCTAACATGGGGCAGCGGGTACCCCTTTTGTCACCCACTTCCTGTATGGAGGAGGGCCTGAGGTGTTTTTTAGCAGGGACCTGCCCAGGGCCTGTGAGAAGCTGGCGGTGAAGCCATAGGCACTCCTGCAGCTGGGGAGCAGGAGGTGGGCCAGGTGGGCTGTGGGTGGCTACAGCTGCAGGTGAGGGCAGGGTCACTGCCATGGAGTGCAGGGGGTCTGCTGAGGGCCTGAGGGACCCTTGAGGGGAGTGGCAGGAGGAAGATGTGGCCACAGTGGGGCCCATAGCCACAAAGAAGGAAGGGGCCCCCAAGGCTGCAGGGAGGTTCCCTCAGACCTTATCTGGGAGAAGCGGAGTGTAGGGGTGTGGAGAGGGGAGAGGTAGTGGGGGCAGCGCGGGGTGTGTCTCGGGAGGGGGAAAAGTAGGTCTGGGCATTGTCAGGAAGAGCAGAACTTGAGCCAGGAGGCAGCTGTAGGGGTTAGGGAGGGGTCTGCAGGGGCGGGAACTTGGGGTTTGACTGAGTGGCAGGAAAGCAGAAGTGCCCTGAGGTACCAGTGACACTGCCACCTTGTTGCCTGGAGCTGGGGATCACCTGCAGAAGGCTGCGGGGTCTCCAGGTAGGGGTGGCCCTACTAGAACTCAGCCTGAGCCAAGCTGGACCTGCTTGGCCTGACTCCCTGCTGCAGGCCCGTCCTGCAGTTCAATGCCTGGGAGATAGATTTTTGTAACCCTGAGAACAGACTGCACCCTTCTCCAGTCCAGGGTGAGGGGGACGCTGCTGTCACCCCGGGAACATCCAGTGGGCCCAGGACAGTGACTGGTGAGCAGAGAGCTCAGAAGGCTCTAGAAGGGAGGGAGACTGGAGCCAGGACCTCTCCTCCTGTGCTAGATGCTGTGCAGGTGAGGGGCACTGCACATGGGCAGCAGATGTTCCTCACTGGGAGAGTTCCCCACTGGGAGGCCACCTGCTGGAGTTAGGGGGGGGGGGGTCCCTGCCAACAGGTGGTAACCCAGAATGAGGGATGGGTCTGGGAGAGGCGTGGAGAGATGTGCCAGGGTGTGGGTGAGTCCCTTTTGTTCGCCAGGGTTGGTCAGGACTGAAGGCGGTGTCCCTGCTGTACAGGGCATCCCGTGATGATGGGGCGGGAGCGCCTGCTAGGCCCAGGGCTTGGAGAGCAGTGGTCCTGACGCGCCGACCGCCTGTCATCCGCAGGGGAGAAGCCGCACCAGTGCGCGGTGTGCTGGCGATCCTTCTCGCTGCGCGACTACCTGCTTAAGCACATGGTCACGCACACCGGCGTGCGCGCCTTCCAGTGCGCCGTCTGCGCCAAGCGCTTCACGCAGAAGAGCTCCCTCAACGTGCACATGCGCACGCACCGGCCGGAGCGCGCGCCCTGCCCCGCCTGCGGCAAAGTCTTCTCGCACCGCGCACTGCTGGAGCGCCACCTGGCCGCGCACCCCGCGCCCTGATGGGCCGGGCCTCCCACGCCACTCCGACCCAGGACGCTCACAGGCCACTCCCTCTGCGGCACCCTGGCCAGCCTGGCCTGCCTTCACCCCGCCGTCCCGGACCACGCCCTGCCCACCCCTCTTCTCCAGCTGGACCAGGGTCCCAGCTGGGCTTAACCCTTCTCCACGTGTTTGGTATTTGGACTCTGCGGCGTGGTTTAGAGACCGACCCCCTCTGAGAACTGGCCCATTTCCAGCCTCACCAAGGCGCTCAGACTCTTGGAGCCAGGCCCAAGGTTCAAGTCTCCAGCTTTGGTTTGTGCTAAATGCCCCCCCAAGATGAGGTGGGATCTGGAGTTGCCCCTCTGGTTCCCCACCCTGAGCTACCCCACCCTCATGGACATGGAATGGGCCGGGTCTAGGGACCCCCACTCTAATAAAAGGATGGTGGGCCACGGGGCCCAAGCCTGAAGCTCTGAGACCTGAACCAGTGCGTGGTATCCTCGTATGGGGGCTGTGGGTGTAGGGGCTTAGTGCCACCACTTCTGTGTGGCCCTTTGGCTGGCCCTGGGCTTTCTTGGGCAGGGAAAGGATGGCCCACTTCACCCCCCGGCCTCTGTTCTGGGGGATAGACGGCTCTGTACTGGGCCTGTGCGTGGACCTGGAGTTCTTGGAACTGAGAGGGGACAGGCCGCTCTGTCTGAAGTGGTCCTGGGAGGGGAAGCCCCTGGAAATGCTCCTGCCGCTGCTGTCCCTGCTGTCCCTGCTGTGCATTTCAAGGCCCTCCCTCAGGTCTTCCAGCCAAGCTCCGACCTCTACCTGTACCTGTCCTTTCAGTCTCCAGCTGGGTGGGTGGCTACTGCTGGAGGTGAGCGAGGACAAGTTCACTGGCCTAGGGAGAGCGTGGGCCTGATGGGACCTCAGACTTGCCCCCCCCCCCCCCCCCCCCCGTTCTGACGGGCATGATGGTTGAGCAGCTTCCTTGTGGAGGGCCTAGGGGGGCTTGGGAGCCAGGCTTCTAGGAGAGTATGTGAGCCCCAGGGTACCTGCCCTGGCAGTGGGGGTGGAGTAGAGGGTGGGGGGGGGCAGCCATGTGGGGTTGCAAAGCAGTGGCTACTTGCTAGGTGGCTGAAGATGGTGGCCCTGGCAATGAGCCAGTGTTGAAGGACCCTGAGCCCCACTGGCTGCCAGAGAGGGGCCACTCTGCCTCCAGGGGCTGATGCTGGCCTGAGTGCCCTGCCTGAGGATTTAGAGCCCGTGCAGGGGTGCAGTGGGGAGAGCCATGCTGGTTAGGCCTGCTGCCTGCCTCAGGGTGAGGGGTTAAGGCTGCCCTTCCCTGTGCAGACACACACATCTCCGGCAGAGCGGCCTCCAAGCACCAGGATTTGGTGCCCATCGATGCTGGGGGTGAGGCAGACTCAGGACGAGGGAGAGACGGCCGGGTTTGAAATCGGGCCACACAGGTGGTCAGGTCCCGGCTGAACAGTCGTGGTGTACCTGGGACAGGGGCTTCGCCTGAGTGAGCCCGTTCTTCCCGAGGGCAAATTGGGTGCCATGGGGCGCCCTCCTAGTGAGGTGGGCAGAGCAGCAGACCATTGGGCCGGGTCCATCTGGCTGAGCAGTTACTTTCCATTTGGCCTGATTGGGACATTCTCTGGGGCAGCGTCTGGTACACAGCAGGTGTGGGAATGGGGAGGGGACTGGGCAGGGTAGCCAATGGTGGTGCCCAAGAGGGCAGGCTGGTGACAAGGACAGGCTGGGCCCACCACAGTCCAGGCCAAACACAACAGACGTGCTGGGCAGAGTCCTGGGCTCGAAGCAGCCACTGTCATCAGCCCGTGGGTCACCGCCTCCAGAGGGGGGGCTGGGAGGCTGCTGTGAGGGCCAAAGTTCAGGGCCAGAAAGTGGCAGGTCAGGGTGAGTCTCACATCTGCTTCTCCAGGAGGGCTGTTGTGATGCCTGGCCGCTGGCTGCTGCTCCTGCTGCTCCTGCTGCTGCTGCTGGGCCTAGGCCTGGGGCAGCCTGCGTGGCCAGCGGCTGTGGCCGTGGCCCTGCGCTGGCTCCTGGGGGATTCCACGTGCTGCCTGCTGCTTGGCCTGGCTGTGCTGGCATGGCCCTGGCTCAGCTCCGGGAGTCCCCACTGGCTGAGCCTGGGAGCTGCGGCCCTGTCGCTGGCCCTGCTGCCGGCCCGCCTACCCCCAGGGCTGCGCTGGCTGCCTGCCGACTTGGCCTTCGTAGCCCAGCTCCTCAAAGTGGGCCTGCACATCAGGGCGCGCTGTGGCCACCGGCCGCCCAGCACCTTTGTGGATGCCTTTGAGCAACGGGCACGGGAGCAGCCTGGCCGCAGAGCCTTGGTGTGGACGGGGCCCGGGGCCTGTGCAGTCACCTTTGGCGAACTGGATGACCAGGCTTGCCGGGCGGCATGGGCACTGAAGGCTGAGCTGGGTGTCCCCGCAGGCCCGTGTGCTGGGGAGACTGCCGCCCTCCTGCTGCTGGCTTCCCGCGCGGTCCCTGCGCTGTGTCTATGGCTGGGGCTGGCCAAGCTGGGCTGTCCAGTGGCCTGGATCAACCCACATGGCCGGGGGACGCCCCTGCTGCACTCCGTGCTGCGCTCTGAGGCCCAAGTGTTGGTGGTAGACCCAGGTGAGGGCCCTCTGGGCCGTGGGGACAGGCTGGGCAAAGGACAGACTGGAGGACGGACATCCTAGAGGACACTGGGCCAGGAGCCCTGGGCTTCCCAGACCCTTGCCTCCCTCAAAGGCCATTAGAATCAAACTTCAGGTGACCAAGAGTGATTGAGGCCACTAGAGTTCTAATTATTCTCACAATGGCTATTTCTTTTGTATTTTTTCTAGTTTTTCTTTTTTGTTTATTTAATTTTATGTATTGTTATTCTTCAATTTGACCAGGGAGAGAGAGAAAAAGGGAGAATGAAAAAACAAGCCACCAGGTCTGGGACTTGAACCTCGGTTGGCCATGTGGGAGTCCAGCACCTTAACCACCATGCCACCTGCTGGTCCCAACAATGGCTATTTCAATCCTTCACGCCCAAATATACTAATGATGTGATTCTCCGTTAGCTGCTGCTCTGCGGCGGGCCTCAGGTCTCCCCTCATTACCTCAAAGGTGAGCCTTGCCTCAGTTTCTTCTCTGACCCCTACCTGTAGACCTTCAGGAGAGCTTGGAGGAGATCCTCCCCGAGCTGCAGGCCAAGAACATCCGCTGCTTCTACCTCAGCCACACCTCCCCGACGCCGGGGGTGGGGGCCTTGGGAGCCGCTCTGGATGCCGCACCCTCTGACCCACTGCCTGCTGACCTGCGTGCCGGGATCACAAGACAGAGCCCTGCCTTGTTCATCTACACCTCAGGGACCACAGGTGAGGGTGCCCAGAAATCCTGGCCTCTGAGGTCTAAGCCCAAGCCGTGTTGCCAATGACCTCTGAACCCTTCTTGCCCTCTGATATTAATACTTGGCCTTAATGCTGAATCTCAATGTGATTTGAGCCCAGTAAACAGCCACTGAAGTCTGGCTCTGTGGCTTTATGGTTAAGGCAGCTGGATCCCATGTGGCTGACCCTGTGGTTCGAGTCCCAGACCCAGCAGCTTGAGAAACACACTGGGTGCGTGTGCATGCATGCCCAAAATCCCAACAGGAGGGAAGGGTGGAGAAGGGATTGTGGTGTGACCATTCCCCATGGTAGGAGCTTTCTGTTCTCCCTCTCCAAAAAAACACTCACTTGTTGGGACCAGCAGTTAGTGTAATGGCTATGTTGTTGGACTCCCATGTAGTAGACCATGGTGCTTAAACTCAGCTGGGCACGTGTGTATGCGTGCCCGAGATCTTGAGAGGAGAACGGAGGAGAAGGGATTGCGGCATGGCCACCCCCACCCCTCCGGGGGGGTGTGTGTGTGATTTCTCGCTTTCTGTCTCTTTCTGGCGAGCACACGCGCCCTATATCAAAATCTCTCAAAAACAAACAAACAAACAAACAAAAAAATACAAACAAACAAAAAAGAACCAGCCACTTGAAACCCTTACTAACCCTCGGTGTTAATGTATAACTCCCAGTCAGAATTCAGCCTCTGAACCCAGCCACGAATCTCCATATTCGTGCCCTTTGAGGGCCTCATGCCAGTTGCAGCCTGACTATAAACCTGCACCTGCGTGTCATCCCTCTCCCCTGGTGTCCTTTTGCCACCCCATCCTTCCCACTTCTTCCTCTCCAGGGCTTCCAAAGCCAGCCATCCTCACACATGAGAAGGTCCTGCAGATAAGCACGATGCTGTCTCTGTGTGGGACCACAGCTGCTGACGTTGTCTACACGGTCCTGCCACTGTACCACACGATGGGGCTTGTCCTTGGGGTCCTTGGCTGCTTAGAGCTCGGTAAGCCCTTCTCTGAGGACCCCTTGAATTGACAGGACACAGGAGAGGGTATCAGGGTGGCACTGGCAAGGTGACAAGATCCCCTAGGTTACCCAGCACCCGCATTCTCACTTAGAAGGGGCACACAGTGCGGCCAACGGGTGGCGTGGTGGTTAAGGGTGCTGGACTCCCACATAGCCGATTGTGGTTCTAGTCCCATACCTGGCACCTTGATTTCTCACTTTCCGTCTCTCTCTCAATCACTCTCTCTCTCTCATTCTGTCTTTCTCTAGTCAAATTAAATAAATATAAATAAATAAAGTTACAATTATTTTTTTTGAGAGGTTTTTGCCATAGGGCGTGTGTGCTCACCAGAAAGAGAGACAGACAGAAAGCAAAAAATCACGCCCCGGGGGGATGGCCATGCTGCAATCCCTTCTCCCCCATTCTCCTCTTGGGATCTTGGGCACACATGTACATGCCCCTGGCGTGAGTTTAAGTGACCGGGTCCGGGACTTGAACTGCGGTGGACTACATGAGAGTCCAGCAACATAGCCATTAGGCCAACTGCTGGTCCCAATAAAATAATTATTTTAAAATAAGAAGGGGCACGCAGCAGCAAGTCCCAGAGCTACCTGGACAGAGGCACAGACACCCAGACAACTCCTCATGGCTATGCTTCAGTCAGGAGGTAACAAGCACTGATAGGAGTGATGGCTGTGGGCATTCGGGGAGGCTGGAGCTCAGGAGGGTCGGGATGCTGGCCCAGATTTGTGACGTGCCCAGGAGGAGCCCATTGAACACTCCCCCACTGGATCCCTGGACATGGAAGTGAGGAAGAGAGAGGAGCACTCCACAGAGTCTGGCCGCCACAGTCCACTTTTCGGAGTCCTTGAGCCCATTGGACTGGGGGCGTGTGCAGGTGCTCCCAGCATGCTGGAGATTGATGGGGCCAATAATGTGAACTGCAGTAGGCATGTGCTATCTGACTTCTCTCAATTAGCTTGGCAGCTAGAGCCAGCCTGTTTCCGATCGTTTGTCCTGGTACAGTGTACATGTGCTTGCGGCGCGGGTGGGGGGCGTGGCAGAATGAGAAATTACCTGCCAGGGGTATGGCCACACCAGAGTTCCTTGTCCATTCTCCTCTCAGGATTTTGGACATGCGTGAGCAGGTGCCCAACAGGTTTTCAAGCCAGGAGGTCCAGTCCTTGAGCCATGCAGCTGGCCCAGTGGGGTCTAGCCACCTCAAATTCCATGTCATTTGCTGACCCCCAAGTTTTTTCATTTTATCAGTCCAAAAATACAAACATGTCTAAATTTTCTCCCAAAATCCTCATGTATTTATCACCAGCTTCAGCCACCAAACATTTTACTATATTTGTTTCATTTATCACCTCCCCTCCATTCCCACTTGCTCTTTTATTCTCATGTTTTTAGTTTTTTAAAGGTGTTTGCCATAGGGAACGTATACTCACCTGAGAGAGACAGAGATAGAGACAGTGAGATGGAAGTGAGAAATAACCTCCCAGGGGGATGGCTACATCGCAGTCACTTCTCCATTTACCTCCTGAGATTTGGAGCATGCACACACATGTGCCTGGCATGATTTTTAAGCCACTGGGCCCAGGACTCAAACTGCTGTCTGCTGTATGGGAGTCCAGCTCCTTAACCACCATGCCACCTGCTGGCCCCAGTAATTTCTTTTTTAAATATAAGAGGGACCAGCAAATGGCATAATAGTTAAATTGCTGGACTCTCACATGACTGACCGTGGTGCTGTGTGTGTGTGCATGCATGCCAAATGTCCTGGGAGGAGGACAGAGGAGAAGGGATTGTGCCTGCCGGAGAAGGATATGAGTTCTCACTTTCCCTCTCTGTCTCTCAGCCAAGCACATGCATCCTATGGCAAACATCGGGGGCCAGCAGGTGGCATGGTGGTTAAGGAGCTGGACTCCCACATGGCCAACCGTGGTCTGAGTCCTGCACCTGGCGGCTCACTATGTCACTTTCCCTCTCTGACCAAATTAAGAATTAATAAATAAAGTTAAATAATTTTTTTCTTTTTTTTTTTTTGGAGAGGTTTTTGCTATAGGGTGCATGCACTCGCCAGACAGAGACAGAGACAGAAAACGAGAAATCACCCCCCAGGGGGGATGGCCACGCCTCCATCCCGTCTCCTCCATTCTCCTCTCGGGATCTTGGGCACGCACGCACACGCGCCCGATGTGAGTTTTAAGCCACTGGGTCCGGGACGCGAACCGCGATTGACTACGTGGGAGTCCAGCGACATAGCCATTACGCTAACGGCTGGTTCCCAGAATTCTATTTTTTTTTTTAGAATTATTTTATTTAACTTTATTTATTTATTTGAATTTGACCAGAGAAGGACAGAGAAAGAGAGAGAGAGAGGGAGGGAACATGAGAAAGCAAGCTGCCAGGTCTGGGACTTGAACCACAGTTGGCCATGTGGGAGTCCATTGCCCTTAACCACCATGCCACCTGCCAGCCCAGTAAAGTAATTCTTAAAAAAAAAAAAAAAAAAAAAAAAGAATGACTGGAGCCTGACAGTGGTACAGCAGTAAAGCAAGGTGCTCTGTGACATTGACATGGGAGGGTCCCCAGATTGCGTCCAGAGCCCTCCACGAGTATGCCTGGCACCCATGGTGTCCATAATCTGGGGATGATTGAGCTGAGGGTGGATCATGGCATCAAGAACCTGTTGGAGGGACCAGCAGATGGTGTAATGGTTACATTGCTGGACTCCCACATAGTCTACCTCAGTTCAAGTCCTGGACCCGGCAGCTTAAAACATATACCAGAGGGGCCGGTAGGTGGAGTGGTGGTTAAGGGCATTGGACTCCCACATGATTGACTGTGGTTTGAGTCCCAGACCTGGAGACTTGCTTTCTCACTTCCCTTCTCTTTCACGCTGTTCCGCTCTAGTCAGATAAAAAATTAAAAAAAAAAAAAAAACATAAATACTTAAATAAAGTTAAATGAAATAATTCTTTAAAAAGAAGAAAACTCAAAAAAGAAAATGTCCAAAATCCCAAGAGGAGAATGGAGCAGAAGGGATTACAGCATGGTCCGTCCCCCTGGGGGATGATTTCTCACTTTGGGTCTCTCTGTCTTTTTCTGTCTCTCCAGCAAGCGAATGTGCCCTATAGCAAAAATCTCTCTTTAAAAAAAAAGAATGGAAATGCTGTCTCTGCTGCTCCTTGTCTCATGGAAAAAATAAACTATATGTATATAAAATATGACAAATATCCACGGCTCTTTTTCAGTAATACTCACTTTGTACCAGTAAGTGAGCTTTCCATACCATCAGGAATTTGACAGGATTTGAACCCAGGCCTACATATGTTCTGCTGGGGGCATTCCTAGTAGGGCCAAGGACACAGGTGAGCTCCACCTATCGCTGTATTTCAGGAGCCACAGTCAGGTTACCAGAGCTACTGCTCACGGCAGCCTGAAGCAGCCTGACGCTCCTCCTCTCCTCCCTCCCAGGAGCCACCTGTGTCTTGGCGCCCAAGTTCTCTGCTTCCACCTTCTGGGATGACTGTCGGCAACAAGGCGTGACCGTGATCCAGTATGTGGGTGAGATCCTGCGGTACCTGTGTAACGCTCCCCAGGTAAGTCAGAAGTGATGCCCAGAGGTAAAGACTCAGGTGTAGGACTCAAACAAGGTCCCTTCCGTAAAACACCCCAGGCAAGAGTCCAGATACAGAGTTCCACGCAAGGTTTCCAGTAGCGACACCTTTGATGCTCAGCTTGCTAACTTAACCTGGGCAGGTGACTTTACCTCTCAATTTCCTTATCTTTGTTTGGAAAACAGGGATAGTATTAGCTATTATCTGTAGGGGCCTTGTGAGAATTAAATAAGTTACATATATATAAAATGCCTAGAACAGGGCGTGTCTCAGGGAAAATGGCCTCATCCTTACAGAGCAGTGAGAAAGGCCCTCAGGTAACCCCTCAGGATGAGGCCTGAAGCCACTTCCAAAGTGACCCCTCTAGGTAAGTTTTCCACGTAACACCCCATAGGTAAGGCCCCAAGTAATTTCCCCCAGGAAAGGCCCTGCTGATAACCCTCCATGCAGACTGCAGGAACTACAGTCAAGTAAGAGCCCCAAGTATATCCCCAGGTATGGGTCCTCTGTCCACCCTCCGGTAATCCCTGAGGTAAGGGTTCTGGGCATGCCAAAGGACACCTTCTTACCATTTTCGGGACATCTCTGTAGCAACCAGAGGACAGGACACATACAGTCCGCTTGGCAGTGGGCAACGGGCTTCGAGAAGATGTGTGGAAGACCTTCCAGCAGCGCTTCGGCCCCATTCGGATCTGGGAAGTCTATGGCTCCACGGAGGGCAACGTTGGCTTTGTCAACTATCCAGGGCGCTGCGGAGCCCAGGGCAAGATGAGCTGCTTCCTCCGAGTGAGTGGGTCAGGTGCGGGGCAGCAGTGCCCCCTACTGACGAAGAGCGTGTGGGGCCTCTGCCAATCTCCACTCTATCTCAGATGCTGTCCCCCTTCGAGCTGGTGGAGTTTGACACGGAGGCAGCAGAACCCGTAAGGGACGATCGGGGCTTCTGCATCCCTGTGGGACCAGGTATGGGTAAGGGCATTCCCCAGGCGTGGGAGGGGTGGAGACCCCCGCCTCCTCGGCTGGAACAAGCTGCATTGGGGTGGTCTGCAACTTTATCCTTGGCCTGTCTGGCTTCCATCTGGGACCCTCTGCCTTGATTGGACCCTGCTTGGCTGCATTGCGGCAGTCTCTTGTCTGGTCTGCTAGATCTCTGCGTCCATCTAGTTCTCTGGAGCTTTCTGTGGGGCGCATGTCTTCCCAGGCATCCATCTGATGCCCTGTACCTTCTCCTGGTGTATTTTCTTCTGGGGTCTTGCAAGCTTCCCACCACTGCTTGTCTCTGTCCCTTGTCTATACCTAATACTTTTTTGTTGTTTAAGTTTTGCTATAGGGCATGTGGGCTCTGCACAGAGAAAAAGCAAGCAAGAAATCATGGGGGGATTGTCATACTGTAATGTCTTCTCTACTCTCCTCTGGATTTGGGGCACAAATGCACATGTGCCCTGCATGGTTTTTTTCCTTCTTTTTGTATAGGTTTATGCCATAGAGTGTGTGTGTGCTCACCAGAGAGAGACAGAGGGAAAGTGAGAACTCACTCTCCTGGGGGGATGGTCATGCTGCAGTCCCTTCTCCATTCTCCTGGGTTTTGGGTGCATGCACACGTACCCAGCCGGTCCAGACTAACAGCTGTTGGCCATGTGGGAATCCAGTGCCTTCACTACTACACCACCTTTGGTCCACCTACATATTGTTTTGTTTTTTTTTTAGAATTATTCAACATTATTTATGTAGTTAAATTTGATCAGAAAGGGACAGAGTGTGCGTGTGTGTGTGTGTGTGTGTGTGTGAGAGAGAGAGAGAGAGAGAGAGAGAGAGAGAGAGAGAGAGAGAAAGTAAACCGCCAGGTCCAGGACTTGAATCGCGGTCGGCCATGTGGGAGTCCAGCGCCCTTGACCACCCGCCACCTGCCGGCCCCAACGCTGCGTGTTTTCACGCCGCCAGTCCGGGACTCGAGCCTCACAGCAGGACATGTGGGAGCCAGTCACCCCTAGCCCCTTCACCTCTTGTTTTTCTTGGGCTCCTGGATGTCGCCCTCTCCTCTCTGTCCCCGATTACTCCTTCTCTGTGTCCCGACGACCCTGTCTCTCAGTGTTTTTGTGTCTCTCTGTCTTTGAGTCTCTCCTATCTCTGGATGTCCCTGTCGCTATCTCTGGGCCTGCTCTGACAGGGTGCTGGGTGACGCGAGTCTGCCATCGTCTGAAACCTCTGCAGGGGCCGGCGGGCTCCCAGGTTCTCGGTCACGGCTAAGACGCCACTCCCACGCCTGCTCCAGGGCAGCCAGGGCTCCTGCTGTCCCAGGTGCTCCGCAGAACGCCTTTTCTGGGCTACCGCGGCCCCCGAGAACTCTCGGAACGGAAGTTGGTGCGGGACGTTCGGCACACGGGGGACGTTTACTACAACACCGGGGACGTACTGTCCATGGACCACGAAGGCTTCCTCTACTTCCGAGACCGTCTTGGGGACACCTTCCGGTTTGGCGTGGGGGCGGAGCTGCCGGGGCTGGGGCGGGGCCGCGGGGGGGGGGGGGCACCAAGAGCTGGGCGGAGCCAGCCTGAGAGGCGGGGCTTGAGGGCGGGGCATCCAGCGCTGGGCGTGGCCAGCCTGAGAGGTGGGGCGGGACTTGGGGGGGCCCTCCCAGTGGGTGGCGGCTTTTCTGACCCCGCACGGGCGCGGAGACAGACGGAGCGCCCACCCCAGAGCGCGTGGGGCCTTCCCTCTGCCTGGGCGTGGTCACGAGCGTGGACTCCGACCCTGCAGGTGGAAGGGCGAGAACGTGTCCACCCGCGAGGTGGAGGGTGTGCTGTCGCAGGTGGACTTCCTGCAGGAGGTGAACGTGTACGGTGTGTCAGTGCCAGGTGCGGAGGGCTCGCCTCATGTCAGGCCTCCAGCCGCTGCGGGCGGAGGGTGCTCTTGCGTTTGTACAGGTGGGAGAGCTGCTGGGCACTGTCACACAGCCAGTGAGCAGAGCTGGGCTGGGCGGGGGAGGGGTATCAGCCGTGGGCCCCGCGAGGTGGGCTAGCTGAGAGTGTTTGGTGTGCTTCCCAGGGTGTGAGGGTAAGGTGGGCATGGCTGCCGTGAAGCTGGCCCCCGGCCGAGTTTTCGATGGGCAGAAGCTATACCATCACGTGCACGCTTGGCTTCCAGCCTATGCCGCCCCGCATTTCATCCGTGTCCAGGTGAGCACAGAGTGGCAGGGGTAGGTGGGTGGGGGTGGGGTGGGATGGCATGTCACGGTGTGGGGTCACGAACTCTGCCCTGCAGGAGTCCCTGGAGATGACAAGCACGTTCAAACTGGTGAAGTCCCGTTTGGTGCAGGAGGGCTTCAATGTGAGAGTCATCGCGGACCCTCTGTTCGTGCTGGACCACCGAGTCCGTGCCTTCCGGCCCTTGACGAGAGATGCATACCGGGCTGTGTGTGAAGGAACCTGGAGGCTCTGACCACCTGGCCATCCCCTGGACATTGAGTGCCGGACACCCCTGCTCAGCGTCAAGTCCAGCCTAGACTGGCACGGGGTCATCCTGAATCCCACTCTGACCACATCTCTAGCTGCACAGGGCTGACGATGACTCGGCCTGGTAGCAGAGCTAGAATAAACTCAGGTGTGTACACAGAAGACAACCTGTGTGGTCAATTACTGGAGTGCATAGTAGTGTCCCCAAAAGACCTTGGGAACCAGCAGTTAGCGTAATGGCTATGTCGCTGGACTCCCACGTAGTCGACCGCGGTTCGCGTCTCGGACCCGGTGGCTTACAACTCACGCCGGGCGCGTGTGCGTGCGTGCCCAAGATCCTGAGAGGAGAATGGAGGAGAAGGGATTGCGGCGTGACCATCCCCCCTGGGGGGTGATTTCTCGCTTTCTGTCTCTCTGTCTCTCTCTGTCTGTCTGGCGAGCGCACGCGCCCTATAGCGAAAAACTTCTCAAAAAAAAAAAAAAAAAAAAAAAAAAAAAAAAAGACCTTACTCCAGGGTCCAGCAGGTGGCCTGGTGGGTGAGATGCTGGTTCCCCACATGGCCGAGTGCGGTTTCAGTCACAGACCCTAGCTTGAAGATTGCTCTGGGCACCCATGTGTACCCAGAATCCCAAGAGTGGAGAAGGGGTTGCAGGGCAGCCATCCCTTGAGGGGTGATTTTTACTTTTCTGTCTCTTGCAAGTGCATAAGCCCTATGACAAATACAAAACAAGCAAACCAAAGAGAGACCTTACTTCAGAGTTCGCCTGCCTCCCTGCCAGGGAACTCAGCTGTATTCAGAGTGGCCCTGTCTGCTCAGGGCCAAGGTATGGAAGGACCAGTCCAAGGTGAAGAGTTCTGACCTCACTGGGGTCTTGTGACCCATGAAGGGCCCAAGCCCCGGCCAGGTGGGCCAGTGTGACCTGATTTTGGAGGATGAGGGAAGTGATTTGGGTGTGATCTGGCAATGCCTGGAGGGCTCTGGACTGAAGGGAGGAGGGTGAGGGGCTGGGGAATGCATCTTAACCTGTGAAGGTGGAAGCACTCCCACAAATGGAGATGGGGTGGCAGGCAGAGCCTTTGGGAAGAACCTCTCAGGCCTTGCCGGGAGTGTAGGCAGGGTTGAGCAGGTATTGGTATGTGGGCCTCTGGGAAGTGTGGTCGGCCTCGATGCCCCGCAGGTGTGCCCTGGGGCTGGGGGCAGCGCTAACCACAGCAGCAGTGCCTGGTCCTGGTCCAGTCCCGCAGTAGCGCAGGCCACTGGGAGGCCCGAACATGTCTTGAAGGAGGCCGCGGCAGCAGGTGCCCCAACCAGCCATGGGGCAGCATGGCACGCTGCAGCTGTCAGGAGCCAGCGCTGCTGGGAAGCGGCTCTGCATCACCCTGCAACCCCAGCAGGGCTATGGGCCTGGTGTTTCAGCTTGGGTGTCACCGAGTTGGTTCATGCTCAGCTGCAGTTTGCACTGATTATCTCCCATGAGAACTGCAGCTTGTCCCACAACTGGGCTAGGATTCCAGGCCCACTGTGGCCCTCCCTGTACATAGTAGGTCACAGCTGGCACACTCCTGTTCCCCCCAGAAGACCTGGCCAGGGAGAGAGCTAGCGCTGTGAGAACATGGTAGCCAAAGTGCAGGCATGGCCATCCGTCTTGGCCCAAGACTACCTCCTGTCACAAGTTAGATCTTCAGTTGGGTCATACTCCTGTCTCCTTCCATAGGAAACCGGGTCAAGCAGGGGGCGTGGGACCACATAGCAAGACCCAGGCTGGCTACTCCTGTTGTAGCCCCAGCTTGCTTCCCCCGGTGCACAGTAGGTCCAACCCCATTTCACAATTGGTACCAAGTTTTTTCCAAGAATTATTTAACTATTTATTTATTACCAGAGAGGAACAGAATGAGTGAGAAAGCAAGGCACCAGGTCCAGGACTCGAACCGTGGTGGACCATGTGGGAGCCCAGCACCCCTATCTACGAGGAAACCTGCCAGCCCCACAATTGGTGTCAATTTAATAATTAATACCTAGCACCAAAGATGGACTGGTCACCCTCAACAGCCCAGCCCTCCTGCCCTACATACAAGTCCTTGTAACATTAAGACTTTTGTACATCCTGGGGCCAGAGACCAGCCTGGAATAGAAAAACAAAAACCACCAAAAAATCATATGTTCCTTGTAACTCATCAGTCACACTTTGGAAAATTTAGGGAAATAGCCAGAGTAGCAACTGTAGTGTATGCTCAGAGGTGTTAGTTACAGCACAGGGGACAGGGAAAGAACAAGGGAACTTCTGGGTTTCGAACTCACGCTCCCAGCCAGAAAATGGAAGATTCAGCCAAGCTTTAAAAAAACATTAAGGGAGGAACCAGCAGTTAGCGTAATGGCTATGTCACTGGACTCCCATGTAGTCGACCGCGGTTCACATCCCAGACTGGGTGGCTTAAAACTCACGCTGGGTGCGTGTGTGCGTGCCCAAGATCCCGAGAGGAGAATGGAGGAGAAGGGATTGCGGCGTGACCATCCCCCCTGGGGGGTGATTTCTCGCTTTCTGTCTCTGTTTGGCAAGCGCACGCACCCTATAGCGAAAGCCTCTCCAAAAAAAAGAAAAAATTTACTTTTTAAAAATTATTTAATTTGACCAGAGAGGAACAGAACGAGAGACAGAAATTGAGAAAGCCAGCCAGCACGCCCAATACTCCGATTGTGATTGGCCATTAGTGAGTACAGTGCCCTTAACCACCATGTCACCTGCTGGCCCCTATTTAATTGTCTTATTTTTAGAATTATTTTATTTAACTTTATTTTAGTTTGACCAGAAAGGGATAGTGAGAGAGAGAGAGAGAGAAAGTAAGAAAGTAAGCCACCAGGTCCAGGACTCGAACTGCAGTTGACCATGTGGGAATCCAGTGCCCTTAACCACCATGCTACCTGCTGGTCCCCCCCATAATAAAATGTTCTAAGAACTTTTTTTTTAAGGTGTTTTTGCTATAAGACGTGCGCCAGACAGACAGAAAGTGAGAAATTACCCCCAGAGAGGATGGTTACACTGAAATCTGTTCTCCTTTGGAGGGTAATTTCTCGAACTGTGGTAAGCCATGTAAGTCCAGTGCTTTAACCAACACACCACCTGCTGGCCTCTCAAAATTTTCTTTTAATTATTTTTTTCAATTGCCAAAGGGTATATGTGTTCACTGAGAACAGAGAGGGGACCAGCAGGTGGTACAGTGATTAAAATTCTGGATCCTGGGACCAGCAGTTAGCGTAGTGGCTATGTCGCTGGACTCCCACATAGTCGACCGTGGTTCGTGTCCTGGACCCGGTGGCTTAAAACTCAAGCTGGACACGTGTGCGTGAGTGCCCAAGATCCCAAGAGGAGAATGGAGAAGGGATTGTGGCGTGGCCATCCCCCCCTGGGGGGGGGGGGGGGTGATTTCTTGCTTTCTGTCTCTCTGTCTGGCAAGTGCAAGCGCCCTATAGCAAAAAAAAAAAAAAAAAAAAAATCTGGATCCTACATAGCCACCTCCATGTTTCACGTCCCAGGCCCTTGATAATCACAGTGGGCACATGTGTGTTTGTGTGTGTGTATGCCCAAAATCCTGAAAGGAGAATGAAGAGACTGTGGCATACCCCCCCCCCCCACCAGTGATTTCTCACTTTTCCTCTGTCTCTGTCTCCCTGGCAAGCACATGCACCCTGTGACAAAAATCTGAAATAAATACATAAAAACTGTCCATCTTCCCTCAGCGGCGAGTGGGGGGGTAAGTGCGGTAGGTAGCAGAGGGAGCACAGGGTAGGCTGGAGACCAGCGACTGTGAAGCTGGCCCTTTTGGGCTCCAGCTTCCAGGCAGGAGGAGTCTGTTATTTTTTTCCGATCAGCACAAGTCAGAAATCAGGATTCTTATTGGGAAATTTCCCATTATAAAAGAATTCATAATGAAAATCTAAAATACCATGGGGGCCCAAGGGTCATATGACAAACAAGCCAGCCATGATTTCCTGGGTTTCTGCTGACCTCAAGGTCGGCCACTGCAGGGAGGAAGAAGGCAGATTTAGGATACCCACCTGGGCAACGAGGGCCCAGAAACAGTGTCATGGCCTGTCCACGTCACCGTGGGAGCCAGGGCTGGGCAGTCACCAGTCAGCTGTGGGCTGGAAGCCCAGTCCTCCAGAAGACAGCGGAGGGGCTGCTGCTTTCCCGCACCTCCGCTAGCCTTCTGGGGGCCGCCAGGCCTGGGCTGGAGCTGCACAGGGTCCCGCACCAAGGCCCTTCAGACTGCCTGGCCCCCGAGCTGTGGCTGCGTTCTCGGGGCTCAGGGGGCCTCAGGCCGGTGGCTCTTGCGGTGGATGACCAGCTGGGACTTCCAGTCGAAGCCGCGGCCGCAGTCCCTGCAGCAATGGCGCCGCTGGCCCGTGTGGCTCTTGCGGTGGATGACCAGCTGCGACTTCCAGCTGAAGCCGCGCCCGCACTCCTCGCACTCGTAGCTCCGGGGGCCCGGCCCGCGCCGCGGGGAGCGCAGGGCGGCCTGCTCCCGAGGCCCCAGCTCCTCCGCAGCCCTGGCCGGCGAGGGCGCCCGCGCGCCGGGCCCGCCCTGGTGCGTGCGGTGGTGGATGACGAACACCGACTTCCAATCGAAGCCGCGGCCGCACTGCTCACACGTGTAGCGCTTCCTCCCGGGCGGCGCGGGCGCGGCGTGGGCGGGCGGCGTCCCGGTCCCAGGGACCGGGACTCCGCAAGGGCCCTCCCGGCTGACGGGCCCCGGGCCCCGCGGCGGCTGGGCCTCTGGGCGGCCCTGGTCCTGGCCTGCTGGGGGAAGAGCGGGGCGGGAGGCCGGGTGAGCCCCGTCCCAGGTCTGCGCCCCACGCGGCGGCCGCACTGCGGGAGGGGCACTCACCAGGACCGAGGCCTCCGTGGAGCCGGGTCCCTGCGCACGGCGTCCCTGCTCCTGCTCCCGACCCGGCCTGTGCCCCCGGCGGCGCCCGCGGGAACCCTGCTCGGGGAGGGGGGCTGTCAGGGCAAGGCCGGGCTCGCACATTGGAGAGTCGGACCGGGCTGGGGACTCCAGCCGGTGACAAGGGGCCCCCTCCGGAAGGAAGGAGGGAGAGCGGCTGGACGGGGCGAGCTGGCGCGGTAGGAGCCCACCCCCCGGGGGCAGACCGTCCTCACCCAGGGAGACCACAGTGCCGTACTTCTCCAGCATGGCGTCCCAGTACAGCTCCTTCTGCGAGGGGTCCAGGAGCCCCCACCGCTCCTGCAGAAACGCCATCACCATGGTCCCTGCCCCCGCCCGCACAGACAGGGGTCCTCCTCACTCTCCACCTGGGGGAGCACAGGTTACTAGACCTCATCTGCCAGGCGGGCTGAGGATGGTGCCCAGATGGGCGTTGTCCTTTAGACCCCCCACCGCTGCCACAAGCCCCCCTCAGTTGCCTACCCTGCCTTTAGCCCTCGGTTTTGACCCTGAGGGAGGCCTGGGAGTGACAGCAAGTGGCTGCCCTTCCTCTGAGCTTAGGGATGTGCTACAGGACACCAGCCCCCCACCAAGCATCTGGTTCACCAGGCAACACCCTAGAGGCCCAGAGCGCTCTGGGTGGAGGACAGGACCCAAGCAAGGGGATGCCAGGCTCCTCAGGACAGTCGGGAGGAGGGGAGGAAGCTTGGTGTGGATGCAGCTGCCCCCTGGTGCTGCTCTGGGCCAGACCCTGAAAGGGTGGACTAGGCAGCAACAAGGGATGCATTCCTTGCCCCAGGGGGTCTGTGCTTTTTGGCAGAGCACATCTAGGGCTTTGCTGGGTTGGAAAAATTACTCCTGAAGGACAGCCAAGTCCAGGGACATGCGGTAAGTGGTCTGCAGCCACAGCTACAGAAAGTGCTGGTGAGGCGGCTGGGGCTCCTTCCTGTCCCACCTCATGTCTGCTGTGCCCCAGGGCAGGAAAGGAGCCCCAGGGCCTGCAGCCTGTTTCAGAAGATCTCAAATGGAATGGCTCAGAAGCAGAGAAGCTGGGAGGGGCAGAAACCTGCTTCCACAGGGGCCTCAGGCAGAGCTTTGAGGGCCACCGGCTGCTCTTTGAGGACAGCTCAAGGGAGAAGTGACTGACATTTCCTAGGAACAGCCCTGCCACAGGTGGTCATCTTGTCCCCTCCTCCCCACCACACACTTCCCCATGACTTCTCTGCAGGTCAGACAGCCACGCTGGCCATTTTAAGCCATTCTAAACTGGGTTGAGGCCAGAACCCTTTCCAAGGACAGAGAGCCCACCAGTTTGTCCCCCTAGGACCTGAGGGGCACTACTACAACTGACTCTGTTCTGCTTCTGGTCAGCAAAGAACACAGCAGCCCTTGCCAAGGAGTCTGGAAAATGGAAGGACAGAAACCAGCCACCAGGAATGTGTCCCTCTCACATGTGGGGCTCCAATTCTGATCTGGGGCTGCTCACCTGAATGCTGGGTGGGCTGGAGGGTATGGAGGCCGGTTCTCGGTGTCTAAGGTGCTCCTCAGGAGACTGGGCTAGCGACATGGAGCTGGGGGGTGCTGGGAAGTGGGGCAGATGGGAGGAGGTGTCAGGGGCTTCCCAGAGGGCCAGGGCAGGTGAGGAACTGGTGTTCGTGCTGTGGCCCTGTGACGTGCTCCTCTGCCATGACTTGGTGGGTACCCAGCTCTTGATCCTGCCTCCTAGGATGCAGCCCCCCAGGGACCCCATTCTATCCAGGGATACCTGAGACAACCTCTCGCGGGACTCCTCCCACCTTACTAGTCTCTCCAGAAGCCCCCAGTACTAGTACAGCCCCCCACCCCCTTTACCCATCTCCTGCACATCAGCGTCGGGCTCCTCCTTCACACTGCAGCTGAGCTGGCCAGGTTCCTCCATCCCAGAGTCCTGGGGACCCTCTCCAGGGGCTGACCCAGGCAGCTCCATTATCCCTGAGGAATGGGGGTTCCCCAAGGGCTCTTTCTTCTGGGCTGCAGGGAGCTCCTTCCGCTTCAAGATGTGGGCTGTGATCTAAGAAGAAAAGAGAAGTCACAAGGGTACTAGCCTGTCTGTCCTTCCAAGAGGCCAATATACTTCACACTCACCCAGTCCAGCAGCTGCCCAGGGTCATGCTGTAGCCCCTCAACCAGGGCTGCGGCCTCTTCTGGGCTGCCAGGCTGCTGACCTCGAACCCAGGCCTGGATCTCAGGAGGCAGAGTGACCAGGAACTGCTCCAGCACCAGCAGCTCCAGCATCTGCTCCTTGGAGTGTGCCTCTGGCCGCAGCCACTGGCGACACAGCTCTCGGAGCTGGGCCAAGGCCTCTCTGGGCCCGGCTGCCTCCTGGTAGCAGAATCCCCGGAAGCGCAGACGGGCAGACTCCGGCTCCTCACGGGTGGTTCCGGGGTCCCTGGGGGACAAGTGTGGGGGGGTATCCAAAGGGGATGACATTCTTGTGGGCGGGATGCCTTCTTGGACCTACCAAGAGGGACCTACAGAAGAGGAGAGGTCAAATGTCAGGAAATGGTTGCTGGCCAGAGAAAGGCAGACATCAAGTCGACCCTGGGGGCAGAGGCCAGGACAGAAAGGACCCTGAGAGAGGGTGGGCCAGGCCAGGAAAACATCGTGGGGAGGGGTCACAAGGGCAGACTGCTGATAGGAAGTGAGAGGAAGAGGAAGCAAAGTGATCAGGGAGCTTCCAGGAAATTGCAAACATGGTGCCATAGGAGCTTATGAGATGATGGCGGAGAGGTGGGCAAGGGGGTTCATCACAGGCTTGCAGGGTCAAGCTGAGGGACGAGAACGCGCCCAGCAGCGGCAGGCAGGGCGTGGCGGGTGGGCAGGAGTGCCCGGTCTGGGAGCGCAGCCCAGGGGTGGGCAGAGCAGGCTGAGTCCGGGCGGTCTGTAGCGAGAGCCGGGATATGATGGGAGCGGCAGCCTGGCTCTGCGGACCGGGCGAACAAGCACTGCTGGGGCTCCCGACACCCGCGGAGGGCAGCGGGCGTCGCGCCGCCGGGCCGGTGTACGTGGCGTCGGGTTAGGGGTCGTGGCCCGCCCTCGCAGGCCCGGGTGGGGCGTGCGGGCCCGAGGGGCCGTTAGCCCGGCCCGCAGAGGGGCTCCCGGACTCGAGGTCTGGCCAAAGCCGGAGCGTAGGTCCATCTTGGCGAGGGCCGGGCTGCGCGCGGGAGGCCGGGGCGCGGGCTCCCAGAGCAGGCGAGGGCCCGGAGCGCGGGGAGCAGCATCCCCACCGCCCGGCCGGCGCTCAGCTCAGGCGTCTCGCGGAGCCCGAGCAGACTTCCGGGAAGTGGCGTCGCACCCGCCCCACCCACGCGTTGCCCGGGAGACGGTCCTTCTCTTGGACTACGTTTCCCAAGAGCCTCAGCAAGAGAGGAGGGCGCGACCCCGGCCCGCGGCTGAGAGGCACTCGGTTCCTGCTAGAGGAACCCGCGGGGTCGCATACTGGGGGCTTCCCTCCGCCCGGCGGCCGCACTAGCTTCCCGCCGCGCGCCCGGACTCACCGATTGCCGAGCGCGCCACCACTTCGGTCCTGCGCATGCGCACAGAGAGCAGGAGCCGGCCGCCCTGGGGAGGCGGGTGCGGCCGCCCGGCCAATCAGAGCCCGGTGGTGCCCAGATCCGCCCCAGAGACCCCGGAGACCGCTGGGCCGTCTCTGTCGCCGCTCCCTTCCCGCCTCCAGCTTCTTCTATGGCAACTGCCAAGGGTTGCAGGCAATTCCGGGAGGCCAAAATTGGTCAGGATCTTGTGGTTCGCTGAGACTCGTCTCCCGGCTGGGAAGGCCAGCCTGATTCCTGGGCTATCGCCTCGCCCTTCTCCGTGCCATCCCCTTTAACTGCTCTGTAGGCATCTGGGGGTAGCGGCGATCCAGTGGGTCTTACTGATGAGACTGACCTTGACAAGCCATATGTCAGACACATCGCTGACATATCTTCAGCTATCAATACAGATTGAATATCCGAAATACTTGGGATTACAAATGTTCAGTTTTGGGGCTGGCAGGTGGCGTGGTGGTTAAGGTGGCTGAGCTCCCATATGCTTAACTGTGGTTCGAGTCCCGAACCAGGCAGCTTGCTGTCTTTCTCTTTCCGGTCAATGTTAATAAAATCAAACAAATAAAAAATTACAATGAATCAAATTAAATAATTTTTTTTTTTTTTTTTTTAAAGGAAGGGACCAGCAGATGGTGTAATGGCTACGTCATTAGACTCCCATGTAGTCGACCACAGTTGGAGTCCCGGACCCCATGACTTAAAACTCACGCTGGGTGCATGTGTGTGCGTGCCCAAGATCTCGAGAGAATGGAGGAAAAGGGATTGTGGTGTGACCATTCCGCCGGAGGGTGATTTCTCGCTTTCTGTCTGTCCCTGTCTTTCTGGTGAGTGCACACTCCCTATAGCAAAAACATCTCCAAAAGATAAAAGATATTTTTGTCAGGAACTGGCAGGTGGCATGGTGGTTTAAGTGCCAGATTCCCATATGGCTGACTCCGATTTGAGTCTCAGACCTGTCGGCTTGCTTTCTCACTTTCTCTGTCTCTGGGTTACATTGAAAAAAAAAAAAAAAAAGATGAATAAAATTAAATAATTCTAGAAAAAAGTTAAAGAGAAATTTTCAATTTCAGAATATTTACATGTATATGAGTTATCTTTGGGATGTGACCCAGTCTATTTTTTAAATAATTATTTTATTTAACTTTATTTATTTTAATTCGACTAGAGAGGGACGGGGGCAGGGGGAGGAGAATTTGGTGAGAAAGCAAGACGCTAGGTCCAGGACTTGAACCCTGGTCGGCCATGTGAGAGTTCAGTACCCTTAACCACCACGTCACCTGCCAGCCCCAAGGGATGGGATCCAATCTAAGCATGGACATTTATGTTTCATGTACATCTTATACACTAGTCTGATTATATCATTTAATTCACTATAGGACATGTGTGCTCACCAGGGAGAGAGCGAGTGAGAGCACCCCCACCCCCAGGGGGAGATGACCATATTACAATCCCTTCTCTATGCTCATCTAAGAATTTTTGGCATGCATGCACAAACACCTGGCATATTTTTTTCAAGCCACTGGGTCTAGTGTATGAACTGCACAGTCAGTCATGTGGGATCCAGCAGCCTTAACCAGCACCCAACCTGCCTGGCTCATAGCCTGATTTTATATATATTTTTTGTATTGCAACCTGGCACATATGGTCAGGTATGGAGTTTCCACTTGTGGCATTATGTCAGCACTCAAGTTTAGATTTCTGGAACATTTTGTATTTTTCGATTAGGGCACCTCAACCTTTTCTGCAAAGTGAATGATGAAGGTTTCTGTACAGGTTTATGGAACATGCTCAACTTTTATTTACTGTAGAACTTAGTTTCTTCCAGTAGGGTATACTAACATATTCTAAGTATGACTGTAGGATGGGATCAGTTTTGTTTCCAGATATCAAGAGGCTGAACCGTGATTTACTTAACCCCAAATTGCATCTACTTATTTTGGTTTCTTCTGAAGGCTGGGAATCCCTGGCTCTATGCTTTCGAGGACCTTAAATACTGATTAGTTCTGAGCATGTTAGTGGGTGGGGCTTGCCAACTCTGAGCTTCCTAGTGTTCCATCAGATTGGGCTATTTGGGTGTTAGGGGGCTTAGATCTTTTCTGTTACTGTGTACGTTTTCCAAAAACAACCCTTTCACCATCTACTGGCTGTGGAGAGTGATGGGACTTTGAAGGTTTTTGCAGTAGCTCCTGCCCAGGCAGCTTCGCTATAGGTTTCTCCTCCCTGGTATACCAATGCCCAGCCTTCTGGCATTCTGCAGCCCCAAACTTGGTTGGACCTCCTCACTTCCCAGTGCCAGCTCAGTGTCTCTCTTTCCTTAAGTTAGCTTCCACACCCCCTTGTAGGTTTAGAATGCCATTGCCCTGTTTCACCATCCTCATCCTTGTGGGTCTATATGCTGTAAACACCCCTCTGTAGTTTGAGCAGATTTCTGAGCCAAGTGAAATGCCTACGTTTGGCCCAACATTTTGACCCAGAGTGCCCTGGGACAGTTTTATAATCAAAACCTACTTGGGACCAGCAGATGGTGTATTGGTTACATCATTGGACTCCCATGTAGTTGACTGTGGTTCAAGTCCTAGACCCAATTTGCTTAAAACTTACTCCAGACGTGTGTATGTGCATGCCCAAAATCCCGAGAGAGGAATGGATTGTGATGTGTCCATCCTCCTGGGAGGTGATTCTCACTTATCCCCGTCTCTCCAGTGAGTGCATGTGCTCTATAGCAAAAATCTCTTCTAAAAACCCCCACCTATTTAGATTTAAGGCCAGCCCAACATGGTGGGGGGGGGGGGGTAGGAAAGGGGAGGAGCAAATGAGGGAGAGGGGCTAGGTATGCGGATGCAGAAGTCCAAGATGGGGGCTGCCGACCTGGGCATTGGGAGGGGCAGATTTGAGGAGGGTGGAAGAGCTGAGACAATAGGCACAAGCACTGAGGCAGGACAGATCCTGATGGAGGGAGGCTGTGGGGAGACATGACAGAGTACTGAGCCCAGTGGAGGGATCAGATGGGTACAGGCAGAACTCAGCTCGAAGAACTTTCACCCAAGGTCCAGAGAAGATTTCATGCGACTGACTCTCTGGGCACCAACTTGTTCACCTGAATGCAATGCGTACCCAGAAGAGTGCTGCATGGGCAGGATGGGGCTCATCCATATTTCACAGCTCCATAGAGTGGGTCTATCCAGGAAGGATGGACAGTGGATCAGGACTCAAAAGACCTTTTCATGAAGACTCAGCTCAGAGGACCTGCCTTCCAGGGTCTGGGAAGCTGGGTTTTGTCTCCTCTCATTGTAGGACTTGAAAGGACCAAGGGGGCAAAAGATGGTCTGACTCTGATGGCAGGAGGGCAGTGTCTCAAGTCCTTGTGTATGGGGATGGCTGCAAGGCCCAGGAGGTGACTGGATGGGGGCACCCACTGGAGCGAACTTGCCAGGCCACCACATGGCCACAATGATACGGCAGGTACACACACCTGCCAGTCTCCCCTCCCACAGCCTGGGTCTGAAGGGCTGTCTCTCAGCACGGCTGCTGCTCAGGGGCAGCCTCTCCCTGATCGCCTCACTCAGGTCTCCTCTGCCCACAGGTGGATGCAGGTGTCCCAGTCCCTACGGGGCTGCACATGGGCTGCCTCTCTCCCTTGTGGGCCTCAAGCCTCTGGCAGGGACACAGCCTGATGGCACATCTGCTTATGTCCATTTAATGTTGTCTGCGGGCACTGGACTGTTGTTGTTCACACAAGTGTTGATGAGGAACTACACTCTTGTTAAGGCCTGAACCACGCCCTGGAACTGGGACTGGTAACTGTGGACTTCCATGGTGCTGTGCAAGAAGTAAAACCTGCATCCATTCCAAGTTGGGGACATTAGTCTTTTTTTTCCTTTTCCCAGTAAAAAGACCATCAATTTTCCTGGAGGTGAGGTCCCAGGCTGGGATGGGACCCAGTCTGCTGAAGGCCACAGGAAGCAAACCGGATTCCCACTCTGGCCTCTCATTGTGCTAGGGCATTTTACTGGGAGTTCAGGAGCATACCACGCTCAGCCTTCGATGCAGAAGTCCTTCCTGTTTAGCAATCTGTCCACCTCCATTTAAGGCAGGAAAACAGGTGGGCTGTGGCTACAAACTCAGCAACAACAAGTCACCCCAGCTTGTCTCCTCTGCAGCTGTCACCATCAGCTGGGATGGAAAGGCTACTTGTTACATCTTGGTCACAAGAGTCAGCCTGAGGACTTGGCCAGCGCTGAGGCTTGCAGGAAAATGGGAACAGGTGCAGCTGGGCCTCATCATTCTCTATCCATCTTGCCAACACTGAGAGCCACATCTTTCTCCAGGACCCTGTGAGTGCCATGTGTGGGGAGCCAGTCCAGCACAGGGTGAGGCATCTGGGGGATGGACCAGGCCACCTGGCCTTGAGTCCTGGTTCTGTGTGCTGCAGGCAGCTCTCTCTCTCTGTGCCTCAAGTTTCCTCATCTTCACAGTGGCAAGACCAGGCACAGCCCTAATAGGCTGTTAAGAAGAATTTCCCATCAGTTAGAATGGAGATGACAGTGAACTATTTCCGCCCTTATTAGGGTGTCTGCAAAAATATTTGGTGGGCCCGAATCCTTTTTTTTTTTTTTTTTTCCCCAAACTCTGCCAGAGGAGGAAGCTGAGGGTCAGAGCTCAGCCACTTGCCCAAGGCCCACACCTGGCCCATTCCCCTGCGGCTTCCAGTCTGCTGGGCTAGCCTCAAGAAGCCTCCAGTGAACAGAGGCCAGGGTGAGCATCCCCAGCTCGATCAGCACCCCATTGTGGGCAGCTATCTGAAAGCTCTCTGGGCATCCCAACCCCAGCCCACTCCCCTCCTCACCTACAGAGCATGGCGCCTGCAGTGGCCCCAGGGCAAGGATGCCAGAGCCAGAGCCAGGCTGACTGCATTGTCACCACCAGAGCCCCAGCCACTATGTTCATATCCTTGATGTCTGCAGCATGCCGATGGGGGGGATGGAGGTGACAGGTGAAATGGCAAACCCTGTCACCATGTGCACGTGAACAGCAGCCAGCAGCTCTCTGGTCCCTGGCTCACGTGCAAAGCTTCTTCCCTTTGAGGGAGAACAGAGGACATGGCGTTTTGGCAGCGGGATTCCCAGAAGGCCAGGAAGGAGCGGTGCCACCTCAGGCCTGGGCTGGCTTCGTGACTGCGGCCGGGCCCAAGGCAGGCATGGGCTCGGCTTCCCTGCTGGGCACTCCTCCAGATGGCCCTGAAAGGGGCCTGGGCTGGGGGCGCTGGCTGGCCCTGGGCCGCCGCACGGTCTTCTCGCCAGTGTGGATCCTCTGGTGGTGGAAGAGGGCTGGCCGCTCGCGAAAGGCACGGCCGCACTGCGTGCACACGAAGGGCTTCTCACCCGTGTGGATGCGCCGGTGGCTGAGCAGCACAGCGCCCTTGGCGAAGGCCTTGCCGCAGTCACCACAGCGGAAGGGCCGCTCACCTGTGTGCAGCAGCTGGTGCTGCGTGAGGTTGGAGCTGTGGCTGAAGGCGCGGCCGCACTGCGCGCAGGCGAAGGGCTTCTCGCCCGTGTGCACGCGCTGGTGCTTGAAGAGCGAGGAGCCCTGGCTGAAGGCGGCACCACAGAGCGCGCAGGCGTAAGGCTTCTCGCCCGTGTGCGTGCGCTCGTGCTGGATGAGGTGCGAGTTGCGGCAGAAGCGGCGGCCACATTGCGCGCAGGCATACGGCCGGCCACCCGCGTGGATCTTGCGGTGCTGGCTGAGGTTGGAGCCGTGGCTGAAGGCCTTGCCACACTCGCCGCAGCGGAAGGCCTTCTCAGCTGTGTGGATGCGCTGGTGCCGCACCAGCGAGGAGCTGTGCCGGAAGGCCTTGCCGCATGCCGGGCAGGCGTAGGGCGTCTCTCCGCTGTGGATGCGCTGGTGCTGCGTCAGGTGCGATGTCTGGCTGAAGGCCTTGCCGCACTGCGCGCACTCGTACGGCCGCTCCCCGGTGTGCGTGCGCAGGTGCTTGAGCAGGTCGGAGCTCTTCACGAACACCTTGCTGCACGCTCTGCACTCGAACGGCTTCTCCCCGGGGAGGAGGCCGGGGCCAGCATGGAGGGTCTCGCTCAGCTCGGCCCAGCTCTGGGGCTCCGGGCCCCCGGGGAGTCTCCCAGGCTCCTGCCAAGCTGGGCCCGCTCCTCGTTTCCCTACAGCACCCACAGCCTTGAGGTCCAGGCTGGGGAAGACTCTTCCCGGGCCTTGTCGTCGGTGTGGCTTCTGCCGCCCAGGTGCCCTGGGTCGCTTCCCTGCTGCCGGGCACTCCGTGGGGGCGCTCTCCCTGGACGGGCCACCCTCGGGAGCCCTCAGCGAGGATGTCAGCCGCAGGCTGACACTTGCCCCGCCGCTGCCTGAGCCTAGCAGGAGCCTCTCCCAGTAGATCACCGACACCCCTGTGGGCTTTCTCTCCGGTTGGCCCTCCAGGCTTTTTGGACCAAGACAGGCATCAGCAGCAGGGAGGGCACTAGCAGGCAGCCGAGCAGGGCTATCCGGGAAGGCCTCTGGCAATGCTGCTTCTCCAGGAACACCTCTGTCCTCTGGTGGGCGCCGGGAACCTGAAGGCAGAGAAGCAGTAGTTGTCTGGGTGGTCGTGGCCCGGAGGGGCAGGCCGGGGGGTCCCAGGAGTTGGGGACAAAGGGTAGGCAGAAAAACAGGAGAGGGGAGTTGCCCTGCAAGAGAGGCTAGGGTGGGGGACCCAACTCCCTGACAGCTGTGGCACTCAGTGTCAGGGACCCCGTCGTCATCCTGACACCCAGAATGCAGGTGAGGAAGACTGCAGCCGCTCACCACCCTGCTCCTGCGGAGTGCCCTCCCATGGCTCCCGCTCTCCCTGGAGCCCCTCTCCTGGGCTCACTGCCAGGCCACCTCCTGCTCCCTGCACTGTGCACCTTCTGGTGCAACAGACCTTACTTGTGAAGCCCGTTCCCGACTGCCTGTGCCTGTCACTGTCAGTCCCACCAAGGCAGGGTCTGGAGCGTCCTGGTGGAGGCTCTATCCCCAGTGTCGGGGAGGCCTGGTCATAAGTCCCCAAGAAGCACTTGGTGAACCCCGGCAGGCAGACTGGCAGGGCCCCACAAACACACCAGCTACACATGGAGGACTTGAGGCCACGAATTCAGCTGAGGGCGGGACTCTGACCAGGCAGCCTAGGTCTGGGGGTGACTGCTTACACAAACCCTGCTCCCGTGCCCTAGGAACTCCCCTTTCCAGGCAGCTAAAGCTGCAGCCCCCAGGAGAGGGAGGGAAGGGAGTGGGCAAGGGTAGGAGAGAGGGGTGTGTCTGGGGACCCAGAGGGGAAGGGAAGCTGGGGCCCAAGTTGGTCCCGAGTTCACCCCGAGACCCTCTCACCACTGCCGGGCCTCTTGTGGGCATTCCTGGCCAGGGTCGTGTCCATCCCACTGTGAGCCCAGGGCTCCTTGCCACTCTCCAGCTGGACGACCACACAAGGCCGGGATGGGGAGAACCCTGCGGGAGGGGAGCAGGTGAGAGGCTGGCCCCTCTCAGGACGGCCCGCCTCTCAACAGGTGGCAGGAGTCAGTGCTTCGCAGAGACAGGCGGTGTCTATGCCACCAGGAAAACCAGAAGGTTGCACCTTGGAGTCACAGGAACAGCTCAGAGGTCACTGTGAGCAGCAGCCGTGAAGGCCGCACCAAAGGCAGAGGCTGTAGCCAGAGCGGCCACAGGGAGGCTTGAGCACCCAGGCTGCATGTCTCCAGAGCCCTGACTGCCCACGTGGCTGCTGGCCATAGGTGCGCAGCCACCCCGGGTGTCAGGAGGGTGAGGAAGTGGTCCTCCACGGAGGACCTACCCTTACCCAGAGAGGCCACGAGTGCGAAGTTCTCCAGCATCACGTGGCGGTACAGGGCCCTCTGGGCTGTGTCCAGGAGCTCCCACTCCTCCCGGGAGAAGTACACGGCCACATCCTCGAAGGCCATCGGGCCCTACAACATCAGGCAGGAGGAGACAGGCACAGTCCAAGGTACAGCTGTGTGGCCAGGACTCGGCTCCCATCCTCATGCCGATCTCCCCTGATGGCCTCAGACACTCCTTCTGTCCCTGGTTCCCCAGGTCTGTCTCCACACAGCAAGTCGGAACACCCCCCACCCCATGCCGCTGTCTAGTCTACTGGCTGTTCTACACAGCAGGCGAGAGCAAGCTGTGCCCTACACGCAGCCCCAGCATCACCGTGCCACAGCACGAGCTCTCATGACCCTGCCCAGACCCGTCCTTCCTGTTCCTGCAACAAGCAGTGGTTTAAGTGGGCCCCCACCGCACGCCTTCCCCAACCCTCCCCTGTGCCTGCCTGGCAGGTCAAGACTCCTCCAGCCTGAGACCTGACAGTGCCCCCAGTAGCTACAGAAGTGTGGTCCGAAGGACGTGGTAGACACACAGGGAGTCGGTCACTTACTCCCTGTGTCCTTCGCACCTGCTGCCACCCTCCCCTCCCTCAGCCACCTGCCAGGCTCTCCCCTGGTACCCCAGGCATTCTTCTTTGCCTTCAGGCTCCAACTGCCCATAACTAGAAGAGTCCACAGAGCAGCTCTTCAGTCCAATCCCCAGGCTCTGCTTCAGCCCGACACCAGGACCTTGTCCACTGAATACCTAAAACTTTAGGACCACTGATGCCTCCACTCTGGGACACCACAAGCTCCTAATCTTTTCCCTGGGAAAACAAAAGACCCTGCCTACTTTTACTTCTCATATCCATTCACAGCATCTCTGTTCTTCCAGACTGCGGCTGAAAAGCTCAGAATGCTCGCTCACACCCACACCTGATACACCAGCAGATCTGCCCGGAAGCCAACGCTCTTCCTACCAGCACTGGGGCCTTCCCTCACCCAGACACTGCAGCAGCCTCCTCTACACTCACACAGACCCCGCCCGGCTCGTTCTCCCTCAGCATTCCAACGCAAGAGGGTGTCCAGTCCCTGTTGAAAGCCTTCCATGGCTCCCGACGTCCTCGAGATCAAGTCTCAACTCCTAGGCCCGCCATTTCACACAATTCTCTCCAGCCCCACAGGAGAACTCTCCGTTCCCCACATCCTGCCACTGCGAGACCCTCCGCCGGAACTTAAAGAAGTCCCATCCCCTTGTCTGCGAGAGCGCACACGGGCACGCGGCTGGCCGCCTCGGACGCGAGGAAGGCACGTCGTCGAGGGGGCGTCCCCCAAGCGGGGACTCGGTCCCCGGAGGCACCCCCTCTACTC
Organism: Tupaia tana; assembly: GCA_026018925.1. NCBI lineage: Eukaryota > Metazoa > Chordata > Mammalia > Scandentia > Tupaiidae > Tupaia > Tupaia tana. Next base: position 70,047,633 of record JAKSZU010000018.1, on the reverse strand, counting down.
ACCGGCGCTCGGTCTGTCAACGCGGACCCCGCCATCGGAACTGCAGCCGGGGCGGGGCAGAGAGGAGTGACGCCCCGACACCGAGGATCTCTCGGCCGCCTCCGAGTCTCGGGACGCCCAGGGCGCCGCCGCGGAGGCTGCAGCTGAGGCCGGAGAGCACGTGGCTCGGGGCGCGGCCGACGGCCCCCCGCGCCGCCCACGCCGCACGGGAGAAACGCGGCTGGGGGGCGGGCGATCGCGACGCGGCACAGCGCGGGCCGCCTGCTGGACCTCCTCGCCCGCCTCGCCTCGGCTCCCCAGCCTCCGGAAAACTGGCCGGGCCGCTAGTGCCCAGGTGGAATCTCCAGCTAGGACCGACGCCGGGCAGCAGTGACAGGCCCGGACGCCGGAAGTCCAGCCTCCACGCGCTCATTGGCCAATGCGTGCTGCTGAAGCACGCGCAGAGCATTCTGGGTGGTGTAGTCTTGGATGCCTTCCGGCGTGCTCGATAGGCGCCTCTCGGTCTCTATGGTAACGGCCAAGCGTTACCGCGCGGGGCGCTGGGACACAGAGTTCTGCGCCCGGACCTTTGCCGTGGCTGCCCGCGTGCAGGTGACCTGCGCTCAGGGTCCCCGACACCCGGCGCCCACCAAAGCGGCCCAGAGGCTGAACCTGGAGGTGCGAGAGCGGAAACACCGAGGCTCCCGGAGGCGGCACCAGCGAGGAGCGTGTTGGGAGAAACGCAACGGGAAGGGCAGGTCACCAGCCCGGATTTCGGATTCCAATCCTAGCTCTGCCTGTTTATTACCCGCTGTGGGCCCGGGCGGAAGTTTGAGCTCTGTGTCCCGAGCTCTGTAAAGCACTAGGGTCAGTTTTGCAGCCCCTAACGAGGACTGCGCGGTCATAGGCTTTTCTCCTTGAGTCAGCTTGTTCTCTTCTCAGTTGCCCGAACTATCCGTCTGTTTCCCGCGGAATCTCGGGTCTCCCGGAAGGTGTTTTTCCGGTCTTGTTTGTCCTCAGACCACCTAGTTCTTTCCACAAATCACAATATTGATTCTTTTTTCCTTGGGATCTATCTGTGATAGATAAAACCTAAGGATAGAAGGGCCAGCAGGTGACATGGTGGTTAAGGCGCTAGATTTCTGCATGGGTGAGTGCAGTTGGAGTCCCAGACTGGGTGACTTACTTTCTCACTTTTTCTTCCCATCTTTCTCTAATAAGAATAAATAAAATTAAATAATTTCTTTTTTTAAAAAAATATTTTATTTACGGACCAGTAGATGGCATAATGGCTATGTCATTGGACTCCCATGTAGTCGACTATGGTTCGAGTCCCAGACCCGGTGGTCTTAAACTCACACCAGGCGCGTATGCGTGCATGCCCAAGATCTGGAGAGGAGAATGGAGGAGAAGGGATTGCGGCATGGCCATCCCCCTTGAGGGGTGACTTCTTGCTTTCTGTCTCTCTGTTTCTTTCTGTCTTCCTGGCGAGTGCACTCATCCTATAGCAAAAACCTCTCCAAAAATAATTATTTTTATTTATTTAAATTTGACCAGAGAGGGACAGAGTGAGAGGGAGAGAAGGAAAGTAGGAAAGCAAGCCACCAGGTCCAGGACTCAAACCATGGTCGGCCATATGGTTGTCCAGCACCCTTAACCACCATGCCACCTGCTGGTCCCAACTGGAGAGACAGACAGAAAGCAAGGTATCACCCTCCAGGGGTGATGGCTACGCTACAATTACCTCTCCTCCATTCTTCTCTCCGGATTTTGGGCACACAGGCAAACATGACCTCTCGAGTTTCAAGCCTCTGGGTCTGGACTCAAATTGTGGTCAACCACGTGGGGGGGGGGGGGGGTCCAGTGCTATGCCACTGCTGGCCTCAAATAATTATTTTGGGACCAGCAGTTAGAAATGGCTATGTCGCTGGACTCCCACGTAGTTGACCGCGGTTCGAGTCCCGGACCCGGTGGCTTAAACTCACACCGGGCGCGTGTGCGTGCGTGCCCAAGATCCCGAGGGGAGAATGGAGGAGAAGGGATTGTGGTGTGGCTATCACCCCTGGGGGATGATTTCTCGCTTTCTGTCTCTCTGTCTCTGTCTGGCTGGCTGGCAAGCGCACGCGCCCTATAGCAAAAAACCTCTCCAATAAATAAATAAATAGATTTTTTTTTTTAAAGAGAGATTTTTGCTATAGGGCGTGTGAGCACTTGCCAGGGAGACAGAGAGATAGAAAACGAGAAATCACCCCCCTAGGTGGGATTGCCATACTGCAATCCCTTCTCCCACTCTCCTCCTAGGATCTTGGGCACACATTCACCTGGTATGAGTTTTAAGGCACCGATCCAGAAGTGGAACTACAATCATAACCATTGCCCTCTGCTGGTCCCTAAATAATTATTTTTATCATTTTTGTTTTATTTTGTTCTTTTGATTTTGGAAAAGTTTTTTGCTATAGGACACGTGCGCTCGCCAGACAGACAGAGACAGAGAGACAGAAAGCGAGAAATCACCCCCCAGGGGGTGGCCACGCCTCAATCCCTTCTCCTCCATTCTCCTCTCGGGATCTTGGGCACACACGCACACGCGCCCGGCGTGAGTTTTAAGCCACCGGGTCCGGGACGCGAACCGCAGTCGACTATATGGGAGTCCAGCGACATAGCTATTATGCTAACTACTGGTCCCCCCTAAATAATTATTTAAGAAGGGGAAGGCAGCAGGTGGTATGGTAGTTAGGTGCTGGACTCTCAGGTGGCTTTCTCACTCTTCCCTCCTGCTTCTCTGTGGTAAGTGCACATGCCCTATATGGGAATTTAAAATAATAATAAATAGGAGCCAACATGTGGCATAGTGATTAAGGCACTGGACTCTTATGTGGCCAGCCGTGGTTCAAATCCCAGACTGGGCACCTTGAAACTCATGCCTTGTGAGTGTGTGTGTGCCCAAAATCCCAAGAAGAGAGCTGAGGAGAGGAGACTGCAGCATGGCCATCTCCCTGGGGGTTGATTTCTTGCTTTCTGTCTCCCTATTTCTCTGGCTAAACCATGTGCCCTTTACCAAAAATCTCTCAAAATAACTAAATACATAGGCACCAAAAGATGGTGTAATATTTATGTTGCTGGACTCCCACGTAGTCAACCGCTGTTCTGTAAGTACTATGAGCTCTGAATTCCCTGAGTCTTAAGGTTCCTACCTGTCGCAGTGGCCATGAGGTGACCATTCTGGGTTGTCTAAAGAAATCTGTAAAACATTAGAATTCTAGTTATGCATGACATATAGGTCTACAGGTCCTGGGAAGTTCTACACACCTTTATCCCACTTGTACGTAGTCATCAGAATATGGTTTTTTTTGAAAAGAACTATTTTATTTTTTAACTTACTTTTTATATTTATTTGTTTATTTTAACTTGACCAGAGAGGGACATAGAGAAAGTGAGAAAGCAAGTCACCTGGTCCAGGACTCGAACTGTGGTTAGCCATGTGAAAGTCCAGAGCCGTTAACCACTATGCCACCTGCTGACCCCCAGAATGCTTTTAATATGCTTTTAGAGCAGCCACATCCCCACAAGTTTACCAGAGTTTTCTTCGCCCCAGTGTTTCCACACCAATAATAGTTTCCCAGGAGGCCTGTGAACGTCATCGATGCCTGCCTACTGGGTTTTACATTCACTGAGTCATGAGTCCTGCTGGACAGGTCCTGGGAGATACAGCTAGTAAAGTGAGACACCGGGAATAAGGGCCACAGTATTACTGTGGAGATTCTCAAGGAAATTGCCTCATTTTTCAGAGCTACCTTTGGGCCTTCAGGTGATTCTTGATGTCAGTGCCACAGATTTAGTCCACAAAGCCCTTCAGTCTTTCCTAGTATGCTGCAGAGCAACAAGGCAAATTCAGCCAAAAGTGAACTGAGAATGTCCTGGCCATTCTACTGTCTAGGACATTTAATTAGTGTCCCCAACAGAAGCTGTTCCCTTTTATATTAGGATGGTAACTAAAACCCCTGGTACAAGTGTCTAGATATCAAGGCTTTTATTATCTCATGGTGAGAGGCAGGCAAGTCCAGGTCTGGGTGATTTGGACTGCACAGATCACGCCCAAGGCTCAATGGAGACAAAACAATACTAGTGAACTGGCGCCATGGCACAGTGGTGAAGCAGTCTGCAGAAGCTGGATGCCACATAGCCAACCAGGGCTCAAGTCCCAGCTCCAATGACTTGAAAAACATTCTAAGTGCAGGGACCAGCCGATGGCATAATGGTTATGTTTTTAGACTTCCACGTAGTCAACCATGTTTCAAATCCTGGACCCGGCAGCTTAAAACTCACACTGGGCACATGTGGGCCAAAATTGCAAAAGGAGAATGGAGGAGAAGGGATTGGGCCTTGGCCAGTCCCCCTGTGGGGTGATTTCTTGCTTTCTGTCTCTCTGGCAAGTGCACATGCCCTATAGCAAAATATCTCTTAAAAAAAAAAATTCTGGGTATATCCTGCATCCAGGATCTTGATGGGGTGGAAAACAAGCAAAGACGATTTCAGTGTGACCAGGACCTGTTAGGGGCAGGGGTAGTTTTTCTCTGTTGTCTGTGTATGCCCTCTGGCATTTTTAAAAATTTGCCCACAAAGGGGCCGGCAGGTGGTATGGTGGTTAAGGGCGCTGGACCCCCACCTGGTCAACTGGTTCGAGTCCCAGACCTGGCAGCTTGCTTTCTTACTTTCCCTCTTTCTCTCCCTCTCTGGTCAAATTTTTAAAATAAGTGAGTAAATAAATCAATAATGTTAAAAAATTTGTCCATGGGGAACCAGCAGTTAGTGTAATGGCTATGTCACTGGACTCCCACGTAGTCGACCATGGTTCGCGTCCTGGACCCAGTGGCTTAAAACTCACGCCAGGCGCGTGTGCGTGCGTGCCCAAGATCCCAAGAGGAGAATGGAGGAGAAGGGATTGCGGCGTGACCATCCCCCCGGGGGGTGATTTCTCGCTTTCTGTCTCTGTCTCTCTCTGTCTGTCTGGCGAGCGCACGCACCCTATAGCGAAAATCACTCCAAAAAAAAAAAAAAAAAATTGTCCATGAAGAAGGGATTTTTTTGTTTTGTTTTCATTGTTTTGTTTTGGAAGCATCCAGTGCCCTAAGCACTATGTCACCTGCTGGCTCCTAATAAATAAAGAATTATTTATTTACTCACTTTCCCTCCAGATCCAGAACTCGAACTGTGGTCGGCCATGTGGGAGTGTCCAGCACCTTAACCACCACACCACCTGCTGGTCCCTCAGCATGAGTTTTAAACCACCAGGTCTGGGACTTGAACAGCGGTTGACTACGTGGGAGTCCAGCAACATAAATATTACACCATCTTTTGGTGCCTATGTATTCAGTTATTTTGAGAGATTTTTTGCTAATGCTTGTGTGAATAGCTAGGGTTTCCAATGTCATACCCTTAATTATTCCACTGCTGGTTGTCACTAAACAGGTATCTTTTTTAAAAAAATATTTTCTAAAGAATTATTTTACTTAACTATTATTTTCATTTGACCAGAGAGGGACAGAGTCAGAAACAGAGACAGAGACAGAGAGAGAGAGAGAGAGAGAAAGTAAGAAAGCAAGCCATCAGGTCCAGGACTCAAACCACAGTCAGTCATGTGGGAGTCTAGCGCCCTTAACCACCACTCCATCTGCTGGCCCCTTAATTTTAATAGCTTTATTGATTGATTGAGGTTTTAACCTTAGGGCAGGTGCGCTGTAGAGAGAGAGACAGAGACAGTGAGAGGGAAAAAGAAATCACCTCATGGGGCGGGGGGGGGGGGGGGGGGGGGGTGGTGGCCATGCCACAATCCCTTCTCCATTCTCCTCCCAGGATCTTGGGCACACATGCATGCACATGTGCCCGGAGCGATTTTCAAGCCACCAGGTCCAGGACTCGAACAGCAGTCAGCCATGTGGGAGTCCAGCAACATAACTGCTACACCATCTACTGGCTCCAACAGTTTTTTTTTTTTTTTTTAAAGAATTATTTCATTTGGGGCTGGCAGGTGGTGTGGTGGTTGGAGCACTGGATTCCCACATGGCCGACTGCTGCTCAAGTCCTGACCTGGCAGCTTGCTTTCTCACTTTCCCCTCCCCCCAGTCAAAGTAAAATAATAAAAAAACAAAATAATTCTTTTTTTAAAAAATATTTATTATTATTATTATCCAAGTTGACCAGAGAAAGAGGGAGTGTGAGAAAGCAAGCTGCCAGATCCAGGACTCAAACCATGATTGGCCATGTGGGAGTCCAACACCTTAACCACTAAGCCACATGTTGGTCCCAGTGGGTTTGTCTCTTAAGGGGTAAGGGAGATGATGTGGTGCGGTTAATATGGTGTTCATAGGTTCCCTGGTATTCCAAAAAGAACCAGATATTTGGGCTTTTATGCTTTTTTTTTTTTATAAAGAATTATTTTATTCATTCTTCTCTCCTCTTCTCTCTTTTTTTTAAAGTTATTGCTATAGGGCATGTGCACTTGCCAGAGAGACAGAGAGAAACAGAGAGACAAAAAGCGAGAAATCACACTCCAGGGGGGATGAGTATGCCACAATCCCTTCTCCTCTTGGGATTTTGGGCACACACGTACACATGCCTGACGTGAGTTTTAAGCTGCAGGGTCCAAGACTCCAACCACAGTCGACTACATGGGAGTCTAGTGACATAATTATTATGCCATCTACTGGTTCCCTTACTATTGTTTTTTAATTTGACCAGAAAAAAAGAGAGAGGAGAGAGAGAAAGAATGAGAGAGAGAGAAACACTGAGGCCATCAGAAAGCATGCCATGAGGTCCAGGACTCAAACCTCGTTCAATCATGTGAAAGTCCAACGCCTTAACCACCACGCCACCTGCTGGTCCCCTTTATGGGGCTTTTGACTTTGTAAATATTGGAAGCCACTGCCAAAAAACATTTCAGTACAAACTTAGTTCACCAAAACCTAAAGGTTGTCTAACATGTTCTTCTGTGCCCTTCTATGAGGCCAGATATACTAGAAATATTCTGATATGAAGGGATTTGGTCTATGGTGTTCATCAATACTGCATGGTAGCTCAGAGGCCACTGGTGCTGCCACCTTTTGTTTCTCCACTCACCCACTTATGAACCTTTGGGTTGTTTCCACCTTTTGGCTATTATGAATAATGCTGTCACGAACACTGGTGTACAGATATCTATTCAAGAACCTGCTTTTGATTCTTTTGTTTATAATCAGAATTAAAATTGCTGGATCAAATAGTAATGTTTCTTTTTTAAGAAACTGCCATAGCGGGATCAGCAGTTAGCGTAATGGCTATGTCGCTGGACTCCCACGTAGTTGACTGCGGTTCGAGTCCCAGACCCGGTGGCTTAAACTCACGCCGGGCGCGTGTGCGTGCGTGCCCAAGATCCCGAGAGGAGAATGGAGGAGAAGGGATTGCGGTGTGGCCATCCCCCCTGGGGGGTAATTTCTCGCTTTCTATCTCTCTGTCTCTCTCTGTCTGTCTGGCGAGCACACGCGCCCTATAGCAAAAAAAAAAAAAAAAAAAAAAGAAACTGCCGTAGTGTTTTCTACTGGGTTATCAGAAAAGTCATGACACATTTTTGCATACAAAAACAGAAAAATACATCATGATTTTTCTGACAATCCCATACAATGGCTGGACCATTTTATATTCCCAACCCTGCACAGAGATTCCTATTTTTCCACATCCATGACAGCAGTTATGTTTTTGTTTTGTTTTGTAACATTTCCATCCATTTCCACCATGGAAACTCATGGTGTTTTTGACTTGTACTTCCCTAAAGATTAGATGTTAACCATCTATTAAGGTATATATTGGCCATTTGTATATCTTCTTTGGAGCAATGTCTACTCAAGAGCTTTCTAATTTCTGTGTTGGGTGGTTTATTTTTGTTGTTGTTGAGTTTTAGTTCTTTATATTCTGGATATATTTTTTAATTGCTAAGGGTATGTGTGCTTACCAGAGACAGAGAAATGGACAGGGAGAAAACACCAACCAATGGGATATAGTAATGTCACAATCCCTTCTGCAGTTCACCATTCTGTCAGGATTTTGCGCGCGCATGCGCGCGCGCACACACACACACACACACACACACACATACACACCTGGAGTGTTTTTCAAGCCACTGGATCTGAGATTTGAACCACAGTTGGCCATGAGGAATCTGGCTCCCTTAACTACTAGACTACAGGGCTGGCCTGGGGACCATTTTATGAGCTCTAACCATGGTCACCTATGCAGGATACAAAGGATTGAGCCCAATGGACCACTATTAAACCTACATCCATTTTTGGACCAGTAGGTGGCATAATGGTTATGTTGCTGGACTCCCATGTAGTCAACTACGGTTTGAGTCCCAGACCTGGCGGCTTAAACTCATGCTGGGCGCGTTTGTGTGCATGTCCAAGATTCTGAGAGAAGAATGGAGGAGAAGGGATTACAGCATGGCCATCCCCCGTGGGGGGTGATTCCTCACTTTCTGTCTCTCTTGACTTTCTGGTGAGTGCATACACCCTATAACAAAATCTCCCAAAACAAAACAAAAACCCGTGTACATTTTCTTGGTGATGTGAACCACACATGGCTCAGTTAGACTAACTCTTCTCTAATACAGACCCCCAGCTTTGACACAATTATCACATCCAGGAAGAAGGGCCTGAACAGGCCTATGGGTGGGCATACACTTTAAGGTCTTGTGGAAACTAAGCAAACTAGCTGCAAACTACCCAGACTGCAAACCTACCTTCCTTGGATTCTACCTGGGTATGGTCATTATCTCCTCAACCAATAGGGGTAGGCAGAAATAATCGCTCCAGGCAGAGGCAACAACTGCAGTGGTCCCAAACCCCAACATGTAGTACTGGCTGAGCATAGTGGTGCAAAGCCCCTCAGCCAGAGATCTCCTCCTCTCCCCTCAAACATGACTCTCAGGAAACATTCTCCTTTGCCACAATTTTTGCAGCAGGATCAGAGCTACAGTCAACATGTAAGTTTTGCTGAGCTGGTATTTTATTTACCTGCTGGGGAAATTGTTTCCCAAATTTTTATAATCAAAAGGTTCCACAAGGAGGCCGGCAGGTGGCGTGGTAGTTAAGGGTGCTGGATTCCCACATGGCCAATTGTGGTTCAAGTCCTGGACCTGGTGGTTTGCTTTCTCACTTTCCCTGTCTCCTGGACCTGGTGGCTTGCTTTCTCACTTTCCCTGTCTCTCTCTCTCAGGTCAAATTTAAAATAAATAAATAAAGTTAAATAAATTTTTTTTTTTTTTTTTTTGTGGAGAGGTTTTTGCTATAGGGCGCATGCACTCACCAGAAAGACAGAGAGAGACAGAGAGACAGAAAGCGAGAAATCACCCCCCGGGGGGATGGCCACGCCGCAATCCCTTCTCCTCCATTCTCCTCTCGGGATCCTGGGCACGCATGCACACACCCGGCATGAGTTTTTAAGCCACCGGGTCCAGGACGTGAACCGCGGTTGACTACATGGGAGTCCAGCGACATAGCCATTACGCTAACTGCTGGTCCCAATAAAACAATTCTTTACAAATTAAAAAAAAAGTCCTACAAACCAGATTTGGATCCATATAGCGATTCTACCATTTCACTCCCTACAGCCCTGTGGGAAAGCACTGCCACTACAGCAACAAAAACTGGACAATAATGAACCCTACAGTACCAGAGATACCAGGAACTCTGGCTCAGTCACATAACCCTTCCCTTAGGGTGGGTGCTGGGATATACAAGGTTTACTTCTTTTACACAGCATCCTTACAAAGGGTATTCTCTTCAATCTCCTTTCTGAAACAAGACCTTTCTTGCTGAAGCAGCAGCTAGCAGCTAAAGACTTTTCCAAATGCCCTGTCCGACCCTAAGGCCTTTCTCCAATGTGTAATTTCTTGTGCTGAAGGAGAGTAGAACTATGTTTGAAGGTTTTCCCACATTCTCTACATTTGTGGGACCTCTCCTCAGTGTGGAATTGCTGGTGTCGATTACGGTAGGACCTGGTAGTGAAGGTTTTCCCACACAGGTTGCACTCATAGGGCCGTTCTCCAGTGTGAACTTTCCAGTGTTGATACAGGCCAGAGCGCGTTACATAGGTTTTCCCACATTGTTTGCACTCAAAAAGCCTTTCTCCAGTGTGAGCTCTCTTGTGAAGAGTAAAGCTATTGTTGTATTTAAAGAACTTTCCACAGTCCCTGCACTCATAGGGTCTTTCTCCAATGTGAACTTTCTGGTGCCGAATAAGTGTAGACAGAACACTGAAGGCTTTTCCACATTTGCTGCACTCATAAGGCCTTTCTCCAGTGTGAATTCGTTGGTGCAGAACAAGTGAGTCTTTGCGGTTGAAGGTTTTCCCACATTCGCTACACTTGAAAGGTTTTATGCCTGTGTGAACTTTCTGGTGCTTTCTGAGTTTAGATGGGTAGCTGAAGGCTTTCCCACACTCATTACATACATGGGATGTCTCTCTGGTGTGAATTTTTTGGTGATTAATATGAGTTGGTTTCTCCTTGAAGGCACTTCTGCTTACTGGGCACCTGGAGGGTCTTTCCTCAGAGTGAGTTATTAGGTGGTTTAGAAGAGCAAAGGCCTTCATGAAGACCTTCCCACAGTCACTGCACTTGAAGGGCTTCTGTGTAGCATGGACTCCCTGGTACTGCCCATGACTGCATCCAGATTGGAAGCCTGCCCCATGTTTGGTGCTCCTGTATGGCTTCCCCTTGCTATGGGTGGCCTGATGATCCTTCTCAGACTTTCCACACACACAGGGCTTCTCTGACAGGCAGACCCTGCAATTCTTTACTTGCTTGGGAGGGACTTCCTTATCTTCCACTCTACACAAACAACCTGGAGGTGGGGAAAAGAAAGTTATTGAAAGTTGGATCAAAAGGAAGAGGTACCGGAGTTGGCAGGTGGTATAGTGGTTAAGGTAGCTGGACTCCCACATGGCTGACCGTGGTTCAAGTCCCAGGCCTGGCAGTTTGCTTTCTCACTTTCCTTTTCTCTCTCTCTGGTCACCTTCAAAAAACTAAAATAAAATAATGACAATGAAAAAAATTAAAATAATCCTCTCTTAAAAAAAAAAAAAAAAAAAACAAGAAGGGGGACCAGCAGTTAGTGTAATGGCTATGTCGCTGAACTCCCATGTAGCCGATCGCAGTTTGAGTCCCAGACCTGGTGGCTTAAACTCATGCCAGGCGCGTGTGCATGCATGCCCAAGATCCTGAGAGAAGAATGGAGGAGAAGGGATTTCAGCATGGCCATCCCCCCTGGGGGGTCATTTCTCGCTTTCTATCTCTCTGTCTCTCTGTCTTTTTGGCAAGTGCACGCGCCCTATAGCAAAAACCTCTTAAGAAAAAAACAAAAGAAGAGGTACCTTTATCATCAGTGTATGTAACATACACACAGAAAAGGCTCCATACGACTACAAGGACTGAGGCAGGAAGGGCTGGACCAGCAGAGCAGTCTGGTCTACCAGACTACAGAATAGGGAAAACCTCAACCAAGATGAGGAACAGGATGGGCTGTTGCACAAGGAGGAGAGCTGGGGTCTCCATGTCACTCCTCTGCAAAAGGTTTTAGCCTTGGCTATTAATTATGGTTAAGCATTGTGAAGAAGCATGTGTCATGTTCCAACAAAATCTGACTACAAAATGGTAGCTGGTATTCAAATATTATTTAAGGATATGTGCACATCTCAAGTCACATACAGAGAGATCACTAGTGAATGGCTTTACAGAAAGGGCAATGGTGAGAAACAGATCAGAGAGGTGAAGTCAAACAGGGCCTGAGAATCATGGAAGAGATGGCAAGAATGCCTTGTGCCCATAGGGAAAGGAAAGGAAGGAATAAGGTGTGGCCACTGAGCTTAACACCAAATTACCAGAGTACACTGGTACTCAGCATAGCACGAGCCCAACCCTAAAGCCGAGGCATTCCTCAGCTCTACTCACCAAGACCAGAATCCCTCTTGGCCTCTGCTCTGCTGACTGGAGTGATGTCCATCCAGTTAGGCATCCAGGGCTCTTCATCATCCTTCAGTTGAACAAACACATGGGATCTCAAGGGTGTAAGTCCTGAGGGTGGTACAGTAAGAAGACAGCCCAAGTCAAGCTGACCTACTCTGCTACGCACACAGGAAGCTCATGTCATTAGAGCAAACAGGAAGGAAACTTGAGTATTATAAAATAAACCTCTTGGGGGCTGGCAGGTGGCATGGTGGTTAAGGGCTCTGGACTCCCACTTGGCCGACCATGGTTTGAGTCCTGGACCTAGTGGCTTGCTTTCTTACTTCCCCCACCCCCACCCCCCGGTCCCTCTCTGGTCAAATTAAAATAAATAAATAGGGACCAGCAGTTGGTGTAATGGCTATGTCGCTGGACTACAATGTAGTCGGGCACATGTGCATGTGTGCCCAAGGTCCTGAGAGGAGAATGGAGGAGAAGGGATTGCAGTGTGGCTATTACCCCTAGGGGGTGATTTCTCGCTTTCTTTCTGTCTCTCTCTGTCTTTCTGGCAAGCGCACATGCCCTATAGCAAAAACCTCTAAAAAAATATGTATACACACACACACACACACACACACACACACACATATATGTGTATATATCAATCAATCAATCAATCAATCTGGTCAGGGACCAGCAGTTGGCATAATGGCTATGTTACTGACTCTCATGTAGTCAACGGCGATTTGAGTCCCAGACCTGGTGGCTTAAACTCACGCCAGGCGTGTGTGTGTGCGTGCCCAAGACTGGAGGAGAAGGGATTGTGGCGTGGCCCTTCCCCCTGGGGGATGATTTCTCACTTTCTGTCTCTCTGTCTCTGTTTATCTTTCTGGCAAGTACATGCACCCTATAGCAAAAACAAAAACAAACAAACAAACAAAAACAAAACCTCTCCAAAAAAAAAAATACTGGTCAAATTAAAATAAATAAAGAGATAGATAGATAGATAGATAGATAGGAGCCAGCATGTGATATCGTGGTCAAGGAACGCTGGACTCCCACATGCCCAACTGTGGTTTCAGTCCCGTACCTAGTGGCTTGCTTTCTCACTTTCCCTCTCTCTCTCTCACTCTGTCCCTTTCTGCTCAAATTAAAATAAATAAGGTTAAATAAAATAATTCTTTTTTTTTAATTTTATTTATTCATTCATTCATTTATTTTTAATTTTGACAGAGGGAGACACAGAGACGGAGAGAGAAAGAGGAGAAGTGAGAAAGCAAGCCACCAGGTCCAGGACTTGAACCATGGTCAGCCATGTGGGAGTGTCCAGCACCTTAATCACCATGCCACCTGCTGGTCCCAAATAAAATAATTCTTAACGAAAAGAAAAGGAAATGAACCTTCTCTGTACATTTAAAGATCTGTTAAGAGGGTACATCTAGGGCCAGCTGGTACCGCAGTGGTTAAGACAGCTGCAACTCACATGGCCATCTTTATTATTTGAGTCCAGGAGTAGGTGGTTTGGAAAAAACACCAGGTATGTGTGCATGCACATCCAAAATCTCAAGAATAGAATAGAAGAGAAGGGATCAGGCAAGGCTATCCCCCCTAGAGGGAGATTTCTTACTTTCTTTCTCTTTCTGTCTACCTCTGGTGAGTGCACATGCACTACAGCAAAAACTGGAAGAAAATTTTAAAAAGGGTGGGGCCACGGGTGGCATTGTGGTTAAGGCACTGAATTCCCACATAACCAACCACGGTTTGAGTTCAGGACTTGGCAGCTTGAAAACCACACTGGGCTCATGATAGGTGCATGTATGTGTGTCCAAAATCCCGAGAGGAGAAGGGACTGCAGCGTGGCCTTCTCCGCAGGGGGTGATTTCTTGCTTTTTGTCTCTCCTGCAAGCACACACACCCTATAGCAAAAATCTCTCAAAAAAAAAAAAAAAAAGAAAGAAATCATGCTGTGGGGGCTGGCAGGTTGCGTGGTAGTTAAGGCATTGGACTTGCACACAGCCGACCATGATTCAAGTCATAGACCAGGTGGCTTGCTTTCTCACTTTCCCTCTCTCTCTTATCAAATTAGAAAATAATAATAATTAGTAAAATTAAATAAATAATTATTTTAAAAACAAAGGAAATCAGAAAATCATGCTAGGTGTGTGTGTGCATGCATGTCCAACATTCTGAGAGGAGAATGGAGAAGGGATTGCAGCATGGCCAGCCCTCCAGAGGGTGACTTGTCCCTTTCCTTCTGTCTCTCTCCAGTTAGCATTATGTGCGCTATGACAAAAACTTAAAAAATTAAACAAAACAAAAACTGAAATAAAAAGTTAACAGGAGAGCCAGCAGGTGGTGTAGTGGTTAAGGCACTGGGCTCCCACATGGCCAACTATAGTTCGAGTCCTGGACCTGGCAGCTTGCTTTCTCATTTTTCCTCTCTCTCTGGTCAAATTTAAAAAATAATAATAATAAATAAAATTTAAAAACCAAAAACCAAATAACTCTTTAAAGAAAAAAAAATTAACACAAATACTCTTCCAGAAAAATATGAACTCCTAGCACATGTACTGAACCAAAGTTACCCTCATACTCAAACCAAAGCCATTATAAAAAAAGGAAACTACTTCCCTGATAGCTCTTATAAATGTAAACAAAATATCTATCAAATTCAAAAATATATAAAAAGTATTATAGGGGCCAGCCAATGGCCTAGGAATTAAGGTGGCTGGATCCCCAAGGACCAACTACACAGTTAAAGTACCAGACCTAGCAACTTGAAAAACATGGTGGGTGTGGTTTTGTGCCCAAAGTCCTTTTTTTTTTTTAAGATAGGTTTTTTTTTTTTTTTTTTTTTTTTTAAGTTTTTAACTTTAATGAAATGACTTTGGAAATAACATACATTTCCATAACACCAACACTAGTTTTTGGGGCCACAGTAAGATACACAGAATTACATCCTTAATTAATATGAATGCCAATATTTCAAGCAGTAGTTTCTGTTACATGGCAAACAAAATCAAGAAAGTAACCATTATACAAAAGAGACCCATAGCTTCAGACAAGGCAAATCCCAGGATAGCACAGGAGAACAGCTGCTCCTTCAGCGAAGGGGTTCTGGCATAACCAACGATAAGGCTGCCAAAGACTGTTCCAATACCAGCACCGGAACCAGCACTCCTACTGTTGCAGCACCAGCCGTATCAATGTCTCTGCTGATTGCACTGGTCTGAAATCCCTTCTGGATTAACTGAGATGCACATTCTGGGCTCCATTAAATACCATAGAGCCCTCTCCAGTCCTTGCCTCAGGTCGAGATAACACTGATGCAGAAATTGGTCAGTACACAACTCTGGATCCAGCTGGGATCAGAGCAGGGAGCAGGCAAGCTTGGCGCAGGCGAACATCTTACACACTTCGGGGCAGCACAGCTGGAGGACTCGGATGACAAACATCGTGGGCTCCTCTCCTGCATCCTCTCTTCTCAGGAGGTGGCTGGATAGTTGTTTGTTTGTTTGTTTGTTTGTTTTTTGGTGTAGGGTGTGTGTGTTCGCAGGAAAGATAGAAAGACAAAAATTAAGAAATCACCCCCTGAGGGGGATGGCTACACCACAATCCCTTCTCCTCCATTCTCCTCTCAGGATTTTGGGCACTCACATACACGCACCTGGCGTAAGTTTTAAGCAGCTGGGTCCGGGACTCAAACCGTGATTGACTACATGAGAGTCCAGTGATATAACCATTACACCATCTGCTAGTTCCTGCCCAAAATCCTAAGAGGGAGGAATGGAGAAGAGAAGGGATTGTGGCAGGACAATATCTGATAGAGGGTACTTTCTCCTTTCCCTTGCTCTTTCTCTGTCTCTCTCTGGTGAGTACACATGCCCTCTAGTAAAATTAAAAAACAAAACAACCAGGACCAGCTGTTGGTGTGGTGGTTAAGGCAGATAGATCTCACGTGGGTGGTTCAAGTCCTGGACTCCACAACTTGGAAAACACCATAAGGAAAGGAAACTCCCCTTACAGTTTCTATAAATATAGACAAAATATCTATCAAATCCAAAAATATATAAAAAGTATTATAGGATGGCTGAATCCCAAAGAGTCAAGTACACAGTTCAAGTCCCGGACCTAGCAACTTGAAAAACACGGTGGGTGGGTATGTGTGTATGCTCAGGATCCCAAGAAGATGGAGAAGGGATTGTGGCATGGCCACCCATCAGGGGGTGCTTTCTCACTTTCTCTCTCTTTTTCGCAAGCACATGTGCCATATGGCAAATTGAAATTAAAAGAACATGGGACCGGGGCCGGCAGGTGGTGTGGTGGTTAAGGACGCTGGACTCCCACATGGCCAACCGCAGTTTGAGTCTCAGACCTGGCGGCTTGCTTTCCTCTCTCTCTCTCTCTCTCTCTCTCTCTCCCTGGTCAAATTAAAAATAAATAAATAAAGTTAAATAAAATAATTCTTTAAAAAAAAAAAAAAAAAAAAAGAACATGGGACCAGCAGTTAGCATAATGGCTATGTCGCTTGACTCCCATGTAGTCGACCGCAGTTCGTGTCCCGGAGCCGGTGGCTTAAAACTCACGCCGGGCGCCGCCGGGCGCCACCGGGCGCGTGTGAGTGCATGCCCAAGATCCCGAGAGGAGAATGGAGGAGAAGGGATTGCGGCGTGACCATCCCCCCTGGGGGGTGATTTCTCGCTTTCTGTCTCTCTGTCTCTCTCTGTCTGGCGAGCGTACACGCCCTATAGCGAAAACCTCTCCAAAAAAAAAAAAACAAATAAACTCACACCGGGAGCGTGTGCGTGTGTGCGTGCCCAAGATCCCGAGAGGAGAATGGAGTAGAAGGGATTGCGGCATGGCCATCCCCCCTGGGGGGTGATTTCTCGCTTTCTGTCTCTCTGTTTCTCTCTGTCTGGCGAGTGCATGCACCCTAAAGCTAAAACCTCTCAAAAAAAAAAAGAAATGGGACCAGCAGTTAGCGTAATGGCTATGTCGCTGGACTCCCACGTAGTCGACCGTGGTTCGAGTCCTGGACCCGGCGGCTTAAACTCACGCCAGGCGCGTGTGCGTGCGTGCCCAAGATCCCGAGAGGAGAATGGAGGAGAAGGGATTGCGGCGTGGCCATCCCCCCTGGGGGGTGATTTCCTGCTTTCTATCTCTCTGTCTCTCTCTGTCTGTCTGGCGAGCGCACGCGCCCTATAGCAAAAACCTCTCCAAAAAAAGAAAAAAAAAAAAAAAAAAAAAGAAATTAAAAGAACAAAACAAAAACAAACACAGGGCCAGCAGCATGGCAGTGAAGGTGCTGGATCCTATATAGTAACACTGTAGTTCAAGTCTCAGACCTAACAGCTTAAAAAATATACCAGGTGTGGGCCTGGCAGGTGATGTGGTAGTTAAGGCACTGGATACCCACATGGCCACCTGCAGTTCAAGTCCTAGACCTGGCGGCTTGCTTTCTCACTTTCCCTTTTTCTCTCTCTCCCTCGCTCTATGCCTCTCTGGTCAAATTAAAATAAATAAATAAGTGAAAATAAAATAATTCTGAAAAAAACCTGCAAAACACATAAGACCATTTCTATAGACATGGAAAAAGCATTTGACAAAATCTAATGACCTTTCATAATAAAGACACTCGACAAACTAAGAAGAAAAGTTCCTCACTGGAAATGGGCATTTGCAAAAACCAATCATTAACCTCATACTTAATAGTGAAAGACTGCTTTCCCTGTAAGATAAGAACAAGATAAGGGTGTCTACTTCCACTTCCCTTCAGTAAAGTACTGGAGATTCTAGTTAGCTCGGTTAGACAAAAGAAGTAAAACTACCTCTGTTGATAAATGATGTGATCTTATATGGAAAATATTAAGAAACTGACTAAGGAGCCAGCAGGTGGCATGGTGGAGGTGGTACGGGCTCCCACATGGCCAGTCATGGTTCAAGTCCCAGGCCCAGTGGCTTGAAACTCATGCCAGGCTCATGTGCATGCATGCCCAAAATCCTGAGAGAAGAATGGAGGAGATGGGATTGCAACTTCCCGGGGAATGATTTCTCACTTTCTGTCTGCGCATATGCCCTAATAGCAAAAATCTCTCAAAAATGAATAAATAAATAAAATAAATGTAAACAAATAATTTTAAAAAAGCAGATGGCATAATGATTATGTCCCTGGACTTCCGCGTAGTTGACCATGGTTCAAGTCCCGGACCAGGTGGCTTAAAAGTCATGCTGGGTGCATATGCATGCATGCCCAAAATCCCAAGAGGAGAATGGAGGAGAAGGGATTGCCTTGTGGCCATCTCCCCTGGAGAGTGATTTCTTGCTTTCTGTCTCTGTCTCTCTCTGTCTCTCTGGTGAGTGCATGCATCCTATGGCAAAAAACTCTCTAAATAAAACAAAAATGAGAAAAAGAAAGAAAAAAGAAGAAACTGACTAAAAAAACTATTCAGGGACCAGCAGTTGGCATAATGGCTATGTCGCTAGACTCCCATGTAGTCAACTGCAGTTCAAGTCCTAGACCCAGTGGCCTGAACTCACACCAGGCGCATGTGTGTGCGTGCCCAAGGCCCTGAGAGAAGAATGGAGGAGAGGGACCAGCAGTTAGCGTAGTGGCTATGTCGCTGGACTCCCACGTAGTCGACCGCGGTTCGTGTCCCGGACCCGGTGGCTTAAAACTCATGCCGGGCACGTGTGCGTGCATGCCCAAGATCCCAAGAGGAGAATGGAGGAGAAGGGATTGTGGCATGGCCATCCCCTCTGGGGGGTGATTTCTCACTTTCTGTCTCTCTCTGTCTGTCTGGCGAACGCACGCGCCCTATAGCAAAAACCTCTCCAAAAAAAGAAAAAAAAAAAAAGAATAAAGGAGAAGGGATTGCAGTGTGGCCATGCCCCCTGGGGAATAACTTCTCGCTTTCTGTCACTTAGTCTCTCTCTGTCTTTCTGGCGAGCACATGCGCCCTATAGCAAAAATCCTCTCCAAAAACAAACAAACAAAAACTATTCAAACTAATAAATTTTCTAGCATTGCAGGATACAAGATCAATATAAAAGAAAATAAATTATATTTCTACAACTAGCAATGAATAATTCAAAATAAAATTAAGAAAGCAATCCCATTTAAACTAGCAAAAGGAGGGGCCAGCAGATGGCATAATGGTTATGTTGCTGCACTCCCATATAGTTGACTGTGGTTCGAGTCCTGGACCCAGTGGCTTAAAACTCACACTGGGCACACGTGTGTGCATGCTCAAGATAAACAATAAGAGAATAGAGGAGAAGGGATTGCTGCATGGTCATCTCCCCAAAGAGGTGATGTCTTGCTTTCTGTCTCTCTGTCTTTATGGCAAATATACACACCCTATATTGAAAATCTCTCTCAAATAAATAAATAAATAAATAGCATAAGGGGCCATCAGGTGGCGTGGTGGTTAAAGTGCTAGACTTCCACTTGGCCAATCGTGGTTCAAGTCCTAGACATGGAGGCTTGCTTTCTCACTTTTCTCTCTATCTCTCTCTGGTGAATAAATGTGCCCTATAGTAAATTAAACAATAATTATAATAAATAAAACAAAAATTATTTATAAAAATTTTAAATCCTTCCTTTTAAAATAGCATAAAAGGGCTAGTAAGTGGCCTAGAGATTAAGACAGTTGAATCCCACATGGCCAATTGTGCGGGGCACATATGTGTTTACACCCAAAATCCCAAGAGGAGAATAAAAGAGAAAGGATTGTGGTGTGTCCATCCTCCCTTGGGGGTGATTTCTCACTTTCCCTCTTTCTCTATGAATATACATGGTGAATATACATGCCCTATAGCAAAGACTAACTTTCAAAAAAAATTTAAACCATTAAACAAATGGAACAATATCTCATAGCCATTGACCTAAAGATGAATGTTAAGATGGATGGCAGGGGGGCTGGCAGGCGGCATGTTGGTTAAGCACTGGTCTGAGTCCCAGACCTAGTAGCTTATTTTCTGTTTCCCTTTCTCTCTCTCTCTCTCTGGTCAAATTAATAATAATAAGAAGAAGAAATAAAATTAATTAATTAATTAATTATAAAAAAGAAAAAAAAAGATGGATGACAGATCTGGCCTCTGTGGCACAGTGTGTGGTATCCTGGACTGTGGAGCTGGAAGCCACATGCCAACCATGGTTCCAGTCTCCAGCTCAGCCTGAGATACACCAGGACACCAGATGAATGTGTATGCCCAGAATTCTGGTAGATTAGAAGAATGAAAGAAGGGGACTATGGGATAGCCAGGCCCCATGGAGGATGCCTTCCTCTTTTTCTCACTCTCATACAGGTGCACACTCTGTCATGAGTACCACGAACAGAAAAGATGGCAAGACTCTCCAAACTGATCTTCTCATTCAAATTCATGGCTCAAGCCTGGCCCATGAAGGGAATCCTCCTTTGGAGGTATGCAAAAACTGGAGCACAGAGGGGCCATATCTTCAGCAGTCACAGGACAATGAAGAGGCAGAGTTGGGTGGGATTTGTGGGCAAACTGAAACATCTGTCCTCCTAATCCTGCTCCAGTGGGCTTTAGGGCAACAGGTGTTGTGGCTACCAACAGGGCTGCTCAGAGAGAGGTAGCGAAAGAACACACAGCCCAGTCTCAGCATCCAGAACACCTACAACAGGGAACCAGAGAAGGAAGCAGCCTATGTGATTTGGCTTTGATATGGACAGAACTTTCCATGGGGAAAAGGTAGAAGTGGCCTGTGGAGAGTGGCAAATTTGAGCAAACATGGTAGAAATGCAGTTTAGATACATGTAGAAATGCAGTTCCATGAGCTGTCATTTACAGGGTGATGAAAGCAATTTGTATGTGAATACACTAGCTGTCTGAAACTGTAGAGCAGTATCAGTTTAAAGAAAACCACACATGTTTATCAGAATTTGTCCCAAAAGATAGAGAAACTACATGGTGCAAGTTGTTTTCACATTTTTAGTTGAGTAACATCTGAAAACAAGTGGCTTTGTATTTTATTTACTTTTTTTTTCTTGACCTCAAATGGCCACTCTCCATGGTGGCCAGTGTGCTGGGTAAGAGTGAGAGACTTACCCAGTGAGTTAATGAGTACAAAGTTCTCCAGCATCACATCACAGTATAGGCTCTTCTGGATCACATTAAGGAGCTCCCACTCCTCCTGAGAGAAATACACGGCTACATCTTCAAACAACACCAGGCCCTACAATGATGGGGTTCAACTGAGCCTTGGTGTCAACAGTACAAAGAAAAAAAAAATATGGACACATGGACACATCCAGGACCTTGAGGTGTGTGATCCTGCCACATCTCCCACTGACATTATCTTTCCAAACCCAAACTTTCTTCCCACACTCCCCCAGTCCCAACATATCTTCATACCACCCTTCAGCCCAGACTCCTATCTTAGAGGAACACTAAGGCCCCTAGAGTCATTGATGCCTCTGGTGTTACTACACTTATCCAGCCCACAGCAACAACCACCTGGTGACCAGACAGATGTGATCAACGCAGGGCCAAGCACACAAGGCACACCCTTCCTCCTGCAAACTCAAATTGTGTGTGAGTCCCAAAGATTATGTCTCTCAAATCCAACTGGCACACCACCTGCTAGCCCTAGATGCAAACAACCGTATGCTCACCCTTCTCCCTTCACCCCAAGTACCTGATCCCAGGGCCTGCCTGCCCACCAGGCACAGAACTCTGTTGGGCGGCATGCTTAACTCTACACCCCCCAGCGCAGCCTCGCCAGGTTGCCCAACAGGCAGCTTGCTAGCTTTCCCACATGCTGTCCTGCGCGTGATGTCTCCAGAGCGCGCAGTACAACAACCAGGATACCACCCTGCCCCAATCCAGCCCCACACCTCCCAAGGCCCCTCACGTCCCCTACTTCCCTGAAAACCTCCCTTCGGTCCCTTGCCCCTCTGCCTTACTACAAACTATGCCTCCACCTGACAAAGCCGTCATCAGACTGGGACACCTTCCACTCACTTGCGCTTCCTTGGCCATTGCAGTCTGTGGATGAAATGCGTCCCTATCACCCCGGTCCTGGGCGCCGTAACCTCGGGCTGCCGTGGAGCCTTCGAAGCTAGGTCTCCCCTGCTGGGACAAATGCGCCCAAGGTCTAAGGAGTGGCCCCGGGAAGCTGCGGGGATGAGGGGAGGCAGGGCGGCGGATGCGGAGGTCCGGAAGCAACGCCGCGTCTTAAGATGGAGTCGTTCGACCGGTGGGGACCACCTTCCGTGCAGAGGCGCACCGGGGGCCTCTGTCCCTCTCCGGGGCCGCTGACCACCAGAGAAACCACCCGCGGCGCTAGGACCGTCCCGCGGACTGGATCGACCCACACACCGCAGACAGCGGGCGGAGAGGGCGTCGCCGGAAGTCCCGCCCCGCTCACTCGGCCAGTTTCTCCATTAGCTCAGCGGGCGCCTCGCCCTGTGACGTCGCTTCCTGCTCCGCGTGCTGTGCGTCTCAGTGGTTGCTAGGGCGACGGACCGGGCGGGGCAGCCTCGGAGGACTGCGTGAACTGCTTTTCGCAGGAGCGACCTTGCGGTGCGAGCCAGCAGACTAGGCGGTCTCGGAGCCGCGACTCCCGCGTCCCCTTCCGAAAGGCGCTTTGAAACCGTGCCGGCGAAGGATGGCTGTCCCGCCCCCGGCGTCCGCGACCTCGCGCGCGGGACGTTCCGCCTCTGCGTCCTCTGCGCACTCTGACGGCGCGGAACGTCCCTTCGGGAGCCCTTGTTCGTGGAGGGTGACCTCTTGTCGGTCTAGGCCTCCGCAAAAGCCGGCTCATGCCCATCGCCGCGCAGGGGCGCCTCCTTGGCGTGTGTCTGCTTTACGGGAAAGTGGGACGCAGGTCCAGAAACGCGTCCGGAACCGAGTTCCGTGAGCGGCTGAGAGCTCAGCGGGCGAGGTGTCGGGGGAAGACGAGCGGTTGGGCTGTGGATGTGCGAGACCACAGGGCACACGTACGGGATGTCGGGGGGTCTCACCTGCGCGCCTCCGGGCCCACCCTCGTCCCAGCAGGAACAGGACCGGGCTCCTAAGCCTCTTAACCCGAATTCAGACTCACTCGCCTTAGAGGACGTAGCCCTGTGCCTCCTACGGGCATCCACCTCGGGACGACGGTGGAGAACTTGGCGCCGTGGCTTCACTGCACTCCTCTCTCTCTGACCAAAACTTGGTTCTTCCTTTGCTCCTCCCACGCTCCCCTTGGAAGTTGCTGTTGGTCCTGGCGCTGGTGCCCAGGCAGTGCCACGTCCTCTTCGGACGAGCTGCATAAGTACCCACTTTCTACTCGAGGGCTGTAAGTGGCTGCGATCGGAGCTCAGAAGGCGAAATCTCAGAAGTCGCGTTCAGGTTAGTCGGTTCCTATAAGAGGCACACACTGTGGGCACTTACTTATGTGATCTGGTGCTGCTTTCCCGCTTATTTTCTGCCCTCTTGAGAGCTTCCCCTGAGTCCAGCCCCCTGGCTGTGCCACTCCTGTCTGTCCCCTTCTCTGTTCTTAGTGCCCAGCTGTGCAGTGTTTCCTCCCCTATCATGTTCTGAGCTGATCACATATCCTTGGATAGTTCAACCAACCTGTTCCTCAGTGGCATCTGTGTGTTCTGTCCAGTAGAGGGCAGTAGGACTACCCCTGCTCATGGTAATGTGCCTAGTAACTGTACTGCCATGGCTTTGGTAGTGCTGCCTAAGCTGGGCTCCTACCAACCTGTTGATTCCCCACAGGGTTCTCACTTTTTTTTTTTTTTTTTTTTGAGAGGTTTATGCTATAGGACAGATGCACTCGCTGGAAAGACAGAGAGAGACAGACAGAAAGTGAGAAATCACCCCTCAGGGGGGATGGCCATGACACAATCCCTTCTCCTTCATTCTCCTCTCGGGATCTTGGGCACGCACGCACACGCGCCTGAAGTGACTTTAAGCCACCGGGTCCAGGACTCAAACCACAGTTGACTACATGGGAGTCCAGCAACATAGCCATTATGCCACCTGCTGGTTCCAGGGTTGTCACTTTTTTTTTTTTTTTAAGATTTATTTATTTATTTATTTCCATTTGTTAGGTTTTTTTTTTTTTTTTTTTTTTTTTTTTTTTGCAAGAGGGAGAGAGAAAGGGAAATGGAGAAAGCAAGAGCCACCAGGTCCGGGACTTGAACCATGGTTGGCCATGTGGGAATCCAGCGCCCTTATCTACCACACCACCTGCTGGCCCCAGGGTTGTTACTTTTTTTTTTTTTGGAGAGGTTTTTGCTATAGGGCGCGTGCACTTGGCAGAAAGAGAGACAGAAAGCGAGAAATCACTCCCCCCCCAGGGGGGATAGCCACGCTGTAATCCCTTCTCCTTCATTCTCCTCTCGGGATCTTGGGCATGCACGCACACGCACCCGGCGTGAGTTTAAGCTGCTGGGTCCAGGACTCGAACCGTGGTCTACTACATGGGAGTCCAGCGACATAGCCATTACGCTAACTGCTTGTCCCCAACCCAGGGTTGTTACTTTTATACTTCATGAGTTCGCGCATCTTGAGTGCCATCAGGAGCACCCACTCTGGGCCAGGTAGTCTTGAAACCACAGATGATGTAAGAAGTCCCAGAAATGGAGATTGAAGCTGGGGGGTGGGAGTGACCACTGTTGGGCTGCTCTCATGCTTGGTGTCTGCTGTACATCTGATATAAGAATGCCATTGTCATGAGCCCACTGAACAGTCC
This sequence comes from Tupaia tana, assembly GCA_026018925.1. Lineage (NCBI taxonomy): Eukaryota > Metazoa > Chordata > Mammalia > Scandentia > Tupaiidae > Tupaia > Tupaia tana. The sequence goes on along the minus strand of JAKSZU010000018.1, from coordinate 70,022,974 downwards.
ACCTTGCCTACTTCTCCTGACATCTGCCTGTTCTCTAACTCTGTCCTCCATGTCTCACTCCCCATTCTGTCCACTTTCTGCCTAGTTCCAAGACACTGGTCACCCCTTAACATGTCCTGACTAATTCATATCCCTAGATGATTTTTAAAATTAGATTTTTGCCATAGGGCATGTAAGCTCACTGGAGAGAGACAGAGGGAAATTGAGAAATCACTCCCCAGAGAAGATGGCCACGCCACAATCCCTTCTCCATTCTGTGCTCCTAAGGACTTTCTCTCATGTGATCTTTCTGGTGCTGAACAAAGGCAGAGGTTTTCTTGAAGTTATTCATAAGGCCTTTCTCCAGCATAAATTTTTTTAAAGAATTATATTTTTATTTAACTTTATTCATTTATTTATTTAATTTTTTTGACCAGAGAGGGGCAGAGTGAGTGAGTGAGAGAGAGAGAGCAAGAAAGCAAGACGCCAGGTTCAGGATTTGTACCACGGTCAGCCATGTAGGAGTCCAGCGCCCTTAACCACCACACCACCTGCTGGCCCCTTTCCAGTGTAAATTTTCTGGTATGGAATAAGGTTGGAGCTGCAACAGAAGGCTTTCCCACCTTGGTTGACTTAAGCAGCTTCTCTGTAGTATGAAACCTTGCATGCAGAACAAGCTTGGCACTGTGGTAGAAATGTTTTCCACATTCAATACACTGAGTCTTTTTGTGGACTTTTTGGGAGCTTGGTGAGGTTAGAGTTGTTTCTAGACTTACACTAAGCTTTTGTTTTGTTTTGTTTTCTTTTGTTTTTAGCTATTGGTGCATGTGCTTGCCAGACAAAGACAGAGAGAAAGTGAGAAAGCACCCTCCAGAGCGGATGGCCATGCCACAATCTCTTCTCCTTCATTCTCTTAGGATTTGGGACATCAACGCACATGTGCCCAGCAGATTTTTCTTTTCCTTTTTTTAAAAAATTAATTTTTTTTTACATTTCTTTCTTTCTTTTTTTTTTTTTTGGAGAGGTTTTTGCTACAGGGCATGTGCGCTCGCCAGACAGACAGAGACAGACAGAGAGACAGAAAGCGAGAAATCACCCCATCACCCCTCAGGGAGGATGGCCACGCTGCAATCCCTTCACCTCCATTCTCCTCTCAGGATCTTGGGCACGCACGCACATGTGTCTGGCGTGAGTTTAAGCCACCGGGTCCGGGACTCGAGCTGCGGTCGACTATATGGGAGTCCAGCGACGTAGCCATTACACTACCTGCTGGTCCCCCATTTAATCACTGTACATCTTTATAGTGTACAACATAATTTTTTCCAGCATTAATACAGTGCATATTAGTCAAGTCAAAGACATTACCTTATATCTTATCATTAGCAGATAACTTCATTTTTGTGTCTATTAAAGCCCAATTTTTAAAAATTAATTTAATTCCATTTGTTATTATTATTATTATTATTTAATTTGAGCAGAGAGAGAGAAAGGGAAAGCGAGAAGGCAAGCTGCCAGGTCTGGGACCCGAACTGCAGTCAGCCATGTGGGAATCCAGTGCCTTTAACCACCATACCACCTGCTGGCCCTGAATCCAGTGTGTTTTTCTTTCTTTCTTTTTTTTTTTTTGGAGAGGTTTTTGCTATATTGCGCATGTGCTCGCCAGAAAGACAGAAAGAGATACAGAAAGTGAGAAATCACCCCCTCGGGGGATGGTCACACCACAATACTTTCTCCTCCATTATCCTTTCAGGATCTTGGCCACGCTGCACATGCACCCAGCATGAGTTTAAGCCACCAGGTCTGGGACTCGAACCAAGGTTGACTACATGGTAGTCCAGCAACATTGCCATTACACCAACTGCTGGTCCCTCTAGCGTGTTTTTCAAGCCACTGGATCTGGCACTTGAACAGCACATTTGGCAATGTGGCATCCAGCCACCTTAGCCACTACACCACTGGCTGGCCTCCATTCACTATGGTCTTAAGGCCTTTTTCCATTGTGATATTTCTGGTATTTTAAACAACTTAGAGATGCAGCTAAAGGCTCTTGGACATGTTCTACACATATGAGGCCTTTCTGTATTGAGAAATTTCTGGTGCCAAACAAATGTGGTTATTTTAATGAAGGCTTTCCCACATTGGGGGCACTCTATGGCCTTCCTCTCATGTGAACCTTTGCTGCCAACTCAGACAGGAGACTGCTGCAGGCCTTCCCACATTCAGTGCATTTGTAAGGCCTTGCTCCAGTGTGAGCTCTCTGGTGCCAAGTGTGGTTGGAGTTTTGGCTAAAGAGTTTCCCACATTCAGTGCATTCGTAAGGCCTTGCTCCAGTGTGAGCTCTCTGGTGCCAAGTGTGGTTGGAGTTTTGGCTAAAGAGTTTCCCACATTCAGTGCATTCGTAAGGCCTTGCTCCAGTGTGAGCTCTCTGGTGCCAAGTGTGGTTGGAGTTTTGGCTAAAGAGTTTCCCACATTCAGTGCATTCGTAAGGCCTTGCTCCAGTGTGAGCTCTCTGGTGCCAAGTGTGGTTGGAGTTTTGGCTAAAGAGTTTCCCACATTCAGTGCACTTAGAAGGCCTTTCCCCAGTGTGAACTTTTCAGTGCCCAATGAGGGTAGATGCAAGGCTAAATAAAGGCTTTCCCACCTTCACTGCACTCCTAAGGCCTGTATGAATTCGCTGGTGCTGAACAAGTATAGATTCGTTGCAATGTTTTCCCGCATTCACTGCTCTAATGATGTTTTGTTTCATTGTTAACATTCTGATGTGTTTTGGGACCAGCAGTTAGCATAATAGCTATGTCACTGGACTCCCATGTGGTCAACTGTGGTTTGAGTCCTGGACCCGGTGGCTTAAACTCATGCTGGGCACGTGTGTATGCATGCCCAGGATCCCAAGAGGAGAATAAAGGAGAGGGGATTGTGGCGTGGCCATCCCCCCGGGGGGTAATTTCTCACTTTCTGTCTCTATCTCTCTCTGTCTTTCTGGCGAGTGCATACGCCCTATAGCAAAAACCTCTCAAAAAACAAAAACAAAAACAAAACATTCTGATGTGTGTTCAGTTTAGATGGGAGACTGAAGGCCTTCCCACCTACTGTCCACATATGGGATGTTTCTTCAGTGGGAATTTTTCTCTGAGTAATAAGAGTTGATTTTTCCTTGAAGGCAATTCTACCAAGTAAGCATGTGCAGGGTCCCTCGTCAATGTGAGCCTTCAGGTGGAGGGAGGCAGGGGTCTCTAGGAAGGATTTCCCACAGCTGTCTGGTGTGGGCTTCTGGGGGCCTGCGGTTGGGGCTCTGAGGGAATCCCCCTGTGCTCCTCTGCAGCTTCCCCACAGCATGAGTGGCTCGTTGTTGGAAAAGACCCAAGCTGCCCTGGAAGTCCTCGCCATAGTCTGCAGGACTGTTCTGATAAGTGGATCCTGCAGCTCCTCATCTGCTTAAGGTGGCCCTCTTCTTCTTTCACTCTACACAGACAACCTAAATGCACAGACGTGTCAATTAACTGAGTGCTGGTTTGAAGGAGGAGGCACTTTCATCACAAGTGCAGGTCAGGCACCCCCAGAAAGGACTATAAAAGACTTCTAGAAGGCCATTGGCTGAAGGGTCTAGGTAGAAAGGCTGGCCCTGAAGGACAGGGCCCAACCAGATAGAGTGTGGAATACCTCAAAAAGGATGAGATATTCCCTGGGTCAAAACAGGAGAGTCGTCTCCAAGTCACTCCCTTTGTGAAGGGTCTCAGCAGGGCCTGGGCTGACAAGCATTGTGAAAACACATATCCAGTCTCGTGAAAATCCGACTGGGCCTTTGGCAGTGACTGAATTCCTGACCTGGGATGTCAGGTGACTATCATAAACTGAGTGTTGTCTGACCCACATAGTCAGGCTGGCCATGTGCAACAGTCCAGAGGATGTGGAAATGGCACACAAGAGATAGAAACTTAGCTGAGGCCTTGCAGGCCTTGCACAGCCTTGTGCAGGGAGAGGGAACATTCATAGTACAGATAAGTCATGATTTCAGCAGGCTCACCATGCCAGGCACTGGCTGAGTTGGTGAAATCAGTTGGGCACACTGGAAGACCCAACACCTAGGCTCTAACCGATAGGGCTTTGATGCAGCAGCTGCTGGGGCCGCTCGAAGGGAGGCCCAACTGCAGTAGCATGCACTGGCAGACATGCCACTTGGCAGGTTGAGGCAGCATGACACACGGATTCGATTTACAGTCCACCCTAAAAGCTGGGCATGCAGGGTTGGAAGGTGGCATGGTGATTAAGGCACTGGATTCCCACGTGACTGATGGTGGTTCAAGCCCCAGACCCAGTGGCTTAAACATCACACTGTACATGTGTGTGCATGCCCAGAATCCCAAGAGGAGAATGGAGAAAAAGGGACTGTGGCATGGTCATCCCCCGGGGGGGTGATTTCTTGCTTTTCTTCTCTGTCTGTCTCTGGAAGGCGTACCTGCACATTTTTTTAGGCAAAAACCTAAAAAAAAAGAAAAAATTTGTGCTTGGTGGCATGCAGGGAGGCTGAGGCAAGAGGAACATGACATGCACTTGTTGGAGAAAGAGAGAGGGACAATGAGAAATCACATCCCTTCCCAGGAGGGCGGCCACTCCATAACCCCTTTTCTTCCATTCTTTTCTTGGGATTTGGGGCACACACACATGTGCCTGGCATAGTTTTCAAGCAGTCCGGGACTAGACCTGTGTAGTCAGCTACATGGGATCCAGCTGCCTTAACCTTTGTGACACCTGCTGGCCTGAGAGATCCTGTTGGTAAAAAAAAAAAAAAAAAAAAAAAAACCAGAGGTAAAGAAAGTGTATATGGCCCAGTCTAAGAAGACCCTGGGAAGAACCAGCCTCTGTGGCTCAGCCTGCAATGAACAGAACTTCCTGCCAGAAAAGGACAGCCATGTATGAGGCGAGGCTGTGAGGGACATACCCAGTGAGCTAACAAGCTCAAAGTTCTCCAGCATCACTGCACCTTACAGATGCCTCTGGGTCACATTTAGCAGCCTCCACTCCTCTTGGGAGTCATACATGGTCACGTCCTCAAACAGCACCAGGCCCTGCAATGAGGGGTTCAGCTGATCCGTGGGGTCGGTAAGCGGGCAGAAAAACCAAAGGGTGGACAGATGGACTTATCTGGGCCCTTGACATGGAAGGGCCCTGTGGCAACCCACTGATCTTATTTCTCCAGAGGCTGAAACATCCCACTACACACACCCACACATAAACATCCTGATATCAGCCTCTTGCCCAGGCTTCTGCTTTAGAAGAGCTCCCAGGGGCCAGCAGGTGCTGTGGTGGTTGAGGTGCTGGACTCCCATGTGGCTGATCGCAGTTTGTGTCCCGGATCTAGTGGTTGCTTTCTCACTTTTCCCCTTTCTGTCTCCTCTCTGGTGAGTGCACGTGCCCTATAGTAAACTCAATAATAAATTAAATATTTAAATATATATATATGTATTCTAGGGTCCCAGTGCCGTTGCTACGCCTCTCCTTGTGATGCCTTGGACACTGAGTCCCGGCCCCAGCCTGTCCGCAGGCAGCTAGTTGCTGGATTATCCTCCCTCCGGCTAGATCTCGGCTGGACCTAGACCAGCGTACACTAATCTTTCTCCCTTAGACCTCAGCGCACTTTGGCTCGCCCCCCTGCCCACAGACACCGAATGCCTTGCCCTCAGCACGTTCCTAACTCCAGGTCCCCAGCATGACCTCCCCAGTTAACCTCGCAGGCATCCCCTGGGCGCCCTGCATGCTGCGCTGGCAGTGATATCCCACTGTGTCTGGCGCGAGCGACCAGGACCCCATCCTGCCCAGGCCTGCGGAGGCCCTGCCGGCAGTGGAGACGCTCAGCCTGGCCCTGCCCCAAACCCACGCTTGGCCAGGCAGAACCACATGCAGACCTCGCAGACCCAAGGCCACCTTGGACTCCTTCTCTGCCCAGGCCAAATCCTCCCTGTCACATCCTCTCTGCCTCCTGAGGGCACACAGAGCCCGGCCCACTGGGACCCTGGCCCTGGCCCTGCCTGGCCCCGGTGTGTCCTCAACCACAGCCTGGTACATGTCACAGGTGCTTGTTGCGATAAATCTTGAACTATGCAGTGAAATCTCAGCATGTAACGGACTGCATCAGCCCGCAGGACACCTAGATGGATGCTGGGTCTGTGACGATGTTGGCCAGAGGAAAAACTCCAGAGCCCATCTGCTCCTGTGTCCAGCCTCCCAACAACTTAAAATCCAGCAAAGGGGATGGCAGGTGGTGTGGTGGTGAAGGGGGCTGAGCTCCTACTTGGCCAACTGCAGTTTGAGTCCTGGACCTGGCGGCTTGCTTTCTCTCTCTCTCTCTCTCTCTGTTCCTCTCTGGTCAAATTTTTTTAAAGAATTATTTTATTTAACTTTATTTTGTTTATTTATTTTAATTTGATCAGAGAGGGACAGAGTAAAAGAGAGAGGGAAAGTGAGAAAGTAAGCTGCCAGGTACAGGAGTTGAACTGCGGTTGGCCATATGGGAGTCCACCACCCCCAACCACCACACCAGCTGCCAGCCCTTCTGGTCAAATTTTTAAAAAATAAAAAAATAAAGTTAAATAATTCTTTTTTTTTTTTTTTTTTTTTTTTTGAGGGGTTTTTCCTACAGGGTGTGTGCCCTTGCCAGAAAGACAGAGACAGAGAGACAGAAAGCGATAAATCAACCCCTGGGGGGATGGCCATGCCACAATCCCTTCTCCTTCATTCTCCCCTCGGGATCTTGGGCACGCACGCACACGTGCCCGGTGTGAGTTTAAGCCACTAGGTCCAGGATTTGAACCACGGTGAACTACATGGGAGTCCAGCAACATAGCCATTACACTAACTGCTGGTCCCAAGGTAAATAATTCTTAGAAAAAAAAATCCAGGGGGCCGGCAAGTGGTATAGTAGTTAAGGGTGTTGGACTCCCACATGGTGAACTTCAGTTCAAGTCCTGGACCCAGCAGTTTTCTTTCTCACTTCTCTCCCTCTCTCTCTTTTCTCTCCTTTTTCCTCCTTTGTGGCCAAACTAAATAAAGTTAAATAAAATAATTATTTTAAAAAAATATCCAGGGGACCAGCAGGTGGCGTGGTGGTTGGGGTGCTTAACACTCCCACATGGCTGACCATGGTTCTTGTCCTGGACCTAGTGGCTTGCTTTCCGCTTTCCCTCTTTCTCTCTCTGGATAAATTAAACTAACTGAATAAATAAAATTTAAAAAATAATTATTTTTTTAAAAATCCAGCAAAAAGTGCATCCCTACCATGGCCACCAGTGCACAAGAGCAAGGAGCACAGCTGAAGTCCAACAAGCCCAAGAGCAAGTATGTCCTCCCTCACTTCCTGAGTGGACAGAGTCTCAGAGGGGCTAAGAGCAAGGTCTACCATGATTCCACAGCACAACCTGGGTTCACGCCAACATCTCTCTGACTTGAGACTCCACACCTTGGGCTGAGTTAGACCCCCAGCCAATAAGAAAAGTTCTTATACTGCTTACTCTTTATATGTAGATGTCTCTGTAAGGTATGATTCTATTAATATAAAACATGCATGGACCAGCAGATGGAGTAATGGTTATGTCTCTGGACTCCCATGTAGTCGACTGCGGTTTGAGTCCTGGACCTGGTGGCTTGAAACTCATGCCAGGTGCATGTGCATGCATGCCAACATACCCTGAGATAGGAATGGAGGAAAAGGGATTGCAGCATAGCCATCCCTCCTGGGAGGTGATTTCTTACTTTCTGCTGCTCACTGAGTGCACATGCCCTATAACAAACAAACAAACAAACAAAAAATGCAGAAGAGGGACCAGCAGTTGACCCAGTGGCTATGTTGCTGGATTCTCACGTAGTCAATCGCAGTTCAAGTCTCGGATCCGGTGGCTTAAACTCACACTGGCACATGTGTGAGTGAGCCCAGGATCCTGAGGAGAATGGAGGAAAAGGGATTGTAGCATGGCTATCCCCCCCCAAGGGGATGATTTCTCGCTTTCTGTCTGTCTTTCAGGCAAGCGCACATGCCCTATAGCAAAAACCTCTCAAAAAAAAAAAATGCAGAATAGACAAATCCATAGAGACAGAAAATAGATTAGTGGTTGCCATTGACTGAAAGAGGGGAGTGGAATATGATTGAGAAAAATTAAAACAGTCTTGGGGACCAGCAGTTAGCATAATGTCTATGTTGCTGGACCCCCATGCAGTTCACCGTGGTTCAAGTCCTGGACCTGGTGGCTTAAACTCACACCAGGCGCGTGTGTGTGCAAGATCCTGAGAGGAGAATGGAGGAGAAGGGATTGCAGCGTGGTCATCCCCCCTGGGGGGTGATTTCTCGCTTTCTATCTCTCCGTCTCTCTCTGTCTTCCTGGCGAGCACACGCACTCTATAGCAAAAACCTCTAAAAAAAATAGACAGTCTTAGGACTGGGATCAGCAGATGGTGTAATGATTACATTGCTGGGCCCCGAAGTAATCAACTATGGTTTAAGTCCTGGACCCTGTGGCTTAAAACTCATGTGGGGGGAGGGGCTGGCAAGTGGCATGGTGGTTAAGGTCACTGGACTCCCACATGGTTGACTGCAGTTTGAGTTCTAGATCCGGTGGCTTGCTTTCTCCCTTTCTCTCACTCTGTTCCTCTCTGGTTAAATTAAATAAAGGTAAATAAAATAATGAGAAGTAATAAAACAAACAAAAAAATAACCTCATTCCTGGTGCATGTGTGTGCATGTGCCCAAAATCCCAGGAGGAGAATGGTGGAGTGGCCATCCCTACTGGGGAGGTGATTTCTTGGTTTCTGTCTGTGTCTCTCTCTCTCTCTCCAGTGAGCACATGTTCCCTATAGCAAAAATCTCTCTTAAGAAGAAAAAGTGGGGGAGAGAAACCAGCAGTTGGCATAATGGCTGTGTCACTGGACTCTCATGTAGTCAACTGCAGTTCGAGTCCTGGACCCAGTGACTAAACTCACGCTGGGTGCATGTGCGTGCCCAAGATCCCGAGAGGAGAATGGAGGAGAAGGGATTACAGTGTGGCCATTCCCCCTGGGGACTGATTTCTCACTTTCTATCTCTCTGTCTCTGTCTGTCTTTCTGGCAAGCGCACACATCCTATAGCAAAAAAAAAAAAAAAAAAAAAAAAAAGTCTTGGACCAGCAGATGGCGTGGTGGTAGAGGTGCTGGACTCTCATGTGGCTGACGATTCAAGTCCCGGACCAGCAGCTTGCTTTCTCACTCTTTCTTTCTGTCTCTCTCTGGTTAAAATGGAAGAATAATGACAATACACAAAATTGAAAATAAATAAAAAGTCAGGACTAAGGAGATTTGCAAAAACCTTGGCCCAGAGAGAGAAGACAAAGAGTCTTAGCCATCTCCCAAGCACACCTGTCCAAAATAATTGCCCAAGGAGATATCCTTTTTTAAAAAAATTGTTTTATTTAACTTTATTTATTTAAATTTGACCAGAGAGGGACAGAGCGAGAGAGGGAAAATGAGAAGACAAGCCTTATTTATTTATTTTTAGATTTTTTTTTTTTGCTGTAAGGTGTGTGCGCTCGACAGACAGAGACAGAAAGGGAGAAATCACCACCCCTGGGGAGATGGCCATGTCGCAATTCCTTCTACATTCTCTTCTCGGGACTTTGGGCATGCACTCACACATGTTCAGTGTGATTTTTCTTTTTTTAAAGAATTATTTTAACTTTGTTTATTTTTGAAGAGGTTTTTGCTATAGGGCGCACTCACCAGAAGACAGAGACAGAGAGACAGAAAGTGAGAAATCACCCCACCTCCATCCCCCCAGGGAGGATGGCCACGCCGCAATCCCTTCTCCTCCATTCTCCTCTCGGGATCTTGGGCACGCATGCACATGTGCCTGGCATGAGTTTAAGCCACCGGGTCCAGGACTCGAACCGTGATCAACTACATGGGAGTCCAGCAACATAGCCATTATGCCAACCGCTGGTCTGAACTTTATTTATTTTATTAATTATTTTCATTTGACCAGAGAGGGACAGAGTGAAAGAGAGTGAGAGAAGATCAGAAAGCAAGCTGCCAGGTCTAGGACGCGAACCACAGTCGCCGATGTGGGAGCCCAGCGCTGCTAACCACCATGCCACCTGCTGGCCCCGGTGTGATTTTTTTTTTTGAGAGGTTTTTGCCATAGGGCGCATGTGCTCGCCAGACAGACAGAGAGAGACAGAGAGACAGAAAGCGAGAAATCACCCCCCAGGGGGGGATGGCCACGCCGCAATCCCTTCTCCTCCATTCTCCTCTCGGGATCTTGGGCACACATGCACAAGTGGCTGGGATGCGAACCGCCGTCGACTACATGGTAGTCCAGCAACATAGCCATCACGCTAACTGCTGGTCCCCTGGTGTGATCTTTTCAAGCCATGGGATCTGGGGCTCAAACCACAGTCAGCTGCTTGTGAGTCCAGAGCCTTAACCACTATGTGACCTGCTGGTCCCCCTCTCCTTATTTTAGGCCGACAAACGGGTAATCAGTATGAACCTTAAATGTTCTGGAATTAATATAGATAGTGGTGATTGTTATATAACTGTGTGAATATACTTAAAACCAGCGAATTGTACAGGCTAAACAGGTGAATTGTATAGTATGTGAATTTTATTTGAACATAGCTATATTTCTGGATTTTTGGAAATGTCCAATACCCAGTGTGGCATTTTCCACAGCCATGAAAGTGAAAGCATCCAGGACCAGCAGGTGGTGTGGTGTTAAGACTCTGGACACTCCCATGTGGTCAACCACCGTTCGAGTCCCGGACCTGGTGACTTGCTTTCTCACTTTCCTTTTTTTTTCTTTTTTTGAAGAGGTTTTGGCTATAGGGTGCATGCAATCGCTAGAAAGACAGAGTGAGATAGACAGAAAGCGAGAAATCATGCCCCCAAGGGATGGCCTCACTGCAATCCCTCCTCCTCCATTCTCTTGGCATCTTGGTCATGCACGTACAGTGCCTGGCGTGTTTCAAGCCACTGGGTCAGGGACTTGAGCCACGGTCGACTACACGGAAGTCCAGTGACATAGCCGTTACACCAACTCTTGGTCCCCTCACTTTCTTTCTCTCTGTGAGTCTGTCCTTCTCTAGTCAAATTTAAGTGAATGAATAAATAGAATTAAGTCTTAACAACAACAAAAAAAGTGAAAGCACCCATTTCCACGAGGGGGTGCAGTTTGGAGGTTGCCAAAGCAGAGGAAGCTCCAGCTGGGAGAGACTCCCCTCTCTGCCTTGCCGAGCTGGGATTCTTTTTTTTGGAGAGGTTTTTGCTATAGGGCGCGTGCATTCACCAGAGAGACAGAGAGACAGAAAACGAGAAATCACTGCCCAGCGAGGATGGCCACGCTGCAATCCTTTGTCCTCCGTTCTCCTCTCAGGACTTTGGGCACGCACGCACACACGTCTGGTGTGAGTTTAAGCCACAGGGTCCAGGACTTGAACCACGGTCGACCACATGGGAGTCCAGCGACACAGCCATTATGCTAACTTCTGGTCCCCCAAACTGGGATGCTCAGAGACTCTCCCTGTCCACCCTCAGCCTCCCCTCCTTGGATGAAAGAACAGCATCTGCCCGGCCTGCAGGGGGTCCGGGTTAGGGTTAAGGGGAAAGTGCCCGGTGGTCATCCCGCCACCCGCCCATCTTGGCTGCAGCTGGACTCTTCCTTTGATTTGTTCGTTTGTGTTTCTTCCCTGAGCCAGCGAGAGACAGACAGTATCCGGGCGCCTCCTTCCCTGGCCCGCCTCCAGCGCCCTGCCTTCCGCGGGCCCCAGCGGGCCTGGACTCCGGAGCTCCGGACCTGGCCGCGGTGTGACCTGCGGACGCTCGCGTTGGGTTGGCTCCGGCCTGAGCTCAGCTCGGTGGAGCTCACACGGCTGACCAGACCTTCCGCCCGCAGCACGGTCTCCGCTCGGGATCGCCCCTGCCTCCACCGCCTGCAGTCCCAGGAAGGCAGCTGCCTCGGGTCTCCGCAGTCTCGGGTCTCTGCTACCTCGGGTCTCTGCCACCTCGGGTCTCCAGTCGCGGGCCTGCAGCCTCAGGTCTCTGACAACTCCGTCCTTGGCGTCAGATCTTTCTTCGCTCACTCTGGGAGACGCCCTTCCCAGCTACGTGCCCCTGCAGCCCAGTGGTCACCATAGCAACGCGGGTCCCAGGCTTTGATTGGTCACCTGACCTAGACTACTTGCCTCCTCCCAAGTGCTAACCGCAACGGACATAAAGCGAGGGCGACGAGTTGCTTTAGCGACGAGAGCCCCGCCTCCAGGCCTAAAGTATGGCCTCTAATGGGTCCGCGTCCGCAGAACTCTGTCCCGCGCTCCCTGTCTGGCCTGGGATGGAGAGAGGAGCGAAGGCGGAGGGGAGACCTGCGGCTGCAAGGCGCAGGAGGGAAAGACGCGACTGCCAAGGCACGCAGTTGGAGCGTGAAGGGATTTGCAGAGAACTCCCTGAACGTGAGTTTGAATCCACACCCTGCTCTACTGACCAGCCTGTTTCCTCATCTCTCAGTCTGGACATTACTACTCCCTGGGTCCAGCGAAGACCCCTCTCAGGCTCCCCGCTGAATGGAGCCCTGGCATAGCTCCTGAAAGAGCAGAAGGAAAGCCAGGGACAGGGCTTGCACAGGGTCTGGGGAGTTGTAGGGGCCAGTGCTTCCACCTGGCTCCTCTGCTCAGCCTCATCTGCCAGGTGAGACGGCCCCTGTTCCGGAGTGTCTGCTGTGCCCCAGGACACAGAGGACTCGATAAATGCTCCTGGATGAACGCGTTCCCTACATAGGGTCTGCTGGCGCTCATTTCATGGGAAAGCAAACCCAGGTCTAGCCCCTGCCGGCCTCCCTGGCATCGTGCTGAGCACTGAGGCTGCCTCCTGCTGGTGTCCACAGGTATCAAGACCTTGGAGGAGCAAGTCTGGGGCAAAGTGTCAGGGCCAAGGTACAAGTCGAGGGTGTCTAGTAGTGACAGAGGGAACAGACGGAGGCTTGAAGGGCACAACTGCAGAGCCGAAGAGAAGGAATCCATGGGCAGAGGCCATGGGCAAAGGTGGGGAGGAGTCCTCCATGATCCAAGTCTGGGTGGCTTCTGGCTGTCCCTTTGTATGAGGGCATTGGGAAGACAGGCACTGATGGAGTCCTTGTGAGAAAGGACGCACAGGGCCACTCAGGTAGGCTGGTGGTGAGTGGTGAAGACAGCTGGATCCCACATGGCTGACATGGTTCGAGTCCCAGACCTGCAGCTTGAAAAACATGCTAGAGGGGCTAGCAGGTGGTGTGGTGGTTAAGGCAGCTGGACTCCCACATGGCTGCCCATGGTTCGAGTCCCGGACCTGGCAGCTAGCTTTCTCACTTTCCTTCTCTCTCTGGTCAACTTAAAATAATGACAATGAGGGACCAGCAGTTAGTGTAATGGCTATGTCGCTGGACTCCCACATAGTTCGTGTCCTGGACCTGGTGGCTTAAAATTCACGCCAGGTGCACGTGTGTGCGTGCCCAAGATCCCGAGAGGAGAACGGAGGAGAAGGGATTGCGGCGTGGCCATCCCCCCGGGGGGTGATTTCTCGTTTTCTGTCTCTCTGTCTGTGTCTGTCTGGCGAGCGCAAGAGCCCTATAGCAAAAACCTCTCCAAAAAAAAAAAAAAAAAGAAAAGAAAAGGAAATAAAAAAAAAATGACAATGAATAAAATGAAATAATTCTTAAAAAAAAACAAAAACAAAAACAAAAACATGCTGGGCACTTGTGCACGGGTGACCACAATCCTGACAGGAGGGAGAAATGGAGGAGGAACAGTGGAGCCCTCGCCTATGGGGGTGCTTTGTCTCTGTTTCTCTGAAGCAAGTGCACACACATCCTCTGGCAAATTAAAAAAAAAGCAGGGGGCAGCAGGTGATATGGTGGTCAAGGGTGCTGGATTCCCACATGGCCAACTGTGGTTCAAGTCCTGGACCTGGCAGCTTGCTTTCCCTTTCTCTCTCTGTCTCTCTGTCCAAATGAAAAAATAACGAGTGGAATTAAATAAATAGGTCTTAAGAAAAAAAAGAAAAGAAACAGATTCTTAGGGACCCCTGAGCTTTGTAATCAGCCTCTTTGTACCAGAAGGAAGAATAAGTCCTAGGCTTCCAGCCTGGAGAGTAGAGACGCCACTGTAGCCCTAGGTAGGGGCTGCTTAGGACTGGGAAGGGGCTAGCCCTGCCCACCACCCTGCACCGCTACCTGACCTCCCCAGGTTTCCTTGCCTGCCTTATCCTCAGCTCCTGAGTATCCTTAAGTGTACAGTTTTGAGCTCTCCTCCTCCAGGCAGCCTTCCTGGTCACCCCTCAGGCAGAGAGCATTCTCTCCCTTTTCTGTGCACCATCAGCCAAGGACCTTTCTGACTGGGCCCATCCTGGCCAGGTCTATTCTGCCCACTCTCACCCCCCCCAGGTTGGGTGAAAGAGGGAAGGAGGAGGAGGCTCTCTGAGATCCTGGGGCAGAATGGAGACCCCCAAAGATATCTAGATCCCAGTTCTTGGAACCTGTGACTCTATACCTAACATAGCAAAATGGTCCTGACAGTGCTACGCTGCTGGCTTTGAAGGAGCCAAAAGCCAGGAAATGGAGCTCTAGGAGCCAGAACAGCTAAGGAGATGGCTTTCCTCTTGGAGCCTCCAGAACCCAGCACATGGACATCAGACTTCTCAGCTTTAGCCCAGTGAGGCTGACTGGGCTTCTGCGGCCCAGGGCTGCAGGATGAAGGATGGCGAGTGTGCAGTCCAGGGAGCTGGGTGGGGGCTGCTACAGCAGCTGGAGAAGATGGATCCGGACCTTACCTTGCCCTTGCACCCAGGCTCCACTGCCCTGTGAGTGACATCCGCCAGGTGTGGACCAGGAACTGCTCTGGAAAGATGCCCTTGGACTCCCTGCTGCTCCTTCCCACCCACAGCAGGGGCTACTAGCACCACAGGGCACCTGGGCCCAGGGCAAGCCTCAGTGCCCACAGATTCCGGGGCCACCTCCCGGTTCCCTGCAAGACTGTCTCACTCCCCAGTCGCTATTCAGCACCCACTGAGTGCCAGGACACATGTAAACGGATCACGCAGCGGCCTCCAGCTGCACAGAAGTAAACGCCGGGTGCCCACCCCAAACACATGGTGCCCCTCCCTGGAACAGGGGAGGCCGGATGGGTGTGCACGCTAAGTCTGCAGAGGGCAGTTGCCTCCTCCATGATTAGAAGGAAAGGTTCTGGGAAGAGGACCAGAGTCTACAGACTATCTTCTCTGGAGGCCGCTGTCCACCCAGAAGGCTGTCCTCAACGTTGGGCACAGAGGGAAGCGGAATAGTGTGAGGGAGCCCTGGCGGAGGGAGTGCACGAATGGGCCTCAAGAAATTAATTGGGCGTGATGGGGGCTTGCTAGCAGGAGAGGGGCTAGGATCCCTTGGGCCAGGGAGGTCCAGAACCCGCCCCAACCCGCGTGCCAGTCTTTGACCTGGGGTGGCCTGGGCCTCCATCAGCCATGACTGGGTCTTTGAGGCTCCAGGAGCAGTCTGGGAGTCAGGTTGGGACTCAGCTCCAGGCCAGGCCACTCCACCCCAAAGCCGAACCCCAGTCAGGTGTGCAAGGTGGTGACTGCCTCTCCAGCCGCATGTGCCCTGGGTCCCACCCAGGCCCAACCCGCGGTCATCAGAGTGAAAGCACAAAGCAGGCAGCCCTGCCCTGCGATGGGCCACTGGCGGATATGGCCAGGCAAAGATGGGGGAGCTTTGCCCTGCAAGGAGGGGCCAGCTACCATGACAGAGTGAGCAGGCCCGCAGCGGCAGCTCGGTGCTGGCCAGGGGCATCTAGGACTCTGTGCACATCAGGGCTGAGGCCGCCTATTCAGATTCCCTCCAGAGAGGCGGGTGGGGATGCCAACTGGATCCCCAGGGGACAGGCTCAGGACCCCCCAGCAGGGCCAAGGCACCCTCAGCTGGGCGGGGGGAAGCCATCAGAGGTGGCTTCCAGGGTCAAAGAAGGCCCCTTGATAGTCCCGACTCCCCGGTGGGATGACCACCATGGCTGCTCTTTGAGAGGGGGCAGCGTCGGGGAAGCTCCTGTGGGTCCCAATCCGGAGAAGTGGGTGTTTGCCACACACCCTGCCACGGCCCCCGGACAACACAGAGGTCCAGGGCCTGGGCGCCTGCCCACAGCGGCGACTTTTATTGCGGCCTCCACGTGCTGCTCCTGCGGGCACGCAGGGCCGGGCCGGGGTCAGTCTCTGCCGCCCACGTGCCATCTGGGGGCCTGCCCAATGTCCCCTCGACCGCTGCTGGCGCCTCTGGGCCCGAGTCGGATTCCAGCGCGTCCTCCGCAGCCCCGGGCGGGGCGCTGTCCTGGTCGGCGCCACCGGGCCTTGGCGTCCAGGGCGCCCCGGGTGTGGGCGGAGGCGGGAGCCAGGAGAAGCCGGGCGGCGGGGCGAGCGCCACCAGCTGCGGCCGCGCAGGGCCGGCGGAGGCGGCGTGCGGGATCAGGAAGAATATGTAGACGCCCGAGACCACGAGGCCCGCGGCCACCAGCACGGCCAGCGCGACCGCCGCGTTGAAGGCCCAGGCGGGGCTGGACAGCGACAGGCGGCGGGACAGCGGGCGCCCGAGGCGCAGCGGCGGCGGCGGGCGCGGGGCGCGGGCCTTGCGCGGCCCGGGCGGCGGCGGCCGCAGGTACAGCAGCCCGCGGCGGCGGTCGAAGCGCACGGAGCCGGGGCGCGGCGCGGCGCGGGGCAGCAGGCCGGGCTGCGTGGGCAGCGCGGGGAGGCCGCGGCGCGGGGCCAGGCGCGTGGGCGCGCGGCACACCGGGCAGGCCACCGCGTCGCCACCGCCCGCTGTGGCCAGCGACAGGCGAGCCAGGCACTCGAGGCAGAAGACGTGGCCGCAGTCCAGGCGCTTGGGCAGCTTGAACACGCCGTCGAAGGGCGACGCGCAGATGAGGCACTCGGCCGGGGACGCGGGCGGCAGGATGGGGCTCGAGCCGGGGCCGCCGTCGTCCTCCTCTCTGCTCGGGGAGCGCGGCGTGGACGGCGAGCGGGAGCCGGGAGAGCCGGGGCCGGGGCCCGAGCCCTGAGGGGTCGGCGGGCGGCGGAGCCATGGCGGCCGGGGGCAGGGCATCCGGACAAGACCTGCGCGACGGTCCGGGCAGACAGCGGAGGCTGGCTGGGAGGCCCAGGCCGCCTCGGGACCTTCCTACCTGCTGCCGCCTCCTCCCTCCGGCCGCTGGCTGGTCCCTGCGGTTCTGAACCATCTCCGGCCTACTTGCAGATGGTGTCTAAGCGCCCCTCCCAGGGGAGGGTGCCACCCGCCAGACTCGTCCAACCGCCCGCACCGCCTCCCAGCCAGTCCCACCAGGACAGTGGCAGGATGTCAGTGACAGCACAGGACTAGGGTCACAGGTCAGAGCCTGTCACATGGGGGCCACCAGCTTGTGGCCTCTGGTTGTACCCAAACCTATCTGCAGCAGCCCAGTAGCTGCCAGTGGAGGGATGGCCCAGTGGTGCTGCCCTGCAGGGTGTGGTACACCAGCAGCCTGGCTAGCACGTGGCCAGGCCATGACAGGGTGGGCCTTTGGAGCCCAGAATAGCTGTGGCCTCCACATCCTCTACTGGGGCCTACTTCCGGGACAGCGTGCTGCCAGCCAGGCCTCCAGAACCCAACCCCTTCAGCAGGCCCACGGAGGCTGACACAACCAGGTTGTCAATGGCGGTATTGCTGGACGGGGGGAAACCTGGGCCTTTGCACTGCGTGTGGTTGCTAGCCTCAGAGAGCCAGGGCTGGTCAGGATGCTTCCCAGTGAACCCAGATCCCAACAGGCCATGCTGCCTCACAACAAGCACTCCCAGGACAGACACAGGTGAAGGGACCACCGAGGACAGACACAGGCACAGGTGACGGCCACCCGAGGGCTGGAAGGTTTATTGGGCAGCAGTGGGGATCAGCGGTTAGACTTGGCCACGCGCTCCAGCTCATCCTTCTTCTTGATGGCATAGGAGTTGGAGGATCCCTGCAAGGAAACACAGGGTCAGCGCTGAGCCCGAGGACCCCAACACCCAACTGAGACCCCCAGCAACCCCACCCACCTTGGCAGCATTGATGAGTTCATCTGCCAGGCACTCGGCGATGGTCTTGATGTTTCGGAAAGCAGCTTCACGGGCGCCTGTACACAGCAGCCAGATGGCCTGGGGGACACAGGGTCAGGCTAAGATGGCAAGATAGCAGCCCTCCAGGACCCCAGTTACTGGCTACCATGTCGTCACCCATTGAGACAAGATAGAGGGAGGGCAGCATCCTGCCAGATCAGATAAATAGCCACGAGAGCTGGTGTCCAGATCCGTGGGCTGAAGGTGGGCACAATGTATGCTCTGACCCTGGGCCCCTGAGTGGGCAGTGAAGGAACAGACGCACCCACAGAACATTCTATGCTGTTAAATTCCTCGGGGTGATGATGGATACACACCATCCTTCTTCTTAAAGTGTGTACACACAGACACATATACACACACGAACGAAACCAGAGTTCAGCCAGATGTGACCTAAGAGAGGGCTCAGAGATGGGATCTGCCCAGCATGGGGTGGGAATCCGAGAAAGCTTCCTGGAGGAAGTGATGTTCCAAGTAAAACATGCAGACAGGGATGTGTTTTCCTGCCCTAGGCAAGACTCCACCTATTCCTGGTGCTGCCCCATCCTGTCTCTTTCCAGTTCCAAGCCCACCTGATTCACACGCCGCAGTGGGGACACGTCCACAGCCTGCCGCCTCACTGTCCCAGCTCTCCCGATGCGTGTGGAGTCCTCCCGGGGACCACTGTTGATGATGGCATTCACCAGGACCTGCAGAGGGTTCTAGGAGAGGAGAGGGTCATGCACCTGACCTCTGGCCCCGGCTCCTCTACCCTGTCCTGCCCCTGCCTGCCAGTCATACCTCGCCCGTGAGCAGGTGGATGATCTCAAAGGCGTGCTTGACGATGCGCACAGTCATGAGCTTCTTGCCGTTGTTGCGCCCGTGCATCATCATGGAGTTGGTGAGGCGCTCCACGATGGGGCACTGTGCCTTGCGAAAGCGCTTGGCAGCATATCGCCCTGCACTGTGAGGCAGGTACTTGGCATACTTCTCCTTCACTGCGATGTAATCCTGGGGTGGGAGGATGAAGAACAATCATGGTGACCAGGGTGGGACCCAGCCAAGGCTTGGAGGAGCTGTGCACTCACCCCAGTGACCTGCAATCCCAAGTGTCTCCCCAGGGGACTTGGATGTGAGCTTCACCAGCCCCATGAAAAACAAAACCTAAGCAAGTGACTTTACCAAGTAAATACAAAGGTATTTCTTTTGTAATGGGAGGGAAGAGGTGGGAAGCTTAGGAGATCAGAGCCTGAGCCCACATTTTTTTATAAAAAAGTTTTTGCCATAGGATGCATGCGCTTATCAAAGAGAGAGACAGTGAGTAAAAGTGAGAAACCATCCCAAGAGGGATGGCCATGTCACAGTACCTTCTCTTCCATTTTCCCCTCAGGATTTTGGGCAGACACACACGTGCCCAGCATGATTATCAAGCTGCCAGGTCTGAGACTCCAACCACAGTTAACCACGTGGGAGTCTAGTACCTTAATGACCATGCCACTTCCTGGCCACATGAGTTCAGTTTTTTAACAGTGAGGCATGGTAGGTAAGGAAGCAACACGGCCAGCTACCTGGTTGAAGTTCTAGACCCAGCCACAGGGTTTTGGACTCAAACTGCAGTCGGCTACATGGGAGTCAAGTGACATAGCCATTACACCAAATGCTGGTCCCAAACACCATTAACTTCTAAGCCACCTGTCAGCCTCATACTTTAGCACTATCACAGGAAGAGACATATTCAGGCATGCTATGTGCTGGGAAAAACAACAGTATGGGACTGGCATAAGTGCAGACAGATATCGGTGGAATAAAATGGAAAGCTGGGGCAGACATTGTGGTGCAGTGATTAAGTGCTGTGCATAGGAAGCAGGCTCCCACAGGCCATGTGCAGTTTGAGTTCTAGGTCCAGTGGCAAGAAACATAAGCCAGAGGTGTGAACCTGGGATCCTGGTAAGATGGAAAATGGAGGAAAAAGGACTGCAGCATGACCAAGTACCACCGGGGATGGGGGTGCTTTCTGTCGCAAAGCTCACATACCCTCTGGAAATTGGGGAAAAGAAAAAAAAAAAGAGAGAGAGGGTGAGTCCAAAATATGAATATGCATCAATGGTCCATTGATATTTTGGCAAGGAGGCCAAGACAATTCAGTTGGGGAAAGAACAGTCTCAATGGCTGTCCTAGATTACCACACACATGCCACACCTACAGCGAGTCTTAAGCTCTACAGTTTGCTGCTAAAACACAAAACAGTAAATGGGATGTGACATTATCTCCTCAGAAGGAACCCAATTCTGATAACTGTAGCAACCATGGTCCAGGCCTGGTTGCATGCACTGGTTGACACTGCTATTTGGCAGGCTGAGGCCACACAGAAGGGTCAAGTTCGAATCTTGAGATGTGTGACGGTGTGTGTCTGTAGTCACACTTACCTGAGAGCCTGAGGAAGGAGAACAACGACATAACAAGACTCTTTTTTTTTTTTAGAATTATTTTTTAATTTTACTTATTTATTTATATTTATTTTATTTTGACCAGAGAGGACAGAGTGAAAGCGAGAGTGTGAGAAAATGAGCCGCCAGGTCCAGGACTTGAACCCTGGGCAGCCATATGGGAGTCCAGTGCCCTTAACCACCATGTCACCTGCCGGTCCCACAACCTCGTCTTTAAATAAATAAGTAAACAAATAACTTGCCATCAAGTTTACACAGAACAGGAAGGTGGAAAAAGGTGTGTTTAGTGGTTCAGAAATCCCTTCTTCACTTGTTTGACTTCAGTTCTTAACATGAAACCTGTGAGCTTCAAGTGTCCCCATCTGGAAGAAATCACATTTGCTCCCAACCTCCTGCCAGGACAAATCGTGGCCACCTCACCTGCAGAGAGATGTCATTGATCTGCACATCGTCGGTGCTCCACTTCCCAAAGAGCTTGATGTCAGGGGTCTCTGCCACAGCTGGTGTGGCTGTCTCCCACTCGGTCATCCTGGAGACAGAAGAAACTGTCAAGGCCCCACCTGTGAAGCTCAGACACACCCACCCCACTCCCTGAAGCGGGCCCCAACCTGTGAACTGGGAAGTCATAAAGGACCAAGGGAGGGTGTAAACGTTTTTTTTGAACCTTAGGCAACTCGCTCAGCTACCAGCAAGAAGCATGTTTTCCACTGAGGAGACCTAGGCCCAAGACCTGGCGGCCACAGTCAACAGCGGCTGCACGGCCTAACCTTTAACCGCTGGGCAGGTGGAGCCAAGGCCCCAATAACTGTCTTCAAGTTACAGCTGTACTATTTTTTTTTTTTTAACCTGCTTTGGACTCAGTTCCCCCATCTGTGATCTGGGAAGCCTGTAATTAAGGTCACTGAATGACTTCCGCAGCATAACCAAGGTTAAAGCTTCTATTCACCGACACTAACAGGGGCTGCTATAAAGAGCGAAAACGTGTACAAGGGCAAGCGCACCACGTATCTAAAAAGAGCATAACTAAGAAAGCTTCCCACTTAATTGTACAGCTGCACAGTCCAACGCCCCTACCCCAACCCGGAACCGCAGCGGGAGGCTGGACTACAGCAAGAAACCAAGATTAACTTCTCCACTCCTTGTTCCTGCGTCCTCTTGCCGAGCGAGAAAAGCAAGACCCAACGAGGGAAGGCCGAAGGCCCAGGGCTTGCCCATAGCCCCCCGGAAGACCTCGGGCTGTCCCTCCCGCACCTTCAGGGCGGACGCCCGACCACTCAGCGGCCTCACCTAAACGTAAAGCCGGGGTGACTATACCGTCCCGCGTGTACCACGCGCCGCCCTTGCACTGACAGGAAGAGGCCGCTCAGCGCGGTCCAACGCTTTTAGCAGAGGCTAAAACTTCCGGGTCAGTAGTGGCGACGTGTGCGTAAAAGGACATGGAGTGCGCGCGGACCAATCCGGAGCGAGGATGTAAAGCGATCCTTCGTGCCATGCGTCCGCGTACGACGGCGCGCATGCGCACTTGCAGTTCCGGACCCCCAAGCGTGTCTGGCGGAAGTTCGACATGCAGTATTTGCCCGGTCTTGCGCTGCCTGCAGAAGCGCAGAAACCTCCTTGAGGCCAAGACTGCCATGTCTAGTTAGGGCAGAAGTCCGGCCCGCGCTCCCCCCAGTTCAGAGGCTGACCTCACGCGCCATTCCCCGCCGGCTTTCAGCCGGGTAGCCAGGTAAATCCCCCCTTGTTCCTCGCCGCGGTCAAGGCTGCCTCGCAGCACGCGTGCTATGGGGCCAGTTGTGTGGAGTGGGGTCCGCCGCGCCAGGTCGCTGTGCGCACGCGCAGGTTCCCTGCGGTTCCCTGCGGTTCCCGGAAGGGGCCTCCCACTGGGCCTCTCGATCCGCTTTCTTCTCCCTGCCCTGCCTTTGCTGGCTGAGGGAACGGGCAGGAGCCTCGCGTTTGCGGACCTGGCTGTAAGGGCCGCCCCTTTGAACCAGGCTGACTTCCCCGAGAGCTGGAAGCAAGAAAGATAAGCCGTGAGGTGAAGGCGATCGGCCCCCCTCTCTGCTGCTCCCGGAAGAGCCTCGGTGAGCAGCTCAGCCCTAGCCAGGGACAGACCCCGGGCCCTCTGGGAGGACCTGGCCTGGTGCGAGGTCTCAGTTTACCCCCTGAGCGGGAGTGGGCGGGAAGCCCGGCCGGACAACCGGTGCTGAGCGGCCACGAGGCCGTGTCCAGCAGGTGGCTTTGGGGGCAGCCCTCACGTTTGGCGTGGGGAGACGGCCACTCTGCCCAGTGACCGCAGGTACCCAGTGTGGCGAGCAGGGGCCAGCCAGTGACCCCTGCCCACTGCCTAGAGGAGGCCCACTAAGGCAGAGCCCCTGGAAGCCTGACTCTGAGGAGTGCACCCACTTGACCCAGGTGGCCCTACCCCCTCTGGATCCCAGGTCCCCCCTCGGCCCTCAAGGCACACCCAGCAGGTGCTAGCTTTGGCCCTTGAAGTTTCCCCTGCACAAAGTCGGAGACTGCTGAGAGCTCCCCACCATCAGCCCTCTTGAACTGTCCTGATCTCATGAGAGTGTTATAGTGTACTCAGCGAGAAATAAGAGGACATCCAGACATAGCCAAATTTATTGGAGTTTATTGATTAAGCCGGGGGCATAAAACCCCATAGCCCTGAGTGAAAGGAGGAAGGAGCTTATATCGGCCAAAAATGCATAATTTTGTCCCGGATGACATGAGGATTCACAAGGACAAAGGGCAGTGGGCTTGAAAGGGTAGGGGTTAGGGCTTTACAGTTTGAAAGGAAGCAGAGGCACTTCACAGAGGCAGAACAAGCTGGTAAGCAGGTTAACCATCCCTAAGGGTATGTTCCATCTCTACCCAAACACAATGGAATCTCGTCTCTATTGGCTCCGGGTAAGGCCCAGAGATGACTATTTTTAAAATTTTTTAAAAATTTTATTTATTTTATTTATTTATTTTAATTTGACCAGAGAGAGAGATAGCACGAGAGAGAAAGTGAGAAAGCAAACCTCCAGGTCTGGGACTTGAACCACGGTCAGCCGTGTGGGAGTCCAGCGCCCTTAACCACCACGCCACCATCTTAAGGCAACCAGGAGGAGTGGGGTTTTAAGGACAATAGGAATGTTAATCACTCTATTTACTCTTAGGTAAAGAAAGAGAATTAAAGTTTTTAGTAATAGAAATTTAACAGTTTATAATGGAGGCGTCCTCCATTTCTGCTTCATTCCCCACTTCTGGAGGTGCTTCTCCAAGATGGAGTCATGCCTGTTTCAAAAGCATTGCCATGGCCAGGCCCACAGAGACCTCCAGAGGCCGACCTCCAGAGGCCGCAAATCTTTTGTGGCCAGCCCTTGTCAGGGCTGGGGTGGAATGAGTGGGAGCACTGACTGAGACTTGGCAGTGGCCTAAGTCCAGCTGTGTGTCCTCAGCCTGGATGTGTGTCTTTCCTGCCATGGCTCCTGTTCCCCTGTCTGTGAGGTGGGAGTAATAGTGATATGCACACCCACAGTGAAGAGTTGGTGAGCCCCAGTCCCTCTCAGGGCCTGCATGTAAAGCCCTGCAGTGACCAGGCACTATAATTTGTGAGTTCCAAGGGCCAGGAATTTGGCCCTTGCTGATGTTGAGGCTCCTGTCTCTGAACCCCATTGTAAAATGGGTGCCGTTGCTTTTCTTAACCAGAGTGAGGAGTAGATGAACCAAGCCGTGTGTCACTTGACAGCACAGGGTCTACTGGCAGCTGCTCCAGCTCATTTGTAAAGTTCTGACTCAGCCCCATCCCCTGGACATTCCCATGAATGTCTCAGTGGCTGCGCATTTGGAATCAGACCATTCCTCTGGGACCAGGAAAGCAGGGCCCTTGCCTCTAAGATGGCGGCTGTACAGTAGGTCCAGCTCCCCTAATTGTTGTGGCAGCCTGGTGTCCCACAGGCAGGGGGCTGACAAGTGAGGGCCACCCGGACTGCACAGCCCAACAGGTCTTATGGAACCTGTGTCCATACTTGCTTCTGTCTGGCTACTGCCATGGGCAAATCACCCAGCCGCTCTTGGCCTCAGTTAATCTTTTTTAACAGAAGTATTTTATTCACTTTATTTATTTATTTTTTTAATTTAATTTTAACCAGAGAGGGAAAGAGCGAGAGATAAAGAGGAAAAGTGAGAAAACAAGCCACCAGGTCTGGGACTTGAACTCCAGTCGGTTATGTGAGAGTCCAGCACCCTTAACCATCACACCACCTGCCAGCCCCAAGCCTCAGTTTATCTTTTTTTTTTTAAAAAAAAGAAAGAATTATTTTAGTGGGACCAGCAGTTAGCGTAATGGCTATGTCGCTGGACTCCCATGTAGTTGACTGTGGTTCCACTTCTGGACCCAGTGGCTTAAACTCACGCCGGTGCATGTGAGTGCATGCCTAAGATCCTGAGAGGAGGATGGAGGAGAAGGGATTGCGGCGTGGCCATCCCCCCTGGGGGGTGATTTCTTGCTTTCTGTCTCTCTGTTGCTCTCTGTCTTTCTGGTGAGCGCACACACCCTATAGCAAAAAAAATCTTAAAAATAATTTTTATTTAAAAAAAAATTATTTTTTTAAACTTCATTTATTTATTTACTTATTTTAATTTGACCAGGGAGGGACAGAGCAAGAGAGAGAAAGTGAAAGTGAGAAAACAAGCTGTGAGGTCTGTTACTTGAACTACAGTTGGCCATGTGGGAGTTCAGCACCCTCAACCACCAGAACTGTCAGCCCCTCAGTTAATCTTTAAAATAGGTTGTCCATGGTGCTAGCAGGTGGCATGATGGTTCAGGTGCTGTTCCACATGGCTGATGGCAGTTTGAGTCCCAGACCGGGCAGCTTGAAAATCAAGCCTGGCTGTGCGTGTCCAAAATCCCAAAAGGAAAAATGGAGAAGAGACTGTGGTGTGGTCATCCTCCCTGGAGAGTGATTTCTCACTTTCCCTCTGTCTCCATTGAGCTCACATGCCCTATGAAAACATTAAACAAACAAACAAATAGATAAGTAAATAAATAAAGGTTGTCCAGTACCAGCAGTTGATGCAATGGCTATGTCACTGGACTCCCATGTAGTCGACCACAGTTTGAGTCCCGGACCCGGTGGCTTAAATTCACGCTGGGCTTGTGTGCGTGCGTGCCCAAGATCCTGAGAGGAGAATGGAGGAGAAGGGATTGTGGCATGGCCATCCCCCCTGGGGGGGTGATTTCTTGCTTTCTGCCTCTCTTTCTCTTTCTGGCGAGCGCATGTGTCCTATAGCAAAACCTCTCCAAAAAAAAAAAGAGGGTCGTCGTTTCAGCAGTTTAGTATACTAATCACATACCACAATGGGTGCAGTTCATTGTGTTTTTGTGTATTTCTGGAGCACACTGTGCCAGGCTCAACAGACCAGCTGTTGGAACTACCTGAGCTAAGATTCCAGTTAGTATAGAGTTGATCTCTCTCTCTCTCTCTCACGGTCATGAGCATAGTAACAAGTTAGTGTGGTAGTTTGCTACTCAGTAAATGATAACCTGGCCCAGCTGTTAGGACAAGGGAGTCACTAAGGTGTGTGACAACAAAAATGCGGTGCCCTCTGTTTTTTTGTTTTTAAGATTTTGGCCATGGGAACCAGCAGTTAGCGTAATGGCTGTGTTGCTGGACTCCCATGTAGTCGACCGCGGTTCGCAACCCGGACCCGGTGGCTTAAAACTCACGCCGGGCGCGTGTGCGTGCGTGTCCAGGATCCCAAGAGGAGAATGGAGGAGAAGGGATTGCGGTGTGACCATCCCCCCTAGGGGATGATTTCTCGCTTTCTGTCTCTCTGTCTTTCTCTGTCTGTCTGGCGATAGGATGTGTGCAGGTTGCCCCCAGAGGCGGACACGCTGGGTTGAATTTCAGAAATACTTTCCCTGTGGTCTATCCACATCCTGTGTCTCAGCTTGGCAGCCTCAAGGTAGAGGGTGGAGGGGAGGGTGGAGCTGGGAGGCTGGTGGATAGACAAAGCTTTGCTAAGTGACCACCCCACTCCCCAGGCTGGATGGGGCCAGGGATGGAGGCAAGGATGGCTGCTGGGTTTTTGGTTGGACCCTTGGCCATGGAGTCAGGGAAGAGGGGTTTTGGGGGAAGAGGCTCTGACTTGGGTTGGGACATGTGACGCTCCCAGACTGAGTCCAATCTCCTGAGGAAAATGTCCATTCTCCCAATGGCAGGCAGGGGAGCCTGTGGGAACCTAAGCTGGACTTCACCCCCCCTCCTGAGCCCCCCAGGCACCCTTAGGTTACTCATGGGGAAACATAGTCTATACTGTGGGCCTGCCAGACCCCGTCACCCACCATCCTCTTCCTATGTGCTGTTACCCCTTTGCATCTGCTGCTTCCTCACCCGACCCACTCTGCCCCAGAGAACCTCATGGCTCACTCCCTTCCTCAGTCTTACTTTAACCGTACTTTGTCCAGGAAGCCTTCACTTTATCATAACTTTTAAATGGGGATACTAATTGCATACTACAAAACTAATGTGTGCAGGGAACCAGCAGTTAGCGTAATGGCTATGTCGCTGGATTCCCACGTAGTCGACCGCGGTTTGCGTCCCGGACCCGGTGGCTTAAAACTCATGCCGGGCGCGTGTGCGTGCCCAAGATCCCGAGAGGAGAATGGAAGAGAAGGGATTGCGGCGTGACCATCCCCCCTGGGGGGTGATTTCTCGCTTTCTGTTTCTCTGTCTCTCTCTGTCTGTCTGGTGAGCGCACGTGCCCTATAGCGAAAACCTCTCAAAAAAAAAAACCAAAACAAAAAAAAACTAATGTGTGCAATTCAGTGTGTTTTAGTGTATTCAAAGGTATGCAACCATCACCACTGCCCAGTTCCAGAAGTTTCATCACCCCAGAAAGGAACCTTACACCCATTACTGTGTTTAGAGAATTCCAAAATGAATCTTAGGGGCTGAAGTAGCAGGCAGTAGCAGAGCTGCATTCAGTATGGAGGCTCTGGGGGAGAAGTCGTTTCTCACTGGAAAGCAAGTTTGTAGAGGCTGCGGGCATTCTTTGTCTTGTGGCCACATTATTGATGTCTGCGCTGTCCTCACCTCGTGGACGCTGGCCCTCCTGCTTTCCTCTTAAGGACCATTTTGATTGTATCTAGGGCCCACCTGGACATTCCAGGGTAATCTCCCCATTTCATGCTCTTTATCATGTTCACAAAGTCCCTTTTGCCATATGAGGTAACATTCACAGGTCTGGGGATTAGGATGTGGGCATCCTTGGGTCTGCCACACACATACACTGGACACAAGACCTTAGCAGCAGTTCCTGTCCTAGGACCAACAGCCACCAAAGGAGTCGTGTTGAGCATGGCTTCCTGATGGCAGTCTGTAAATACATCCAGGACAGCTGATGAGAAGGATAGGTCAGAGGACAGCAGAGGCCATAGTCAGCAGGTGAGAGGACAAGTCAAGTACTAAGACAGACAGTGGAGGGGGGCCTGGCCCAGAGAGGCAGGAAAGTGACCTCCAACCACCTCAGCTCCTGCTGAAATTCCCTTTGTCTGTCTCTCCTGTTCATTTTGTTCTCTCTCTCTCTCTCTCGATCTTTTTGCTATAGGGCATGTGTGCTCATCAGAGAGGGGGAAAAATGGAAAATGAGAAATCACCTCCCAGGGGGTATGGCCACCCTACAGTCCCTTCTCTAGTCTCCTCTCAGGATTTTGGGCATGCACACACATGTACCAGTGTGATTTTCAAGCCGTTAGGTTTGGGACTCTAAATGTGCAGCCAGCCATGAGGGATCTAGTGTCTTAACCACTGTGCCAAATGCTGGCTCCTCTTCTACCTTTTATAGCTTTCAAGATTCTTGGGAAAACGACCAAGCCATCCAGAATGCCTTAACTTCTGGGGTTTGCTTTCATGGCCTCCAGCACCTTCTCCCCACCTGGGAACTGTCTATCTCTTAATTCCTCTGCTCTTCCAGATTGTCCAACCAGGACTCTACACTGGCCAAGACGCAAGCCCAGAGCCTCCATCACCTGTGGTTGATTCTCAGCGAGTTGCTCTGGGCCCCCAGGAGAGGCCTGAAATAGAGGACAGAGCCAGGAGACATCCCCTCTCAGGAAAGGGACCTGGTGGAGGAGTGGTGGACAGATGGATAGCTCCTAAGGGTGCAGGCTTCCAGGGCAACCCTGGTTTCTCAGGTACCTGTCAGATCGAGGGCATCAGACACCCATGTGGGAACCCCACTCCCTCCCCATCGTAGGGGAGTGGTGTGGCAAGGTGCTTCTGTGGTGCTGCCCATGGTACTGACCTTACAGGGTGCACCAAGGCAGCAGGCCTGTGTAAAAGTGGGAGACGCAGACCCACCACAGACCCTGCGACAGGCCCCCACCGGACCAGCCCTCAACATTTCTGCCTGTCCAGTGGCACAGCCTTCCTCCTGGAGTGCCAGGATGACCAATCTGGCTGCTTCTTGCTAAATGGGGATGTAGTTTCAGAGGTCAGGATTGGAGGAAATGGCATATGTTTATTTCAAAATACTCAGAATTTTGCCTTTAGTTTTTCAATTTTATTATGCTTGCACCAACTTCCACCATTATGTTTCCAAATCTGAAAGCACATTTAATTACGATATACAACAAAGAAGGCAGCAAGGTTGAGGACAAAAATCTGACTGCTTCTTCCTATTTTTCAAAGTTGTTTCTAGAGGGCCTGGAGGGAGTCACACCCACAAACATTAACAGGCCATTTTGACCCTTTGGTAACAGAATTCTCCCTACATTCTGTCCCTGGCATAGTATCTTTGAATGCATTAAGCCTCACCTCTGTTAAAGTACATTCTTTTCTGATCTCAGCAACCTTCCTTTTCCAATCACCAACTTAAAAAAACTGTAAAACCCACCTATAAACTATAAGCCCCATGTCCCACCTTTTTGGGCCAGACTAATGGAAAAGCTTTTCACTAACTTCCAAACTGTCTCTCGCTCTCACAATCAAATAAAAGGAAACCCTGTACCTGATCACCCCAAGAAAGGCATGTTTTGCCTCTTCTCTGGGCCTAGGTCACTCGTATTCTGCTTAGAAATAAATTACATTATTATTTTTGCAGAGTTGGGTATTTCCATCCGCACTAGCCCTTTTTTTGGAGAGGTTTTTGCTACAGTGTGCGATCGCTCACCAGAAAGAGACAGCGAGAAATCACCCTCTGGGGAGGATGGCAATGCTGCAATCCCTTCTCCTCCTTTCTCCTCCCGGGAACTTGGGCACGCATGCACACGTGTCCAGAGTGAGTTTAAGTCACTGGGTCTGGGACTCAAACCACAGTCAACTACATGGGAGTCCAGCAACATAGTCATTACGCCAACTGCTGGTCCCAACACCAGCCTGTTTTCATCAGTAGCCAGGTAGCTTACTACTTTATTTATTTACTCAGAAGAATTTTATTTTACTTAAGATTTGTAAGTGCAGCATGAAATATTGTCATCCTGTAAACTCTTCATTAACAAGCCAAGACATAATTCAAAACTATTTTATGGTCTAGACAATTTTTGCCAATGAAATACAGTGAAAACAACAGGCTGAGGTGATACAATAGAAATTTCTGGTCTGTACTTTGCATTTCCAGTCATTGTCTATACATCATTTATTCTGGTGATTTGGGGAGTCTATCTAATTCACCATTGTCTGAGTGTAAAATTTCAAGAAAAGCAGTTTTAGCTTTAATAAATCAAAATTTTTAAATGTTAAGAAAAATTTGCTTAAGACTTAAAGCCAGGGGGCCAGCAGGTAATATGGCGGTTAAGAGTGCTGAACTCCCACATGGCCATCCATGGTTCGGGTCCTGGACCTGGCAGTTTTTGTTCTTGCTTTCCCTTTCTATCTCTCTCACTAGAGAAAAAGGTTAGGATTCTGTTCAAACAGTAGGTAGCTACTGAAAACTCAAAAACCAAACATGTTCAAAACTAAAATCTAGTAACAAGTGCACTATAGTTTTCTTGGGAAACATTTTTTCCTCTTTCCATTCCACCTTTTACCAAAGAAAAGCATAGTAAAACTAACTTGTTTGCAGAAAATAAGTTTAGTCTTAATTTGGTTTGTTATTTATACAAAGCCCAATAAGAATACTAATTGACTTAGTTGGCTTTGCCAGAACCTTTTATAAGAAACTTCAGATTAGACTCTTAAAAACCCTCCCAAGGCTATAGAGCCAAGTCAGGAATCTATCCTCTGACTGTGCCTTTAAGTACCTGTACTTGGAAGTCTTGGGGCCTGTCAGGAAGTGACATTCTTTACTTACCTGCCAGGTAGAACTGCTTGTGGTACCCTTTCAAGGGTTTCTTTTGACTTTCTTGAGATCAACCTTAGTTCCTTAGTTTTCTGGTCATACCTTCAGATATGACATGCCAGTTAAAGCCCTGGCAATAATGAGTGTTTCCAATTTCTGATGCAAGGCAACACATATTATTGAACTTAAGTGAACAACCATATTGTCACAAAATACTAATGCTCACCAATATTCTCCAGTTCCTGGAGTCAGGAAGAAAGAAAGTTTATGTTTTAATTTAAAAAGACAAAACATTAACAAGTTGCTGAACCTAGCAACAGTTCAAAAGAAAACAAAAATCCTTAAATCTGGAAAACAAAAAAACCAAAATCAGTAATGTTTTAGTCAAAAGTAAAAAAGTTCTATTTTGCTGGTACCTGCACCAGGCTTGGGTCAGTCTAAGGGGAAATGGAAAGAAAGCTAGAGAGATGGAGTAGCAGCAGACACAGGCAGCCTGAGCCTAGGTAGTCCAAACAACTTGTGCCACCAAACTGGGCGCCTTTATTTATAGAGCAAAGTGACACTACATATGTGTATTTCATGGTATTCCATAGGTATGTTGATGTATTACAGACAATAAGAAGCAGGTAACAAATATATAAAGGCTTAGACATACTGGGCCAGGTGTATCTCCTGGCCATAATCCCATCAAGGAGAAATCCCTCTAATCTTTTCTAATGGGGAGAAGCCTAGCTGCAGGTGTGGGGAAGAAACATAAAGGTAAGGAATCTCACCATAAAGAGGGCACCACTATGCCCAGAAAAGGCTAAAGAACTCACAGGCGCAGAACAGGGATTGGACTTTGCTAATTTGGGTCAAGATGCTTCCTGAATTCCATCAGATGTGTCTGTTGGAAAGCCTTTAGCAATTTCTACCCTTTGCTCTGGATGGCGAAGGAAAAGACACATTGCAAGGTTCTGCCATAGTCCAAAGGGACAGGCGGTGTGTGCTCAGAGCATGTTCATACACCTTTAAGGCCTCTCTCCGAACATGTCCCTACGCTATTTCACCAATTCAGTTTCATGTAATTAATCTCTCTTGTTGAGTTTGCAGTGTTACTATGGTCCAATCTTCCCATTTTAATCCTGGAAGTTCAGAGATACAATTTCAAAGTTATCAAAAAAACCTATATATGGGACCAGCAGTTAGCATAATGGCTATGTTGCTGGACTCCCATGTGGTCGACCACGGTTCGAGTTCTGGACCTGGTGGCTTAAACTCACGCTGGGCGTGTGTGTGTGTGTGTGTACCCAAAATCCCAGGAGGAGAAGGGATTGCAGCGTGGCCATCCCCCTGGGGGGTGATTTCTCACTTTCTGTCTCTCTGGCAAGCACATGCGCCCTGTAGCAAAAACCTCTCCAAGAAAAAGGAAAAACACCCCAACTTTTTCCTAAGGAAAGCATATAAAGAAAATGAAAAGTAAAGAAAGCCAATTTCATACTGTAATCACACAACCAAAGATCAAATGTCCACTCACTGTATAGACTTAACATTTGGTACCCCAAAAGCCCAAAACCCAAAGTGATCAATGAGTTTAAAGCAAAAGTGCATAGCTCCAGACTGGAGAGAAAACACATTATAAAAAAAGTCCTAAAGAGCTAATTGCAGTTAGTGAGAGATGCAAGGAAAAGGGTTCAGTCAACTGAAACGTGGCCATGAAAAATAAGATCCAAGAAACAGGCTTCAAAAATGGATGGATGGTGGGAACCAGCAGTTAGCGTAATGGCTATGTCGCTGGACTCCCACGTAGTCGACCGCGGTTCGCGTCTCGGACCCGGTGGCTTACAACTCACGCCGGGCGCGTGTGCGTGCGTGCCCAGGATCCCGAGAGGAGAATGGAGGAGAAGGGATTGCGGCGTGACCATCCCCCCTGGGGGGTGATTTCTCGCTTTCTGTCTCTATGTCTCTCTCTGTCTGTCTGGCGAGCGCACGCGCCCTATAGTGAAAAACCTCTCCAAAAAAAAAAAAAAAAAAATGGATGGATGGCATGTTAATTTCTAATTAGGCTGACTTATCTACAAGGACTCTAAGAAAATTCTTTTCATATCTATCATCATTAGTTTTTAGCCAGGCAAACAGCAAACATCTTCTTTTTCCCTCAGTGAACATGTTTCTGAGTACAGTTTTTTTGTTTTTTTGTTTTTTTTTGAGAGAGGTTTTTGCTATAGGGCGCGTATGCTTGCCAGGAAGAGAGAGACAGAAAGCAAGAAATCACTCCATACCACAATCCCTTCTCCATTCTCTTCTCGGGATCTTGGGCATGCACACACATGCGCCTGGCCTGAGTTTAAGCCACCGGGTCCGGGACTCAAACCGCATTCGACTACGTGGGAGTCTAGCGACATAGCAGTTATGCCAACTGCTGGTCCTTCTGAATATAGTTTTAATCGCCTCTTCTCTCCTACAGATAAGGCTATCCACACACAAATGTGTGCACATACATGTGTATGTGCACACACACACACACTTTTATCATGAATACAGAATAGAATTTAAACCAAATTATAACTGAACTAATAAAACAAGATCCAGATTACTTCCAAAGATAGGCAAAAGAACAGAAAAACCTCGTCAGGTACACATGTACCAAACCTGTGTTTAGACCAGCTATACTTCAAGGTCTCAAACTCAGTAGTCCATTTCCACATAAGGCCCAAGACCCTGTACATCTAGATAGAAAGCAGCAACAGGTTGTTTATGGGAGAAGAAAGGAAGAGGGTTGCTGGTAGAGGGTATGCTGAACAATTTCCAAAGGTTTACTTATTTTAGTAACAGTAATGACCTAATTCAAAAAGCCTCTTCATAGGGACCAGCAGTTAGCGTAATGGCTATGTCGCTGGACTCCCACGTAGTCGACCGCGGTTCGAGTCCCGGACCCGGCGGCTTAAACTCACGCCGGGCGCGTGTGCGTGCGTGCCCAAGATCCCGAGAGGAGAATGGAGGAGAAGGGATTGCGGCGTGGCCATCCCCCCTGGGGGGTGATTTCCTGCTTTCTATCTCTCTGTCTCTCTCTGTCTGTCTGGCGAGCGCACGCGCCCTATAGCAAAAACCTCTCCAAAAAAAGAAAAAAAAAAAAAAAGCCTCTTCATGAAGAGCAAAGACTTCCCAAGGGGGGCATAGACTGGGGAATGTCCTCAATGATCCCCCCAAAACTCACTCCGACAAAGGGACTATGGAAGCAAAAGGCTCTTGTTGCCACAGGTAGTTCCTACCACTAACCAGTTAATAAAGAACAGATGACACCACCCAGATGGGACAAATTATAGAGAGCTTGACACATTTGGTACAAAAATTTTGCTCCCAGAAATCGCACATGGTTTGTGTTCCCAGCTTTTTCAGGCTGGTCACTTGTAAATCACGCTCTGAGATATTGGGGATCAAGAGAGGACTCCCATTAGGTCACAAATCAAGCTCTCAAAGATAAGAGGACAGAAGAACCTCATCCAGTCTTTGCAGAGGACCCGCAGATAGGTGATGGCCTGATGAGAACTGCAAAATATGCCAGCCTGTGGGGTCCAGCTTGAACAATGGGTTTCATGACTTCTAGGTAGGAGACAGGAACCCTAAAAATATAATTAGGGTATGGGCCCAAAATGGAATTACAACATGGCTAAGTTTTGAGATGGAGACAAAGCAGCTCTGCTGCTTGCTGTTTGAGAGGCCTCTTGCAGAAGTGGCTCAGTGACTGACCTAGGCAGCCTGATCTAGACCCAGAACAAAGGCTTTTTCTAGGCCCCACCACCTTCTAGGAAGAGGATAAGATAATGGTTTCCATGGCCTAAAGCTTCTAGACAATCTCCTGACCTTCCATACCCATTCCAAAATTAGGAAAATAATTGGACCGACCCAGTATGTGTCCTTCTCCACCATGAGGGGAATATGTGCACAAGCCCCACCTTGAACAAGTCCAGATAAAGCCCTTCTTGACCCAAATAAATACTCCTTGCCACAGTTCTTCCTTGGCAACTCATTTTCTGGACCTCTTTCTTCTTGGAAATACTGTTTTTCCTTCCCTCCCCTTTAATAAATGCCCAGCTTTGCCATAACTACTCTTCTGTGTCTGTGACACTAATTTTTCCTGAGCATGGGACAGGAACCCATATCTCTGCAAGTGTGGGCCTGAGCACTTCTGCATCCCTGTGTTCCTGCATCACTAGGCCTGTGTTCTGCCCTCCTTAGGACATATGACACAGAAATGGAGACCATTTCTAGGCAGCGAAAAAAAACATACTTACGCCAGAAAAACACTATGGGGACCAGCAGATGGTGCAATGGCTACATAGCTGGACTCTGACCTGGATGACTGCAGTTGGAGTTGGCATCAAAATCATGCCAGGCTCCTGTGCATGCATGCCCCAGATCCCAGGAAGAGAATGGAGAAGGGATTGTAGTGTGGCCATTCCCCCTGGGGGGGTGATTGCGTACTGCCTCAGTCTCTTTCTCTCTCAAGAGGGTGCAAGAGCCCTAAGCCAAAAACCTCTCAAACAAGACCAAAAAGTCCACTATGATCACTATACCCAGGGGGGACTATTTCATGCAAGTACTTTTTTTCCCCATTAATAATTTAGAAAATATATTAAATGGTGATTTTTTACTCTCAATTGAACTGAATTCCACAGAGCAGGAGTTCAACTGCTAAGAACTTCTTCCCATTTTTGCTGAATTGTCAGGTCCTGAGTTCTCTTGGCTGTGACTTCTGGAAGAGCAGGGCAGCTTTGGTTTATCCTGCTCACCTTGCCAAATCTATAGGGCCATGGAAATCACCCTAAGGTTCACTGAAAAGCCACTGACACAGAGGAAAAGGAAAAGGCACACAGACATTTAGCTTATACTG
Source organism: Tupaia tana (assembly GCA_026018925.1). Taxonomy (NCBI): domain Eukaryota; kingdom Metazoa; phylum Chordata; class Mammalia; order Scandentia; family Tupaiidae; genus Tupaia; species Tupaia tana. The sequence continues at coordinate 69,987,282 of JAKSZU010000018.1, read as the reverse complement.
TGCACATGGGAACCACACAAACTGCTCCTTTAAGAAAGGCCAATCTAGGGACCAGCAGTTAGTGTAATGGTTATGTCGCTGAATTCCCATGTAGTCGACTGCAGTTTGAATCCCGGACCCAGTAGCTTAAACTCACGCTGGGTGCGTGTGCGTACGTGCCCAAGATCCCAAGAGGAGAATGGAGGAGAAGGGATTGCAGCGTGGCCATCCCCCCAGGCGGTGGTTTCTCGCTTTCTGTCTGTCTCTCTTTGGCAAGCACACATGCCCTGTACCAAAAACCTCTCCCCTCAAAAAAAAAAAAAAAAAAAAAAGAAAGGTCAATCTACTGGAAGTTGTACACTCTGAGGGACAAAGGAGGTCTTGAGTTATACTAAGAAAGCTGGGAGAGAGAATGCAAAGAATCTAGGCCAGTGGTCACGCTATTTTTTTTTCTCCCCTCATTGAACTTTGTTTTTTTTTTTTGTTCATGGTAAGGGCTCTCTTCTTTTTTTTTTTTTTAATTAATTAATTTATTTATTTTTGTATATACTTTCAATCATATTGTTTGGCTTACAATGAGACCATTTCGATATGTGAACATTTCTCCCCAGACCCGTTGATCGAAATATCTTCAACAGATAACACCACACCTCCCCATCCCGTCAATGCTCTACCTCTGTATCCCTTCTCCAAATGTCTTTCGTTGGGTCTCAAAATTCTGTGACAGATTTTTGGTCAAGTTGTTTTCATTAAAAAGTACTGATTTTAAAAACTAATAACTTAAAACTGCCACACACACAAAAGAACCTGAAATGGCCCACAAAACATTTTCCTTTCCTTCTGAAGGTTTTACAAAGCATTGTTATCATTAACCAGTCTTTTACCATTAAATGTAAATGGTCAATGGAGTCGAACAGTTCTGAGACTGTTCTACCACTGATTAAGACTGGGGTGGCAGGAATTAGGGATATTCATTCAGCCTTCTGAGCTTTCTGGGCAGACTTGGTGATCTTGCCAGCTTCAGCAGCCTTCTTGTCCACGGCTTTGATGACACCTACAGCAACTGTCTGTCTCATATCACAAACAGCAAAACAACCCAGAGGAGAATAGTCAAAGAAACTCTACACACATGGGCTTGCCGGGAACCATATCAACAATGGCAGTATCACCCGATTTTAAAAATTTAGGGCCATCTTCCAGCTTTTTACCAGAACTGCAATCAATCTTTGTTTTTAGCTCAGTAAACTTGCAAGCAATGTGAGCTGTGTGACAATCCAGTACAGGGGCATAGCCAGCACTGATTTGGCCTGGATGGTTCAGGATAATCACCTGAGCAATGAAGCCAGCTGCTTCCATTGGTGGGTCATTTTTGCTGTCGCCAGCAACATTGCCACGTCGAACATCTTTGACAGACACGTTCTTGACATTGAAACCCACGTTATCCCCAGGAAGAGTTTCACTCAGAGCTTCATGGTGCATTTAAACCGACTTGACTTCAGTTGTCATATTGACTGGTGCAAAGGTGACCACCATATCAGGTTTGAGCACGCCAGTTTTCACTCGGCCAACAGGGACAATGCCAATACCACCAATTTTGTACACATCCTGGAGGGGCAGATGCAAGGGCTTGTCAGTTGGACGAGTTGGTGGCAGGATGCAATCCATAGCTTCAAGTAGTGTAGTTACAGTAGCATTGCCATCTTTATGGGTGACTTTCTATCCCTTGAACCATGGCATATTAGCACTTGGCTCCAACATGTTGTCACCATTCCAACCAGAAATTGGCACAAACTCTACTGTGTTGGGATTGTAGCCAATTTTCTTAATGTAGGTGCTGACTTCTTTAACAATTTCCTTGTATCTCTTCTGATTGTAGGATGGCTCATTAGAATCCATTTTGTTAACAACAACAATTAGTTGTTTCACACCCAGTATGTAAGCCAGAAGGGCATGCTCACGGGTCTGCCTGTTCTTGGAGATACCAGCTTCAAATTCACCAACACCAGCAGCAACAATAAGGGCAACACAGTCAACCTGAGATGTGCCTGTAATGTTTTTGATGAAGTCTCTGTGTCTTGGGGCATTATACTTGCTGGCCTCAAATTTCCACCAGGAGATATCAAGGGTGATACTATGCTCACATTCAGCTTTCAGTTTATCCATTCCCAGGTGTATTTGAAGGAGCCCTTTCCCATCTTAGCAGCCTCCTTCTCAAATTTTTAGATGGTTCTTTTGTCAATCCCACCACATTTGTCAATCAGATGGCCAGTAGTGGTGGACTTGCTGGAATCTACGTGTCCAATGATAACGATGTTGATGTGAGTCTTCTCCTTTCCCATTTTAGCTTTGATTTAGTGGTGGTTTTCACAACACCTGTGTTCTGGCGGCAAACCCGTTGCGAAAAAGCCACACTTCTAATCCCTTTTCCCATGTTCCAAGAAAAGGCAGAGGGGTAACATCAGAAAAGACTATTTACATCTGCTGTTGACTTTACTGATATAGAGTGCATGTGCTTGCCAGAAAGACAGGGAGAGACAGAAAGTGAGAAATCACCCCCCCACCAGGGGGGGGTGGTGGCCATGCCACAGTCCCTTCTCCATTCTCCTCTTGGGATCTTGGGCCTGCACGCACACGCACCCAGCATGAGTTTTAGCCACCGGGTCCGGGATTTGAGCCGCAGTCGACTACATGGAAGTCCAGCGACATAGCCATTACGCCAACTGCTGGTCCCAAGTGTATATTTCTTTTCACAGAGTGTTAGCGAGCAGACCCTCTAGCTAAAATTCTATGCATGTTACTTTTATTTTTTTCCACAAAACGATTAGGTAGTTACCTAATTTAAACATCTATTCTTTGGTTCTTGTTCCCTGGATCCTAGAGAACATTGGGGCTAGATAATGTTACATAGAGTTATCTTTCTTTCTTTCTTTCTTTTTTTTTTTTGACAATTTAGTTTGATTTTAATAAAATGTTTTACCAAGCATTATTTTGACAAGGTACCCATGTTTAAGTTATGAACATTGACAGTGTCCATTTATATAACTACACAAAGTTAAGGATTTTAACCATTTTATAATATTAGCCTATTTTCTACAGTGCTTATTCACATATGCTCATTAACAAACTGTTTTCTGTTACATTTATTAGTTTCAGTGTTTTCTGGAAAACTGTGAAAACAATGCATGCATCCAAATAATAATGCACAGAGGCACAAAATATGAGCAACAACAGAGCATATTGAAACACTAGCACACCCCATTCCCCCTTTTTATTTCTTGTTTTGCTTAGTACTTTTTTTTTTTTTTTTTTTGGAGAGGTTTTTGCTATAGGGTGCATGTGCTCACCAGAAAGACAGAGAGAGACAGAGAGACAGAAAGTGAGAAATCACCCCCCAAGGGGAATAGCCATGCCGCAATCCCCTCTAGGGATCTTGGTCATGCACACGCATGCGCCTGGCACGAGTTTAAGCCACCGGGTCCAGGACTCAAACCGTGGTTGACTACATGGGAGTCCGGCGACACAGCCATTATGCTAACTGCTGGTCCCTTGCTTAGTACTTCTTAAAACAAAAATAAGAATCTCGAATTCAATTGCCAAAGATTAACAGTAGGGCACATACTTAGGACTCAAATGAAATAGTAAGCACTAGCTGGTGCAAACAGTAGACAATTGATTTATGTAAGTATGACCTTATTATCTACAACTCTTGTCAACCAGGATCTTCCTGACAAATTGGTAACTCACACGAACACGATTTAGGTCTGAAATATATACAAGGCATTAACAACAGTGTGTTCTTTGGGAGTTTAAGATTAATAAAGCCCTTAAAACTACCCACATTTGATTGAGGTCTTTGGGAAGTGAGAAACTTGTACTAAGCAATTGTGCTACATTTCTGCTGCAGGACGTTATTTCAGATGACTATACCTACACTCTCTTTGGTTTCTTTCAGTTAAATTGTATAGGGTACTGGGGCTGGCAAGTGGCATGGTGGTTAAAGGCGCTGGACTCCCACATGGCCAACCACGGTTCAAGTCTCAGACCTGGTGGCTTGCTTTCTCACTTCCGCTCTCTCTCTCTCTGTCTCTCTCTGATCAAACTGGAAAATAATAATGATAATAAATAAAGTTAAATAAAATAATTCTTAAAAAAAAATTGTATAGGGGGACCAGCAGTTAGCGTAATGGCTATGTCGCTGGACTCCCACGTAGTCGACCGCGGTTTGAGTCCCGGACCCGGTGGCTTAAACTCACGCTGGGCGCATGTGTGTGTGTGCCCAAGATCCCGAGAGGAGAATGGAGGAGAAGGGATTGCGGTGTGGCCATCCCCCCTGGGGGGTGATTTCTCGCTTTCTATCTCTCTGTCTCTCTCTGGCGAGTGCACGTGCCCTATAGCAAAAATCTCTCCCAAAAAAATTGTATAGGGTACAAACAGGAAAGCATGCCAGCCAGTTAAGTGTTCAATAATGCATGATTTTCATTCTCTTGCTCTGAGAGCTTGAATTGGAAAAAAAAAAAAAAATTAAACCAAGGAAAATAAAAGATTTAAGGGCCTATTGTGCTTTAAGGGGGGGAAAAAAGGTACTCATTAGTTTGCTTAGGTATGCAGGCTTAGTGGCCCAACCCTATATTTTCAAAGTTTTTATGAATGGTTTTTAAGATAGGAGGAGAAGGAAAACATCCACTACCCCTTTTCAGAACTTAAATAAGAGGGCAGTAGACATTCTTTACACCCAACAACTATGGCAGCAGTTCAAATGTGACTAAGATAAATGTAGAATGAAGATGCTCTGAACACAGTCAGAATTCGGCAAATCTAATACATTAAAATTTCATGACTACATGTTGAAAGAAAGTACACAAAAACCAAATAGGAATTTTGAGATTTTTCATTTGAAGTCAATCATAATGCTATTAGATTCACAAATATGCTAATTTAAATACCATCTAAAACACACATTGCATACATACAAATATCTGTTCTCTCCACATATCAACACCCTTTCATATGGTTTGGAAATGGGAAGAGTAGATTCTCCTTAAACTGCAAATCAGCAGGTGTTTCTTTAGCAAAATTTATACAAAATGGTAATTAACAACGATCTTGTTAACTCACAAGGAAACACCTTCAAAATTGCACTTTGTTAGTTTCTGTACTAAAATGTAGAAAAACTGAACTACATAAATATTGAAAAGTTAAAAATTCCTTAATTTTTTATTCCTGGTACCACTACCACAGTTTACAGGGCAATGTACCTGATGTAATGAAAAGAAAAAGAAAAAGACAAAGCTACAACAGGTAAAAGACTTCAGAAATGTATCTGGTTGACACTACATTGCATTAATCAATAGCTGCCCTTTTTGCAAACTGTGGCTATGACAGCCCTGAACGAGAAGAGTTTTCTGTTTAAGCTGCAGTAACTTTTCTTTTTTTTTGGAGAGGTTTTTGCTATAGGGCACGTGCACTTGCCAGACAGACAGAGACAGAGAGATAGAAAGCGAGAAATCACCCCCCAGGGAGAATAGCCGTGTCACAATCCCTTCTCCTCCATTCTCCTCTCGGGATCTTGGGCACGCACGCACATGCACCCGGCGTGAGTTTTAAGCCACTGGGTCTGGGACACGAACCGCGGTCAACTACATGGGAGTTCAGCGACATAGCCATTATGCTAACTGCTGGTCCCAGCTGCAGTAACTTTTCTGACTATGGATCATTGTTCCTCCTGTGGCAGATTTTTACAGTTTCTCTAATGCATTTGGGATGATTGTCTCAAACCTGCAGCTTTCCTGACAACTCCTTGCTTTCTTTCCTGCTAAGAACTGTAGCCCTTTCCTACTGTTTTTAGACTCTCCTGCTACCATAACCACCACCTCTTCCACCAGATCCATAATTACCACCAGAAGGACTGCCTGAGTTTCTTCTACCCAAACTGTCCCCTTTCATGAGTTCATAATTTGATTGGTGTTGTCCACTATAATTTCCAAAATCATAATTTCCACCACCACCATAGTTACCACTGCCAAAATTTCCTCCTTTATTGTAACCATCATATCCTCCACCACCACCACCATATCCACTGCCTTGGTTTCCATATCCTGGTCCACCACCACCATAGCCACCTCTACTGCTATGACCAGGACCACTGCGATAGTTGTCACCATCACCTCCAACTCAATTATAACCACCATCATGTCCTCCATAACTATGTCTGCTGCCACTACCTCCACCACCACAGCCTCCTCTTCCACCAAAGTTTGCACCATGACCAAAATTACCTCTACCACCTCCAAAGTTTCCTCCACAACCCATAAATTTGCCAGATTCACCTTCATGACCTCTTTGTGATTCAGCAGACTGCATCTCTTGTTTAGAAAGGACCCTTTTCACTTCACAATTATGTCCATTAAAAGTGTGGTATTTCTGAACAATTTTATCAACTGTATCATGATCATCAAAAGTTACACAAGCAAATTCTTTTTCCCACTCTATCGATCTTCCATAATTTATATGGTTTCAATCTTGCCAAACTTTTCAAAGTAGTCTCTCAAATTATATTACTCTGCATTTTCTTTAATACCACCAACAAAAATTGTCTTCACTGTTAGATGGGCACCAGGCTTTACAGAATCCTCTCTAGAAATAGCTCTCTTTGGTTCCACTACATACTCTTCAACTCTGTGTTGTCGAGCACACATTGCTGCATCCACCTCTTCAACACAAGAGTAAGTTACAAAACCAAAGCTCCAGGAATGTTTTGCTTGGGGGGGGGGTGTATCTCATTACCACACAATCTGTGAGTGTGCCCCATTTCTCAAAATGTTCTCTTAGACTTATCATCTGTAGTTTCAAAGCTCAGACCACCAATGAACAGTTTTCTCAACTGCTCTGTTTCCTTTGGATCATGACTCCCACCACCACCACCACTTACCCCTCACCCCCCATCCTCCGGTGGTGGCAGCAGTGGTGGTGGCAATGGCCAGAGTCCGGCTGGGGTGACCGGGGAGTGGTTTTACCTCCATTTTGAGACCGGACTCGCTTCTTCCAACTCGAGTTCAACATGGGACCAAGAGGAAGAGGCCAAGAGTTATCTTTTTGCTTTCCTTAGAATTATAGCTTAGGGACAGATGGCATATCAGATGGCATAACTCCCACAAAGTCGACCCTGGTTTGAGTATTGGACCTGGCAGCTTAAACTCAAGCCAGGTGCGTGTGCATGCGTGCCCAAGATCCTGAGAGGAGAATGGAGGAGAAGGGATTGTGGCATAGCCATCCCCCCTGGGGGGGGGGGTGCCTTCTCACTTTCTGTCTCTCTGACTCTGTCTTTCTGGTGAGTGCATGTGCCCTATAGCAAAAACCTCTCAAAAAAATAATTAGAATTCAAAGTTCGCAATTCTTGGGGACAGAAGGTGGCACAGTGGTTAAGATGCTGGACAGGGAACCAGCAGTTAGCGTAATGGCTATGTCGCTGGACTCCCATGTAGTCGACCGCGGTTCGCGTCCCAGACCCGGTGGCTTAAAACTCACGCTGGGCGTGTGTGCATGCGTGCCCAAGATCCTGAGAGGAGAATGGAGGAGAAGGGATTGAGGCGTGACCATCCCCTCTGGGGGTGATTTCTCACTTTCTGTCTCTATGTCTCTCTTGTCTGTCTGGCAAGTGCATGCGCCCTATAGCAAAACCCTCTCAAAATAAAAAAAAAAAGATGCTGGACACTCCCATATGGCCAGTGATGGTTTGAGTCCCGGACCTGGTGGCTTGCTTTCTCGCTTTCTCTCTCTTTCTCTCTCTGGTCAAATTAAAATAAATGAATGAATAAATAAATCTAAAAAAATTTCCAATTCTACAAAATATACCCTAAGGGCTACAAGATGGAATAGAGCTCTCTTTCAATTTCCCATAATGATGTCCTACTCATGGCCGGTTCAAACAAAATAAAATCAAACTTATAAGTTACCAAATTTCCAAACAGTCTCTCAAGGCTTCCTGTCTCTTATCCAAAGGGGGAGATTACACCAAACAAATGTTCTGTTAAATCAGAAACCAAATATCTACAGGGGAAGACAGGCCTTGGTGTGGACACATAAGAGTCCCGCAACTTATCAGATGTCTACCAATCCAACCCAATGCCATGTTTTCTTCACCACAAAACTGAAATTGCTATGGGTCAAGCTCCTGGTCAGATGTCAATCACCCAGGACTGTCCCTGAGACAAGCTGCTGAGGCAGCTGCAGGACGAGTTCCAAGGACAGCAATAGGCCAAGGGTCATTGTATTTTGGTCAATATGCCCACTTAGGATTTTAGTCCCATCTGGGTTGCTAATAAACTGTTACTGAACTCAAATCAGGTTTGCTCGCCCAAGTGCTATGATACCAAACCATAGGCACATGGTGTGATGAAGGAAAGCACAGCTTTATGGCAAAGCACAAAGCAAGGAGAGCGGGCAGCTCATGCTGGAAAGTCCCTATCTCACTGAGATGTTCTCCGCATGAGCTTTTAAGGGCAAAATTAGGGGCAGAGGCCCAGGTGCATCATCAGTTCAGTGATTGGTCCAAGAGGACCTGATCATCTCAGTGGGCATTCTTGATTGGTGAGGCCTTAGATAATCAATTTCTCTTCAGGTTTCTGGGGCCATTCAGCCTGGGGTCTTTAAGCTCACAGCCAGCAGTTTCCAGCCTACAAGACATCTTACATATTGAAATGAAAATCTTATCTTTCCTTCAATTGAGAGTTTTAGAGGTCAAATGGCCCTTATTCATGGCCAATGTTGTTTAATTATCATAACCAAAGTCTGAAGACTTATTCCTTACTCTGGGCCTTTACAATGTAAATGGAACTTAAATTTCAAGAACCTTAGAAAATACATTATGGGGTCTCTGCTCAGTTTCAGTGGGAGGTGGCAGGGTAAACTTGCCCTGCACAGATCCTCCTGGCTGGTAGACATCTTTCCAAGGGAGGGTCCCATGTCAAGGAGGGACAGAAGCCCAATGCTGCAGATTGTGGGAGCTGGCTGGCCACCTGGTTGTGAACAGGGCTTTATTGTCAGGCAGACTGGGACAGGAGTCCCCTGTGCAGAGACTCCCAAGTCCTCAGCCTCTGCCCTGTGGACTCCCACCCCCATCCCTGTCCACCATCCTCCTGGATCCCTGCCTTCTTCAGGCCTGGCCCTGGGCACCTGCCATTGTCAAGCTCTTCTGGCAGGTATGAGGTCCACGAGGCCCAACAGCCAGGTAAGATCGGTCCCTCCACCCTGATGGCCTTGTCTACAAAGTGCCATAACTGTAAATGTGAGCAGCTGGGCCAGGACTGCTCACTGCACCTCTGTAGCTGGCTTCAGTAGCCTTTGGTGACACTAAGGCGTTGCTGGGCCTCACTCGCTGCTGGGTCTTCCAGAGGCCTCTTCTGTCCTCCCTGTGTGGCCGACGGCTTCTGTGATGATATTCATGTTCTTGGTGTTTTGAACAAAGAATTGAATGAAATACGCCAATGGTGAAATGCAAAGGTAATTTATTAAGTAGAAGTTAAAGTACATTCCCGAGCAGGCCTGAGCAGACTGAAAAAGAGTGGCACAAAGGCCCTAGCAGTTGCATTCTGCCAGATTTATAATTTTTCAATCTTGCTTATGTTGGTTGATCATTGGCTGGGTCCACGGATCCTCATTTCATTGGCTCTGTGAAATGTGGTAGGGCCCACTGATTTCTCACCGGCTGTGTCAAATGTGGCTTAATCGGCTAGACCCTCCCTAATCTCCCACCCACGTGACTGTGCATGGGAATGTTCTGCCCTGATGGGTTTCCTATTTAGCCATGTGGGCGGAAGGAAGCTCCAGCCCCATTGCCCACTTCCATTTGCTTGCTTTCTCCTGCCTCAGCTGGGCTGAGGAGCAGGGACTCTGCGGCCTCCTAGGCCTCTAACCCTTCTGCAGGTCACAAGCCACTGTCCTGGAGGACCAGGAGCAGAGCCTGCACCTGCTCTGCCCTTCCTGATGGCTCCCCTTGGTGAAATCTGGGGGACTTCTGTGGCCCATGGCTGGCCGTCAGCCTCCTCATGTGCGGCATAGCCTGGCAGGTTCCAGTCTCGGTCAGGGTTCAGGCTGGGCCATTTCTCTTGGCAGCCTTTGTAGTGGGAAAGAGTAGAGAGGTGTAGCCATAAGTCTGGGGCCCATGAGGTCGAGGGCAGGGTGCGCATTCTGGGGTTCCCTGTGGTTATACATGTCTGTGGTCCCACCGTCCTTACCTCCACCTCTCTCTTATCCTAGAGAGGCCCAGAAGCCAGGCATACTGCACTCACACAGGCTCTGAGCTGGCACTCTGCCCTTACCCCCCCATTTTAGCCTCGAGCTTCTGGGGGGACAAATGAGACTTATCCAGACCCACCAGAGGGAGGGCTGAGACCTGCCATGCCTCAGGCTGGCCTTATTACTTCCCATGGGTTCTCCCAGCGTGTCCTCAGACTGAACACCCCCTGAGACACCAAGTTCCTGTGTCCAGAGGAAGGGAGGATGCACAGGGCCCTGGGGTGACAAAGCATGTCGGGGCCATTGCAGCCTTTCTGTGTCCGGGAGGAGCCAAGGAGGGAGTCCCCTGAGCGGCAGCAGGAAATTCTCATAGGGCTGCCCCAGATGGTTGGAGATGGGACAGGTTGGGATTCCAAAGCATCCCTGGTTGTCAGGGTGGTCAGTTTGAAGCATTTATTAGGGGAACTTACTGGCAGCAGGGACTCCAGCTTCTTCCTGTGGGGGAGATGAGAGCTGTCCCACCAAGGTATGTTTGCAAGGAGGAGTGACAGAGTTTCTCAGAGCTGGGGCTAGTTTCTATCTGTTCAGCAACTTGGTAGATCTTTCAGTGTTCCAAGCAACAACATTAACAGCATTATCAGTGCTTGGGAACTGGCTTGGATTCAAGCTTACAGGAAAAAAATGTGCAGGTGGCCGGGTCACAGCAGTCAAGGCACTTTGCGATTCTCCCTTAGGACCCAGAAAGAAAGTAGGGAACTGAGGGACCCTGCAGCTGCACCGCCCCTCCCTATGCTGGTATACTCACCGTGCTGTGAAGATGGACACCATTTACCTCACGTGGAGTGGGTGGGCCCTGTGTCCCCTTACTCTTCCTTCTCTGAAGTTGTGCCAGGGGCCCCTCCACTGAAGGTGTGTGTGTGGGGGGTGCTCCATGCTGCCAGTCTGGGAAGGCTGCAAACCAACTTCAATGACCCTACAAGTCTCTCTCTGGGAGAGACTTGCTTAGTAGAATATTCTGCCCTCAGCAGCCCCTGAGAGGCCCCCAGGTCTTGGTTAATCCAGGATTCACCCACCAAGGGCTTATGTCCTCTGCCCTGGCATGGGGAGAAGCATCCTGCCTGCATAGGTCCAGTGGTCTCCTCAAAGCCCTCCTGAGCCTCGAGGGGTAGGAGGGCAGTCTCTGACCTGCCCCTGGGGTGGGACCCCAGCACTCTTGCTGCAGAAGTCCCCCAAGTCCCAACTGTCTTGGTGCTCAGTGATCTTTTATGTGGTGGTTGGTCAGGTGCAGTTGCAGAGGAGGCACAGGCTCAGGAAGAGACAGATCTGTTCTGCTTACAACTCCTGGGAAGGGAAGAACAGTGTGAGGTGAAGGTCCATCAAGAGGCAGCAGGGTCTGGAGTGAGGGGACAGTCTAAGCCAGAGCCTTGACTGGGGCTTTGGAGGGAAAGTCAAGGCAAGACAGGTGGGCAGTTGAGATGGGCTAGTTGGAGTGATCCAGGCAGCTTTAAGCTATAGATGGTATCAAGGGGCTTGGCACCTCAGCCTGGGATGATTAAGGCAGAAGAATAGTGTCTGCTGGACAGACTTGGCTCTCTCTGGCTTGCTTAGTTTGCATGTGAAAGGCATGCTCCTGACTGAGCCTTCTGTTATCTCTAAATTCTCTCTCCCCTGCCACAGAAATCTTTAAGATGTCAAGACATAATAGACAGAAAATAAAAATGTAAACAAAAAAGGGGCCAGCAGGTGGCATGGTAGTGAAGGCACTAGATTCCCACATGGCCAACCATAGTGAGAGTCCTGGACCTAGTGTCTTGAAAATCACACCATGTGCATATAACATTCATGTTCAGAATTCTGAGAGGAGAATGGAGAGGGGATAGCAGCATGTCCATCCCACAGGGAATGATTTCTCACTTTCCTTCTCTCTCCTTCAAGTGTATATGCTCTATGTCAAAAAACAAATAATAATAATAATGTTTTTTTTTTTTTTTTTTTGAGAGGTTTTTGCTATAGGGCGTGTGTGCTCGCCAGACAGAGACAGAAAGCGAGAAATCACCCCCCAGGGGGGATGGCCATGCCACAATCCCTTCTCCTCCATTCTCCTCTCGGGATCTTGGGCCTGGCATGAGTTTTAAGCCACTGGGTCCGGGATTTGAACCTCGGTTGACTACATGGGAGTCCAGCGACATAGCCATTATGCTAACTGCTGGTCCCGTTTTTTTTTTTTTTTTTTTTAACATAAAATAAATAAACAGTTTACCACTTCACTCTCCATCCTGGGAGTGGGACTGAAAGTTATAAAGCCAGTGTTTCCTGCCCTCTTTGAAAGTTCTGCAGAAATGGGAAGACATGTCTCTATGGGTTTATTCACAGCATTTGAGGAGTCCATCTTTTTTTTTTTTTTAATAATTATTTATTTTTATTAAAATATGTTTTAAATTAATTTATATTAATTCACTGAACATTGTCACGGCATATAAAATGTGATTTCCAGAATATACTGCATAGTGGCTTAATCATACACGTTATTGTCAATAATATTCCATTTTTAGTTTCATATATTTATTTTCTCCCCTATTTCTCACCCTCTGCCATTTTCCACTCTCCTCCCACACTATCTCAGGTATCCAAAGTTGTTTTCCGTTCCTTTTTTCCCCACATTTTATTGATTCACAAAATTTCTTAAATAATCTAACTGTTTTTAATAGCAAGTTCTGCTAATATGTACATATCAATGAATACATGTCTGACTTTAGACATGAAACTCTGAGTAGAATGAATACAGTATAAGGTAGCACCTAGCTGATGCTATATAGCTTACTATGGTCATTAATTATGTATTTTTACTATTTTTTTAATTTTAAGAAAAGCAGGTTTAGTTTTAATAAATCAAAGAAGTGCTAAGGAAATATGCTTAAAACTTAAAGCCAGGAAACAGGTTAGTATTTTGTTCAAATAATAGGTACCTGAACCTATCATCAGCTCAAGGCAGGACTAAAGTCCTTAAAACCAGAAAACAAAGCCTAGAAGAAAACCAGCAGTATTTTAGTCAAAGTCATAAATGCTATTTCAGTAGTTCAGTCTCATGTACTTAAGCTATCTTCTGTTGTGGTTTGATTTTCCCAATTAAATTCTGGGATATAATACTCAACGCCAGACTTGTCCCCTTGGCCATTTTCTTAGTTTTTGAACTCTTATTTCTGTGTGACTGTATTTAATTTTCCCGGTATAGCACTCCCATGAAAACTGCTTGGAGATCTGGTCTGGTGTTGGTAAATTCTTTCAGGTTTTGTTTATCTGAAAATGTTCTTGTCTTTTCTTCCCATATGAAGGATAATCTTGCCAGGTATAGTATTCTTGGTTCAAATTGCTTTTCCCTTAACACTTTGAATATATTTTCCCATTCTTTCCTCACTCGCATTGTTTCTGATGAGAAATCCACTGTCAGCCTGATGGGATATTTTTGTAGGTAACTTGACGTTTCTCTTTTGCCAATCTTAGTATCTTGTCTTTGTCTGTGGTTTTGGTCAATCTGACTATAATGTGTCTTGGAGAAGATCTTCTAGGGTTGATTCTATTGGGGATCCTTTGTGTTTCTTGGGACTGGATCTTTGAGTGCCTCTCTAGGTATGGAAAGTTTTCTTGCAGGATTTCATGGAATAGATTGTCAATACCCTTGTGAGTCTCTTCACCTTCTGAGATACCAATTATCAGGATGTTTGAATATTTGATGGTGTCTAGTATTTCTCATATAGTATTCTATTTTTTGGGGGGCAATTTTCTCAGTCTTCATGATGGATTTTTCTAGGCCAGTGATTCTATCTTCTACATCTGAGATTCGATTCTGATTTTAATACTTTGAAGGGAGGTTTTGACTTTCTATATTTTAGTCTTCATCTCTAACAGGTCCATTTGATTCTTTTTAAAAGTGTGTAATTCTGGGACCAGCAGTTAGCATAATGGTTATGTTGCTAAACTCCCATGTAGTCGACCGTGGTTCAAGTCCTGGACTCAGTCAGTGGCTTAAACTCACATTGGGTGTGTGCGCGTGTATGCCCAGGATCCCGAGAGGAGAATGGGGAAGGGATTGTGGTGTGGCCATCCCCCTGGGGGGTGATTTCTCATTTTCTATCTCTTTGTCGCTCTCTGTCTTTCTGGTGAGCACATGAGCCCTATAGCAAAAAAAAAAAAAAAAACTCTCAAAAAAAAAAAGTGTGTAATTCCTCTTTTAGATCTTGCAAGAATTTCCTCAACTTCTGAAGTTCCTCTGCCCCTCCCCCCCTCTTCAGCAGTTCATTGTCTCTCTTCTCTTTGATCTCTGTGAGCTTTGTCACCATGAAAATTCTAAATTCTTTGTCTGACATTTCCATGAAATTCATCATACTGTCTGAGAATGAAGAGGAGTTACTATTTTTCTTTGGAGGAGAGGTATTTTCTTGTTTTTCCCATATTTCTGTGACTCTGTGGTGGTTTTAACCTTCTGATGGATGGCACGTTTCTTCCTAATTCTTGAAGTTCAATATGAATGTTCAGAGGTATGCAGAAGGAGGTGATCTGCAATTCTCTTCCATTCTGTTCTCACTCTTTGTGCATCAGAACCAGTAGGAATAGAGAAATATTTCAACCTTAATTGTATTCAGATGTTTAGATCCTGTTCACTTGGACCTGTCTAGACACTTAGTGTGTAGGAGCTGAGAAGCCAATGAGTAAAGATAAAGAAAAAGAAAAGAGTTAGAGAAAAGGAAAGAAGAAAATATAAAAGAAAAAGAAAAAAAGGGTAAGACAGAGAGAAATGAAGAGAAAGAGACAGGTAACACTATACACTAGAAATAAGTGATGAAGGAGTTTCAGCAGAAAATCTTCATTTTAAGTCTCTGAAAGCAATATTTCACAGTGGAAATTCGGGATCCATGTGGAGTGAAGAATTATTATCTTTTTAAATCTAATTTTATTTATTTATTTAGAGAGACAGAATGAGTGAGAGAGAGAAACAGTGTGAGAAAGGAAGCCTCCAGGTCCTAGACTTAAACTGTGATTGGCCATATGGGAATACAGTGCCCTCAACCACCACGCCACCTGCCAGCCCCATGGGAGCCCATCTTAACTTTCTTGTACTCTAGTAAATGTCAGCAAAGTCATACTGAACAGATGCCCTGCCCAGAGACTGGCTCTATGATTGTGACAACTGCTGTCAGACCTGCAGGGAGTGTGGGATCCTCTTTCAGCACTCTGGGACTGTATCAAAGTATTAATTGGCGGGAACCAGCAGTTAGCATAATGGCTATGTCGCTGGACTTCCATGTAGTCGACCGACCGCGGTTCACGTCCTGGACCCGGTGGCTTAAAACTCACGCCAGGCACATGTGCGTGCGTACCCAAGATCCCGAGAGGAGAATGGAGGAGAAGGGATTGCGGCATGACCATCCCCCCTGGGGGGTGATTTCCTGCTTTCTGTCTCTATGTCTCTCTCTGTCTATCTGGCGAGCACATGCCAGACAGCAAAAACCTCTCAAAAAAAAAAAAAAATTTAATTGTCCATGATTCTGTTACCTTAAAACAAGGCTGAGTCTTCCTCAGTGAAATAGAAGTGATTTATCTGGATCTGGTAGCTTGCTTTCTTACTTTCCTTCTCTGTCTCTAGTGAATGCTAGTACCTTATAGCAAATTTGAAAAAAAGAAAAGAAAAAGAAAAATACAATAAATAATTCCTTAAAATAAAAAATAAAATAAAATAAAATAATTTACACTGATTCACTTAAAATAATAACGATGGGCCAACAGGTAGTGTGGAAGTTAAGGTGTTGGATCTGTCTTTATTTTAATTTATTATTTTAATTTTTTTTAGAGGTTTTTGCCCATGGACATGTGTGCTCACTAGGGGGAGAGAGTCAGAGACAGAGGGAATGTGAGAAATAATCTGTCAACGGAAAAAATAACCAACTGTAAAATTAATAATTAATAATTAATGCGGTTTATTTCCAAGCCAACTGTGAGTGACCTAGGCCTGGAGAAGAGGCATACATGCCTTTTTTGGGGTGATCATGTACAGGGGTTCCTTTTATTTGTTTTTGAGATTGACAGACAACATTTAGTGAAAAGATTTTCCATTGGTCTGGCCCAAAAAGGCGGGACATGTAGAAGGGGGGGGCTTGTAGGTTATAAGTGGGTTCCACAATCGTTAGGTTGGTGATTGGAAGGGAAGATCTGTGTCTTAGTTAAAGAAAGGCTTAATCTACATCTCAAAGAAAAGGGAAGTTCTGTGTCTTGAGAAGAGATAAGCAAAAGAATATACTGTAATCGGTTGAAATATACATCTCAAAGATACTATGCCAGGAACAGGAGGTAGGAAGAATTCTGTTAATAGAAAATAAATGGTCTGTTAATGTTTGTGGCATGACTTCCCTAGTCCCTTTTGAAAAGATTTTGGAAAAATAGGAAGAGTCAGACTTCTGTCCACAGTCCCCCCTGTTGGCCAAAAATCATTCCTCTGAATGCATGTGTAGGCCACAAAATTGACAGGTCCCACGGTGCTAGGGAGACTCATCCCTAGGAGTCATGTCTCACGGTGTTAGGAAGGCTCATCCCTAGGAGTTAGGTCCCACGGTGCTAGGAGGCTTATCCTAGGAGTCAGGTCCCACGGTGCTAGGGAGACTTAGCCCTAGGAGTCAGGTCCCACGGTTACAGGCAGTGGAGTCCTGGGGGAAGGACATGTCTGACACAATAGTCACTTGTCTCTGGGTGAAGGAAAAAGTCAGGCCTAAAAGTTCATTTGGGGAGGGAATCAATTCTCAAAAGTATGAATGGCAAAAAAAAATGTATAAATAATTTGACAGCAGTTCAGTACAATAGAGGTAAATGAGGAAACAATTTTTTTTGTCATACATAGTACTTTGAGATAAACTTATAACTGAGTGTCATTTTAAGAGCATTAATCTCATAAATTAATTATTTGAACATATTAGTACCAATAATATGTAAAATAATAATAATAATAATAATGATTACAGTTGACAAATGATCTTTACGTAAACTGATATACCAGATTAGCTTTTACAAAAATGAGATGCATCTTTTGAGATTTTCCAGGGGCCCTACTGGAAAAATCCAAAAAATGATCATCTAGGTCTAAGAAAATAATGTTTGAAAAAAGAGAAAGAAAAAGAAAAAATATATTAAGAACATGTCAGAAAACTCAGTACAGTATTAGGATACAACAGGCTTATAAGTAACAGAGCATAATTGTAAAAAAGTCCAGTGACATAGCCATTACGCTAACTGTTGGTCCCAACAACAACAACAACAAAATTCTTTTTTTTGTTGTTGTTGTTACTTTGGATTAGATTAACCTGTGAAGATTTTTGGGAACCTCCCCTCAGAAAAGAAAAAAAAGTGAGAGATGCTTTTAACAAATTCTGACCAGAGCCTTGTATTTACTGTCAAGCAAGTTCACAGAACTGTTTCATCCTATTACCACAGGTGGGCTTAGGTCAGAATGGCATGTTATTTAATCAAGGTGTCAGCCATTTGTGTGACCTCATCCATCCCATACTGACAGCCTTTTAGGTAAGATGGGCTTTTAGATCCCTCTCTAAGGGTTTTACATAATATATTTAAATATAACCTTAATAACTTTTTATTTAGATTGTCCCCACAAAAAAAGTTAAAAAGAAAAATATTTGTATGTCTAACTTGTAGATTTTTACTCAAATGAGATTTCAATGTTTTGTAACTTTGTATGTAGAATAACATATATTAACCTTAATTTTTACCCTTTTGTAGCCTTAGTCATTTTTTTTTTTAAGAACTATGTAAAATTCTACCAGAGAGAGAGCAGGAAAGGAGGCTGTCGGGTCTGGGATTTGAACTACTTTTATCCATGTGGGAACCCAGTATCTTAATCATTATATCACCTGCCAGCCCTCTTAACCTTGATTTTTTTTTTAAGTAAGCAATTTGACTTGTCATTTATTTTTAACAATTTTCCTGCTAAGACAAAATAACTCTAAGAGTCAGAAACCAAGTGAAAAACTTTACAGTTTATATTAACCAATAGTAACTTAGCATAGCATTCATTTCTTTTAAGATCTAAAATTACCTGAAAACTTTATATAACATTATACTTACAATAACCAGATCTTAAAAACCTATGCCTGGGCTGTCTAAATACCAAAAGATACCAGAAAGTCAGTTACTTCTTTTTCTATTTAACTTTTTTTTTTTTTTTTTTTTAGAGGTTTTCGCTATAGGGCGCGTGCGCTCGCCAAACAGACAGAGAGAGGCAGAGAGATAGAAAGCGAGAAATCACCCCCCAGGGGGGATGGCCACGCCGCAATCCCTTCTCCTCCACTCTCCTCTTGGGATCTTGGGCACGCACGCACACGTGCCTGGCGTGAGTTTTAAGCCACCGGGTCCAGGACGCGAACCGCGGTCGACTACGTGGGAATCCAGTGACATAGCCATTACGCTAACTGCTGGTTCCCTCTATTTAACTTTTTATAACATGTTAAATACGTAGACCATAATGGATATTAGATATTTATCTTAAGTTGTTAAGTCTGAAGTTTATTTTTACTAAATCAATAATACCAAAACAATTTTGTAGTTTGATTGGTAAAACCTAGGTTGACAATTATGAAGTCATCTTTAACTTTTATTTTTAAATTTGTAGTAGATTTATTTACTTAAGTCACATGAACTTGAAAGTATTTGGATAAAATGCTGAGTGCTCTTTATTTATGTGTTAAATTTAATGGAATTCCTTGAGGACTTCGCCACATAAACATAACATACAGCATATAAGTACAACACAAATGAACATATAAGAGAGTTAAAAAATATCTCTGTGTTAAATTCACCCTTTATATCTGACTCTTGGCAACAGGAAGGTTGTTATCATCCTCCTGATATCCCAGTCCTCCTGATATTCCAGATACATACACAGGAAATTCACCACTGGAATGGGACACGGATAACACCCAGGAAGTGCATCCACATGTAGATGCTAATTCCTTCAAAGACTACCCTGGCCATGCGCAATGAGATTTAATTTCTCATGTGAGATATGTCAGTGCAGGAAAAGGAAGGAAAAAAATCAAGAAACCAAAACAAAGAAACTAGATACTAGATACTAAGGATAAACTGATTCCCTGCCTGGGAGTTCTGATATTCTTCCCTCTGCTAACTCTCTATTTCAGTATTTTTTTTTTTTTCTGTGACCATGTCTCTATTTCTTAATGAGCATGAAACAAAGGAATTTATTGACTGTATCTGTACAGGGTGCAGGGCCCGTGTACCCCAACCTCCTGCATCCTTCTTAAAACTATGAATCCAACTTGAAAAGGGCTAAGACTGGGATAAAAACAAACAAACAAAACAAAGCAAAACTTTTCTAAGGGGACTTGGAAATCCAAGGTTTATTTACATTGTAATGATCCCACAGTAAAAGAAAAACTTTGACTTTGGTTATGATAAAAAAAAAAAAATAATAATGAGACAAAGGCTGAGAGAAGACTACCACTGAAAGATATACAGGTTTTAAAGGAATAACAAAATTTTAAGATGTTTTATAAGATAGAAAATTGTTGTCTGCTAGCAAATGGGGAAAGAAAGGAAAAGACCCCAGGCCTATTGCTGCCAGAAAACTGATGATTTGTTTTGTACTAAAACAGAAAATGTTATCTAGGACTTTGCAAATCAAAAAGAAGCCCACCAGATGAACACACCCTCTAAAACTGATAAAGTACATGATCAAACTCAGTAGAGACTTATGCACTTGAACAAAAATACGAAGATTACATGAAACAAACAAACAAAAAAAATGAAGATTACATGAAGCAAAACTCTAGCAGAAATGGCCCCTTGTAGCATGAGCTGCCCTGTTCTTTGCCCCTGCACTTAACAAGACTAGGTTTCCCTTCTTCCTATAGATTCATATAGTGACTAATCTGCTAAATGTGTATCTTTCCAAAGTTTATTTCTGGTAAGAGAAGGAATAAGAAAAGACATAAATTGTCTGGACAAGGGGAGTTTTAGGCACCTTTTTAATAATTTCAGAAGCAGCTTCTTTTATTTATATATATATTTTTGAGATAGTCTCAGATATATTCTTGTTAATTTTTAAAAGGAATTTTGTCATCTTTTTTTGAATATTTTTATACTAATAAAGTAGCAACCTCATTTTTTAAAATGAACTACAGGTTTTGTTAATTTAATGCACAAAGATTTATCGAAGCTTCTGTCTGATAAAATTTTAACCAAGATCACCTTTTGTAATTTTTCCCATTTACCTAAATACCTGCAGGTCAAGGTGCCATAGATGTCATAAAGTTAGCTGTGGTGTTCAAAAGGGGTCGTCCTTTTTACCCTTTAGAACTGTACGTATCTTTCCTTTTTTTTTTCTTTTTGGAGAGATTTTTCGCCATAGGGTGCGTGCGCTCTACAGACAGACAGAGAGACGGGACGCGGACTGCGGTCGACTACGTGGGAGTCCAGTGACATAGCCATTACGCTAACTGCTGGTTCCCAAGAACTGGTAGTTTTTGAAATTAGCAAGAACATGCTTGATTTATTCTGCAGCCCCTGTCATAAATGGTTTTATTCTTTCTGGTCTCTGTTCTTCAAGTTTGCCTTTGATTGATTTCATGTAATCTTTGATGTACTTCTTGTAGGCTTCTTTTGTGAAGCTGGTTTCCTGTAAATGATGGTTCATGACAATGTCAACACCAGTGACTACTGTGCTTTCGGTACCTTCGCTCTCAGGGCCTTCAGCAGAGGCATTTCCACCAATGGGCAACCTACTGACCATCTTCTCCTCCACCTCCAGGCATAGCCCGTCCGATCTCCCCATTCTTGTAAATGTCAGAGAACATCTCATTGGCTGATGAGGTCCCGGTAGATAATCATGGTGGCTGCTGGAGGGAGACGACGGTGGCGCTTGCTGAGTAGGAGCCTGGAGCTTGGAGCGAGTGCGGTGCAGCCGGTGCAGCCGGAGTGGTGCTGGGGGGAGGGGGGAGCAGGCAGAAAAGCTTTTTTTGTTTTAATATGGGGTAATAGCTGTTCTGCAAGAGGTATTAACATTTTCAAAGGCCAATTGTTTCAACAAAATGTATCTTGTATGGGGCCGGCATGTGGTGTGGTGGTTAAGGACAATGGACTCTCACATGGCCAGCTGTGGTTTGAGTCCCGGACCTGGCAGCTTACTTTCTCACCTGTCTTCTGTCTGTCTCTCTCACCTTGTCTCTCTTCTGATCAAATTTAAATAAATAAACAAAGTTAAATAAAATAATTATTTTTAAAAACCTGTCTTATGTCCTGGTTAGAGTCTAGCACAAAATGGCTTGTGTTGAGAGGAAAATAAGATCTTGATACAGCTCACTAGGTCCCTGTCGTACATGGATCCTGTCCCTTGATCCTGACCAGGAACTCTTTTCCAGCATCTCAAGCTTATGTTAATCTGCTGATATGTCTGTGGTATATATCCAATTTGTGCCCTAGTACGCCATGCTCCCCTGTTGCAGTCAACATTCCAAATGTGATAGGTACTTCATGCTGTTGATGCCTATTCGCCTGCTCTTGGGCTTCCTCAGACCAATTAGATTTCCACAAAAGATAATCTCCTCCAGCAGGTGGTGTGGTGGTTAAGGCGCTGGACACTCTCACATGGCCAACCAGGGTTCGAGTCCTGAACCTGGTGGCTTGCTTTCTCACTTCCTCTCTCTCTCACTCTCACCCTCTGGCTCTCTCTGGTCAAATTAAAAAAAAAAAAAAAAAAAGAATGAATAAATAAAAAAATAAAATAAATAATTATTAAAAAAAAGAAAGATAATCTCCTCCCAATAAACACACCTTGCCTAACACCTGCCAATTATCAGGGGTAAGTGCAGACTGAGCAGGCATCTCTAATGCCATTCTATATGGCACTGCAGGACCATATTGTGTGCAAGCTGTTTTTAATTCTTTTAAAGCTTTAAAGGAAATTGGCTCATGCTGGTGCTGAGTCTGTCCTGGGATGTCAGGGTCAGGAGCCTCTATAACCAGACATACTTTAAATCCCAAAATGTCCTCTCCTCTATCTGCTGTGCATCGGAAAGCTCGCTGGAGGGGGGTTAAAGTGGGGGTGTCCTTGCTCTCCTAACACCCTTTAATACTGGGAAGCAGAGGGCTACTGCGGGAAGGCACTCTGCCAAAAGGCAGTGGCTCCCTAATCCTCCCCCTCTAATGCTGCTTCAGAATCTGCAAGCACAAATCTGCCTGGCTCCAAAAGACTGTCGTTTCCCTTTCAGATCCCCCCTCTCTATCCTTGTCTTTAGTTACAGACTCCAACTCCTTAGGTAGGAGGGAGGGATAGGCATTTTTTCTGCACAAAATCCAGGAAATGATGTAACTACTTGATATAACTTTACTGCCCTTACCTTTTAACATATAAGGCTACATTTAGATTTTTTATCTCCAGACCCTTGGCCTAAGGGACATGGAGGCATTGCCCCCCACCCCAGCTCCAGCTTCAGCTGCCCCAACCCCAGCAACCCTCTTACTCTGTCAGCAAGGTAGGCTCCCCTTTTTTCCCCCTTCTCTTCTTTCATTAATTTCCCACTTCTCCTTACCCCACGGGACTGCCCCCAGCTATCCAGCAGAGGCAATTTCCATCTCTAGACTCCTGGCCTAAACGATACTGAGACATGGCCCTCCCACCCCAGCTTCTGCCCCAACCCCAGTGACCCTCTCTCTCAGTCAGCAAGGTAAGCCCTCTTTTTTTCCTTCTCTTCTTTTTCTTGTTGTTAACTTCCCACTTCTCCTTACCCCACAAGACTTCCCCCAGCTCTCCACAGAGTCCATTTCCATTTCCAGACCCCTGCTGAAATTGTGTGCTGTGCGCTAGACTTTTTCTTTCATACTCTTTTCTCTTCTGTCTTATATTGTCATTTCCTGCTTACCCTATATGCTCCACAAAGGACTAGACAGGTCTAGATTCTCAGTTTCCAAATACTCTGGTATTGTGAGACTCCCTGGGATTCTCCCTTTTACTTAACCACTTGCAAAAAAGGAAAGACTGCTCTTCAGACTCTCGAATAGAAGACTCCTCCTGTGCTGACCACATTGCAAAACAGAGCAAAAGAGAGACTTTGGCACACATCAATCCACAGTAAAAGGGAAGCACACTTGTTCCCAGTCAAAGAAACATTCTCCAGAAAGGTATTCAAGAGTGAATACCTCTCCCCATGGCTAGAAGTAGAAGAGGAGCCTCAGGTCTGAATAAAGCAGGAAGTATGTCTCCATCAAAAGAACACAATAACTCCCCTCCACCTCTTGAAAAAACAGAAGATGTTACCAAAATGTCAGAGAAAGAATTTAGAACATTCATAGTGACAAAATTCTGAGTTGGAAGAGACAAGAGGCAATGAGCTACAGGAGATTAGGAAGTCCTTCCACAGTAAGAAAAAATGGACACTCTAAGAATAAATGGACACTCTAAGAAAGAATCAAATAGAACTATTAGAGATGAAGTCTGTAATACAGAAAATCAAAAACTCTCTTGAAAATATTAAAAGTTGACTAGGCCATGTTTAAGATCGAATCTCTGACATAGACGATAAAACCTCTGACCTAGAAATAAAACACCAAAAATAGAGAAAATAACAAAAAACTGAGGATAATATATAAGAAATATTAGACTCCGTTAAACGTCCAAACATCCAAATAATTGGTATCCCAGAAGGTGAAGAAACTAATAAGGGCATGGAAAATCTATTCCATGAAATTCTGGAAGAAAACTTCTCGTCTAGAGAAGCACTCACATATCCAGACCTAAAAATACAAAGGACTCTGAATAGAATCAACCCAAGAAGATCTTCCCCAAAGCACATCTTAGCCGGACTGGCCAAGCCCACAGATAAAGACACCATACTAAAACTGGCAAGAGAGAACTGAGAAGTGACTTAAAAACATCATCCCATCAGGCTAACTCAGGACCTTTCAATAGAAAAAATGCAAGCAAGAAAAGAATGGGAAGACATGTTGAAAGTGTTAAGAGAGAAATAAATTCAACCAAGATTATTATATCCAGCAAGATTATCCTTCATATGGGAAAAAAAGATTAAAATCTTCTCAGACAAACAAAACCTGAAAGAATTTGCCAACATCAGACTAGCTCTTCAAGAAACTCTGAAGAGAGTCCTGTTCCAGGAAAACTAAGAGTGAACAGCCAGAAATAAGGGAATGAAAAACAACCAAGACAATGGCCAACCTAAAAGTAAGGACAAGTCTGGAAACATCGATAATAACATTGAATGTTAATAGATTGAATTCTATCAAGAGACACAGACTGACTGAATGGATAAAAAAACAGAAATCCTCTATCTGTTGCCTACAAAAAATGCATCTCATGCATAAAGACACACATAGACTGGGACCAGCAGGTGGCATGGTGGTTAAGGTGCTGGACACTTCCACATGGTTGATCATGGTTTGAGTCCTGAACCTGGTAGTTTGCTTTCTCACTTCCCCTGCCCTCTCTCTCTGTGTCTCTCTCTAGTCAAATTAAAATAAATGAATGGATAAATAAAATTAAATAATTCTTTTAAAAAAAGACACACATAGACTAAAAGCGAAGGGCTGGAAAAAGGTATTCCATGCAAATGGGAACAAAATAAAAAAGCTGGAGGGGCCGGCAAGTGGCATGGTGGTTAGAGGTGCAGGACTCCAACATGGCCAACCACGGTTCAAGTCTCGGACCTGGTGGCTTGCTTTCTCACTTCCTCTCTCTCTTTCTCTCTGTATCTCTCTTATCAAGTTGGAAAATAATAATAAATGGAGTTAAATAAAATGATTCTTTAAACAAAATGAAAAAGCTGGAGTAGTGATACTAATTTCTGACAAGATAGGCTTTAAAACAAAAACTGTTCAAAAAGACAAAGAAGGGCATATATTGTAGTTAAAGGGTTAACCCATCAAGAAGATATAACGCTAAGAATACTTAATCGAAAAAGTGCTTGCACATCAATGTTTATTGCGGCACTTTTCACGATTGCTAAGTCATGGAAACAACCTAAATGCCCACGAACTGATGAATGGTTAGAAAAACTGTGGCACATATACTCAATGGAATACTATTCATCCATAAAAAACAACAAATCCCTGACTTTTGAAAGGAAGTGGATGAATATGAAAGACTTACTGTTGAGTGAAGCAAGCCATGCTATGAAGGAGAGACATTGTATGTCCCCACTTAATATATACCGAGTGTCTGCACTCTAAATGTGTATATATATATACACATATATATTTGTATATATATGTATATATATATTTTTGAAACCATTCTGCTTCTGTTGTTATAGAGTTTTAAAATTATACAAAATTATAAGACATATTTTGAACATTATCTTTAAAATTCAGTATTTTGAGATCTTGAAAGTTGTTTGTAAACTGTCAAGAATTATGGAGTATGAGCTAAAATTTTTTGCTATGTAAAGTAAATGTTTGTGGAAAAATGTAAAAATTAAAAATAAATAAATAAAAAATAAAAATAAATAAATAAAAAACAATAATAATAATAAAAAAATTTGTGAGAACAAAAAAAAAAAAAAAAAAAAAGAAGATATAACGCTAATAAATATCTATGCTCCTAACACAGGAGCACCCAAATATGTAAAGGAAAGACTGTTAGATTGAAAAGGAGAGATAGACTGCAACACACTAATTGTTGGAGACCTCAAAACCCCACTATCTCCTCTGGACAGATCATCTAAACAAAAAACAAGTGGAGAGGTAAAGGATCTAAATGATACCATAAATCACATGGACTTAACAGGCTTCTATAGAACTTTCCACCCGAAAACCACTATATATATTTTTTCTCACCCCCACATGGAACCTTTTTGAAGATTGACTACATGATAGGGCACAAAGCAAGCCTCTACAGATTCAAAGGCATAGAAACTATATCCAGTATCTTTTCCAACCATGATGGAATTCAACTTTATTTTTTACTTCAAGTGAAATCCTCAAAAATACACAAATATATGAAAACTAAATAGCCTACTCCTGAATGACTTCACAACTATTGAAGAAATTAAGACCGAAATAAAAAGATTCATGGAAACCAATGACAATGAGGACATGAGTTTCCATAATCTTTGGGACACTGCAAAAGCAGTCCTAAGAGGGAAGTTCATAGCAACTAGTGTAAATAAGAAGATGGAAAGAAAGCAAATGGATCACCTAACATCGTGCCTCAGAGAATTGGAAAAACAACAGCAAAAAAAGTTCAAAAGAGTCCAGGAGAAAAGAAATAATGAATATTGGAGCAGAGTTAAATGAAGTAGAAAATAAACAAAACTATACAGAAAATAAATGAAAGTAAAAGTTAGCTCTTTGAAAAGATAAACAAAATCGATACGCCACTAGTGAGATTTATTAAAAGAAGAGAGAAAGGAACCAGGTAAATCCTATTTGCAGTGAAGCTGGCAATATAACAACAGACATAGTGGAAATACAAAACATCACTAGAAGATACTATGAACAACTATATGCTAACAAACAAGAAAATATGGATGAGACGGACAAATTCCTGGACACATATAATCTACCAAGATTGAACCAGGAAGTTGTAGAAAGTCTGAATAGGCCCATAACAAGCCAGGAGGTTGAATCAGTAATAAATAACCTCCCAACAAAGAAAAGCCCTGGTCCTGATGGCTTCACCTCTGAATTCTACAAAACTTCTAAAGAGTTAACTCCCATTCTGCTCAAGTTATTTCTAAAGATCCAAAAGGGCAAAGCTTTCCCAAATTCATTCTATGAAGCCTCCATCACCTTTATCCACAAAACAGGTAAGGACAGGGGAAGGAAAACTAAAGATCAATATGAATATAGTCACAAAGATTCTCAACAAGATATTAGCAAATCGTACCCAACAACATATAAAAAAGATTATACATCATGACCAGGTAGGCTTTATACCAGGGATGCAAGGCTGGTTCAACATACGTAAAACCATAAATGTAATACACCATATTAACAGAAAGAAAGATAAAAAAACTATATGATTATATTAATTAATGCAGGAAAAGCATTTGATAGAATACAACGTCCCTTCATGATTAAGATTCTCAGCAAAATTGACATAGAAGGGTCATTTCTCAACACAATAAAAGCTATCTATGAAAAACCCATAGCTAACATCATCCTGAATGGAGAAAAGGTGAAAGCTTTTCCACTAAAAACTGGTACAAGACAAGGATGCTCACTTTCTCCACTCCTTTTCAATACAGTACTAGAAGTCATCAATGCAATCAGGAAGAGAATAAAATAAAAGGCATTCAAATAGGAAAAGAACAGGTGAAACTATCTCTATTTGCAGATGATATGATGGTATATCATCATAGAAGACCCAATGGTTTCCATGAAAAAATTACTGGAAGTAATACATGAATACAGTAAAGTTGCAGGATACAGAATCAACATTACTGAGGATGTTCAGCTAATTACTGAGGAGAGGGTAGACGGATTGGCAAACCTTTTCTATGTCTTTTCCAGTGTTGTCTGGAATCAGTTTATTGAACACTACTTTCAAGTCATTTGTCTGCAGCTCCCGGGTCATGATTTCCATCATTTTCTTCTGAATTTGGTGGACCTGCTGCTGCTGGCATAAGAGGTCTTTCGTATTTGACTGTTGTGTTTTTTAGTAAACCCAACACAGAAGAGAGGAAGCAAATAACCATCGGTAGTCTTGACATCGACATGAACTTCTATCATGGTCTGCCATTTTTTGACCATGGAACACATTTTGTTACAGGTGAGATCCATGCCATAGAAGTTAGTCAGAAAGTTTTTGCCCTGAACATCCTCAGTAATTAGCTTGAATTTCCTAAATGTGACTTTGTCATTCTGCAGATCTGCAAGGCTCACTTCAAACACATGGCCCTTAAGGCCATCAGATATAATTTTGGTTTCTTCAGTCCTGGTAACTAGTGTTTTCCCAATATTTCTTATGGTGAACATAGCAGGTGCTTTTATATCATACCAATATTTTAAGTGAGTTTTAAGTTGCTGGGTCTGGGACTTAGTCCACAATTGATTACATAGGAGTCCAGCGATGTAACCATTATGCCATCTGCTGGTCCCTCCTTTTTTATTTAGAGAGAGGTTTTTGCTATAGAATGTGTGCTTGCTGGTGAGACAGAGACAGAAAGTGAGAGATCACCCCTATAGGGAAGATGGCCACACCTCAATCCCTCCTCCTCCATTCTCCTTTCGAGATTTTAGGGACATATGCACATGCACCCAGTGTAAATTTTAAACCTCCAGGTCCAGGACATGAAAGCATGATTGGCCATGTGGAAGTCCAGTGATGTAGCCATTAGACCATCTGCTGGCCCCTATTCCTTAATTTTTACATCAAGAGCTCAGGAATGTTGGGAAGAAGAAAGGGTAGAGTTGCATTAATTTCCATTAAAAGGGCTTGTTTATTGTAAATTAAAACATGCCTTTTGGGGACCCGCAGATGTTGAAGTGGTTACATCACTGGACTCCTATGCAGTCATCTGTGGTTTGAGTGCTGGACCTGGTGACTTGAAACTCATGCTGGGCACGTGTGCATACGTGCCCAAAGTTCCAAGAGGAGAATGGAGGAGAAGGGGTTGTGGTGTGGCCATCCCCCCATGGGGGGGTGATTTCTCACTTTCTATCTGGGGAGCCCATGCATCCTATAGCAAAAATCTCTGTACAAGGACAAAAAAACAAAAAGAGCATGACTTTTGAGGAATAACATTGACAAATGTGGGGCCTATCTCAGGCTTATGATTTAGTAAGGCTTTTTTTTTTTTTTTTTTTTTTTTTTTTTTAATTTGCTATAGAGTGTGTGCACACTGGAGAGACAGAGGAACAGTGAGAAAATACCACTGGGGGGATGGCCACACCACAATCTTTTTTCCTCCATTCTCTTGGAATGTTAGGCACACATGCACACATGCCCAGTGTGTTTTTCTTTCCTTTTTTGAAAAAAATAATTACTTATTTATTGTTATTTTTAATTTGACCACAGAGAGACCGAGAAAGGGAAAGTAAGAAAGAAAGCCGCCAGGTCCAGTACATGGTCAGGCATCTGGGAGTCCAATGCCTCAACCACCTGCCAATCCCTCTTTTTTTTTTTTTTTTTTTTTTTTAAAGATTTTTGCTATAGGGCATATGTGCTCACTGGAGAGACAGAAAGTGAGAGGTTACCCCCCCCCCCCCCCCAGGGTAATGACCACACTGCAATCCCTTCTCCATTCTCCTCTGGGGATTTGGGAACACATGCCCATGCACCTGGTGTGTTTCAAGCCGCCAGGCCTGGGACTCGAATCATGGTTAACTACATGGGAATACAGTGACGTAACCATTTTGCCATGTTACATCATGTTCTGCCCAGTGTGTTTTTCCTTTTTTTTTAATTATTATTTTTATTTTATTTATTTATTTTTTTAAGTTGACCAGAGACAGAGAGAGAGAAGGAAAGTGAGAAAGCAAGCTGTCATATCCGGGACTCCAACCACGGTCAGCTATGTAAGAGTCCAGCCACCCCAACCACCATGCCACCTGCAGGCCCCAAACCAGTGTGTTTAATAAGATGCCAGGTCCAGGACTCAAACAACACAGTCAGCCATGTGGAATTCAGGTGCCTTAACTACCACACCACAGATGACCCTATTGAGACCATTAAGATGTATATGGACCAGGACCAGCAGATGGCATAATGGTTACTTCACTGGACTCCCACTTGGAAGATCAGATTACAAAGAATATAGTACTTTGAGAGATCAGATTACAAACAATATAGTACTTTGGGACCAGCAGTTAGCATAATGGCTATGTCGCTGAACTCCCATGTGGTCGACCACAGTTCAAGTCCCGGACCTGGTGGTGGCTTGAACTCATGCTGGGTGCGTGTGCGTGCATGCCCAAGATTCCGAGAGGAGAATGGAGGAGAAGGGATTGCAATGTGGCCAGACCACCTTAGGGGTGATTTCTTGCTTTCTATCTCTCTGTCTCTCTTTTTCTGGTGAGCGCACATGCTCTATAGCAAAAACCATTAAAAATATATTGTGCTTTGAAGTAAATAGGTGACCTTTTCTCAGCAAGCTTTACTGTACATATTTACAAAGGAAAACTGTAAATGTACAGTGGACAGGAAAGGCTGAATATACAAACAGCAGGTTTTCCCCACAACTGAGAACATCTTTAAGAAGGAAGTTAAAGATGTACTTGGAAACACAAAGCATAGCATGTAAGAGTTATTATGTAGGACACAGGACACATTAATTCAGTGTGACTTGGCTTGCTCCTCTGGGAAACAGGTTATAGGAGACCATGGGCAGTCTCCCATGCTTGAGGACCCCATGTGCCAGGTCACTCAAGGTATTTTCCAGCAGGTCTGGGCCACTGTCACACACAGTGATCTCCAACATAGAAGGCTACACAGGATGTGAGTACCAGGCGAGGGTCATCAGCATCTTGGAGGCTGGTTTCTATATCATCTAAATGACCCACATGTGGCAGAGCCTTTGCTGATGGTTCAGCCTCCTCAAACACCAGCCAAAGAGTTGAGTGGCTGTTGGGAAGGATGGGAGCTTTTGGGTTCAGTGAAAACCAGGGAGTTCCTGTGGGGAACTGTGAAGATACAGGGCATGAGGAAGCCCTTTGGGGAGCTCAGACACTAGAGATGACCAGGAAGAGTCTAGTGATGAAGAACTATGCTTGTCTGGGAATGATTTCATAATGAACTTCAGTGTGAAGGAGGTACGTGTGAGTCCTTATCAAGGAGACAAACTAAAATGCATGCCCTGCAACTCCCTTTTCTTGCCATGTGCATACAGGCTTACATTTCCCAACCTCACTTGCACTGACATTAGGCCATGCAACTGGGTTCTAACTAGTGGGCTAGTGGGCTATGACAGAAGTTATGGATAAGATAAATTGTCCTATACTATCTTTTTTTTTTTTTTGGAGAGGTTTTTGCTATAGGGCGCGTGTGCTCGCCAGACAGAGAGATAGAAAGCAAGAAATCACCCCCCAGGGGGGATGGCCACGCTGCAATCCCTTCTCCTCCAGTCTCCTCTTGGGATCTTGGGCATGCACACACATGTGCCCTGTGTGAGTTTAAGCCACCCGGTCCAGGACTCGAACCACGGTTGACTACGTGGGAGTCCAGCAACATAGCTATTACGCTAACTGCTGGTCCCCTATCTTTTTTTTTTTTTTTAAGAATTATTTTATTTAACTTTATTTATTTACTTATTTTAATTTGACCAGTGTCCCGACCCAGGGGGACAGTCGAACAGGTTTCCTGAGGGAAGGAGTGAGCCGGGACAAGCGGTGCAGTGTCACAGCACGGAGACGACACAGTGTCTTCAGTGTCGTCTGTTTATTGTGGGCAGCACGGTACAGCATGGAGACGACACAGTGTTACAACTCTTCAGCGTCGCGTCGTCTATTGTGAGCAGCACGGAGATGACACGGTGTCACAACTCTTCAGGGTCGTCCGGAGACGATGTAGTGTTATAGCTCTTCAGGGTCTTCAGGATCGTCTGGAGACTGTGCGGCGTTTCAGCTCTTCAGGCTCTCCAGGGTCGTCGTCTGGCTACTGTGGGCCAGGCATCGTGGTTATATACACGCTGGTGGGCCATGATTGGTTGTAAACGGTGGGCCGTGATTGGTTGTAAAAGATGGATTATGATTGGTTGCTTTTGGACCAATCATGAGGTGCCGGATATGCAAATCTGAGGGATTATAGTGGCCAATCAGAGCAATGTTTCGAAGGTCAGGTTTTTTGAAGGGAACCAATCATGGCAATTGTTTGCTCTCTGAGAAACCTTGGCAGACTCGCTGGTGCGCAGCCTCCCATATATCCCCCTTCTCTGTTTTAATTTGAGAGATGAGGAAAAGGCCTGGGGGAATCGTGCCTGTCTTAGGTTGGAATCATTTATGGAACCATATGTCCATTCTTACCCGTCATTGGAGAGTCCCATAGCTATGATGGGCCTCCTGTCTTAGGTGGAAGGACTGAACAGTTATTGGGTTCATCAGACTCTCTTTGGCTAACTGATTCAGCACCTCAGGTGAGACCAGTATAGGAGTATTGGTCTTCCATCTCCAATCTAGTATAGTGGACCTGTATAGGCCGCATAGTAAGCGATTCAATTTGTTGTTTGAGGAATGACATGCGCCAATTAAATATAACAGGTCCTAGTGAGCAAACAATTAAAAGGCCAATGGATGGGCCAAGGAGGGGGAGCAGGAAAGGGAGGAGATCGTTCCAGGCAGACCATTCTACGTTGTTGGAGAGATTGTTGGAGTTGATGTATCTTCATTTTGTTGATCTGTGGAAGGAGAGAGAGACATCTCAGCGTTTTCATCATCCCTGGATGGCTTGTTAGAATCAATCTGATTAATCTTTCTGATAACCAACGAGCAGCATCCATTTTTTGAGAATAGATGCAGACAGACCCTCTGCCCCAAAAGTGGACAGGGTCTGGACCATGCCATATATTGTCCAGAGGATCTTTCCACAAAACTGAGGCAAATTTTGTTTTGGTAGTTGAATGCCAGAAGCGCTCAGCAGCTGAGTCTCCATCGTTATCAAGAGACAGGAAATTTAGGACAAAAAGAGTATGTGCCAGAAGGTTTTTTGGCGAGCCCTTAGTCTGTAAAAGCTCTCCCTTTTTTAGCTTTTGGAGAGTATTTTTTTAAGGAAAGATGAGCACGTTCGACAATGCCCTGTCCCTGGGAATTGTATGGGATTCCTGTAACATGTTTAATGTGAAGTTGTTTACAAAAAGAGGCAAAATTGTTTCCTGTGTAACCTGGGCCATTAGCTGTCTTAATTTGTTGAGGTTTACCCATAACAGAGAGTGCAGCGAGTACATGGGAAATAACATGTTTTCCAGCTTCTCCAGTTTGTGCCGTGGCAAAAAATGAAGCCGCTGAAGGTGTCAACAGTAACATGAACATATTTGGTAGCACCGAATTCAGCGATATGAGTGACGTCTATCTGCCATAATGTGTTAGGCATAAGGCCTCTAGGGTTAACACCTAGATGTGGTGTAGGCAAAAGGGTAAGACAGGCTGGACATTGTTTTACAATTTGTCGGGCCTGTTCTCGAGTAATTTTAAACATGAGGCGAAATGTGTGAGAATTTAAATGATGTAGCTGATGTGCAGCAACGGTGTCCGAAAGGTTTTTATCAGCTTGTGTAGAAGCAAGAAAGGAATGTTTAGTGGCAAGATCAGCGCGGTCCTGCCCTATGCCCTGTTGTAATGCAACCAGAAGAATCCTACCAGAGGTGATCCTTGCACCTTGGACTTCCAAACCATAAGATTGAACCTCCAAGTTTGGGAAGAAAACGACCATCCACCAGATGACTAGAAATCGCTGCAGGACCACAAGAAATATGGGGAAGCAGGAAAATACCTCTCCCACAAGGGAAATGGATAGCTCCTCTTCATCCACACACAGTTCAATGGAAATCATGGAAATGTCTGATAAAGAATTCAGAACATTCATAATGGCCAAGCTAACAGAGATGGAAGAGAAGAGAGACAAGGAACTGCTGAAGAGGAAGGAGAAAGGAGTTGAAGAGTTCCAGGAGGTGAGGAAATTCATGCAAGATCTAAAAGAGGAATTTCACACTTTACAAAAGAATCAGATGGAACTGTTAGAGATGAAGGCTATAATACAAGAAGTCAAAATCTCCCTTGAAAGTATTAAAAAAAGACCAGATCATACAGAAAATAGAATCTCTAATGTGGAAGAGAAAATGGCTGGCTTAGAAAAATCCACCACGAAGACTGAGAAAATGGCCCAAAAATTTGAGAATAATATGTGAGAAGTACTAGATACAATTAAACGTCCAAACATCAGGATCATAGGCATCCCAGAGGGTGAAGAGACTCATAAGGGCATTGATAATCTATTCCATGAAATCCTGCAAGAAAATTTACCAAACCTGGAGAGGCACTCAAAGATTCAGTCCCAAGAAATACAGAGGACCCCAAATAGAATCAACCCAAGAAGATCTTCTCCAAGACACATTATAGCCAGATTGACCAAAACCACAGACAAAGACAAGATACTAAGACTGGCAAGAGAAAAAAGGCAAGTTACCTACAAAGGGTATCCCATCAGACAAACGGCAGACCTCTCATCGGAAACAATGCGAGCGAGGAGAGAATGGGAAAATATATTCAAAGTATTAAGGGAAAAGCAATTTCAACCGAGAATTCTGTACCCAGCAAGGTTATCATTCATTTGGGAAGAAAAGACATGAACTTTCCCAGATAAACAAAACCTGAAAGAATTTACCAGCACCAGACCAGATCTCCAAGAAGTTCTTAAGGGAGTGCTATGTCAGTAAAATTAAATGCAGACACACAGAAATAAGAGTTCAAAAACTAAGAAAATGGGCAACTTAATTGTAGGGACAATGTTTGGAGATGAATATCGTATCCCAGAATTCAATCTGGAAGATTGAACCTTAACAGAAGAAAGATTAAGTACATGAGACTGAACCAATGAAACAACATTCTGTGACTTGACTAAATTATTGCTGCTTTTCTCCTAAGCTTTGTTTTCCAGTTTTAAAGGATTTTTGTCCTGTCTTGAGCTGTCAATAGGTGCATGCACCTACTATTTGAACAGAATACTAACCTGTTTCTAGGCTTTAAGTTTCAAGGAAATATCATTACCAGTTCAAAACTACTCTTCTTGAAATTACCTGCTGAAAGTAGTTAAATTACTTATGATATTGTGTGATGAACAAAATGTTAGGGAAAAAGGAATGGAAGACAACTGTATATAGCAGAGATAGTGTAATAAGAGAGTGGGAAAGGGCAGAGGGTCAAACATGGGGTAAAAAACATATATATACGTATATATATGTATGAAAGTAGAAATGGTATATTATTGATGATAACATGCATGATTAAGCCACTATGCAGTTTATTTTAGATGGGAAACCACATTTAGTACATAGTGATGATGCTCAGGGAATAAATGTTAAGTAATTTTAAAAAAAGTTGCAGGAGGAAAAAAAAAAGGTAAAACTGTTCGTATCGAAATAAAAAAAAAAATGCATATTTGATGACTGCAGTAAGCTATATAGCCCCAGCTGGGTACTACTTTATAATATGTTCATTCTACTCACTGGGGTTTATGCCTAAAATCAGACTTGGGTTCATGTATAGGTATATATCAGCTGTGCTAGCTATTGGATATATTTAGACTAATTAAGTTCATTAGCAAATCAATTAAGTGGGGGGGGGAAGGCATAGAAAGCAACCATGGATCCCAGAGACAATGTGGGAGGGGGGGAGGGGGGTGGGACATGGCAGAGGGTGAGGGATAAGGAATTAAGGATGGCAAAACAAAAATCAAAGTATATAAGACATAAGAATTGGAAAATTATTTGCTGAAAACATGTATGTTGATGTGCTTGATTGAGTCAATACACAGTGTATTTTGGATGGAAAATTCATTTGCATGCTGTAATGATGTATAGTGAATTAATGTAAAAAATAAATAAATTTAAAGAGAAAAAAAAAAATGATCAGCGCGGCGGTTGCCCTCAGTCAGAGGACCAGGCAAGTTGGTATGTGCACGTAAATGGCCAATATAAAAGGATAGCTCTCAATTTCTAATGAGAGGCTGTAGTTGGTGGAAAAGCTGTGCAGCCTGAGAAACTTGTTTAATTTGTGCCGCGGTTTCTAGAAGTGGAACAGACATAGCAATATAAGCACTATCTGTATATAAATTCAAAGGCACATTGGGAAAAGCAGAAAAGACAGCAATTACTGCCTGCAACTCAACCAGCTGAGCTGATGTTGAGGAAGTGGTAAATGTAACTGTCTGATCAGAGAAGGAATAGGAAGCAGTTCCATTGGAGGAACCATCAGTAAACACCAATAAAGCATTTAAAACAGGATGAAGTGAAGTTCATACAGGGAAAACAAAATCATGGGTAGATAAAAAATATAAAAATTTATCTGGAGGAAGATGGTTATCAATAATTCCAGTAAAGGAAGCACATGCAATAGGCCAGAAATCTGTTTGTTGGAATAGCCAATTAACTTGGTCTTTAGTATATGGCTGGATAATTGTATAGGGTCTTTGCCAAAATAAGTAACGCTTAAATTGCGAACCATACCGATAATATCAGCTACAGCTTGATAATAAGGGTATATGATCTTTGAAGGAGAAGATGGTAGGTGAACCCACATGATTGGAGCGGGTTGTCAGAACACAGCCATTGGTGTGACCGAAGTGCGACAAATAATGAGCAATGGCAGTTTATAATCGATGGCTGTGATGAATTGAGAGGCAATGGCCTTTTCTACTATAGAGAGAGCTTGACGTCCTTCCTCTGTAAGTATGCGAGGAGATTTAAGATTGTCGTCTCCTTATAAGATATTAAACAAAGGTTTAAGCTGGCCTGTGGTTAATTTGAGGTATGGGCGGATCCAGTTGATATCGCCCAAGAGTTTTTGGAAATCATTTAAGGTTTTTAACTTGTTAAGTCTAAATTGTATCTTCGGAGTGGTGATTTTTTGGCCAGAAAGATGATATCCTAGGTAAGTATATGGGTCTTTAAGTTGTACCTTTTCAGGGGTAATCTTTAGTCCTCGAATGGAAAGTTGTTTTTTAAGGTCATGAAAACATTGGAGAACTAGCTGACCATCCTTGCCTGCTATTAAAATGTCATCCATGTAATGGATGATGTATATTTGATTCCATTTGTTTCTAACTGGCTGCAATGCAGCAGCAACATATTTTTGGCACAGGGTAGGGCTGTTGGTCATGCCCTGGGGGAGGACTTCCACTCGTAATGCTTCATGGCTACCAGGGATGGCAAGCCAGGCTGTAAGTCTCCCATGGCAACCATAGTCTTATTGATTGCTCTTAAGTCTTGGAGTAGACGCCATTTACCTGATTTTTTCTTGATTACAAAATAGGGGTGTTCCATGGTGAAGTGCTGTCGACAATGTGTCCTGCCTTAAATTGTTCCTGTACTAACATTTGGGCAGCTTGAAGTTTTTCAGAAGTAAGAGGCCATTGATCAACCCACCCGGGCATATCATCTTTCCAGGAGATTTTATCAGTGTGGGGTACAGGAATGTCAATGGCCACTAGGATAAATTTCCCAGTCCTGTCCTATTAAATTTAGGTTTTGGTATCAAGGGATGGATGATACCTGACTCATTTTTCCCTAAGCCTTTTCCTGGTGTATAACCCTGTGTTAACATTTGCACAGTAACTGTATCAGAAGGGCTAAACATAATGAGGGTCATTTGTGATAACAAATCTCTACCCCAAAGGTTTATGGGGAGACCTTCTATAATAAAGGGTTGGATGGTTTCTTGGTTTCCCTCTCTATCTGTCCACTGTAATACTTTAGCGCTCCTTTCTGGATTCTGGCTTTGACCAATGCCTTTTAAGTGGGTAAGAGTTGGTGTTAGGGGCCAAGTTTGGGGCCAGTTGTCTTTTCTGAGAATGGCGACATCAGCTCCAGTGTCAACAAGTCCAGAAAACTGTTTACCATCTAACCATAAAGTAAGCATTGGTTTCTTTGGGGAAATTTGTTGGACCCAATAAGCATCTGAGGAACCAAACCCTTTTTCACCTTGTCAGGAAGTTTGGATGTTATTTTGAGTGGAAAGCAGTGGAAAGAGTAAAAGTTGAGCTATGTGCTTTCCAGCTGTAATAGTTGTGATTAAATTTGGAGAGGAAGCCATAATTCTTATTTCTCCCTCATAGTCATTATCTATTACTCCTGGAAAGATTTGCAGTCCCTCCATAGTGGTACTACTACGACCCATGAGTATTGCAAAGGTGTTTGGAGGTAAAGGGCCAAAGTTTCCAGTAGGCAAGGCCTGTACCCCCATCTCGGGAGTTAATACTGTGTGGGTGGTGGAACAGAGGTCCAGTCCTGCGCTTCCTGAAGTTGCTCTAGAGAGGTCCGAAATGGATTGTTTGCTGGAACAGTTTGCATCGCCCCAAAAACTTGTTTGGGTCTGGGGGCCTGGGGCTGGCCCCTGTACCCATTTCCCTGAGAGTAAATGAGTGGTCTGCCATGGATATCTGTTTTAGACCTGCACTCATTGGCAGGATGACATCCCCTCTGGCACTTACTGAATAACTCAAGGGGTTGATTCTGTCTCTGATTTTTAATATTTTTTGTTTTACATTGTCTTGCCATGTGTCCTGGGCGACCGCATTTAAAACAATTACTTTGATTATTGCGGTCAAGGAATTGGCGGACAGTGTACCCTTGAAGGGCAGCGGCCATGGCCAACCCCTGTTGGTATGCTGATCCGATCTCTGAACACAGACATATGTACCCTGTCAGGTATGTCTTTTTTCTGTGTGGTCTAATGGCTGCCTGGCAAGAGGCGTTAGTATTTTCATATGCCAGTTGTTTTACAAAGTCTGTACTTGCATCAGCATTACCAAATATTTTTTCTGACGTGGTAATTAATCGATGTACAAAGTCAGAAAAAGGTTCATCAGGCCCTTGTCTAATGTTAGTAAGGGAGGCACTCAAATCTCCTTTGGCAGGGAGTTTTTTCCAGGCCTTTATGCCTGCCGTATGAATTTGTGCAAAGAGCCCTGGGTCATACTGCATTTGATTTTCATTGTGCGCATAGTTTCCTTCTTCTATTAACATTTCGGCCGTCCAGCCATTATTGGCTTGGGCATTGCGGTGGGCGGTTTCCCTACAAGCCTCTACATATTCTGATTTCCAAAGCAGGTAGTTTCCTGAAAGTGTAGCTCGGGCTAATGTTTGCCAATCAGATGGTGTGAGCCAGCTCTCTGCGATAGCTTCAACTATAGCTAAGGTTTACGGAGCAGTAGCTCCATATTGGGTGACTGCCGCCATAATTTCTTTTACCATTTTAAAGTCAAACCCACTGTGACTGTGCCAAACCTGTCCTTGGGGATTTGTAGTTTCTGTAACAGGGAATGTCTCAAAGTCTGTCATGTGTGATCCCTGAACTAGTTTTGTTTCTTTGTCTGTATTGTTTTTTAGTTTCTCTAATTGTGATATTAATTCCCGGTGTTCTTTTTCTAATTGAATTTGTTCTTTTAATTGTTTTATTTCATTAATTATTTTTTGTTTTGGGTCAATAAGAGGCGGTGCTGAAGCAGTAGTGTTATAGGGTGGTGGCCGTTTTTTGAAAGACAACCATTCGGGGTTATTATATTTATAAGCCTCGGCCTCTAGGATTTCCTCCTCTGAACTAGTTGATGACTTGTTTTTCTTTGGCTTTTGTAGAGCCTTAAGGTTGTTTTTATTTTTTAGTTTTTTCGATTTATGGGGCTTTGTCTCAATTTCGGGGCTTTTAACTTCTCCCTCTCTATCTAGGGAAATAAGATCCTCTCCCTGTTCCTTTTCAATTTTAGAATTAGTGACCATAGTGGCAAGGGCTTCTTTTAAGTCCTGAATGAATAGTTCGTGCTGACTAAGCTCTTGTTCGTACTGGCTAAGCTCCTGTCCCATTATTACCCTTATTACTTGTCCCATTATTACCCTTATTACTTATAAGTAAGCGATCTTTGTTACTCACTGGGGCGATTCTCTGCCGTCCCCTCACGGACGATTCTCTGCCGTCCCTTCTCGGACAATTCTCTGCCGTCCTATCTCGGGACGATTCTCTACCGTCCCCTCCCGGACAATTCTCTGCCATTCTTTCTCAGGACAATTCTCTGCCGTCCCCTCCTTGGGTACTCTTCACTGGATCCTTCGTACTCAGGTCCGTTGTTCGAGTGCCATGTGTCCCAACCCAGGGGGACAGTCGAACAGGTTTTCTGAGGGAAGGAGCGAGAGCTGGGACAAGTGGTGCAGTGTCACAGCACGGAGACAACACAGTGTCTTCAGTGTCGTCTGTTTATTGTGGGCAGCACGGTACAGCACGGAGATGACACAGTGTTACAACTCTTCAGGGTCACGTCGTCTATTGTGAGCAGCACGGAGATGATGCGGTGTCACAGATCTTCAGGGTCGTCCGGAGATGATGTAGTGTTACAACTCTTCAGGGTCTTCAGGGTCGTCTGGAGACTGTGTGGCGTTTCAGCTCTTCAGGCTCTCCAGGGTCGTCGTCTGGCTACTGTGGGCCAGGCATCGTGGTTATATACACGCTGGTGGGCCATGATTGGTTGTAAACGGTGGGCCGTGATTGGTTGTAAAAGGTGGGTTATGATTGGTTGCTTTTAGACCAATCATGAGGTGCCGGATATGCAAATCTGAGGGATTATAGTGGCCAATCAGAGCAAGGTTTCGAAGGTCAGGTTTTTTTTTTTTTGGAGAGATTTTCACTGTAGGGTGCGTGTGCTTGCCAGACAGACAGAGACAGACAGAGAGACAGAAAGTGAGAAATCACCCCCCAGGGGGGATGGTTGCGCTGCAACCCCTTCTCCTCCATTCTCCTCTTGGGATCTTGGGCATGCACGCACACGCGCCCGGCGTGAGTTTTAAGCCACCGGGTCCGGGACGTGAACCACGGTCGACTACATGGGAGTCCAGCGACATAGCCATTACGCTAACTGCTGGTTCCCCTCGAAGGTCAGGTTTTTTGAAGGGAACCAATCATGGCAATTGTTTGCTCTCTGAGAAACCTCGGCAGACTCGCTGGTGCGCAGCCTCCCACAGACCAGAGAGGAAGAGAGTGAGAGAGAGAGAGAGAGAGAGAGAGCGCAAGCGAGCAAGGAAGCCACCAGGTCCAGGACTCAACCATGGTCAGCCATGTGGGAGTCCAATGTCTTAACCACCATGCCACCATGCCACCTGCTGGCTCCTGTCCTATACTATCTTTCTCACAGTTACACTCATCAGCCATCTGGAGAGAAGTGAGTCAGCAGAATATCCCAGAAAGCTCTGAAATTAGCAGAGACTCAGGATAGAATAAGCCTGACTTTTTTTTGTTATCCCTTGAGTCACAGAGGGCATGGTATGGCCTTCCAGGAGGCCCACTTGACACATATCAGTCTGTGACATGAGGATAAAATAAACCCTTGTGTTGTGCCACTGAAGTCTTGGGATTGTTTGTTACAACAGCTAGTGTTACCTGCTACCAAATAATGATTTCTTTTTAGAGATTTTTTTTTTTTTTTGTTATAGTGTGTGTGCATTTGCCAGAGAGAGACAGAAAGATAGAATGGTCACACTGCAAACCCCTCCCCTCTCTTCTCCCTTCAGGATTTTGGCCACACATACACAGACACCTGGCATAAGTTTCAAACTGCTGGGTCCAGGACTCAAACAGCAGTTGGCTATATGAGAGTCCAGTGTCTTAATCACTACATCACCTTCTGGCTCCAGAATAATTTTTTTAATGCTAAAATCTTGACTGATGCGAATGACTTTTTAAGATGTTAACTTGTGGCCGGTAGGTGGTGTGGTGGTTAAGGGTGCTCGATTCCCACATGGCTGACCACAGTTTGGGTCCTGGACCTGTTGCTTTCTCACTTTTGCTCTCTCTCTCTGTCCCTCTCTGGTCAAACTGAAATAAATAAATGGGTAAATAAAGTTAAATAAAATAATTCTTTTAAAAAAAAGGGTGTGTG
Organism: Tupaia tana; assembly: GCA_026018925.1. Lineage (NCBI taxonomy): Eukaryota > Metazoa > Chordata > Mammalia > Scandentia > Tupaiidae > Tupaia > Tupaia tana. The sequence continues at coordinate 69,945,479 of JAKSZU010000018.1, read as the reverse complement.
TGGGACCAGAAGTTGGTGTAATGGCTATGTCGCTGAACTCCCATGTAGTCAACCATGCTTTGAGTCCCAGATCTGTTGGCTTAAACTCACGCTGGGCGTGTGTGTGTGCGTGCCCAAGATCCCGAGAGGAGAATGGAGGAAAAGGGATTGCGGTGTGGTCATCCCCTCTGGGGGGTGATTTCTTGCTTTTGGTCTCTTTGTCTCTCTCTTTCTGGCAAGTGCTCGAGCCCTATAGCAAAAAACCGCTCCAAAAAAAAGGGGGGGTGGGTGGGTGTGAAGCAGGCATGACCCCATCTTGGAGGAGCACCTCCAAGAGAAGTGGGGAATGAAGCAAGTGTGACTCCATTTTGAAAGGGTGCTTCTAGATCTCCAGGGAATGTCCCTAGCCACGCACCTGTACAAGCCTCTCTGGGCTGGCGCCCCCACAACTTCCCACCTTCCATTCCAGAATGGCCAGGGCCTCAGTCCTCCTGGACGTTTTTCTCCCTCCTCCTTCCATGCAGCTGTGCTGGGCCTCCCACTCCGGGTCCCAGTTAGAGTTTGTTCAGCCTCAGCCCTAAGCTTGGGAGGGGAGGAGGCTCTAGCCCTGCCCCAGGCCCTTCCTACCTAGGAAAGCCCCTCATCCTGCAGGCAGAGGGCAGCCCCAGGGAGGGCTCAGTAGGTCAGTGTCCCTCCCCGCAGTTCACAACGTGGTAGCAATGGCTGGTCACAGGGCCATGGAACGCGCTCCCAGGCCTGTTCCGGGTTCTTCGAACAGCTGTCTCTCCCTGCCCTGGCTGCTGAGGCCCAGTGCGGTGGCGGCAGGTGAGCACAGATAGCTCCAGCTGTGATCCCACTGGGCCACTGGTGGGCAAGGTGGAGCCAGTCTGATGTGACCCTGGATACCTGGGCTGAAGGAAGCTGTCTAAAGCTGGAGGCAGGCTGGCATTTTGTGTAAGTTGCTTAGCTTTGTGTGAAAGAGCACAGGGGAACGCTGTGACAACTCAGGGGCTGTAATTAAAGCAGCCTCCCTCCCTAGATCTGGGGGTGCAAAGAGAAGAGGTGCCTTAAGCTGCTGCTGAACGGCAGGGTGCAGGAGGGCACAGCTGTGCTGGGAGCCCTGGCGCCTGCATTCCATTGGCTGCGCCCCCAGAGGCTCCGCAGGTGCTCTGACTTGCCACAGGCACGACGCCACTGCCCCTCAGGGCCCAGCTAGCAGGGCCTCAGTGTCAGCTATTGTGCCCAGCTCTGCTCTGTAGAGCCGTGCACTTGAGCCTGCGCTGCACCGAGCATCGTCCCTCTTGCTCAGTGGTAAACTGAGCATGTCTCAGCGACTGTTCTTTTCTGTTACCAGGGGTTGTCCTGACATGTTGCAGTCCACTAGGCACTCCAGCAAGGAGGTGGGCCCTGGCATGTTTATTCATTTATTTTTTTAAGAAAGGTTTTTGCTATAGGGTGTGTATGCTCACTGGAAAGAGATAGTAGTATTCCCTCTTAGGAGTTTCAGGAAGTTGTTTTTGCATTTCAAGCAGAAAAACTGAGCTCCAAATGAGCACATTCAGCTTTGGAAAACTCTATTAATTAACCTAGACCATATTGTTTTAAAACTTTACAGGTTTTAAAATAAAATACTTTGTATTCTAATTTGCCTATATAATAGACTTTAAGTTATTTTAATGCTCTTTTTTCCTCCAGTAGGAACCTTCATTTTGAGCGGGAGCTTAACAGGCATTCAGAGTGATAGGAGTCTTCTTTCTGAGCAGAACTACATTTTTTTTTTTTTTTTTTTGAGAGGTTTTTGCTATAGGGTGCGTGCGCTTGCCAGAAAGACAGAGAGAGACAGAGAGACACAGAATGAGATATCACCCCCAGGGGGATGGCCACTCTGCAATCCCTCCTCCATTCTCCTCTTGGGATCTTGAGCACATGCACGCGCGCCCAGTGTGAGCTTAAGCCTCCTGGTCTGGGACTTGAACTTCAGTCCATTATGTGGGAGTCCAGCAACATAACCATTACGCCATTTGCTGGTGCCTGGCATGTACTTAATTTAGTCATCTAAGGTTCCTGCTGCTTTGTGCCCAGTCAGCTGCTGTCATTCGTGCTGGGGGATGTCAGGATGGTTGAGATCTCTGTGGAGGGTATGACAGAAATTAGGAACGTCTAATCGGTATTGCCCTGAGGCAAGCTGTGGAGATACACGTTTGCCCTTGCCTAGCGAAAACAAGGTAATTCTGGTCACCTTTGCATATTGATAGAAGATATTTGCCGGACCAACATCTGTGAAGGTGGACTCTCTGAAGCTCCAGTGGTGAGCCGCTCTCTAGGAGCAGCCCTTTCTTCCTGACTCTGCACTGTTCTGGTTGGTGCTGTGCTTCTGCTGCGCCCGGAGGTGTGCACGTCTGGTCTCTGGCAGTCGGGCCCTGTCATCTGAGCTGTCACACTCGCATCAGGGAGGGGAGGCTCTCCTGCAGTCATATCGGCCTGCTGAGGACAGCCACTATAGTGGTTTTTCACGGATGTAGGTGCCCTGCTAACACGCTTAGAACAGAGGCACCTCAGAATTGTGTGCATACATGACACTGCACATTGCACACCCACTTCAATGTAAGCTGTATCCCAGTCAGATTTCTTTCTCCACATTGTACTGAGGAGTTTTGGGAACTTGGCTTCATTGAATTTAGGCCACCATTGAGTCCGGGTCTCAGTCAACCTACCAAAGAAACGTAAGGCCCTCCAAACTCTGCGTGCTAACACCAGCCCTTGTAGGTGGCCCACACAGATATAGCTGATCTAGCCAATGCTGCATCCTACTCTCCTGTTCAGATACCCTGAGGTGCTATCGCCGTGTCAGGACATGAACAAAGCCTTGCAGTTCTGGTGGCGTATACCCAGTAGCCCTCAGAGTCAGCGTCTACACTCGTCTGCCCAGAGCATGCCTCTGTCCTTGGACTCAGAGGTCGAGGGCAGTAAGGGCTGGTTATACAGAATGGGGCCCCCTTGCAAGGAGCTGTCTCGGGTGAGGGTAGGACATGTCAGTGGTGGCCGACTGATGAGGGTGTTCCTAGTGATGTGCAACCTACTGGAAAGTTCCTCAGCTTCTATGACAGAAGCACTCTCGAGCTGCTGTTCAGAGTGAAGACTCACAGCCCTGTTGATCAGTTTCCAGACCTAGATTAGTTCCCGGACACAGTACCCTCGATTGAAGGGAGATCACTCGCTCATGAGGAATGATGGGTCCTACCACAAGAACAGAGTGGATCGGGACCAGCAGTTAGCGTAATGGCTATATCGCTGAACTCCCATGTAGTCGACCACAGTTCGAGTCCCGGACCCGGTGGCTTAAACTCACGCTGGGCGCTTGTGCTTGCATGCCCAATATTCGGAGAGGAGAAGGGATTGTGGCATGGTCATCCCCCTAAGGGGGAGATGTCTCGCTTTCTATCTCTGTCTCTCTCTGTCTTTTTGGTGAGTGCACGCACCCTATAGCAAAAAAAAAAAAAAAAAAAAAAAAAAAAAAAAGAAGCGAATGGATCTTCAAACCATCTGTTGGTTTTCCTTATGGGGAAAGAAAATACTCAGGTCTTTCAGGCGCTGAGAGAGACTAGTTCCGAGTTGGGGCTAAGCCCCAAACACAGTGGTCTTCTGGGCTAAGGAAGGTCTTATGGCCCAAGTCTGGCTCCTGGTGGGCTCACTGTGTGTACACAGCCGGGTCTCTGGATGGAACATGTGAAGGAACGTACTCTGCAAATGGCAGAATCATCACAGTGGCTCTGACACATGCAGTGAGAACCCTTGGATAGGAAGGTTGGTATCAGTAGAGGGCGTAATGGTCATGGTCCTGGACTCCCACGTGGTCGACTGTGGTTTGAGCCCTGGACCCGGAGGCTTGGGACTCATGCAGGGCAGGTGTATGTGCATGCCCAAGAAGAGAGTGGAGGAGACTGTGGAATGGCCAACCCCCCAGGGGTGATTTCTTGCTGTCTTATCTGTCCGGTGAGCGCATTCACCCTATAGCAACGATCTCTCTTTTAAGAAGCGAAGAACAGGAAGGTCCAAGCAGAATTCACTAGAACGTCCCCTCTTGGCCAGGATGACAAATCAGACACAGACCATAGCCCTGAGGGGAAGCGCAGACAGTAGTGTTGCCGTATGGACTGAAAAGGGCAGGGCAGTGATGCCCACCACAGGCCCATCCGACTCACCTGCCTGTGCGGAGGCAGACGGACCCGGAGCACGCCCGTCATGATCAGGCCACAGCTAAGGGAGCCTACTGACGTGTCTTCTGTTTCTGCTTTTTAAAATTTTGCTGTAGGGCACATGTGCTCCTCAGAGAGAGACAGAGAGAGAGGGGAAGTGAAAAAACACCCCCTAGGGGGTGGTCATGCTGCAATCCCCTCTCCTCATTTCCTGCTTTTGGGATTTGGGGCCTGCATGCACACGCACCTGGTGTTTTTCAAGCCTCCAGGTCTGGGACTCTTAAGTGCACAGTCAGCCATGTGGGATCCAGCCGCTTTAACCACCAGGTCTCTGGCCAGCCCCAGTTGTTATATTAACTGAAGCAAGTGTGGTATCCTCAGCTGTGTAGGGATCCACCCGTGCGCTCCGTGTCCCGCCTCACAGTCCCCTCCTTGCCCTGAGTCGTTACCCGGCATGGTCCTCGGCCTCCCATGGCACTGGCCTCAGTCGACACGTCACCTCCCGCAGGACAGGTGAAGTTTACACTATGCCACTGCAAACCGTGGAATCCACGTGCCCCTCCTTCCATTGGCGAGGAGCTCGGCCCTGCATTCCAGACCCGGTCAGAACCAAATCAGCCGGAATCCCATCTTCGTGGGTCTGTTTCTTGGGACTCTTCTTAGAAGCACGTACCACACGAGCTGGGTCCCAGTCACAAAACACAAACCACACTGGCTGTTTCCAACAGTGGGGTGATAGGTTAGGAACCTGATTACACGGGTCTGCTGGGGAGGGGGGGCTGACAGTAGACGATAAATGCTTATGGAATGAATGAGAGACAGGGTGGACGTGCAGAGAGCAAAAGTGTGATGTTGCCGAAACAGCAGGTTAATGCCAGCCTCCCCTGGGGTTGGGGAACTCACAGGAGGGCTCGAAGTAAGAGGGATGGGGCAGCAGGGCTGTGCTGGGAGGGAAACGCGCGGTCCCACTCTCAGGCCAGCAGCCCTGTCTCTACAGACGTGATCGCACGTGCTCCTGCGGCGGGGCAGCCCCACCATCCACAGGCTGAAGTGCAGCGCTGCTGATCTGGCCAGCGAGCTGCCCGGCCTGAGCCCTGCCCCTCTGGCTCGGCCCCTGTCTCTGGGCTCCCCAGACCTGCTGATGCCTGCAATCCCTGGCTCTTGGCGTCCTTCCCAGCCCCCACTGTGTGCAGCCTCCGCCAGGCACTGACTCCCGGTGGGGCACGCGGCAGGCACTCGGGCACTCGGCCCAGTGGCGGGGAGCCAGACCTCGGGAGTGTCCGGGTTCCCACCCCACGCAGCAGCAGCCAGCGCCTCTGCGGAGCCCACCGGGCTCGTGGAGACAGGACTTCCTCCTGTCTGAGCTCCCGCTGCTCCTCCATCCCTCTGTGCCTGCGAAGCCCTCACAGGCCTGATGCTGCCCAGCCTCCCGGCCCTTGCCCTGGCTGTTCTCTCTGTGCAGGACGTCCCTCCCCCGGGGCTGTGAGGCTGCACCTCTGGCCTCATCAGACCTCTGCTCCACGAGAAGCCTCCGCTGACCCTGTGACCCTGTGACGCACTGTGGCCTGTCCCCACCATGTCACCAGGAGTGGTGTTTCTCCTTTGCCTTCCCAGTCTTAGCCCACGAGCTCCTTGCGGGCGGGTCTGGGCTGATGTTCTCCCGTGTCCTCCTTGGTCTGACACAGAAGGTGCTTGATAAGTGCTTGTGGAATAAATGAGTGAGGCAGGAGGTGAGAGCCCAGGTGTCTCCCTGGGCCTCCATGCCAGCCCCGAGGACACTCAGGGTGGGGTAGCAGGGTTTCTGCAGAGGTCAAGTGTGAGAACCCCATGGTCTCACCCTTCCTATCCCATCCCAACAGGACAGGGGCATGGGGTCAGGGGAGACTGTAGGGAGAGGGCATCTGAGAGGGGGACATGGGGGCACTTGCGTGCTCCACCAGCTTGGGAACTGCCCACAGCAGAGCGCACGCCCCGGGCGGGGGAGGGAGCACAGCCTGAGCTGAATGTCTGCTACAACGGCGACAGAGACGCAGGCCCACAGCTCCCAGGAGGGGCAGGGCCATGCCACCAGACAGCCCGTGTGACCACCACAGAGGATCCAAACGGGCGAGCCCACCATGGGTGTCCCCCGTGGGGACTGTGTGGCGGGGGCCAGCGGGGCTCCAGGGTGGGCCCTGTCAGTGCCCACATGACTTCGACGGCCTCTAGGGTGGTGGGGAAGACTGCGTCCCCTTCTGAACACGGACCTGAGGACTGGCCTGAGGAAGGAATGGTGTCGTCATCATTTTGTTATTAATTAAGCTCATTAAATATGCACTACTATTGATCATCTTTACTGTGGAGGCTCTCAGGGCTCTGGCTGGCCTTAGAGGCTCGCCCTTTGCCCCGAAGCCATCATGCCTCGCCCCCACTTTTCTAGAACAAACAGGGACGCGGTCAGTGCCCTGAGCTGCCCCTGCCACCCTCGCCCAGGGATTTATCAGGCTGACATTCGCCCCAGACGCTCACTGGCAGGTGGACTGAGGTGTGACCGTCATGTCCTCGCTGGTGGCCTTCCTGCTGCTCTGGGGTGAGGCATCTGGGGCTGGGTTCCCTGGGTTCCCTGGAGGAGGGGACTGGGGGCCTCACAGGCACCGTCTCCACAGGCCTGGCTCTGGGTCCCGAGACCGAGGCACTCGTGTGTGAGTACAGGGCTGCACCAGGCCAGGGCGGGCTGCAGGGGGCACCCCTGTGCCTGCACTACTGAGCTGTCCCGACCCCCACCAGACATAGAAACCCAGCCCACAATGTGGGCAGAGTCGTCATCGCCCCTGGAACCTTGGGCCAACATGTCCCTGGTCTGCCTGGCCCGCCTCCCCACACTGGATTTCCAGCTGTTGAAGAATGGAGCGGCCCTGGAGCCTGTGCGGGTCAGCTCGCCCCGCCTGCAGCAGCGGTTCACTCTGGGAGAGGTGACCAGCCCCACAGCAGGACTCTACCGCTGCCGTGTGGGCGTGGACAGCGGGTGGTCCACACTGAGCAATCTCGTGGAGGTGGCAGGGTCCGGTGAGCAGCCCTCGTGGGGCTCAGGGGGCGGGGGTGGGGGATGAGGGGCCTGCCTTCCTCCCTCCCTGACACCTCTGAGCCGTTTTCCCCGCTGTGCAGTGGGGATGTTTGCGCTGACTGCTGACCTGGGAGGGCTGTGAGGAACTCGTGGGGGAGCCCCCGGGAAGCACCTAGGGCAGGACCTCCAGGCCCTTGCCCCAGCCTCCCTCCCTCCCCAAGGGCCCTCCAGCCTCCAGAGCCCCTCCTGTCCCTCGGTCTGCCTGAGCGTGGGGGTCCGCGCTGTGGGGCCGCCCCCGCTCTGAGTCACAGAGCCGCTCACCAATCTGCCGACCTGCAGAGTCCTTGGCCCCGCCCAGGCTCTCAGTAAAGCAGGGGGTGTCTTGGATCACGCGGGACCTCAACTTGACCCTGCTGTGCCGCGGGGAGATGCGGGGTGTGACCTTTCTGCTGAGGCGGGAAGGCGACGACGCGTTTCTGGAGGTGGCCGAGGCCGGAGAGGCCGGGGAGGCCTCGTTCCCTGTGCGTCAGGCCGGCAACTACAGCTGCAGCTACCGGACCCACCCGGCGGCCGCACCCTCGGAGCCCAGCGAGCCAGTGACCATCCAGGAGCTGGGTGTGTTGCCACGGGTCCGGGAATCCGCGCCGCGAGGTCACGTGGGCCTGCTGGGTGCCTCGGCCTCCAGCGACCTCCTTCTTTGCAGCCACGCCGCCGCGGCCCTTGCTGACGATCTCCGGGGAGTCGGCGGATGTGGTGCCCCCCGGCGCCCGCCCCACCCTTGTCTGCTTGGTGCCCCTGAGCAACGTGCACTTCCAGCTGCGGCGGGGCGAGCAGGAGGTGCTGGCGTCCAAGACCAGCACCTCCCCCGGCGCCATGTTCTTCCACCTGCCCGCAGTGGCCCTGGAGAACGGCGGCCGCTACACCTGCCGCTACCGGCTGCAGGGTGAGCGCACCGCCTGGTCGGCGGACAGCCCGCCGGTGGAGCTGCTGGTGAGCGACGGTGAGCCGCGGGGCTGCGACGCGGAGCGCACAGGCCTGGGGTAGAGCCAGGCGCCCGGGGTGGGGTCCCTGGAAGAGCAGGGTTCCGGGCCGGGTCTGATCCCGACTCGCCGCCCGGCCTCCCGTTTCCTCGTCTGTGAGTGGGACGCTGAGCGCAGCGATCTGGAGGCTCCGCGAACACCGGGCAACTCGCAAGTCTGGCCCAGGCGCCGTGGACGCCATCGGACGGCCCGGATCCGGGCGGGCGTGGAGGGCGCCGGGCTGCGGCTCTGGGGCCTGAGGCAGAGCGGCGGAGTAGGAGGCCGTGCAGGGAGCGGGCTGCTCCCCCAGCCACATACTCTGAGCTCTCCAGGCATCCGGGGAACGGGGCCGAGCGCCCCGGGCAGGCGGCGTTGGGCGGTGTCCACCCTGATCGGGGCCATGCCCGCGAGGGCGCGGCCTTGCTCAGGACCGCCGAGCTGCCGCGCTGCGAGCCTTCATGTCCGAGGCTTTTTTCTTTTCTTTTTGTTTTTTTTTGGGGGAGGTTTTTCGCTATAGGGCGCGTGCGCTCGCCAGACAGACAGAAAGCCAGAAATCACCCCCCAGGGGGGATGGTCACGCCGCAATCCCTTCTCCTCCATTCTCCTCTCGGGATCTTGGGCACGCACGCACACGCGCCCGGCGTGAGTTGTAAGCCACCGGGTCCGAGACGCGAACCGCGGTCGACTACGTGGGAGTCCAGCGACATAGCCATTACGCTAACTGTTGGTTCCCCATGTCCGAGGCTTTTTCATGGACACGGATATTAACCCGGATCAGTGTCGGAGGGGGTGCAAGCTATCCGAGCAGGACTCGTGCGGGAGAGCCCGCAGGTGGGGTGGCGTTGCTCCAAGTGGTCCTGGGGGCCTCCCTGAGGAGGCGAGGGGAGCAGGGCAGCTGTCCAGGGGAGACGGCAGACTGGCAAAGGCCGCGAGGCTGGCCCGCACGTGAGGTCGGAGCCGCGCCCTCGGCGCCTGGGTCAGCCCGCGGCCTGCTCTGCAGAGACGGTGCCGGCGCCGGAGCTGTCGGCCGAGCCAGCGAGTCCGAACCCCGCGTCGGGCACGCTCCTGCGGCTGCGGTGCCGGGAGTCTCGGGCGGGCCTGCGCTTCGCCCTGGTGCGCGAGGACGTGTCCAGACGCCGAGTCGAGCGCGTCCTGAGCCCGGCGGGGGTCGAGGCCCACTTCGAGCTGCGCAACGTCTCGGTGTTGGACTCCGCCAAGTACAGCTGCGTCTATACGGACCCCGAGCTGCCCTTCGCGGGCTCAGCGCCCAGCGCGCGCTTGCAGCTGAGCGTGGATGGTGAGCGGGCGGGTCTCGGCGGCCCCCGCCCCCTGCCTGGGAGAAAAATGTGGGGTCCCATGGAGGCGCAGTGGTTTTGGTCACGATTCCTGCGGTGAGTGGGAGTCCGCCTTGGGTCCAGGGCGCCCGCGATCCGGTTTAGCTCCCACGGACTGACCCCGTAGGCCCCGAGCGGCGCCGCGGTTACGGGCTAGAAACTGGGCCCGAGCACTCCGGTTGCCGTGCTTCGCCGGTTGTGCACCCGCGCGTGCTTCGGTTTCTCTGCGCTCCTCGCATGCCCGTCATACGGGATTGCCAGCGTGCAGCCCTGCCTAGCGCCGCCTGCTGTTCCTGCAGGCAGAGTTAACGCGCGGACTCCGAGCCCCCGCGGCTGCCTTCTGGCTCTGAAAGCCCTGAACAGGCTTCCAGGGGTCCTAGGAGGACCTGGGAGGGGTGGCGCGTGGACCCGAACAGCCTTCTGGGGCAGCTTGGCCCGGGCGTGCCGGTAGCAGAGGGTCGGGCCAGAGCTTCAGGACGGAGGAGGGGCTGGGCGGCCGTGCCACGCGGCGGCTCACCATGGCGCCCGCGCAGGACCCCTGCCCCGGCCGCGGCTCCAGGCCCTGTGGAGTGGGGCGGTGCCCGGGGGCCGCGACGCTGTCCTGCGCTGCGAGGGCCCCTTCCCCGACGTCACCTTCGAGCTGCTGCGCGAGGGTGAGACCGAGGCGTCCGCGGAGGTACGAAGTGATCACTGCTGGGCCAACTTGGAACTGACCTACGTGGGGCCGCAGCACGCCGGCAACTACAGCTGTCGCTACCGCGTGTGGCGGCCCCGGCGCCTGCAGTCGGGGCTCAGCGACCCCGTGGAGCTGCTGGTGGCAGGTGCGGGCCGCTCGTCCCAGCTCCCCTGCCGACTCTGCCTCCGACGTGCAGAACGGTTTACCCGGACCCCGGTGCAGAGGCCGCGTCCGTGTCCTGGAGGGGGGAGGAGGGCTTCCAGCAGCCCGCCCAGCCGCTCGGTTCCCGAGGGCCTCCAGAGGCCTTCCCGGAGGAGCGCACGGCTGCCCACAGCTCTCCTCTCCGCCTCTGCCCAGGAAGCTGACGCAGGTGACCGCGCCGCAAGTGCTGGCTCCTGTACCTGCCTCCGCTTGGTCGCCGCTGGTGTCGGCGCCCTGGGGCGGAGGGCTCCCTCCTTCGCGGTAGGACTTAATAAAAGTGGAAAGAGTCCGCGTTTCTACCGCGTCTTTGGCTAGTGCAGACTGAGTCAGGTGTGGGGAGTGGGCTCCAGCACTGTGGGTGGGTCGGAGCGGGTGCCCGGATGTCTCTGGGTGGAGACTGGGCGAGGGTGAGGGGCCGAGGGGCTCGCGGACCTCAGCAGGCCACCACCCAGATGCCTCTTGCTCCCCAGGCACCTCTGCAGCCCCAGGCAGGTGGCTGGAGGCTCCAGACTCAGCTTAGGGTAGCCTGGATGACCTCAGTCCCCACAGGGAGGACGTTTAGAAGGGTGCATTTTTTTTTTTCTTTTTAAAAATTGTCGTATGCCTGTGCTTAGAGAGACAGAGTTTCTCCAATCCCTGCTACATTTTGCCATCCTGTTGTGATTTTGAACAGGCTCAATGCCCCGGATGCGTGTGCGTTTCCTTTTCTTTTTAAAAATTTTGCCAGAGGGCCTGTGGGCTGGGCTAAGAGAAGGTGAGAAAGCAGCTTCTATGGGGGATGATCACTAGCAATCCTCACTCCATTCTTCCAGGATTTTGGTCATGCACCTACACCAGCCCTGAGTGTTTCTCCAGCTACTGTGTCCCAGACTTGAACCACTCAGTCTGTCATGTAGGATCCCACTGCCTTCACCACCACTCCATAGACTGTTCCCACTAAGGTAGGTCAGCCATATGGAATCCACTTCCCCTAACCTCTAGGCTTTAAAGAGGCCCTGGGTTGACAGGCTTTTAGCATGTTAAAATGTTATTTCAGGGCGCAGACAGGTGGCATGGCAGGTAAGCTGCTGGACTCCCACGTGGACAGTCATTCCAGTCCTGAACCTAGTGGCTCAGTTTTTCACTTTCCCTCTGTCTTTTTCTAGTCAAATTATTAAAAAATAGTAATGAGGGGACAGCAGACGGCTTAGCAGTTACGTCGCCAGACACCCATATGGCTGACATGATTGAAGTCCCAACCAGGTGGCCTGAAACTCACACTGGGCACCTGGGCATGTGTCTAAGATTCTGGGATGAGAATGGAGGAGAAGGGATTGCAGAATGGCAATTTCCCCCGGAGGATGATTTCTCTTTTCTTCTTACTGTTCCCCCCACCTGCAGCACACATGCCATAATGCAAAAACCTCTACAAAAGAAAAAAAGGAAAATTAAATAATTTTTTTTTTAAAGAGAGGATTTTGCTATAGGGCACATGCGCTCAGCAGAAAGACAGAGAGACAGAAAGCGAGAAATTACCCCCCCCAGGGGGGATGGTCATACCGCAATCCCTTCTCCTCCATTCTCCTCTCGGGATCTTGGGCACTCAAGCACACGCACCAACGCTGAGTTTAAGCCACTAGGTCTGGGACTCGAACCATGGTGGACTACATGGGGCTCCATTGACATTGCCATTATGCCATCTGCTGGTCCCGAAATAATTTTTTTTTTTTTTTTTGGAGAGGCTTTTGCTATAGGGTGCATGCACTCGCCAGAAAGAGAGAGACTGAGGAACAGAAAGCAAGAAATCACCCCCCAGAGGGGATGGCCATGCCACAATCCCCTGTCCTCCATTCTCCTCTCAGGATCTTGGACATGCACGCACACGTGCCCGGCATGAGTTTAAGCCACTGGGTCTGGGATTCGAACTGCAGTTGACTACATGGGAGTCCAGCGACATAGCCATTACGCTAACTGCTGGTCCCCTGAAATAATTTTCTTTTAAATATGTTTTTGCTTCTTGGCCTCCATGCTTTCTGAGAAAAAAACCATGATCTTTTGTATTTTCTTCTTTTTTCTCTTTAAAAAAAAAAAGTTTTATTTTATTCTATTTTTTTGGAGAGGTTTTTGCTATAGGGCATGTGTGCTCGCCAGACAGACAGAGACAGAGAGACAGAAAGTGAGAAATCACCCCACAGACAGGATGGCCACGCCACAATCCCTTCTCCTCCAGTCTCCTCTTGGGATCTTGGGCACGCACGCACACGCGCCCGGCATGAGTTTTAAGCCACCGAGTCCAGGACACAAACTGCGGTCGACTACGTGGGAGTCCAGTGACATAGCTATTACACTAACTGCTGGTCCCAAAAATAGTTTTATTTTTTGAGAGACATTTTTGCTCTAGGGTGCATGTACTCACCAGTGAAACAGAAAGAAAGTTTGAAATTATCCCCTTGGGTGGCTGGCCACGCAGCAACCCCTTCCTCATCCTTCTTTTGGGGTTTTGGGCATGTGCACACAGGTACCCACCGTGATTTTAAAGCCTCAGATTTGGGAATTGAACCATAGTTGGCCATGTGGGAGTCCAGCACCCCATCCACCACTTTACCCTCTGCTAGCCCTGTATTTGCTTGTTAATTAAAAAAAAAGGTATTTATTTATTATCATTACTTAAATTGCTATAGGGCATGTGTGCTCATCAGAGAGAGAAAGAGAGAAAGGAAGCCACCAGGTCTGGAACTTGAACCGTTTTTGGCCACGTGGGAGTCCTGTGCCTTAACCATCAAACGGCATGGTTGTCCCTTTTCTTGTTAATTTAATGCATTGTGTTTTTTTTCTTTTTTCAGAGAGATTTTTGCTATAGGGCGCGTGCGCTCACCAGAAAGACAGAGCTAGACAGAAAGCGAGAAATCACCACCGAGGGGGGATGGCCACACCACAATCCCTTCTCCATTCTCCTCTGGGGATCTTGGGAATGCACACACACACACACACACACACACACGCCTGGCGTGAGTTTAAGCCACCGGATCTGGGACTCGAACCGCAGTTGACTGCATGGGAGTCCAGCGACGTAGCCATTACACTAACTGCTGGTCCCATTAATGTATTGTTTTTCTCAAGCTGTTTTCAAGATTGAAAATTTAAAAAAATTTTTTTGTTCTTTACTGCCTGTGTATGTGCCCTCCAGAGAGGGAGAGGGAGAGAGAGAGAAAGCACCTCCCCACAGTGAGGCATGATCATGCTGCAATCTTTTTTCACCTCTTTCTCTGTTAAGATTATGGGTGTTGGGAACCAGCAGTTAGCGTAATGGCTATGTCGCTGGACTCCCAAGTAGTCGACCGAAGTTCGCGTCCCGGACCAGTGGCTTAAAACTCACGCTGGGCGCGTGTGCGTGCGTGCCCAAGATCCCGAGAGGAGAATGGAGGAGAAGGGATTGCGGCGTGACCATCCCCCCTGGGGGGGGTGATTTCTCACTTTCTGTCTCTATGTCTCTGTCTGGCGAGCACACGCGCCCTATAGCGAAAACCTCTCCAAAAAAAAAAAAAAAAAAAAAATGATTATGGGTGTGCATGCACACATGCTCAGTGTTTTTTTCAAGCTGCTGGAGCTGGGACTCAAACCATGGTTTGCCATGTGGGATCTGGCTTCCCATGCACAGCATTTAACCATTGTTCTACAGGACTGGCACTAAAGATTTGTTTTTGTTTTTTAGCAGTTTATGTATCTAGCCATGGATTTCTTTGAGATGATGGTATTTTCCAGTTCATTGAGCTTTCTGAACCTGTAAATATAATTTTTTTATAACTTGCCAAATTTGTAATTTCCAGATGTTATATTTTCTTTTTTAAGAATTATTTCATTTAACTTTCTTTTAAATTTATTATTATCATAATTTTTTATATTACATTGAATCACATATATCTTTACAATGTATTAAATTTGTTTTTCCAGCATGCATACCAGCATTCATATCAGTCAAGACAAAGACATTACTATCAACATCATCATCAAATAGCTTTTCATAATTTTTTTCAGATTATTATTTATTTATTTATTTATTTATTTATTTATTTATTTATTTATTTTTGGAGGTCTTTGCTATAGGTTGTGTACGCTTGCCAGAAAGACAGAAGGAGACAGAGAGACAAAAATTGAGAAATCACCTCCCCAGGGGAGATGGCCACGCCTGCAATCCCTTCTCCTCCATTCTTTTCTCGGGATCTTGTTCATGCACGCACACATGCCGGGTGTGAGTTTAAGCCACTGGGTCCAGGACTCAAACTGCAGTTAACTACATGGGAGTCCAGTACGGCAACTGCTGGTCCCCAGATTATTATTATTATTTATTCTAATTTTTTAAAAACATTCAATCACTATATAACATTTGGCTTGTAAAAAGAATTTACCCAACATGAAAAACTTCTCAGTCTCGGGACCAGCATTAGTGTAATGCTGGACTATGTTGCAGGACTCCCACGTAGTCGACCGCGGTTCGCGTTCCGGACCCGGTGGCTTAAACTCACGCCGGGCGCGTGTGCGTGCGTGCCCAAGATCCCGAGAGGAGAATGGAGGAGAAGGGATTGCGGCGTGGCCATCCCCTCTGGGGGGTGATTTCTCGCTTTCTGTCTCTCTGTCTCTCTCTGTCTGTCTGGCGAGCGCACGTGCCCTATAGCAAAAACCTCTCCAAAAACAACAACAACAAAAAAACATGGTTAGTCATGTAGAGTCCAGCACCCCCAACCACTGTGCCACCTGCCAGCCCCCAGATGTTATATTTTCAAGTACTTGTTTTCTGCTATCATCATAAAGAATGTGTTAGCATTTTCAAGTATACTTAAGGCTTCATCAGCTTCTCATTGGGATTATGTTCCACAAGTTTCTTAGTGTATCATGGTTTTGAATTATTACATTTTCTTAATGGATAATAATGAATAACGATAAATAAAATGATATAATTCTTTCCCCAAAAATTCAGTCTGTCGATATCTATGTTCTCTGGTGGTCTGTTGAGTAGTTATGTTTATCAGGATTGCTGATATCTGTGAGTATGCTCTCATTCTTGGCAGTGTGACCTTGCCTAGTCAGATACATTCTCCAGCTCCTTACCTCCTCCTTTATGAAACAGTTGTCCTGCCCTCAGAGTGCTTTGTGAGGAGTAAATGAAACCATTCCTCAAAGTTATTTGGCAGACTGGCCAGCACATGCAGGCCTTCAATAAAGGTTCCTTTTCCTCTTGGCCTTCTCCCCCTTCAGACAGTCAAGGGCAGATGCACACTCACAGAAAAATGGGATGGAGCTGCACAGAGCATCGGGGGGAACAGACTCAGCTCCTCAGTGATGGGGACTAAGTGGGGGGCACAGAGAGGTGGAGATGAGTGCCATTGTCGGGCCAGGCCATGAACTGGTGGAGCTTATGCTTGCTTTATAGACCGAGTTGGGGGGGTGAGACTGAAATTCAGGGAAGCCACTTATCTGAGGTCCCAAAAGCATCCCTAGGAAGGTGAGCGTAGAAAGGTCTTTTGGCTATTATGTGATACAACAACTATATGCTTAACTTCAAAAAAAAATTTAAATATTTAACTTTATTATCATTATTTTTTTATTTGACGAGAGAGAGAATGAATGAGAGACAGAGAAAGGGAAAGTAAAAAAGCAAGCCACCAGGTCCAGGACTTGAACCATGGTCAGCCATGTGAGTCTAGTGCCGTAACTCCTACATCAGCTGCTGGCCCTATTAACTTTTTAAAAAACTGCAAGGCCTCGGGACCAGCAGATGGCAAAATGGTTATATCACTGAATTCCCACGTAGTCACCATGGTTTGAGTTCTGGACCCAGTGGCTTAAAACTCACATTGGGTGTGTGTGCATGCATGCCCAAAACCCCAAGAGAATGGAGGAGAAGGGACTGTGGTGTGCCCATCCCCTCTGGGAGGTGATTTCTTGCTTTCTGTCTCTCCGTTTCTCAGGCAAGTGCATATGCCCTACAACAGAAGATTCTCTTAAAAAATAGAAAAGGGCCAGCAGGTGGTGTGGTGGTTAAGGCACTGAAATTCTCACATGGCTGACTGCGGCTCTAGTTCCAGACCTGGTAGCTTGCTTTCTCCCTTTCCCTTTCTCTGGAAACACTCATGTGAAAAAATAATACTACATTTTAAAAAGTGCGATCTCCTTTTCTCAGTTTAAAAAAAGAAGGAAAGGGGACCAGCAGTTGGCATAATGGCTATGTTGCTGGACTCCCATGTAGTCAACTGTGGTTTGAGTCCTGGAACTGGTGGCTTAAACTCAGGCCGGGCGTGTGTCTGTATGTGCCCAAGATCCCTAGAGGAGAATGGAGAAGGGATTGCACCGTGGCCATGCCCCCTGGGGGGTGATTTCTTGCTTTCTCCCTCTCTCTCTTTCTGGTGAGCAAATGTGCCTTATAGCAAAAAACTCTCCAAAAAAAAAGAAAGAAAAGAAAAAAAACTGCAAGGACAGGGACCAGCAGATGCCATAGTGGTTATGTCCATGGACTCCTACATGGCTGACCATGGTTTGAGTCCCAGACTTGGTGGCTTGAAACTCATGCCAGGTGTGTGTACCTACGTGCCCAAGAGCTCAAGAAGAGAATGGGGAAGGGATTGCAGTGTGGTCATCCCACCTAAGGGGTGATTGCTCACTTTCTCTCTCACTGTCTCTGTCTCTCTCTTTGTCCAGCAAGTGCATGCACCCTATGACCAAAACCTCTTTAAAAAAAATAGGGACCATCAGATGGTGTAATAGTTATGTCACTGGACTCCCACATAGCAGACTGCAATTCGAGTCCCGCACCCAGAGGCTTGAAACTCATGGTGCACGTGTGTGCGCGCCCAAAATCCTGAGAGGAGAGTGGAGCTGAGAAGGGATTGCAGTATGGCCACCACTGAAGAAGGCCACATATTAGATCTTGCACATGAGCAACTGTTCATCTATTTTGTTCCCTTATCTTAACATGGCTGTCTGCTTCTATAAACCTGCTTCCTCTTCCCATGAGGAAATACCTTGTGCGAGCTATATAGAAAACTGCAGCTGGGACAACATCCTATACGTGCTACCACCTTTGCCAACTAGCAAAGGCGATTACATCGCCTTGTTTGGCAATGTAATCCCGCATGGAAACCCCGCTCCCCTCAGAAATAATTAACCTGCTTGATTCAGCTTCTGTAACTGCTATGCATGAGAATCCTGCACATCTGGCAACTGACCCTTATAAAAGGCTATCCCAAACTTTCGCTGGCGCTATAGTTCTGACTCTCAGTCCCCGAGCCTCAGGCTGCAGTCGCTGGCCAGCTAATAAAGACCCCCTTTATCCTTAATCTGGCTTTGGTGGTCATTCATTCGGTGGCACTCTACACCACCACCACCTCCTTTCTTGGGTTGATTTCTCTCTGGTGAGTGCACGTGCCCTGTAGCAAAAATCTCTCTATAAAAAAGAAAGAAAAGGAACTACAAGGCTGTTTTCTAAAGTGGCTGCATCATTTTATATTCCCACCAGATGTGGATGAAGGTTCCAATTTCTCCACACTCTTGCCAAGGATTTTTATACTATTTTCTCTACATTTTCTACTTTCCACAGTGACCTTTTTTATTTATTTTTTTTATAGTTAAGAAAATAAAAAAATGTAACTTCTTGGAGACTTTAGCTCTTTGCTTTGGTCATACACTAGCCTTTATTCAAAGACCTGGCCTCTCCCTTTCTGATCCATGACCCTTACAGGTATTTACAGTTCTTTACTTTCTCCTCCTCTTACATTTTAGCCTGGACACTCACTCTGCTTATAGTCCCTATTCAGGAAGCCACCCTGGATAAAAAAGGAGGAGAGAGGAGAAGCTGTGGCCTTGAACAAAGGAGAAGGGATTATTAGTAAAAGAAGACCTTAGTCTTGAAACTTTTCAGTGGTAGCTGGCAAGCTCTCGTGAAGCTATGCTCTAGCCCCTTAACTCTACTGTATAGCTCACTTGGGCCTCTTGACATTGATCTTTGTTACCTCCATGCACTATAGCCTTTGACCCTGTTTTTTTGTTTCTTTGTTGTTTTTTTGCTTTTTGTTTTTTCTTTTTTAGAGAGACTTTTTGCAACAGGACATGTATGCTCAGCAGAGACAGAACAAAACAGGCAGAAAGTGAGAAATGACCCCCAGGGAGGATGGCTATGCTGAAATTCCTTCTCTTCCATTCTCCTCTCAGGATTTTGGACATGCCCAAACACACACCTGGCATGAGTTTTAAAGTTTTAAGCCTCCAGGTCTGAGACTTGAACAGCGATCAACTATGTGGGAGTCCAGCAACGTAATCATGCCATGTGTGGGTCCTAACCCTGGTGATTCTCTTGTCCTAAAATCCCTCTGGACTTGATTGATTTCTCCTGGTTTTTCAGGCCTCAGCTTTGCTTCCACCTGCTCTGGGAATCCTCCAGTTAGCTAAATCCTCTTATCAGAATGCCTAGTCAGTCCCACACTCCCCATCTAGGCCCGTTCGTCCCACGTTCAATCTACTCGTCCTGTTCCCTGTCAGGCCTTAACTCTGTACTGTCCATTTTCACAGAGAAGTTGGGCATGTTGGAGACACACTCTCCAGAGGTTAGTCTATAACAGGTACATAGTAAACAGTCATAAGCAAACAGAAGGACCAGGAAAAGCTGAGCATGGTCACCCACAAATGCAGGGAGTCCTATGGAGGAGGGGAAGAGGAGCAGGGGTGGTAAGATGACAATAAGTAGTAGAGTTTCCAAGCTCCCTTTTGCAGTCCTGGCAAATCTGCACTAGGGAAATCCCTGCTAATATCATCTAAGACACATATATGAACCTTCCCCAACCTCCATGGCCCACCCCTTACATGCTGAGTTCATATTGGGCGAGGACCCATCCTCAGTTGCCATAGCTGTTTAATCAACTGAGGAGGGGGTGGTTCTCTGGTTTCCTTCTCCCACTGATAAGGGTCCCTACCTGAGGGTTGCTGGGAGGTTGCTTGAGGTGATTCATGACAAGCATCCAGCACAGGCCTGGCACACAACAAACACACTATGAAGGTCGACCCTGATGACTCCCCCCCGCCCCGCCACTTCAGTGCATGTGCAGCAGGATGTAGCCATAAGCCCAAGGAGGTGGCCCCTAGTCCCACGTTCAGCCGCGGACACTGCAAGGCACAAATCTTGCATCACATACTTGGTAAATTCTCTGCCAATAGTCTAAATTTCAGAGCTCCTGACAAAATCTTGGTCAGCTACAGAGTTACACACACACTATCTGAGGCCTTCACAGCATCTCCCTCACACGGTACCACTCCATCAGTCATTCCTAATCTCTTGGTCACCATGTCAACCAATCTCAGTCAGGCTTGAACACACAGTTACACACCCACACACAGTTACTCACTCACCGTCTCACACGACCAACCCACAAAATCTCAAGCTTTAGCTCACCGGACACCCTGTCAGACTACCGCACCCCAGCCGGCCGGTCAGGGCGACCCATGGAAGCCATGGTGGGGTGGCGAGACGGTTACTCGGGATTCCCACGTGGCTGACCGCAGGGGGCTTAAAACTCACGCGCGGTGCCGTGGACACGCCTGCCCGAACCCCAGAGAATGGAGAGGGATTTCGGCGCGGGTGTGAGTTCTCGCTTTCTGTCTCCGTGGCGAGCGCTCGCGCCCTGCGGCAAAACAGACAGAACGCCATTAGAGGCCAGTCCGACCCGCCTGGCCCGCCCCGCAATTTCGCGCTGGCCGCTGCTGTCGTCGCGGCTGCGGGGCCAGCGGGGTCCAGAACCCGCAGGGCGCCGCCAGACCCGCCTCGCCAGGGCGGCCTGAGGGCACTTCCGGGAACGCCCTCAGACCCGGCCCGCCGGCGCGCATTCGTCGGGACTACAACTTCCAGCATGCCCCGCGCCGCCGCCGCCGCGCCTGGACTACAATTCCCAGAAGGGGCAGCGCTCGGAGGCCCGTGAGCCCCACGGGGCAGGCCGGGAGGAGTAGTGGTTTGGGGGCGCGGGCCGGGCTCTGGCGGCTGGGACTGCGGGCCCCGGGCAGCAGTGAGCGGCGGCTCCGTGAGGCGGCCGGTGTGCACGGGAGAGCGATGTGTGAAGGAGAAAGGGCCGAGGCGTGTGTGGCTCACTGTGAGCCCACGTGAAGGTCTACATGTCTGTTCGTGTGACTCTGTGACCTGAGAGCCCTGCTGCACATCGCTCTGGGTGACCGCGTGTGTAGGTAGTTCTGCGTTTAACTGCGGTGATGTGGCCTGTGGGTGAGTTGTCATACGTGATAACCATGCAGCCATGTGTGACTGCATCATGTGTGAGAGTGTGTGAGACAGATACACGGAGGTTCTGGGGAGATTCCGACCCGGTTTGAAGGTTCTAGAGTATATGTGATGCTGTTACGGTGACCGTGATTGTGATTACATCATGATTGTGAAGTGTGTTTGTGTGATATAGTAGATGACATGTGACTGTGTGTGAGAACACGTCTTCTGTGTGTGTGACAGGGAGAGAGAGAGAGAGAGGAAGAAAGGGAGACATTGAGTAGGAGGCTCTGCCTGGGGCTGTAGGACATGTAGCATGGTGGCCCAGCCTGCGTGGGGTTGCGGCCTTGTAGGGGATGCCTACGTCGGGTGCCTGGTGCTGCTCACTGGCCCCAGTCTGTGGCCATGTGCCCTGTGATTTCTGACCCGCCCTGTAGCTTCCAGAGCTGGAATGAACATGTTGTATCTTCTACAGATAGATCCTGAGAACTATGAGTGGCCAGCATTGTCCAGATTGGGTACTGTAATGACAAAGACAGGCAAGGCCTGCTTTCATGGAGCTGATATTGAGTGTGGAAGCAATTGGTAAACAAAGAAATAAGACAGTTCTCTGAGAAATTGACATCTCAGCTGAGGCCTGAATAGAGAGAACGACTCAGGGAGAACACGTTCCAGGTAGATTAGATGCAAACACCAAGACCATGAGGTGGGCATATGGGAAGAGGCCTTATTGCAGTGGATTAAGGGAAAGAGATGGGAAGGGATAGGATCAGAATGGGGAAGCCTGTGCAACAGATCTTGAAGTGCTTATGGGCCACATACAGAAAGATAGGAACCACGGGAGGCCTTTGAGCAGAGAAGGACTGTACTGTAAGTTTGCTCTTCATAGGAGTCTTCTGGCTGCTACAGGAGAAGACTGTCATGGTGAGAAAGGAGGCAGGGAGATCTAGGACACAAATACTGCCAGAATTCTGGGGAGTGGGGCTGGTGGGTCAGATCAAGGTGGTCATGGTGGAGTGTCCCGATCCGGGGGACAGTCGAACAGGTTCCCTGGGGGAGGGAGTGAGAGATGGGACAAACACACACACACATAATAGGAGGTGCTGATCAAGTCTTCGTCTTCTTCCTCTTCCGTTTATTGAGGAAAAATGGCGAGTTATATACAGCTGGTGGGCACCAATTGGTTGCCCAAAATGCAAATGAGATAGAACAGCATGAACCAATCATTGATGTGGGTGGATCTCTCCCGTTGCCTAGAAACACAACCACTTCCAGGGAGAACGGTTTGTCACATGATTTCTGAGAAATGGTTTGCTCAGTGAGGAAGTGAAGTCTAATGGTTTCCAAGATGGTGGATAGCTCAAGATGGCTTCCGTATGCAGTGCCCTCCACATGTCCCCCTTTTTATTTTTTCAAAGAGAGGAGAAAAACCTGGGGGAATCGTGCCTGTCTTAGGTTGGAGTCGTTTTTAGAGCCACATGTCCATCCTTACCCGTCATTGGAGAATCCCATTACAGTGATGGGTTTCCTGTCTTAGGTGTGAGGACTGTGCAGCTGTTAGGCTCAGACTCTCTTACCCATCGTTGGCTAACCGATTCAGCGCCTCAGGCAGGAGCAATGTCTAGGCTCCGCGATACTCCATCTCCAGGTTGTGGTAGTGGACTTGGATAGACTGCATTTTTATGGAGTCATCAATTAGGCATTTAAGGAAAGCCATGAACTTATTAAAGAGAACAGGCCCCAAAGAGCAAACAATCAGTAAACCCAGAATCGGACCAAGTATGGGGAGGGAAAAGAGGGGGAGTCCATTCCATGCAGACCATAAGGGACTGTCACGAACGGTGCCGGACTTGTTGGCGTAAAAGCAGCAGCGTTCCTGTAAAGCAAGACAGAGAACCCCCTGTTCTGCCAGGAGGAGCGGCGCCAGGATCGAAACCAACGAAGAAGCAAAACAGGATCAGGTATTTAAGAAGGATCTTCATTTTAATCTGTGGAGGGAGAGAGAGATATCTCAGTGCTTTCATCATCCCTGGATGGCTTGTTAGAGTCAATCTGTTTGATTAATCTTTCTGGTAACCAATGAGCAGCATCCATTTTTTGAGAATAGATGCAGACAGACCCTCTGCCCCAAATGAGGACAGGGTCCGGACCATTCCATGTATTGTCCAGAGGATCTTTCCACAAAACTGAGGCAAATTTTGTTTTGGTAGTAATGCCAGAAGCGCTCAGCAGCTGAGTCTCCATCTTTATCAAGAGACAGGAAATTTAGGACAAAAAGAGCATGTGCCAGAAGGATTTTTGGCGAGCCCTTAGTCTGTAAAAGTTCTGAGGAAGTGAAGCCTAATGGTTTCCAAGATGGTGGATAGCTCAAGATGGCGGATAGCTCAAGATGGCTTCCGTATGCAGTGCCCTCCACAGTGAAGGTGCTGACAGGTGGTCCGATCTGGATCTGTTTCAAAGGTGTAGCTGATAGGGTTGTTGGGAACTGCAGCATCCAAAGGTTGGGCAAGGCAGGCCAGGGTGACTGAGGGTGTGAGGAGATATATTAGTTTGTTAGAGCTGCCAAAATACCACAGACTGGGTGACTTAAACAACAGAGATTTATTTTCTTACAGTTCTAGAGGATGGAAGCCCCAAGTTAAGGTGTCAGTAGGTTTGGTTTCTCCTGAGACGTATGTCCTTGGCTTGCAGATGGCTTCCTTTTCACTGTATCTACATATGGCCTTTCTTCTGTTCACAGTCTCCACCTTCACCTGTGTCTTGCCCCCCACCCCCCTTTTTTAATCAAAATAGCCCATATTGCATTAGGGCTCACCCACATCTCATTTAACTTTAATTACTTATATAAAGGTACTACTCTAGGGGCCAGTGGGTGGCGTGGTGGTTACTGGTGGCTTGAAAATCACACTGGAGCTCTCTGTCCTAAACCTCTCCTTCTAGCCCAGCACCTAGGTCATCTTCTGCACGCCCTTAATACTCAGAATTAACTTCAAGAAGGCAGGATGTAACGTATAATCCATCAGATGACCAGAAACCAACACAAAGGCATGAGAAATATGGGAAATCAAGAAAATATCTCAGCCCTTCATCATACACAGACATTAAAATGGAACTTGTGGAAATGTCAGATAAAGGATTTAGGATATTCATAGTGACAGAGCTAACAGAGATGCCAGAGAAGAGAGACAACTACAAAAAATGCAGGAGAGGGACCAGCAGTTGGCGTAATGGGTATATCGCTGGACTCCCATGTAGTCAACTGAGGTTCAAGTCCCGGACTCAGGGCTTAGACTCACGCCAGGTGCATGTGCGTGCATACCCAAGATCCCAAGAGGAGAATGGAGGAGAAGGGACTGTGGCATGGCCATCCCCCTAGGAGCGTGATGTCTCGCTTTCTATCTCTCTGTCTCTCTCTGTCTTTCTGGCGAGCGCACGCACCCTATAGAAAAAAAAAAAGAACTAAGTGGATCTTGAAACCATCTGTTGGTTTTCCTTATGGGGAAAGAAAATACTCAGGTCTCTCAGGCGCTGAGAGAGACGAGTTCCGAGTCGGGGCTAAGCCCCAAACACAGTGGTCTTCTGGGCTAAGGAAGATCTTATGGCCCAAGTCTGGCTCCTGGTGGGCTCACTGTGTGTACACAGCCGGGTCTCTGGATGGAACATGTGAAGGAACGTACTCTGCAAATGGCTGAATCATCACAGTGGCTCTGACACATGGAGTGAGAACCCTTGGATAGGAAGGTTGGTATCAGTAGAGGGCGTAATAGTCATGGTCCTGGACTCCCACGTGGTCGACTGTAGTTTGAGCCCTGGACCCGGAGGCTTGGGTCTCATGTAGAGCAGGTGTATGTGCATGCCCAAGAAGAGAGTGGAGGAGACTGTGGAATGGCCAACCCCCCAGGGGTGATTTCTCGCTGTCTTATCTGTCCGGTGAGCGCATCCACCCTATAGCAACGATCTCTCTTTTAAGAAGCGAAGAACAGGAAGGTCCAAGCAGAATTCACTAGAACGTCCCCTCTTGGCCAGGATGACAAATCAGACACAGACCACAGCCCTGAGGGGAAGCGCAGACAGTAGTGTTGCCGTATGGACTGAAAAGGGCAGGGCAGTGATGCCCACCACAGGCCCATCCGACTCACCTGCCTGTGCGGAGGCAGACGGACCCGGAGCACGCCCGTCATGATCAGGCCACAGCTAAGGGAGCCTACTGACGTGTCTTCTGTTTCTGCTTTTTAAAATTTTGCTGTAGGGCACATGTGCTCCTCAGAGAGAGACAGAGAGAGAGGGGAAGTGAAAAAACACCCCCTAGGGGGTGGTCATGCTGCAATCCCCTCTCCTCCTCATTTCCTGCTTTTGGGATTTGGGGCCTGCATGCACACGCACCTGGTGTTTTTCAAGCCTCCAGGTCTGGGACTCTTAAGTGCACAGTCAGCCATGTGGGATCCAGCCGCTTTAACCACCAGGTCTCTGGCCAGCCCCAGTTGTTATATTAACTGAAGCAAGTGTGGTATCCTCAGCTGTGTTGGGATCCACCCGTGCGCTCCGTGTCCCGCCTCACAGTCCCCTCCTTGCCCTGAGTCGTTACCCGGCATGGTCCTCGGCCTCCCATGGCACTGGCCTCAGTCGACACGTCACCTCCAGCAGGACAGGTGAAGTTTACGCTATGCCACTGCACACCGTGGAATCCACGTGCCCCCCCTTCCATTGGCGAGGAGCTCGGCCCTGCATTCCAGACCTGGTCAACCACCAAATCAGCCGGAATCCCATCTTCGTGGGTCTGTTTCTTGGGACTCTTCTTAGAAGCACGTACCACACGAGCTGGGTCCCAGTCACAAAACACAAACCACACTGGCTGTTTCCAACAGTGGGGTGATAGGTTAGGAACCTGATTACACGGGTCTGCTGGGGAGGGGAGGCTGACAGTAGACGATAAATGCTTATGGAATGAATGAGAGACAGGGTGGACGTGCAGAGAGCAAAAGTGTGATGTTGCCGAAACAGCAGGTTAATGCCAGCCTCCCCTGGGGTTGGGGAACTCACAGGAGGGCTCGAAGTAAGAGGGATGGGGCAGCAGGGCTGTGCTGGGAGGGAAGTGCGCCATCCCACTCTCAGGCCAGCAGCCCTGTCTCTACAGACGTGATCGCACGTGCTCCTGCGGCAGGGCAGCCCCACCATCCACAGGCTGAAGTGCAGCGCTGCTGATCTGGCCAGTGAGCTGCCTGGCCTGAGCCCTGCCCCTCTGGCTCGGCCCCTGTGTCTGGGCTCCCCAGACCTGCTGAGGCCTGCAATCCCTGACTCTTGGCGTCCTTCCCAGCCCCCACTGTGTGCAGCCTCCGCCAGGCACTGACTCCCGGTGGGGCCCGCGGCAGGCAGTCGGGCACTCGGCCCAGTGGCGGGGAGCCAGACCTCGGGAGTGTCCGTGTTCCCACCCCACGCAGCAGCAGCCAGCGCCTCTGCGGAGCCCACCGGGCTCGTGGAGACAGGACTTCCTCCTGTCTGAGCTCCCGCTGCTCCTCCATCCCTCTGTGCCTGCGAAGCCCTCACAGGCCTGATGCTGCCCAGCCTCCCGGCCCTTGCCCTGGCTGTTCTCTCTGTGCAGGACGTCCCTCCCCTGGGGCTGTGAGGCTGCACCTCTGGTCTCATCAGACCTCTGCTCCACGAGAGGCCTCCGCTGACCCTGTGACCCTGTGACGCACTGTGGCCTGTCCCCACCATGTCACCAGGAGTGGTGTTTCTCCTTTGCCTTCTCAGTCTTAGCCACGAGCTCCTTGCGGGCGGGTCTGGGCTGATGTTCTCCCGTGTCCTCCTTGGTCTGACAGAGAAGGTGCTCGATAAGTGCTTGTGGAATAAATGAGTGAGGCAGGAGGTGAGGGCCCGGGTGTCTCCCTGGGCCTCCATGCCAGCCCCGAGGACACTCAGGGTGGGGTAGCAGGGTTTCTGCAGAGGTCAAGTGTGAGAACCCCACGGTCTCACCCTCCCTATCCCATCCCAACAGGACAGGGGCATGGGGTCAGGGGAGACTGTAGGGAGAGGGCATCTGAGAGGGGGACATGGGGGCACTTGCGTGCTCCACCAGCTTGGGAACTGCCCACAGCAGAGCGCACGCCCCGGGCGGGGGAGGGAGCACAGCCTGAGCTGAATGTCTGCTACAATGGCGACAGAGACGCAGGCCCACAGCTCCCAGGAGGGGCAGGGCCATGCCACCAGACAGCCCGTGTGACCACCACAGAGGATCCAAACGGGCGAGCCCACCATGGGTGTCCCCCGTGGGGACGGTGTGGCGGGGGCCAGCGGGGCTCCAGGGTGGGCCCTGTCAGTGCCCACATGACTTCGACGGCCTCTAGGGTGGTGGGGAAGACTGCGTCCCCTTCTGAACACGGACCTGAGGACTGGCCTGAGGAGGGAATGGTGTCGTCATCATTTTGTTATTAATTAAGCTCATTAAATATGCACTACTATTGATCATCTTTACTGTGGAGGTTCTCAGGGCTCTGACTGGCCTTAGAGGCTCGCCCTTTGCCCCGAAGCCATCATGCCTCGCCCCCACTTTTCTAGAACAAACAGGGACGCGGTCAGTGCCCTGACCTGCCCCTGCCACCCTCGCCCAGGGATTTATCAGGCTGACATTCGCCCCAGACGCTCACTGGCAGGTGGACTGAGGTGTGACCGTCATGTCCTCGCTGGTGGCCTTCCTGCTGCTCTGGGGTGAGGCATCTGGGGCTGGGTTCCCTGGGTTCCCTGGAGGAGGGGACTGGGGGCCTCACAGGCACTGTCTCCACAGGCCTGGCTCTGGGTCCCGAGACCGAGGCACTCGTGTGTGAGTACAGGGCTGCACCAGGCCGGGCGGGCTGCAGGGGGCACCCCAGTGCCTGCACTACTGAGCTGTCCCGACCCCCACCAGACATAGAAACCCAGCCCACAATGTGGGCAGAGTCGTCATCGCCCCTGGAACCTTGGGCCAACATGTCCCTGGTCTGCCTGGCCCGCCTCCCCACACTGGATTTCCAGCTGTTGAAGAATGGAGCGGCCCTGGAGCCTGTGCGGGTCAGCTCGCCCCGCCTGCAGCAGCGGTTCACTCTGGGAGAGGTGACCAGCCCCACAGCAGGACTCTACCGCTGCCGTGTGGGCGTGGACAGCGGGTGGTCCACACTGAGCAATCTCGTGGAGGTGGCAGGGTCCGGTGAGCAGCCCTCGTGGGGCTCAGGGGGCGGGGGTGGGGGATGAGGGGCCTGCCTTCCTCCCTCCCTGACACCTCTGAGCCGTTTTCCCCGCTGTGCAGTGGGGATGTTTGCGCTGACTGCTGACCTGGGAGGGCTGTGAGGAACTCGTGGGGGAGCCCCCGGGAAGCACCTAGGGCAGGACCTCCAGGCACTTGCCCCAGCCTCCCTCCCTCCCCAAGGGCCCTCCAGCCCCCAGAGCCCCTCCTGTCCCTCGGTCTGCCTGAGCGTGGGGGTCCGCGCTGTGGGGCCGCCCCCGCTCTGAGTCACAGAGCCGCTCACCAATCTGCCGACCTGCAGAGTCCTTGGCCCCGCCCAGGCTCTCAGTAAAGCAGGGGGTGTCTTGGATCACGCGGGACCTCAACTTGACCCTGCTGTGCCGCGGGGAGATGCGGGGTGTGACCTTTCTGCTGAGGCGGGAAGGCGACGACGCGTTTCTGGAGGTGGCCGAGGCCGGAGAGGCCGGGGAGGCCTCGTTCCCTGTGCGTCAGGCCGGCAACTACAGCTGCAGCTACCGGACCCACCCGGCGGCCGCACCCTCGGAGCCCAGCGAGCCAGTGACCATCCAGGAGCTGGGTGTGTTGCCACGGGTCCGGGAATCCGCGCCGCGAGGTCACGTGGGCCTGCTGGGTGCCTCGGCCTCCAGCGACCTCCTTCTTTGCAGCCACGCCGCCGCGGCCCTTGCTGACGATCTCCGGGGAGTCGGCGGCTGTGGTGCCCCCCGGCGCCCGCCCCACCCTTGTCTGCTTGGTGCCCCTGAGCAACGTGCACTTCCAGCTGCGGCGGGGCGAGCAGGAGGTGCTGGCGTCCAAGACCAGCACCTCCCCCGGCGCCATGTTCTTCCACCTGCCCGCAGTGGCCCTGGAGAACGGCGGCCGCTACACCTGCCGCTACCGGCTGCAGGGTGAGCGCACCGCCTGGTCGGCGGACAGCCCGCCGGTGGAGCTGCTGGTGAGCGACGGTGAGCCGCGGGGCTGCGACGCGGAGCGCACAGGCCTGGGGTAGAGCCAGGCGCCCCGGGGTGGGGTCCCTGGAAGAGCAGGGTTCCGGGCCGGGTCTGATCCCGACTCGCCGCCCGGCCTCCCGTTTCCTCGTCTGTGAGTGGGACGCTGAGCGCAGCGATCTGGAGGCTCCGCGAACACCGGGCAACTCGCAAGTCTGGCCCAGGCGCCGTGGACGCCATCGGACGGCCCGGATCCGGGCGGGCGTGGAGGGCGCCGGGCTGCGGCTCTGGGGCCTGAGGCAGAGCGGCGGAGTAGGAGGCCGTGCAGGGAGCGGGCTGCTCCCCCAGCCACATACTCTGAGCTCTCCAGGCATTCGGGGAACGGGGCCGAGCGCCCCGGGCAGGCGGCGTTGGGCGGTGTCCACCCTGTTCGGGGCCATGCCCGCGAGGGCGCGGCCTTGCTCAGGACTGCCGAGCTGCCGCGCTGCGAGCCTTCATGTCCGAGGCTTTTTCATGGACACGGATATTAACCCGGATCAGTGTCGGAGGGGGTGCAAGCTATCCGAGCAGGACTCGGGTGCGGGAGAGCCCGCAGGTGGGGTGGCGTTGCTCAAAGTGGTCCTGGGGGCCTCCCTGAGGAGGTGAGGGGAGCCGGGCAGCTGTCCAGGGGAGACGGCAGACTGGCAAAGGCCGCGAGGCTGGTCCGCACGTGAGGTCGGAGCCGCGCCCTCGGCGACTGGGTCAGCCAGCGGCCTGCTCTGCAGAGACGCTGCCGGCGCCGGAGCTGTCGGCCGAGCCAGCGAGTCCGAACCCCGCGCCGGGCACGCTCCTGCGGCTGCGGTGCCGGGCGCCTCGGGCGGGCCTGCGCTTCGCCCTGGTGCGCGAGGACGTGTCCAGACGCCGAGTGGAGCGCGTCCTGAGCCCGGCGGGGGTCGAGGCCCACTTCGAGCTGCGCAACGTCTCGGTGTTGGACTCCGCCAAGTACAGCTGCGTCTATACGGACCCCGAGCCGCCCTTCGCGGGCTCAGCGCCCAGCGCGCGCTTGCAGCTGAGCGTGGACGGTGAGCGGGCGGGTCTCGGCGGCCCCCGCCCCCTGCCTGGGAGAAAAATGTGGGGTCCCATGGAGGCGCAGTGGTTTTGGTCACGATTCCTGCGGTGAGTGGGAGTCCGCCTTGGGTCCAGGGCACCCGCGATCCGGTTTAGCTCCCACGGACTGACCCCGTAGGCCCCGAGCGGCGCCGCGGTTACGGGCTAGAAACTGGGCCCGAGCACTCCGGTTGCCGTGCTTCGCCGGTTGTGCACCCGCGCGTGCTTCGGTTTCTCTGCGCTCCTCGCATGCCCGTCATACGGGATTGCCAGCGTGCAGCCCTGCCTAGCGCCGCCTGCTGTTCCTGCAGGCAGAGTTAACGCGCGGACTCCGAGCCCCCGCGGCTGCCTTCTGGCTCTGGAAGCCCTGAACAGGCTTCCAGGGGTCCTAGGAGGACCTGGGAGGGGTGGCGCGGGGACCCGAACAGCCTTCTGGGGCAGCTTGGCCCGGGCGTGCAGGTACCAGAGGGTCGGGCCAGAGCTTCAGGGCGGAGGAGGGGCTGGGCGGCCGTGCCACGCGGCGGCTCACCATGGCGCCCGCGCAGGACCCCTGCCCCGGCCGCGGCTCCAGGCCCTGTGGAGAGGGGCGGTGCCCGGGGGCCGCGACGCTGTCCTGCGCTGCGAGGGCCCCGCCCCCCATGCCATCTTCGAGCTGCTGCGCGAGGGCAACATCCAGGGGCACGCGGAGGGTCCAAGCCATCGGTCCTGGGCGAATCTGAAGCTGACCTACGTGGGGCCGCAGCACGCCGGCAACTACAGCTGTCGCTACCGCGTGTGGTGGCCCCGGTACCTGCAGTCGGGGCTCAGCGACCCCGTGGAGCTGCTGGTGGCAGGTGCGGGCCGCGTCCCAGCTCCCCGCCGACTCTGCCTCCGACGTGCGGAACGGTTTACCCGGACCCCGGTGCAGAGGCCGCGTCCGTGTCCTGGAGGGGGGAGGAGGCTTCCAGCAGCCCGCCCAGCCGCTCGGTTCCCGAGGGCCTCCGGAGGCCTTCCTGGAGGAGCGCACGACTGCCCACAGCTCTCCTCTCCCCCTCTGCCCAGGAAGCTGACGCAGCTGACCGCGCCGGAAGGGCTAGCTGCTGTACCTGCCTCCGCTTGGTCGCCGCTGGGTTCGGCGCCCGGGGGCGGAGCTTCCCCTCCTTCGCCGTAGGACTTAATAAAAGTGGAAAGAGTTGCGTTTCTACCGCGTCTTTGGCTTCTGCATGTCCCGTCCCTGTTTCAGCGCCACGTTTCCCGAGTGTGTGTTTCGTTTTCTTTTTAAAAATTTTGCCAGAGGGCCTGTGGGCTGGGCTAAGAGAAGGTGAGAAAGCAGCTCCTATGGGGGATGATCACTAGCAATCCTCACTCCATTCTTCCAGGATTTTGGTCATGCACCTACACCGGCCCTGAGTGTTTCTCCAGCTACTGTGTCCCAGACTTGAACCACTCAGTCTGTCATGTAGGATCCCACCGCCTTACCACCACTCCATAGACTGTTCCCACTAAGGTAGGTCAGCCATATGGAATCCACTTCCCCTAACCTCTAGGCTAGTTACAGAGCTAACAGAGAAGAGAGACAACTAACTCCAAAAATGCAGGAGAGGGACCCGCAGTTTGCGTAATGGCTATGTCACTGGATTCCCACGTAGTTAACTGTGGTTCGAGTCCCAGACCCAGGGCTTAGACTCACGTCGGGCGCTTGTGTGTGTACTCCCAAGATCCCAAGAGGAGAATGGAGAATTAGGGATTGCTGCATGCCCACAGTGCCTAGAGGTTGATTTGTCACTTTCTGTCTCTCGATCTCTCTGCCCTTTTTTTTTTCTTTTTTTTTGGAGAGGTTTTTTTGCTGTAGGGTGCGTGCCCTCGCCAGAAAGACAGAGACAGAGACAGAAAGCGAGAAATCAACCCTCAGGGGGGATGGCCACACCGCAATCCCTTCTCCTCCATTCTCCTCTCGGGATCTTGGGCACGCATGCACACGTGCCGGGCATGAGTTTAAGCCACCAGGTCTGGGACTTGAATCTCAGTCGACTACATGGGAGTCCAGCAAGATGGCCATTACGCTAATTACTGGTTCCTCTTTCTGTTTTTCTGTCGAGTGCGTGCGCCCTATAGCAAAAATCTCTCCCCTCCCCACCGAAAAAAAGAAAATGCAGGAGAAAAGAGACACTGAGTTCCAGGAGGTGAGGAAGTTTTTGTATGATCTGAAAGAGGAAATACACACCATAAAAAAATGGTCAAACAGAACTGTTAGTTGTCAAGGGTATAATACAGGAAGTCAAAGCCTCCTTGAAAGTATTAAAAGTAGATTAGATCATGCAGAAGATTGAATCTCAGATGTAGAAGACAGAACCTATGACCTAGAAAAATTCACCAAAAAGACTGAGAAAATAACCTAAAAAATGAGAATAACATACGAGTGATACTAAATACCATTAGACACCCAAACATCCGGGTAATCGGTATCCCAGAGGGTGAAGAAACTAATCAGGGCATTGAGAATCTAACCCATGAAATCCTAGAAGAAAACTTTCCAAACCTAGAGAGGCATTGAAATATACAGACCCAAGAAATACAAAAGACCCCACATAGAATCAACCCAAGATCTCCAACACACAATCATAGCCAGATTGACCAAAACCACAGCCAGAGACAAGAGAAAAATTGGCAAGAGAAAAAGATCAAGTTACTTTCAAAGGATATCCCATCAGGCTAACATCGGACCTCTCATCAGAAACAATGCAACCAAGGAAAGAATGGAAAAATATATTCAAAGTGTTAAGTAAAAAACAAGTTCAACCAAAAATACTACATCCTGCAAGATTATCCTTCATATGGGAAGGAAGAAAAACATTCTCAGATAAACAAAACCTGAAAGAATTTACCAACACCAGACCATCTCTTTGAGAATTTCTGAATGTAGTGCTCTACCAGGAAAACTAAATATAGACAAACAAGAGAACAAAAAATAACCAAGAAAAAAGCCAACTTAATGGTAGGGACAAGTTCTGAAATATCAACAGTCATGTTGAATGTTAATGGAAAGGCCAGACCACAGTAACACTGCAAATTCAGTTAAAGAGATTATATGAGACTGAACTGGTGAAATAGATTCTATGACCTTTTTCTAAAACATTACTGATTTTCTTCTATGCTTTATCTTCCAGATTTGAGGATTTTGTTTCTTTTGAGTTAATACATTCAGCAATTTGTTAAAAAAAGATTTTTTAAAATCAAGACATAAACTTTTCTCCCTTTCTGACCCCTTTGCAGTTGGAAAATATTTGTGAGCATTCTTATTTTGTGGCAGAATGGTTATTTGCATAAGTTCAGTAATACAATAGTATCTGTTGCCTTGCATTAGAAATTGAATTCTTCTGGGGCTTTGCAAATAACAGACCGAACTGAGATTAACCTATTTTTTTGTTTTGTTTTCAAATAAGTTAGTTTATACCTCTCTTTAGTAAAGGGGAATGGAGAGAGAAAAAAAAAAATGTTTCAGAAGAAAATTACAGTGCACTTGTCACCAGATTCTAGCTTTGTCCATACTTTTAGTTTAAGATCTTTTGTGACTCAATAAAATGTGAAAAAAAAAGTTTAGTATGGAAGGGAGGGAGGGTGAAGGAAAAGGAAAAAACTGGCAAAAAATATGCTTAATTAACAAAAAATGAGAAGCTATTTGATGATGATAATGTATATAGTAATATCTTTGTCTTGACTGACATGCATGGTATTTGTGTTGGAGAAAGGAATGTATACTATAAAGACATTAAATGTAAATAAATTTGAAAAAATGTTGCTCAGGCCCCTCCCCCTAAAAAAATAAAAAAGAAAATAATACTGGGCATGTGAGCATTGTGCCTGAAATCCCCAGAGGAGAATGGAGGAGAAAGGATTGTGGTGTGGTCATGACCCTAGGGAATGGTTTCTTATTTTCCCTGTTTCTTTTTCTCTTTGGCAAGCACAATGCCCAGTGGCAGACCTAAAAAAAAAAAAAAAAAAAAAAAAAAAAAAAAATACTAGTTTTACATGTGTCTTAGAGCAAAACTGGAAAAAAAAAAGTACTGTATTTGATTTACGGTATCATTTAGATCCTTTATCTCTTTACCTATTTTTTGTCTAGATCATCTGTCCTGAAGGGATAGTACAGTTTTCAGGTCTCCAACAATTAGTGTGTTGCAGTCTATCTCCCCTTTTAGATCTAAGATTTCTTGCTTTTTGTCTTTCCAGCAAGCACATGCACCCTATTGCAAAAATCTCTCTGAAGAAAGAAAAAAAGTATGGGTAGATTTGGAAAGTTGATAGAATAGTTTCTCAGTAGCTTCTTTTCTGTCCAAAGTGTGCGTCTCCTGTTAGGGCTGGAAGGAATCCTGCCCTTTCCATGACTGAGGACAGGATGTCTTTGATGCCTAGCACAGGGCATCAAAGATATGTTGGCAGAGGAATAAATAAATGGTAGACTGACCACATCCCCTTGGAGCTATTCGGCTATATTTTCCTCATTCACCTTTTGTACCCACCATGGCCCCTCCAGACCATACCCTAGACCTTGGAAGGCTTGTTTTTCTGACCATCAGTCAGGACTCTTCCTTCTTGCTCTCCTTAGCACCCTAAGTATACCCATTCCGATGCCCTTTCAAAGGTACCTGCAGCTATGGCTCTTGGGTAGTGACAAGATCTCTTGGGGGATGCAGCTGTGTTGGCTCACTGGGTCTTAAAGGGCTAACTTAGCTGGTGCTCAAGTCTTGCACATTACAAAGAATGGACTGGCTTTTGACAGGCTCCTGAGAGTAACCTCTGAGCATTTGTCCATCACTTGCTATTAAGGGTGTCTGTTTACCTGAGGACATTGAACCATGTGAGACTGTCAACATGCTTTATGGGGAGACCTTGGGTCACAGAATGTCAGTTTGACCTCTGGAGGGGTTGAAAACTGAGTGACGAAGGTCAGTCACATGGGCATTCCATGTCTATGGGACCAACCCCCAGGAAACAACCTGGAAAGGTTTGGTGAGCTGCTCTGGTTGGCAGTATGGTGTGTATAGTCATCCATTCACTGCTGGATTAGGTGGTCTGTGTGCTGATTGTACCTGATCTCTCCTGGACTCTGCCTTATGTACCTTTTACTTTTGTGATTTTAATCTGTATTTTTTCACTGTAATAACTTTCACTGTGATTCTAACAGGTTTCCAAAGTTCTGGGTATCTGTAGGTGAATCATGGAGCCTGAGGGTGACTTTGGCAACCCGAATTATCTCAGTATTCAGTGTCTCATGCCGTGGCAGGTGGAGGCAATACATCCAACTGAGACACCGGTATGTGTTCCATGCACTTCCAGACCGGGGGTTCTCCTTCAGGGCATGGCCAGTGGCATGGGAATGTGCAGGTTCCTGTGGAACCATGGAGACAGACGGTGCCCCTCAGCCCGGTAAAGGTTTCCCTGGAGCTGTCATTTAATCCAGATGTTGGTAAATATTTTTTGTAAACATATTTTGCCTTTACCTCAAGTCAGCCAGATGGCTCAATCTACTTCAGGCAGAACCCAATCATTCCGTTGTCTCCTGTGACTAACAGGACTTTATATTGTATTCTAAAACTGCCTCCTCATAGGAGTACATATGGAGATATGCCAAAAGGGAATTCTGCCACCATGGTCTTATTCACTAACCCTAATCTTTTTTTGTTTCCTTTTGTAGAGGTTTTTGCCTTAGGGCATGTGCACCCACTGGAGAGAGAGACATAGACAGTGATAGGGAAAGTGAGAAATCATCTCCCAGGGGGATGATCATGCTGCAATCCCTTCTTTTCCACACTCTTACTGGGATCTTGGCCATGCATGCACACATGCCTGGCTTGAGTTTCAGCCAGTGTAGGGGCTTAGGAAGGGTAGGGGGTAGGTTTTTATACAAAGCAAAAAACAAAAGCCAGTTACAGAAGCAGAATGAGAAGGTTAATCATTCCCAAAGGCATGCTCTATTTCTACCTAAACACAATGGAATCTTAATGGTCTCCCTGGCTCCAGACAGGGTCTGTCAACCACTGATTATTTAAGTCATCTAGGAGTAGGGCTTCTGTTGATCTTATCTACTTCAGTGGGAGAAGAGAGGTGTAATGTTTAAGATGGAGGCATTCCTTCAAGATGGAGTCGCGACTGCTTCATTGGAAACAGCCATTCTGAGCAAACATGGTGACCTTTAGACACGTTCAGAAACACTGTTCTATGGGCAGTTCACTTGCAAAGCTATGAATGCCATTAACATGTGAATATGCTAGCTGCCTGTGTCTGAAACAGCAGAACAGTCTCAATTTAAAGGAAGTCACATGCATTTAATCAGAAATAGCCCTCAGAAGATTAGAGAAAACTTACCTAGAACTACATGGCGCCAGGTGTCTTTGCATCTTCAGCTGATTAACATCTGAAAACAACTAGCTTTGCATTCCACTTCCTCCATTTTCTGCCCTTTAAAAGAATAAACCTGGGAATTGGTGCTGGGGCTGCCTCTATCAGAGAAGAGGCAACTCCCAACCCCCGCATTGCTTGTGTGTCTTTGTGTGTTTATTTTTACATTTATCTTCTAATCCACAGTCCCCCAACTCAGACACACATTCACTTAGCTGTGTGGGGCATGGCACATGGTGTCCAAACATGGGGCCTGAGTACGGGGAACTACGAAGAGT
Source organism: Tupaia tana (assembly GCA_026018925.1). Lineage (NCBI taxonomy): Eukaryota > Metazoa > Chordata > Mammalia > Scandentia > Tupaiidae > Tupaia > Tupaia tana. Next base: position 69,908,898 of record JAKSZU010000018.1, on the reverse strand, counting down.
CAGGCAAGTGTACACTCCTTGAGCTTGGCTGGAGATAATAAGGTTGAGGTAAAGAACCAATAGAGTAAAATAAAAAATAGAGTAAAAGGAGATAATAGAGTAAAAGAAGGAATAAATAGGGACCAGCAGTTGGTATAATGGCTATGTCGCTGGACTCCCACGTAGTCGATCTTGGTTCGAGTCCCAGACCCAGTGGCTTAAACTCATGCCAGGCGCATGTGCATGTGTGCCCAAGATCCTGAGAGGAAAATGGAGAAGGGATTGTGGTGTGGCCATCCCCCCAGGGGGTGATTTCTTGCTGTCTTTCTGTCTCTATTTTTCTAGCAAGCACACGCGCCCTATAGCAAAAACCTCTCCAAAAAAAAAAAAAAAAAAAAAAAAAAAAAAAAAACGTGTAGGGTCTGGGGGTAGGGAAAAGAAACATGGTGGAAATTTTCCCACCACTGTCCACATTTGGCGCAGCTGCCAACGGACTCTCCCATCTTCTGCCTTTGGTGCACCTGCCACCAGTTGAACAGAAACATTGTCTTCCCTTGGCCGGACAGGATAATGCTGTGGCAACTGCTCATTGGACAAGGGCCCCAATAAGAGAATGAGCAGCAGTCTTTTGGGTGTGCCTCCCCCAGCCTCTGTTCAGATCAACCTCATGTGAGAGCTTTTTGTAGAATAAATTTTATTGGCTTTGCTAAATCCAAGCCTGACTCTGGTTCTTCCATCCTTGCTGCCTCTGACTCTACCACCGATCATAAGTCTGACCTAACATCTGGTGCGAAAACCTGGGAGGGGCTGGATGCCTCTTGGTTAGAGCCCCTCCATTGGACCTCCACGTGGTCATCTGGCTGGGAAGGTAAGTGACCCCACCCCGATTTTTGGGCCTCCGGAGTTTTCCTGTCTGTAGTTGCAGCTGCACCAGGAACACTCCCCGTCCATTCTGGGTGCCCCAGGGGTACCCTAAGGATCATCTTGTCTCAGGGCCACCTGGACGACACTTTTCTTCACCCTCCTATCCGTGGAGAGATTTTACCCAAGGGGGACGCCTCTCAACTCATTCTCTTTACCCAAGGTCTAATCCATCATGGGGTCTGCTGCCTCCAAACCTGATCCATGAAAACCTTTAAGGTGTGTCCTCTGTAATTGGAAAAAGCTAGGTTATGATCAGACCGAAGCATCGAAACACAGCCTGATCTTCCTGTTGATCACGGCTTGGCCCAAATATTCACTAAACAATGGATCAATCTGGCCACCTGAGGGCACTTTCGATTTCAATATCTTGACCAGTCTTACCAGTTTTTGTCAGAGTAACGACAAATGGATGGAGGTCCCGTATGTTCAGGCTTTTTGGTATCTGCGCTCTCGTCTCCACCTCTGTATTACCTGCTCTCCCTCCCAGATTCTGCTTGCTAAGGTGGGCAAGGGCCGAAAACCCACTCCTAGCCTTTCCAAGAAAACTTCTGAAGCCCCTGAATCCTCTGCTCTCACTGTTCTCCCGGAGTCTCTCCTCTCCATCAAGACCCCTCCTGACCCCCCCATTAAACTTTCCCGAACCCTCTGCCCCCCACCTCCCTAACCCGAAAATCCTCCCCACCCCCCCCGGCCAACAATCCCTTTGTACTCCCCCATTGCTGGCTGAACACGCTTGAATGACCCACCCCCACCCTCAGCTCCCACCCTCCCTTTACGGGAGGTGGCCGGAGCTGAGGGAGTCGTTCGAGTGCATGTTCCTTTTTCCCTTTGGATCTGTCCGCCATTAAAAAGTGCTTAGGCTCCTTCTCTGACAGCCCCACCCAATTTATCAAGGAATTCAGATATCTCACACAGGCCTGTGACCTCACCTGACATGACACCCACCATGACAGCGGATGAGTGTGACCGAATACAAGCGGCGGGAAGAGAGTATGTTGATAGGGCCCACATGGCGGACTCCACCACAGTGGTAGGTGCTGAGACGGTCCCCACAGTTGATCCTGACTGGAGATATCAGGAAGGTGACCCTGGCTGCCGGCAACGCGACTACATGTTGCACTGCCTTATGGCAGGGATGGAACAAGCAGCCCAAAAGGTAGTAAATTATGACAAATTGCAAAAAGTCACCCAGGGTCGAGGAAAAAATGCAGCCATGTTTTTGAGCTGCCTCACTGAGGCTATGCAACTCCATACTCGACTCTCCCAGAGGACCCTGCTGGGGTGGGGCAGTAGTTCTGGCCACCCACTTTATCACCCAGTCAGCCCCTGATATCAGGGGAAAAAAAAAACTCAAAAAGGCTGAACAGGGCCCTCAGACCCCCACATGAGACCTGGTGAATATGGCAATTATAGTTTTCAACTCCTCAGAGGAGGATGCTGAGGTAGCCCGACACAAACAAGCCAAACAGATGGCTGCCATGCAAGCCCAAGGTCTGGAGGCTGCCCTGTGGCCAGCACCTCAGAAGGGGGTCCCTAGGTGCAGTCTTCTCCTGGGAAACTGCTTCAAATGCGGCAAGTCAGGCCACTGGGCCCATGAATGCCCGGATCCCAGGCCACCCACTAAACCCTGCCCAGGGTGTGGCAAAATGGGCCATTGGGGCTCTGACTGCCCCAAAAGAGGGAGACGAGATCTACTCTGACACCTCCACGCCGAGAGCAGATCCACCACCCCGATTCTGACTGGCCATGGTGGGATTGGCTGAGGATTGACGGGCCCCAGACTCAGCCACCCCAATTACCCTCCCTGAGCCCAGGGTCCAGCTTCAGGTGGCGGGTAAGTTGTTCACCTTCCTGGTGGACATGGCGCTACCTACTCCATCTTCCCAACATACCCTGGCCCCTTATTAACCCTCCCAGGTCTCCATTGTGGGTAGTGATGGCTGGCCCTCATGTCCTCTCTACCGAACCCTTAGCCTGCCGCCTCAGAAATATACTTTACCCAGTCTTTTCTTGTCATTCCCACATGCCCCACACCCCTCCTAGGCCGTGACATCCTTACAAAGTTACACAACATCCTTACAGAGTTACACGGCACCCTTCAATTTAACTCCTCCCCCTTCCTTGGCCTCCTCTACCAAGCCGCCTGTTCCCCCGCTGGATTTAACTCCCCTCCCCTACCCATTCCTCCAGACCAGGTCAACCCCATAGTCCCAACTCTTAGAGAAACCCTCTTCTCTCCCTCACAGCAGAAGCCCATGTCATCTCTGCCCTACCCCTATAATTATCTGTTCAGGCCCTCTCCATAACACTAGCCCTTGTTCTCTCTGTTGGACGGGCTGCAGTGGCCCCACAGGAATGGGTGTTCTGAAAAAGGCTTTTTGGTAGCAGTGTTATGCCTCCTACTCGTGGGAATCATAGTAAGTCTAAAATGTCTGGACTGACTAACCGGGGCTGCCTCCTCCCCACGCGGTGAGTCGTGCCCGGCCTCCTCCTTCTCATAGCCTTTGGAATGGGCTCCACCTTGACAGTTACAGGGTGGGAATTCCAGGTACGACACACATGGGGCGATCAAGGTGTTATCAGTAAGACTGCTTGGGACAGGCACTCATCGGTCACTCTGCAGTTTGACCATTTGGGGTACCTTAGCAGCCCTCTGGTCAACTCTGGGGGTATCTTTGGCCCCGTCAGGGCTGCACCCCCATGACCTGTAATCCAGTCACATTTACCATCAGGATCCCATCTGCCTCTCTCCGGCGTCCACCTAACTGACAGGTATCTGAATAGGTGCCTGGGGTATGGACCCTGGGAGTATTATAAAAATACTTAAAGTTTATCATAACCCACCCCCAACTGTCCCGTCCCTGTTCGGGCACCACGTGTCCCTACCCGGGGGGGACAGTCGAACAGGTTTCCTGAGGGAAGGAGTGAGAGCCGGGACAAGCGGCACAGTGTCACAGCACGGAGACGACATAGTGTCTTCAGTGTCGTCTGTTTATTGTGGGCAGCAGGGTACAGCACGGAGACGATGCAGTGTTACAACTCTTCAGGGTCGCGTCGTCTGTTGTGAGCAGCACAGAGGTGATGCGGTGTCACAACTCTTCAGGGTCGTCTGGAGACGATGTAGTGTTACAACTCTTCAGGGTCTTCAGGGTCGTCTGGAGACTGTGCGGCGTTTTAGCTCTTCAGGCTCTCCAGGGTCGTCGTCTGGCTACCATGGGCCAGGCATCGTGGTTATATACACGCTGGTGGGCTGTGATTGGTTGTAAAAGGTGGGTTATCATTAGTTGCTTTTGGACCAATCATGAGGTGCCGGATATGCAAATCTGAGGGATTCTAGTGGCCAATCAGAGCAAGGTTTCGAAGGTCAGGTTTTTTTTCTTTCTTTTTTTTTTTTTTGTGGAGAGATTTTCGCTATAGGGCGCGTGCGCTCACCAGATAGACAGAGAGAGACATAGAGACAGAAAGCGAGAAATCACCCCCCGGGGGGATGGTCACGCCGCATTCCCTTCTCCTCCATTCTCCTCTCAGGATCTTGGGCAAGCACACACACGCACCCGGCGTGAGTTTTAAGCCACTGGGTCCGGGACGCGAACTGCGGTTGACTACGTGGGAGTCCAGCGACATAGCCATTACGCTAACTGCTGGTTCCCAGGTCAGGTTTTTTGAAGGGAACCAATTATGGCAATTGTTTTGCTCTCTGAGAAACCTCGGCAGACTCGCTGGTGAGCAGCCTCCCACACCCAACATGACCAATACAGAAAATTTTGGCCCCAGTAATTTTGTCTTCTCCTTCCTAAGCCCCCAGGTGCCAGCTTTAATCAACTCCACTTTTCATTTTCTGGCCTCCCTGGACCCCACCCAAAATAACACTTGCTGGCTCTGCCTCCCACTGTTAAGATGGATCATAGTCGCCATTCCGGTACCACTGTCATTCCAGGTCAGTATACCTCTGCCCGCAGTATCACCACCTCTCCACAGTTCTCCAATGTCTCTCCTTTCCACGTCTAACCTCACCTTGGCTCCCAATGCCTCTGCCCAGTGCCCCAGCCCCCGCTGGGATTTTCGTCCTCCGTGGAGGCGTTGTGTTCTCTTGCTCGCAGCCCTACCACTCGCTCCGGTGTCTTGGTGTTTCTCACTCCCAACCCACCTATCCTCACTGAGGGAGAACGGAACATTGCCTCAACTCCACCCTCACCCCAGCGGCTAGTCGGAATGTGAACAGCTGCAGGAGTGGGAACTGGGGTAGGGGGCATCCCATCATCCATACACTTCTATGAAAAACTTTCTAAAGCATTTTCTGAAAATATTGTCATAATTACTACCTCTCTAGAGTCCCTATGCATCTTTCTGGGAAAAGAATGCTGCTATTATGTCAATAAATCAGGAATCGTTCAGGACCATGTAAAACCCTCAGGGGTAGACTGACACAGATGGCGAATAAAAGACAGGCAGAAACATACAACCCTCTTAAAACCCCTGCTACCCTGGACCCTCCGTTTCTAGGCCCCATCATACTGCTGTGTCTAATCCTGGCCTTTGCGCCCTGTGTCTTAGCTTTCTCAGGGAACGCGCATCCACCATCGCTCGTGGCAGTTAGTCAGCTGCTCCTGCACCGCCTGCACCCCTTCCCCGAGACCCTCCCACCAGAGGGCCCCACATGGGAGCAGCAGAGCCGTGTCAGGGCTCAGCCCTTGTCCTTTTAAGGCCGGAGTCGGAGTTGGGGGAAGAGAAACATGGCGGAAACTTTCCTGCCGCCTTCCGCACCCGGTGTGGCCACCCACGGACTCTCCTGCCTTCTGCCTTTGGCGCCCATCAGCAGCTGAACAGAAACATCGTGTCCCCTTGGCCAGGACAGGATGCCATCATGCTGTGGCCACCGCTCATTGGACAAGGGCCCCAATAAGAGAACGAGCAGCAATCCTTTGGGTGTGACTCCCCTAGCCTCTGTTCAGACCGCGGGACCTCACCCGAGAGCTTTTTGCCGAATAAATTTTGGCTTTGCTAAATCCCAAGCCTGACTCTCGTTCTTTGTCCTTTCCGCCTCTGACTCCAGCGCCCATCCTAAGTCTGACATAACAGAAGGAATAAATAGAGTAAGAGGAGTGGGTTCAATTAATGTTGGGTGTAAAACATGGCAACAAAATGGTCTAAAGAGAGATACGTGTATGTGTAAACATCTTATATGTTAAAAGCTAGGGGGCAAGGCCGACAGGACGTGTGGTGGTTAACGGTGCTGGACTCCCATGTGGCCGACTGCAGTTTGAGTCCCAGGCCTGGCAGCTTGCTTTCTCACTTTCCCTCTCTTTCTTTTTCTCTATCACTCTGTCCCTCGCTAGTCAAATTAAAATAAATAAATAAAGTGAAATAAAATAATTCTTTTTTTTTTTTTTTTTTAAAGCTAGGGGCCATTAATTTAGTATCAAGCAGTTACATCATTTCCTGGATTTTGTACAGGAAACCTGCCCCTAGTTCCCGGAGCAGGAAACAGTTAATGAGGAAACCTGAGATAAGTTTGGAGAACAGATCAGGGAACAATACGTAACAGGGTGTTCCAGCAGGATTCCCATTTTTTTGCCTTCTCCATTGGAATTTAATTAAGGAGTGCTTGAGACAAAACCCTCTGGGAGAACCTGCAGCTGGTTTGGTAACTCAACTAAAAAACATCCTGTAGGGGTATCCCTCCCTCCTACCTAAGAAGTCAGAATCTGTAACTAAAGACAAGGAAACACAGGGGACCTGACAGTGAAAACCACAGTCTTTTGTAGCCAGGCACACTTGTGCTTGTAGGTTCTGAACAGCCATAGACAGGGAGGATTAGGGAGCCACTGCCTTTTGGCGGAGCGCTGCCCAGCTGTGGCCAGCTACTTCCCAGTCAAAACCTGCTGTATATCAAATGGTGCTAAAAGAGGAAAGATGTCCTCCTCTTTATTTATTTATTCATATAAAAATATTTTATTTAACTTTATTTATTTTTAAAAGTTGACCAGAGAGAGACAGAGTGAGACAGTGAGAGAGAGAGATGACAAGTGAGAAAGGAAGCCGCAGGTCCAGGACTTGATTGCAGTCGACCATGTGGGAGTCCAGCGCCCTTAACAACCACACCAACGGCTGGCCCCGATGTCCTCCACTTTAACCCCCTCCAGCGAGCTTTCTGATGCACAGCAGATAGAGGAGAGGACATTTTGGGATTTAAATTATGTCCAGTTATAGAGGCTCTGGACCCTGACATCCCGGGACAACTCAACAGCAGCATGAGCCGATTTCCTTTAAAACTATAAAAGAATTAAAAACGGCTTGCACACAATACGGTCCTGCAGCGCCTTATACAATGGCATTAGAGACGCCTGCTCAGTCTGCACCTACCCCGACGATTGGCAGGTGTTAAGCAAGGCATGCTTGTCGGGAGGAGTTTTTTTTTTATTTTATTTTATTTTTTTTAAAGAATTATTTTATTTAACTTTATTTATTTATTTATTTTAATTCGAACACAGAGGGAGAGAGAGAGAGAAAGTGAGAAAGCAAGCCGCCAGGTTCGAGACTTGAACCACGGTTGGCCATGTGGGAGTCCAGTGCCCTTAACCATCACATCACTTGCTGGCCTCAGAGATTATCTTCTGTGGAAATCTGATTGGTCTGAGGAAGCCCAGAGCAGGCGAACAGGCATCAACAGCATGAAGTACCTCTCACACGTGGAGCCCTGACTGCACCGGGAGCATGGCGTGCTGGGCCACAAACGGGACACATACCACAGACATATCAGCGGATTAACATAAGCTTGAGAAGCTGGGAAAGAGCTCCCGGTCAGGGTCAAGGGGCAGGATCCGAGTACGACAGGGGCCTAGTGAGCTGCATCAATTTTATTTTGCGCTTGACACAAGCCATTTCATGCTAGACTCTAACCAGGACACAAGACACATTTTGTTGAAACAATTGGCTTTAAAAATGCTAATACCTCTTGCAGAGCAGCTATTACCCCACACACAAAAAAGGAGACAGTGGCTGATCATATTAGGCTTTGTCAGGACACTGAAAAAATGTATTGAACAATTTTTACTTGTCTGTTAACCACACATTCATAAACTGCTGCTATGTCCTAAAAGCTAAAATTCCTAAGAGTTTAAGTAGTCTGGTAAATATGTCAAATCCTACATACAAAGTTACAATCTTAATGGCTTTTCCAGAGGCATCAGATTCCCCAGGCTATAAAAAAAAAAAAAAAATAATAATAGGAAAGTCAAGTTGGCTTATGTAAAGTATTTCCATGTGGCTGTGGTGCTAGTTATTACTAGCTACATTCTATGCTAAGTGTATTTGTGTTCCCCAACTGTACAAGTCTTCTATCAAAAGTATGTTCTATAACTCATATATTCAAGGTGTAGGGTATGAAAATGCAAAGCTTAGGAGAGCACTTTACCAAGATGTTTTTGCGCTTTTCATTGACAACTAACTTCTTGCTGCAGTATGGTAAAATATTAATATATTTTTCTCATTAAACTGCCTCATGACTATAAAAATAATAATAAATAGGGACCAGAGGTGGCATAGTGGTTAAGGAGCTGGACATTCCCACATGGCTGACCATGGTTCAAGTCCTGGACCTGATGGCTTGCTTTCTCACTTTCCCTCTCCCTCTCTCTCTCTGGTCTCTCTATGGCCAAATTAAAAATAAATAAATGAATAAATAAAATAAAATAATTCTTTTAAAAAGTAATAATAATAAATATAAATAACAAATAATGAATAATAATAATTAAATAAAGCTAATTGTACTAATGTAATACCATTAGTCACAAGTTAGCTAATTATCTTTAAATGCTATATACAGGGGCTGGGAGGTGGCATGGTGGTTAAGGCTCTGGACTCTCACATGGCTGACTGCGGTTCAAGTCCTGGACCTAGCTGCTTGCTTTCTTACTTCCTATCTCTCTCTCTCTCTCTCTCTGTCTTTCCCTGACCAAATTGAAGAAGAAGAATACATAAAATAAAATAAAGAATTATTTTTTTTAATAGAGAGATTTTTTGCTATAGGGCACGTGCAATCACTGGAGAGACAGAGAACATATTAATGCTATTCTTTATTTTAAAGAATCATTTTATTTAACTTTATTTATTTATTTAAATTTGACCAGAAAGTGAGAATATCACCTCCCAGGGAGAATGGCCATGCTGTAATCCCTTCTCCTCCATTCTCCTCTCAGGATCTTGGGCACACACACACACATGCCCGGTGTGAGTTTTAAGCCACCGGGTCCAGGACTCGAACCGCAGTCAACTATGTGGGGGGGTTTAGCAATGTAACCATTACAACATCTGCTGGTCCCAAAATAAATAATTCTTTTTTAAAAATGCTATATACAGTAAGAACAACTCATTGTCTGTCTGTAGACTTTGTTATCACTGTTTTCTGTTTTGTCGTTCAGAGTCAAGATTGTTTCCCATGGAGGGACCAGCAGTTAGCGTAATGGCTATGTCTCTGGACTCCCATGTAGTCAACCATGGTTCAAGTCCTGGACCCGGTGGCTTAAACTCATGCCAGGCGTGTGTGCATGCATGCTCAAGATCCTGAGAGGAGAATGGAGGAGAAGGGATTGCGTAGTGGCCATCCCCCCGGGGGATGATTTCTTGCTTTCTGTCTCTCTGTCTCTCTCTGTCTTTCTGGTGAGTGCATGCAACCTATAGCGAAAGCCTCTCCAAAAAAAAAAAAAAAAAGTTTCCCACAGAGAAGACTCTAAAAAGTACCCAGGCTTTTAGAGCCCCCAGAAAAACATTTTAAAAAGCTAATTATTCTTTTCCAAAAATTTCTGGAATTCCACCTCTCTGCCTTATATTAAATAATTATTGTCTCTAATTGTTTGCCTCTCTTTACACTCCAAACTCCTTCTGGAACATGCTAATGCTATTCTTTATTTTAAAGAATTATTTTATTTAACTTTATTTATTTAAATTTGACCAGAGAGGGACAGAGAAAGAGAGAGAGAGAGAGAAACTGAGAAAGCAAGCAAGCTGCCAGGTCCAGGACTCGAACCATAGTTGGCCATGTGGGAGTCCAGCACCCTTAACCACAATGGCACCTGCCAGACCTGCTAATGCTATTCTTAAATTTATTAAATTTGGATGTTCTTTGACATACTAATCTTTTTAAAAATAATTTTTAAAATTTAACTTTGTTTATTTATTTATTTATTTATTTTAATTTGACCAGAGAGGGACAGAGTGAGTGAGAGAGAGAGAGAGACAGAGACAGGGAGCGAAAGGGAGAGAGAGGGAAAGTGAGAAATCAAGCTGCCATGTCTGGGACTAGAACCTTGGTGGGCCATGTGGGAGTCCAGCGCCCTTAACCACCACACCACCTGCCAGCCCCCAATATAATAATCTTACTAAAAATTACTTTTTGCCTTCCACCGTCCTCACCTGTAGCTTCCATTTGGAATATTCTGTGGATCCTCAGAGCTTCCACTAGACACTGTTTAGTCCTAACATTCCATTGTATAATATCTGCCCAACCCTTACTCAAAAATTTTTTTATAAAGGGGGAATAATTGTGGGAAAATAACAAAAATATATTACTTACATAACTACATAGATAAATAATTTCTGATATATTTCTTTTAGAACTCTGGTTTTATGAGAAAGAAAATATCCAGGATAGGCGTTATGTAAAAACCAGGTAAAACGTTAGTGAACAAATGTTACTTTTGCTTACTACTTACAAACAACAGCAGGCCTCTTAAATAAATGTAATCTCTTGCCGCGGACTTGAAAACGACCAAGGACAGTGTGATTGTTGCTATCTTCTTATCCCAGATTAGTTATCTCTACCCTTCTGATCCTATTATACAATTTGCCTGTACTACTGCATTTGTTTTTCTGAAAATAGTCTCACCTACACCCATTCCAAGTGCTCTAGTGATATTCACTGTTTAATCTAACATTGGACACCCAATTAAATATTGACAAACGAATCGCTGTTTGTAAGAGCTTGAAACTACTGCAGACAGCTTAAGAAAATAGGTGTTCAAAATGCAGCTATAAGGTCATTTGAAATGTCACTCATTATATATATATCTGTGTGATGCCTTTGCCTTATAATGACACCCACTGGAAATGGATTTCTTTTTTTTTTTTTTGAGAGGTTTTTGCTACAGGGCGCGTGTGCTCACCAGCCAGACAGACAGAGACAGACAGAAAGCGAGAAATCACCCCCAAGGGGGGATGGCCATGCCACAATCTCCTCTCCTCCACCCTCCTCCCGGGATCTTGGGCACGCACATACATGCGCCCGGCGTGAGTTTTAAGCCACCAGGTCTGGGACTCAAACCGTGGTCAACTACATGGGAGTCCAGCAACATAGCCGTTATGCTAACTGCTGGTCCCTGGAAATAGATGTCTATACAAAACCATCTCCACAGGATATGGTCTTCTAACAATATTTCATTAGATATGAAAAAATCTTCATAAACATATGTTTGCAAAATAGTTTTCTATCCTCATTTAACCCTCTGATTTTGCCTCTAACATATTTTTAAAATAATTATTTTATTCAACTTTATTTATTTATTTATTTTAATCTGACCAGAGAGGGACAGAGTGAGAGAGAGAGAGAGAGAGAGAGAGAGAAAGCAAGACACCAGGTCCAGGACTTGAACCGTGGTCTGCCATGTAGGAGTCCAGTGCCCTCAAACACCACGCCACATTTAATATCTAACATTTAAAATCAACTCAAAGGCACTCTCATTGGAAATTCTCTTTAAATAATCCTGTTACATCACAAGCATTTTCTCTTAAAATCGACTTAGGGGATTGTTTTAAAATCTTTTTGCAGGTGTACATGTGTGTACATACATGTAATACGTCATGTTACATAGTATATGTTGTATGTCTGTGTGATAAAAGGCCTTAAGGAATTCCATTCAATTTGGTTTATTTTGGTATATATGTTGTATATCTATGCGATAAAAGGCCTTAAGGAATGCCATTCTATTTGTCCCCACTTACATGGGGCCGGCAGGTGGCGTGGTGGTTAAAGGTGCTGGACTCTCACATGGGTGACCATGGTTTGAGTCTCAAACTTGATGACTTGCTTTCTTACTTTCCTTCTCTCTCTTTCTCCATCTCTCTGATCATAATAGAAAATAATTATGATAAAGGTAAATAAAATAATTATTGTTATAAAAGCACTAATACAAATTAATTTAAATGCTTTTCAAATTCAAGTGATTTAAAATCTTTGACAAATCCACCAGTTTTAAATATAGCAAAAGAAAAAGTTTAATAAATAAAGATCGTCATGATTTCCAATATATATTTTGTCCAGGGTTTTACTGATCAGGTGACATCATGTTTTATTGAATATGTTTGGCTTAATGAAACAGCTAATATATTTTTAAAATTTTTAAAAAAGAATTATTTAATTCCATTTGTTATTATTATTTTTAAAATTTGACCAAACAGAGACAGAGACAGACAGAAAAGAAAAACGAGAAAGCAAGCCACCAGGTCTAAGACTCAGACATGGTCAGTCACATGGGCATCCAGCACCTTTAACCACCACACCACCTGCCAGCCCAATGAAACAGCTAATATTTATATGTTATATATTGCATGGTAGATATCTAACTGACAGGATAAACAGACTAGTGTGACTAGCCTTCTTTAATATTTATTGCTCACAGGTAATCAAGACATATAGGAAAGAAAAGGTTTTTTTTTTTTTTTTTTTTTTTTTTTTTTTCCGAGCTCTAGGGCTTTATTACAAATGGAGTTGACTGCCACGGAGACCCTCGTGCAATATTTCTTCTAGACTTCTTCCCTCCCTTCACACCCCTCTCCAGGGGAGGTCAGGAAACCATTATGGAAGAGAAATCTGGAGACAGTAACAAAGGGCAATACTTTCTCCAAAGTCCTCTGCATCAGCCACTGAGTCCTTCTGGCTCGAATTGTGAATCTTCTCACAAAAGAAGTAAGAATTTCAGCTCTCATCTTCAAGGTCCTCCATGTCTACATCCTGAGGGGCTTTCGCCTTCTTTTGCCGTTTGGGCTGTGGTCCACTAGTCCTGGCTGGCGTTGAGGGGGCTTCCACCTCCATGGCTGCCTTCTCTTTCTGGGCAAGCCGAATCTGCTGGAGGAGTTTTCTGCGTTTTTTTCCTGACAGAGTAATGTTGGCACGTGCACTGGACGCCCGCTTCTTCAGATGGTGGCGCGTGATCAGCCCTTGGTCTACCACAGCCCCCACCACCTGGTGCCTCAGTCACCGCTCCCGGTTCAATACCCGCCTGCGCTTGAACAGCTTCTTCTTCAGTTCCGTTCGGGGCCGGTTGATCTTTCCCCCTGGAGGACCCATGGCTGCGCCAGGAAAGAAAAGGTTTTAAGTGCTGCTTAATAAGACTGATTTTCCTAAAGTTCAATTTTTGATTCTTTTAAGGTTCATTATAAAAATTATAACTAAAGTTGATAATAACAAAATATTGTAAAGGAAATTTTTATATGTAATCCATATATTAGTCTTTGTTTTGTTTATCTCTGAAAGTCATGTCTGCCTACTGTATTCTGCCATGTATTCTGTTTTTGCTTTTAATGCCAGCAAACACCGAGTTAACCTTTTTTCATCCCTAAGGTGCTTGAATCATTTAACTTTCATTTTCTACAGACAGTTAAGTCAAATACTTAAGCTTTTACTATCTTTGACAAGATTTCTCCAAAATAAAATTCTAAATAAAGTTTTCTTTTATCTCAAAATAGCTTTTGGATGTTTACAGAGGGTCCCTGAAACATCCAAAAGACAACTGTTAAACCAATCAGGCTTATTTTAGTGTATTAGATAATATGGGAAACATTGTCAAATTGGGTAATTTTCATTTTCTTTACGTTATATTTAAATTATATGTATAGATAAATTAAACATATATTTGTAAATATATATATATATAATATTTATATATATGTATTGTATTCCAAAAGAATTAAAAATTCCTAGAAATCTATGAAATGATATTTACCAGGTATGTTACAGGTTATGTTAAACTGTTGTATGTCACAAATACAGCCAAATTTCTTTATCAGCTGTAAATTCTTGTCAGAGCATTAACTAGGGTTAGTCCAAATCTTATTATCCATGGGTAATTGCTTTGTTTAACACTTTTCTAAAAGCTTTTTGCAGATGGTTATAATCCTAACATATCATGTCTTTAAGGAAATTCACAAAGAGGTTGGAAAGAAGATGTAACCATACAAGTACAGGTTTCTAATATCTAATCATTTAACTAGGTTAAAAATCCATTTTCTATAGAAAAACTTATCAGTTTTCTAATTTGCTAAGCCAACCATTGAACAAAACCAAAATTTACCATAAAAAAATGGTTGACAAAATTACATGCTAAATAGCCAATATCACAATTGTTAAGCTATATAGTACTTTCCTAGCCCACTGGATAAGATAACTAAATTGTTAAAATATGTAATTTGAATAAATTCCATGAGATTAGTTTAAGTCAAATTGCCCATGACAATCTAGTTAATAAACAATGCTATACACCCAAATTAAAAATTAACATAAAAGGTTATAAATCCAATATTAAACATAGACTCATACAGAGCCTGGATGGCTACTTGGTTTCTCCTGAGTCCTTATAGCTCTCATTATTAAGTTAACATGCTTTAATTATTCCTATTTTCAGTCTTTTAAATTTTGTAAAAATAAAATATTTTGGGCTAGTCTAAAAACTGTTCAGTTCTACACTCGAAAATTTGTTAAACAGGTTTTTGTTACTATAGTTTATACATGTTTATAAGCTACTAATATATGCTAAGGTTAAAGTTACTAAAAATGGAAAATTCTAGTCAATATGGATACATGTAATTCTAAAGCCCTCTCCGTTTAAAATAATTATTTAATTATTTAATTCCACTTGTTATTTTTTAAAAATTTGACCAGAGAGATACAGAGAGAGAGAAAGGGAAAGTGAGCAAGCAAGCCTCTTGGTCTGAGGCTTGAACTGCAGTCAGCCATGTGGGAATCCAGAGCCTTTATCCACCACTCCACTTGCCAGCTCTTAAAAACCCCCTTGGTTGAGGCACTGATCCTTTTAACATGTTTCACCACTTCTTATGGTATTTCTTAGCAATTGTTGTGTCAATAATTTTGTTTATATTCATTTTCCTACTAGTCTGCAAAATCACCTGGCAAGAGCTCTGTGCAACAGCTATCCAGCTCCAGACTCAAATTAGAAAAAGAAAAAGGGAGATATGTAGAAAGTAGCCATTCTGAGCAAACACAGTGACTTTTAGACACACACAGAAATGTGGTTCCATGGGCAGTTCATTTGCAAAGCTATGAATGCCATTAATATGTGAATATGCTAGCTGCTTGTGTCTGAAACTGCAGAGCAGTATCAGTTTAAAGGAAGTCACATGTGTTTAATTAAAAATGACTCTCAGTAGAAATAACTTATATAAAACTACATGGTGCCAGGTGTCTTTGCATCTTCAGCTGATTAACATCTGAAAACAACTGGCTTTACATTCCACTTCCCCTTCCTCCATTTTCTGCCCTTTAAAAGAATAAACCTGGATATGACTCACCTGTGGCTATCTTCATCCGAGAAGTCCAGACCACCCGATTCCTGCTTTTCTTTACTTGTGTGTCTTTGTGTGTTTATTTTTACATTTATTCTCTAATTCACAGCCTCCCCTACTCAGAGTACACATTCATTTAACTGTGCAGGACGTGGCAGGTGACAGATACCTGGAGTCAGACCTGGGAACAAACCCGCTATCACCATTCTCTGCTGTGATCATGAGTTGCTCACCTCCCTTAGGGTCTCAGTTTCCTATCTTTAAAATTGAATAATAGTGCCTCCTGGGGAAAGTTGTTTTTCATTTAAAAGTACTCCATAAGGGGCCAGCAAGAGGCGTGGTAATTAAGGTGCTGAACTTCCACATGGCTGACCGCAGTACAAGTCCTGGATCAGGCAGCTTGCTTTCTTACTCTTCCTTTCTCTCTCTCTGGTCAAATTAAAAATAACAATAGCAGCAAATGAAATTAAACAAGTAAAAATTCTAAGAAAAAAATACTCAATGGGCTGGGCATCACACTGTAAAAGTCACAGTCAGTGACAACTGGAAATAAGTATAAAATCTTCAAGTGTGGTCAGGTATATAATGTTGGGGTGTATGTGACACTTATTTGGATAAGGTAGCCAGGGAGAGCATCTGAGAGGGGACAGCTGAATTTATATTCTACAGAGTGGCTAGCAGCAGGCAGGAAGCATGGCTGGTGGAGGGAGGGTGTGGGTGAGCTTGGAAACGCATTAATTAATCAGTTCACAGAGAGCCTGGAGTCATGGAAAGGAGTTTGGATTTGTTTTAAATCTCAGGTCAATAAACTCTAGCCCACTGTCTGTTTCTTGAGGGCCTGTGAGCTAAGAATGCTTTTTGCACTTTTAAGGGCATGGAGAAGTAAAAAACACCCAAAAGAGTAATAATGTTGGGCTAGCCCCACTGCCTAGTGGTTAAGGTACCCAGATCCCAAGTGGCCGACGCCTGTGGCTCGAGTCCTGGACCCAGTGTGAATGCGTTTTCTCCTGTTAGATAAGTACCTACAAGACATCCAGGTTTTGTCTTTAAGCCTACAAAACTGAAAACATTTGCTATTTGATGTTTTACAGGAAGGGTTTGCCAACTATGTTCTGATGGCCTGGGCAGTGATGGAGGGAAGAGGAGAAGTAGCCTCACCATTCAGGATTTTTGTTTGTTTTTAAAGGTTTTTGCCATAGGGCTTGTGTGCTTGCTGACGAAAGAGAGAACAAAGAAAAGCGAGAAATCCCAAGGGAAATAGCTATGCTGCAATCCCTTCTCCTATATTCTCTTCTTGGGATTTTGGGCATGCAGACACACGTGCACAGCATGATTTTCCATAGGGCGGGCGCTACCACGCCCGGCAACAGCATGATTTTCAATACACTGGGTCCGGGACTCGAACCTCAGTTAGCTATGTGGGAGTCTAGCACCTTAACCACCACACCTCCTGCTGACCCCATCATTCAGGTTATAAAGATCACTGCCACCCTGCCCACCTCAGTGCCGTGTAGAGAACATTAGTGGGGACAACAGGAGGCAGGAGACCTGGTAGTACAGTGAAGGTGGGACAGGGTTCTAGCTCCTGTAAATCTAGTTGAACTGCCACCCAAACCACTGTGACTGCCACCCAATGTCCACCTCACGTGGCACCCCAGACTCGATCACCCAACCCTGTGCTCTGTCTCTGAGCTGCTTGGCTACAGGACAGGGAGTCTGTGGTTTCAGTCCTGGTCAGAGGCCCTAGGTTGCAGGCAATTCTTGCAGAGACACTTTCCTGTTTCGAGAGCCACTCTTTCCCTCTACCACACACAGCAGTGGGGTTCTGGGTTTCTGGCTTTAACCTTAGGGGCCTAAGGTTTATATTCTGGAAAAAGAAGTATGGTTGGTGAGTATAGGGAGCAGGCGTAGGAGTCACAGCCGGACACAGGGGATCCTGGGACCCAGGTCTCACCAACTGCCTTCTTTCCCAAACTGAAAATGCATCCACACAAAATCTGCACGCAAATGTTCGCAGCATTAGTGGAAGAGCCGGAAACAATCCAAATGTCCGTCAGCTGACCAGTGGCTAAACAAACCGTGGTACACTCATACAATGGCGTGTCATTTGGCCATAAAAAAGGAACGAACTGATGCATGCTACTGATACAACACAGATGACAGCATTACGCTCAGTGAAAACGCCAGACAAAAGAAACCGCAGGTGGTATGACCGTCTACAGGAACTGTCCAGAACTGTGGTGGCCAGGGCTGGGGGAGACAGCAGGGGGCAGTAAGAACACGGGTTTGCTCACACCTGTGTTCACACCCGCACACGCAGGTGGTGGCGACACATGCAAGACACTCCTCAATCCGGCATGCTCCCCTGGTGCCACGCACACGCCTGAGCTCTCCCTCCCCCGACGAAGGCATCGTGACTCTCAGGGACTCCCCTCTCCCACTGGGGACGCGGCCCCCACACCCGACGTCCCCCAGGCCTCCCGCCGAGCCTGGCGTCCCTGAGCACCGGTTCTGCGGGCCCCCAGCTTCTGCGCTCGGGGTCACTCCGGCCTGGCGGGCGCCGGGACCTCGGGTCTGGGCCGGACCGGGCACCGGCGGGCTCTGGGAACCCAGCCTGCGGTGTGCGGAGGCCAGGAGTCGCGCCTGCAGGGCGCCTGCGAAACCAACGCCGTGGGCCATGGTCTTCTGCAGTCCCTTCTCCGCGTCTGCTTACTCCGGGATTTTTTTTTTTTAAGGTTTTTGCCATAGGGCGCCTGCGATAACAGAGTGGGGGTGGGGGCAAGGAAAGTGCGAGATCACCGAGGAGGGAGGGCCGCCCCGCAATCCCCCCTCCAGCCTCCTCCCGGGGTTTCCAGCGGGCAGGCGCACATGCGTGTTTCTACAGTTGCCAGGACTTGAACCGCCCGCTGGGCCATGTGGGATTCAGCCACCTCAGTCACACCGTGTTACGGCCCTTTTCATTAGTTGTTATTTTTAAAAATAAATATTTATTTATTATTATTGTTTTAAGTTTTACTATAGGCCAGCACACTCAGCGGAGAGACAGAAAGCAAGCTACTAGGTCCGGAATTCAAACCACCGCTGACCATGTGAAAGTCTACTGCCTTAATCATCGTGCCACTTGCTTTATCTATTTATTTGTCGTGATTTTTAAAAAGAATTATTTTAACTTTATTTATTATATTATTTACTTTGACCAGTGAGAGAGAAAGAGAGGTAAAGTGAAAAAGCAAGCCACCAGGTCCAGGACCCAAACCACGGTCGGCCACGTGGGAGTCCAAAGCCTTTAACCACCAGGCCACTTGCCAACATGATTTTCAAGCCTCCGGGTCTGGGACTTGAACTAGTTAGCCACGTAGGAATCTAGCACCTTAACCACCATGTCACCTGCTGGTCCCACCTTCATGTGCTTTAAAATGTATAGCACTTGAGGCCACCAGATGGGCCTAGCCTTTCTGTCACTGGACTCCCACATGGAGTGTGGGACTCTCCCTACGACAGTCAGAGTCCCAGACCTGGTGGCTTGAAACTCACACTAGGTATGTGTGCGTATGTGCCCAAGCTCCCAGGAGAATGGAGAGGGAATTGTGGCATGACCATCCCCTCTGGGGGTGATTTCTTACTTTCCCTCTCACTGTCCCTCTCTCTGGGAAGCACATGCCCTAAGGCAAAAATCTCTGCATGTATGTGCACACACACACATACCCACACACGCTTGCGGCTGTGCACACAGAACTATTTTTTGCCCTGTGTATCTGCCAGCTGATGTCCCCCAACACACACATGCTACCATCCAAGAAATGAGGGCCCAACCTATGACCTAGCCCAGTATATATGCTAATTTCTCCAACTGTCCCAACTGTGTCCTACCTAGCTTTTTTTTTCACTTCAGAAACTACACATTGTGGGACCAGCAGTTAGCGTAATGGCTATGTCGCTGAACTCCCATGTA
Organism: Tupaia tana; assembly: GCA_026018925.1. NCBI lineage: Eukaryota > Metazoa > Chordata > Mammalia > Scandentia > Tupaiidae > Tupaia > Tupaia tana. The sequence goes on along the minus strand of JAKSZU010000018.1, from coordinate 69,889,472 downwards.
GTCTGTGGTTTGAGTCTCAGACCCAGTGGCTTAAACTCATGCAAGGCGCGTGTGCATGTGTGCCCAAGATCCTGAGAGAATGGAGAAGTGATTGTGACGTGGCCATCCTGCTTGGGGGGTGATTTCTCACTTTCTGTTTCTCTCTGTCTTTCCGGTAAGTGCATGCACCCTATTGAAATAAAAAACCTCTCCAAAAAAAAAAAAAAAAGAACCACATATTGTCATACTGGGCGCATATATACATGCATGCCAAAAATCCCTAGAGAATGGAGGTGTGGCCATCGTCCCTGGGGGCTGATTTCTCACTTTCCCTCTCTGTCTCCAGCAAGTATACACGCCTTATGCAAAATCAGAACAAACAAACCACACACTGCATGGGTCTGTCCCATTGCATGTTGGCTTTTTCACCTTTTTACTTCAGTGTGGTCATGGTTGCAGGAGGAGGGAGGGGGAGTAAGAGGGAAAGCACTGCTGGAGACAGAAACCAGCCCAGGCCTGAGAGATAAGCCAGAAGGGGAGAATGCAGGAGGGAGTTGAAGGCAACTCCATTCCCAGATGGAAAGCCACAGGGATTGCATGGTCAACTGGATGGAGTTCCAGGCATGGGCTGTGTCTCGAGATGTTGGGCACCATTCCACAAGCCAAGATGTTGTCTGAGTACTAAATAATAGCTATAAATCTTGTACCAAGAATATAGCCTACAAAGAATGTCATGTATATCGTATGTTATTCTTTACAGCCAAATTAACCCACTGGTTATGTGATTTAATTTGGAATAAATGGCTCTGCTCTGGTGCAGTTTTGCTTCTGTTCCAAGACCTTTAGCCCCCTGCTTTAACCTTTTCCTCATCTCATCTCAATCCTTTGTGACACCCTACCTTTGAGCCCTGAATGTCTCGCAAGGCATCTTCCATGGAGAATGGTTGCTCAACAATTTCTTGGTCCTCCATCTCCTCCTTTCGGGATTTTGGCCGTGCACCCACAGGCACCCAGTTTCTCAAGCCGTTAGGTCTGCGACTCACACCTCATGATAACCATGTGGGATCCAGCTCCTTTTTTTTTTTTTTTCCCTGAGGATTTTTTTTTAGCTATAGGGCACATGCCCTCACCAGAAAGAGACATAAAGCGAGAGATCACCCCTCACCCCACAGGGGGGATGGCCACGCCGCAATCCCTTCTCCTCCATTCTCCTCTTGGGATCCTGGCCACGCACGCACATGCGCCCGGCGTGAGTTTAAGTCACCAGGTCCGGGACTCAAACCACAGTCGACACGCGGGAGTCCAGTGACATAGCCATTATGCTAACTGCTGGTTCCAGATCCAGCTATCTTAACCAGCAGGTCAAGGACTGACCTGCACTTAATGAATTTAAATTAACATCTAACTAGCTACACATGGCTAGTGGCTACCATTTTTGGGCCAAGGCATCTGGAAGAAGTTCATTCACCTTGGATCTCCTTTTAAGAGACCTACAGGAGGGGCCAGCAGGTGGCACAGTGTTTAGGGGGGCGCTGGACTCCCACATGGCTAACCGTGGTTCGAGTCCTGGACCTGGCAGCTTCACCTTACCTCTCTGTCTCTCTCCCCTCCCCCTCGGTCAAATAAGTAACAAATAAAAAAAGTTAAATCTATTTTTTTTTTTTTTTTTTTTTTTTTAAAGAGAGACCAGGACCAGCAGTTAGTGTAATGGCTATGTCACTGGACTCCCAAGTAGCCAACTGCGGTTCAAGTCCTGGACCTGGTGGCTTAAACTCACACTGGGTGCGCATGTGTGCGCATGCCCAAGATCCCAACAGGAGAAGGGACTGCCATCCCCCTGAGGGGGTGATTTCCCGCTTTCTGTCTTTCTCACTCTTTCTGGCAAGTGCATGCGCCCTATAGCAAAAACCTCTCAAAAACAAACAAAAAAGAGACCTACGGAAAACTGCTTTCAGACTGGATGTGGATTTCTTCCCAGTTACTGCTGTGTCCGGCACAGCCAAAATGTAGGAACCACAAGAACCATCTTAAGGCCAAACCATTCTACAAGTTACCCTTTGTAGAAATGACTTGAATACCCTGGAAGGCATATGTTATGAGAAACCTCTGGAAATATAACACTTGGCTATTGGCCACAACTTGCATGTAGAGGGCTCTCGTGATCTGGGTAAACTGATATAGGGGACTTAATAATCTGGAAATCTCTGTGTGTGCTACAACCACCTTCCAGGTCATTTTATCTTATCTTTCATATACCATCATGGAGTTGAAGCTGTTTTACATTCAGCTGGTTTCTTTGACTAAACACATATGCACGTGAGTAAATGTAGAACAGGTGTGAGTAAGACACGTGGGCATTCTAGCAGAGAGGCAGACAGTAAACAATGAAACAATTGATCAAACTTAAACTGGAGAGTTGACATATTTTAATTTTAAATTTTTTGAACTGTTAATACTTTTACATATTTCAAAATTCAAAAATATAAAAAGATATAGGGTGGAAATTATCCTTCATCCCAGTGTCTCCACTCCTTCCCAAGGACAACCACCACGCCTGCTTGCTTTCTTCCCTTTTGGAGATTATGTGTGTGAGTAGATAAGGACATGTTTCCTCTTTACACAAGTGGAAATATGCTACAATTTTACACTTTTTTTCTCACTTATCTTGGAGCTCTTTCCAATATTAGTACATAAAAAGTCTCCATTTTTAAGGCTGTGGTCTCTATTCCACCACAAATGACTTAGCCAGTTCCCCATGGTGGACACAGAGGTTATTTCTGAAATTTGACTTCTGAAATCAATGCACACACAAAACTACATCTGGAAGACTTATCCCCAGCAGGACTGCCAAATCAAAGGTGTGTATATTTTAAATTTAGATACTGACTGATAAACTGCCCTCAGGCATTTCCTCTCCCCTTTTGAGAAAACTGATAAAATATAGGGTGGAGGCACATTGTCAAATCCTATCTAAAGGTAATTTAAAAACTACATAAAATTCACTGTTGGAAAAATGCTTCAAGTATAGTAAGAAGCACATATTATGAGAAACTTATAATTTTCTAAACACAGCAAACTACACACATATTTATGTGCATGGTATAAAACTTAAAGTACCCAAAATGTATATGTATACACACACATGTATTTTAAGAAAAAAATTGCAAGAAAAATTAGCAAAATCCTTAATGGTAATGACCATCTATATATGACTGAAGTATGGAGAATTAAATGTTAAAATTCTCATACTTTAAATTATTGTGCATTTTCTAAGACTTGCTACTAAGACCTGGTATTGATTTTATAAACAGATAAAACCATGTAATTCCCTTAGTTTACAGTAATTTCCCCTGAGGAGGTCCATACCTGTTCCAAATTATCTAAAAGTAAATCAGCAAAGTATCATGGCTACAAAATGTGCACTGAAGTGAGAAGTGGGAAATATGGGAAGGTCTCCATTGCCTGTTCCTTCTCTTTGTGCTCACTTACATCTTACCCAGTGGAGCTGCTATAGCCCCAACCTACCCAGCTTCCACCAACAAGTGTCAAAACATGACTCCCTCAGGGTTGCTATTTTGGGGACCAAGGTGGAAGGAACAAAACAATCACAGGCATGGCATCAGTGCTGTCTAGAGTCATGACATTACTGCTGGGTCTCCCCCTGCCCAGAGGGGAGAAGTGTTATGTCTGCATCTCCAAGTCCACACTCACCCCTTTCATGGAGCAGTAAGGAAGAACGACCTAAAGTGGGGCTCTGGAAGCAACCTGGTTCATTACTGGCTGGGCCACTAGTGGCATGCCACTTCCTTCTCAGGCTGTCCTGCACTGGTGTGGTAATGAGGATGGCACGAACAAAATATCCAGGATGTTTACCTGGTAAAACCAATGGGACTGCTAATGCAGAGTGTCAAAGGGGAGGGGGTCAAGGAAGGCATTTTCTAGCTTCAGTGCTGGGATGGCAGGTGGTAGTAGCCACCATGAAAGGGAACAGGGGAGAAGTAGGTGGGATGGGAAAATGTTTCATATTGGGTAGGCTGGGCTTGCAGAGCTCACAGCACATCTGGTATGAGCTGCTGAACAGCAGGCAGCTGCTGTTGGGGCCTGAGGCTCAAAACCCAGAGGTGTCAGAGACTCAGATTTGGAAGTGAGTGCACAAGCAAGGGTGTGGATGACACCTAGGGAGAGCATGGAGCACAAGATGGGCCTCTGGGACAACACCCCAGGGACACTAACATTTAAGAGAGAAGGAGAAGCCCCTAAACAAGTGAAAGGAACCCCTGAACTCAAGAGATAAAGCTTTGCAAGATGAAGAGATGATAAGAGGAGACAGCGTGTGACCAGGACCACAGCAGTTTCTGTGAAATGGCAGGGGCAGACAGCAGGCCTGAGGTGTGAGCCGCCCCATAGGAAATGCACTGCACAGATGATTCTTCCAAGAGACTGAAGGGGAAAGGAAGCAGATGTCGCTAGTTACCTATCCATTATCCACTTCCCAAGACCTTTCTTATCTGTCTCCACCACAAAGGTTGGAAGTGCTATATCCTATTTTCCCAAGCCCCACTCCCCCTTTTTGCTTTAAGGGCACGTATGTTTGCCAGAGACCGAGAGAGACAGAAAAAAAGAAATCACCTCCCAACCCCCACAGGGGGATGGCCATGCCACAATCCCTTCTCCTCCCGTCTCCTCATGGGATTTTGGCCACACACACACAGACATGTCCGGCATGAGTTTCAAGCTACCAGGTCCGGGACTTGAACTGTGGTCGACTATGTGGGAGTCCAGCAACATAACCATTACACCATCTGCTGGCCCCAAGCCCCTTGTTACTAGGGTGGTCCTGTGACTCAGCCTTGATCAATGAGACCCAAGTGGGGAAGTATAGGAGGCATATTGGAAAGTCTTCTTTGAAACATCCTCGGAGATAATGTTGGCCTGCCCTTTCCCCACTTCTTCCAGTCTTCACTGCAGATGTTGCAGTACCCTTCCTGCAACCATGAGGGTGGAAGATTGAGAGAACTGTGGAAAACACTGGCTTTGACATTGTTGAGTCAATGAACAGGTAGTTTGTTTAAACTGCTGTCAACTGAATACTGACATCAAATTCTGACTCCACTGATCTGTGCTGTGTAACCTTGGGCTGGTTATTTCTGTTCTGGTTACTAATAACTTTTGTCCAGTACCTAATTTTCCTTACCTATGAAATGGTACTACCTTACAGAACCAATATCAAGGGACGGTCTGCAGTATATACCTAAGATGCACCTTTCTTAGGCATATAAATGGAAGGTGGTGCTGGCTGAAGTGTGAGGGCAGAGTGGCTGTGAAAAGTGAGAGCTGAGTCGGCTGTGGCCTTGTAGTTAAAGCAGCTGGATTCCACATAGCTGACTGCATGGTTCGAGTCCCAGACCTGGTAACTTGACAAACACGGGGGGCTGTGTGTGTGCATGTGTGCCCAAAATCCCAAAAGGAGGAGAGATGGAAGAAAAGGGAATGCTGTGTGACCATTTCTCATAGAGGGCTGCTTTCTCCTCTCTCTGGCAAAGGCACAAATCTTCTAGCAAAAAAAAAAAAAAAAAAAAAAAAAAAAAAAAAAAAAAGAAAAAAGAAAAGAGAACCAACATAAAGGAAAAAATGAGCCCAGAAAAACAAACTCAGGACATCAACAGGATCTTGAAGAAACTCTAAAAATGAACCACAAAACTTGTCCCCAAGCACCCTGCAAGCCACAAGCCAGCAGTATTCTAAAAGAAACCCTAACAGTTATGACAGCCCCAGCATCCAAAGAACAGAAATGGACATGGACAAGGAAGCTCTGCAGCAGCTAAACCATCTGATACAACAGTGGTTAGTGCTGTTGTTGTATTGTCCAGGATGGTCGTTATTCCATTCATAAGCCTTGCCAATTCAAAATTCCTTTTGCAGTTTATTTTAAGGGACCCATTTTTGCCTTCTGAGATATGCCATGATCAATTTTTCTTCCAATTATTGATGTTGATGATATGTTTAATTTCATTAGACCACAACTGCAGTGGAAATACCAGACAAAAGAATGACCTGGTTGAAGCTGTATGTTAACAGGCAGCTGTTTTGTAAAGTTGGAGCATATGACTTAGTGTCCTTGTGGAACAGGCATTTGGCTGTAGCTACGGCTTCTAAACAGATTACAATTTTAGGTTAGAAAGTAGGCAGGTTTAAGTCCCTGGTTTTTATATCCCTTGTACTATGAGACACCAAGGACCACACCTTGATGCACAATGTCTTTTTTATGTTCAGAACAGAACAAATAAGTCAGAAGCCTTTGTTTTCCTCAGGGAAACTTGGAGAAAAGCAATACAATAATGAAAGTGAAACTTCCCACTGTGGGTATTAAAATGTTCTTGTTAGAATGTCCTGCTTTGTATAAAAATGAAGTGTTGCTTTTCCTGGTAGTGATAGCTGACATAGAGGTCTTCCAGTGGTCCCCAGCAGAGGCCCAACACAATTGGGAGAGATGAGCTTTGAGAACAGCAGGAGTCACATGACCTCACATAGCTCCTCAGCATAGTCCCATGGCTTGATGACGAATAGGATGTCATTCCACCAGGCTAAAGGAGGAGGGTGTGATTGATTGGCAGCCTTGGGTGGGGACAAAATCTAGGTTATTTTGGTTTTGTTTCCAACAAATAAACTAAAAAAGAAAGTACGAGATTAAAAGAGATTTAAGAAAGAAATATACCAGACAAATGCACTGTGCAGATCTTATTTTGATAATGATTAGACCAACAAAGAAAACAAAGCAAAATTAATGAAGCAATCAGGAACATCTGAACACTAGATATTTGATAATATCTGTTTAGATGTGAGATCTGTTGAGATTTAATAAAATTAGTAATTTTCTTTGTTTCATCTCAGACATTAAGTGAAATGAATTTCTTCTGTTTTTGGAGAGGTTTTTGCTATAGGGCGTGTGCGCTCGCCAGACAGAGACAGGGAGACAGAAAGCAAGAAATCACCCCCCAGGGGGGATGGTCACGCCGCAATCCCTTCTCCATTCTCCTCTCGGGATCTTGGGCACGCACACACACGCGCCCGGCATGAGTTTTAAGCCACCGGGTTCGGGATGTGAACCGCGGTCGACTACGTGGGAGTCCAGTGACATAGCCATTACTCTAACTGCTGGTTCCCGTGAAATGAATATTTTTGAAGTCGGGAAAAATATATACAATGACCCTGGGGCCACTGCTTTCATTTGAACTCAGGCCTGATGGGGTTACCCACTGATGCCTTTGTATCATCAGAGCAAACAGCAACACAGCAAAAGAGGCAATCTATGTCTTAGGGTAATTATTAAAATGGTTTTGTGAATCAATACAGTAATGTGTGTGTGTGTGTGTGTGTGTGTGTGTGTGTGTATGTATATATATATATATATATATATATATATAGAGAGAGAGAGAGAGAGAGAGAGAGAGAGAGAGAGAGAGAGAGATGCTATATTGAGTTGTTGAAAAAGTCATGAAATCACTCCCTGGGGGATGGCTATACCATAATCCTTCCTCCTTTATTCTCCTCCCAGGATTTTGGGCATGCACGCACATGTGCTCAGCATGTTTTTGAAGCTGCTGGGTCCAGGGCTTGAACTGCACAGTAGGCCATGTGAGATCCAGCTGCCTTAACCACCATGTCATGGGCTGACGTAGGGCTGTATATTGATTTTTGACATTATACATGTAGGGAGGTTATATTATCACTGCACTTATTTGGGAGTACTGGAAGGAACATTTCAAAATGATGGTTGTTAAAGGGGACACTGATTTGGGAGCCACTTATTTCAGGTGTTTGGGAAACACCATTTCCTTAGAAAGTCAGAGGTCACCACTAGCATTTATAGCCCAAGCTTTTTCCATGAACATACTACGTAGACTTACCACACTCTTCTACCTGTGGTTCAAAATCATCTGCAGAGTTTCTCTCCTATGTGGATTTTCTGATGTCAAATAACATGGGAGTGTCCATAGAAGTCTCTTCCACCCCAATAACACGCACAGGGTTTTTCTCTTGGATGATCTCATGGATGTCAAACAAGGCCAGGGCTTTGCTTGTCGACTGTCCTGCCTTTGCCCGGCCTGCAGTGTTCTCTTCTGAATTTGAGTACTGATGCTGGGTGAGATGCGAGCTCCTTCCACAAGATTGCTCATGGCGCCGGTTTCGTCCACGGGGCTCCTCCTCTCTGGTGTGTGTTATCTGATGACGGATGAGGTGGGAGCTCTGGATGAAACATTTCCCACACTGGTTACATTTAAAGGGCCTGTCACTCCGAGGAGTCCTCTCATCTTGACTCAAAGGTGGGTCACAGCTGAGGGCTTCCACCCATTCGTGCTTTGTTAAAGCTGGTGTCTGAGCAAAGATCAACCTCTGGTGGCACTCATAAGGCTTCTCCCCAGCATGCTTCCGCTGATGCTGGGCCAGAGAGGAACTGTGCCTGAAGCCCTTCCCACAATAGTTACACTCATAGGGCCTCTCCTCAGTGTGAGTTCTCAAATGCAGAAATAGGCAAGTGGTTCGAGAGAAGGACTTCCCACACACGCTGCAGCTATACGGCTTCTCTCCAGTGTGTGTCCTCTTGTGCCGGCCCAAGGAGGAGTTCTGGTTGAAGGCCCTCCCACAGTCCTGACACTCATAGGGTTTCTCCCCGGTATGAATTCTTCGATGGACAGTAAGGTGTGTACTATGGCAGAAAGATTTCCCACATTCGGCACATTTATAAGGTTTGTCTCCCGTGTGGATTCGCTCATGTTGAACAAGTGAGGAGTTCTGGCTAAAGGCTTTCCCACACTCTTTGCACATGTAAGGTCTCTCTCCTGTATGAATCCTCTTGTGTACTGTGAGATGCGCATTATGGTTGAATGACTTCCCACAGTCTGTACATTTGTAGGGTTTATCCTGCACTTGGCTTCTCGCAAGTTCCATAACAGGAACAGCCCTATTGGAAGCATGATAGTCACCATTTTCACAGAGTTGTTTTCCTACAGAATCTGTTTGCACGCTGACTGAGCTATGTTCTGAGTTTGTGACCTGTGAGTTGTAAATACAGAAATATTCTTTCTTAGAATCCTCCAGGAAAAGATTTGGGTTTGAATTCAGGGCACAGTCTTCCCCAAATCTGAGACTTCTGTATCTTTGATTTTGAACTGGTGATTCCTTGAGGCCAAATTCCAGTTGTCTCAAGTTACTCTGGTCCTTCTTGAGTGTCTGGCTCTGGCTCTCACATTTCCAGGCTTCCCCAAACATGGAGGGACAAGCAGCATCCCTTTTCATGACATAGGGTGGCTCCTCTTCAGGAAAGCCCTGCTCTTTGGGCAAAACTTGGCATTCAGGTTTAGGCTCCCAGCCTGAAAGAAAATCAGAGAGCTCTGAGTGGTTGGGAGATAAAACAAGGAAGAGCGCTGGCCTCTTATACCTCGGAACCTAATGTCTCACCCTGGCAAGCCCCGGATTTTCCTTTTATTTGATACCAAATGCTTTGCTTCTAATATGGCTTCACTCATTTAATGAGTATTTATTGAGTACCTGTTGTAGACCAGGCACTGGCAGTAGAACTAAGGTATATTAGTTTCCCTAGTTGCTGCTGTAACAATGTAGCACAAACTCAGTGCCTTAAAACACCACACACTTGGAGGCCAGCAGGTGGTGTGGAGGTCAAGGTGCAGGATCACATATGCCAACTATGTGGTCTTGGGTTTAGCTAGACCTAAACCCAGCCGCTTGAAAGTAATGCTAGATGCATGTGCACCCAAAATTCCTAGAGGAGAGAAGGGAATGTGGTGTAACCATCCCCCTGAGGGGTGATTTCTCACTTTCTCTCTCAGAGAGCCCCCTATAGCAAAAACTGGAAAAAACAAAAACAAAAACAAAACCTCACTCACCCACACTTACTATCTTAAAATTCAGGAATGCGAAAGTCCAGAAATTAAGATCTACAGGGTTGGCTCCTCCTAGAGACTCCTTGCTTCCTCTAGTTCCTCAGAGGCCTCTTGTACTCCTTGGCCTTTTCATCTCAGAGCCAGCAGCACAGCACCCTCACATCTCTCAATGCCTCCACTTCTTTTTTCCTTCTTTCTTTTTTTTTGAGAGGTTTTTACTATAGGGCGCATGCGCTCACCAGAAAGACAGAGATAGACAGAAAGTGAGAAATCACCCCCCAGAGGGGATGGCCACGCCGCAATCCCTTCTCCTCCATTCTCTTCTTGGGATCTTGGGCACGCACGCACATGCACCCAGCATGAGTTTAAGTCACCAAGTCCAGGACTCGAACCGCGGTTGACTACATGGGAGTCCAGCAACATAGTCATTATGCCAACTACTGGTCCTATCTATCGATGCCTTCACTTCTGACATCACATCTCTTTTTCTTTTCTTTTTTTAAAATTTTATTTATTTATTATCATTCTTCGGTTTTTTTTTTTTTTTTTCTTTTTTTGGAGAGGTTTTTGCTATAGGGCGCGTGCGCTCGCCAGACAGACAGAGAGAGACAGAGAGATAGAAAGCAGGAAATCACCCCCCAGGGGGGATGGCCACGCCGCAATCCCTTCTCCTCCATTCTCCTCTCGGGATCTTGGGCACGCACGCACACGCGCCCGGCGTGAGTTTAAGCCGCCGGGTCCGGGACTCAAACCGCGGTCGACTACGTGGGAGTCCAGCAACATAGCCATTACGCTAACTGCTGGTCCCTCATTCTTCGGTTTGATGAGAGAGAGACAAAGACAGAGAGAAAGAGAGAAAAAGCAAGCCGCCAAGTCTGGGACTCGAACTGCGGTCAATCGTGTGGGAGTCCAGTGCCTTAATCGTCACACCTCCTGCCAGCCCCCGATCACATCTTTTTCCGAAACGGACCCTCTTGCCTCTTCCTCACAATGACTGTTAGGATTACATTGGCCATTTACTAAGACAGACTAACTGGTTCTAGGGATTGCTCCAGTTTTGCTCATCACACACACATATTCATTTGTTCAGGGTCCATCTTGAGATATTGGTGTCTATGGCCAGTGCCTAGAAGAGGCATGTAGCAGGTGATCAGACAGTATCTCAGTATGGATGCCGGAACGACTAACTTGAGAATGAATGAGTAGGAGAAGAAGTACTGGATGAGCCAGGGAAGAAGTACTGGAAGAGGTGGGGCTTCCAGGTGCCAGGGCCCCTGCTCTCCCTCACCTCTGGCCCTCAAATTTGAGTCTCTGCACAGCACTCAGAGGAGTCTTACAAGACTTACAAAGTCAGTACATAAAAACTTGTGCACACATGCTCACAATAGTGCTACTTGTAAAAGCCAAAAGGTAGACCGGGACCAGCAATTAGCGTAATGGCTATGTTGCTGGACTCCCATGTAGTCGACCATGGTTCGCGTCCCGGACCCGGTGGCTTAAACTCACAACGGGCGCGTGTGCGTGCGTGCCCAAGATCCCGAGAGGAGAATGGAGAAGGGATTGCGGCGTGGCCATCTCCTCTGGGGGGTGATTTCTCGCTTTCTATCTCTCTGTCTCTGTCTAGCGAGTGCACGCACCCTATAGCAAAAACCTCTCAAAAAAAAAAAAAAAAAAAAACAAAGCCAAAAGGTAGAAATAACCCCAAAAGCCCATGAACTGATGAATGAATAAACAAAAAGTGGTCTATAAACATAATGGCATACCATTCAGCCGTAAAAAAGAACCAAAATATACACAAAGGCGCCTTAAAAACCTAAGGCTTGGGACCAACAGAATGTGTAAAGGTTATGTCACTGGCGCTGACTGTGGTTTGAGTCCTGGACCCCGGCAGCTTGAAATGCCGGGCACATGTGCCCAAGATCCTGGAAGGAGAATGGAGAAGGGATTGTAGTGTGGCCATCCTCCCTTGCTCTCTGTCTCTCTGGTGAGTGCACATGTCCTATAGCAAGTATTCTCTTAAAAAAAAAAAAAAAAAAAAAAAAAAAAAAAAAAAGCAGGGGCCAGCAGGTGGCATGGTAGTGAAGGCGGCTGGATTCCAAATGGTTGACTTGTTCAAGTCCTGGATCTGGCAGCTTGTTTTCTAACTTTCTCTCTCTCTGTCTGTCTCTGGTCAACTTCAATAAAATAAAATAAAAATAAAATAATGACAATGAATAAAATAATAAAAAAAATTTTTAAAAACCCAAGAAACAAAAAACATAAGGCTTAAAGAACAAACATCACCTATTCCAATTATATATATAAAGTAGATTAGTGGTTGCCAGGGACTGGGGAAGATGGGAAGTGACTGCTAATAGATAATTGCTGGAGTGTGCTAGGAAACTGAATGTGTCCTCCCTAAACTCATGTTTTTTTTAATTGCCAAGAGAGGACAGGAGCTTGCCAGAGAGAGGGCATGCATTCAAGTGTACCTAATGGGACGTGGTCATGTTGCAATCCTTTTTTCTTTCTCTACCCCATTAAGATTTGGGGCACATGTGCCTAGCATGTTTTTCAAGCCACTGGGGCTGGGATTTGAATCACAATTGGCCAATGAAGGATGTGGCTTTTCATGCACAGCACTTAACCACTGTGTTATGGGCCGGTCCCCAAAACCCATGTTTAAACCCTAATCTCCATGTAATGGTATTTGGAGATTGAGCCTTTGGGAAGGTGATTAGCTCATGATGGAATTAGTGTCCTTAGAAGAGGACAACAGATAGCCTGTATCCTCTCTTTGCTCCCATAAGGACAGAGAGACAAAATAGCTATCTGCAAAGAAGGAAGGGGCTCTCATCAGGAACCAAATGACCTGCCACATCGACCTTGAACCTCTATCCTCCAGAACTATGAGAATAAATGTCTGTTGTTTAAGCCACCTTGGCTGTGGTATTTTGTTATAGCAGCCCAAACTAAGACAGTGATGAAATGTTCTGGAACTATGGTGTGATTGATGCACGATTCATGAATATATACAAAACCCTTGAATTTACCCTTTAAGTAAGTGAATTTTATGGCATGTAGGATCATTATCTCAATAAAGCTGTCACAAAAGAACAGACCAGCCCTCTTTCCCACAGTCATTTTCCCTCTTTCCCTAGTCATTCCTCCGTTCCCCTCCAAGTCAATTCTGATGTCTGACATGACCCTGTGTTCTCCTCCCCTGCACCCTTATTCTTGTTGTTGACTTCACCTCCTGCTTGTCACCCTCTAACTCACTGTTCCCCACTGACTTCCTCACCACCTTCCCAAATGTGCCCCATGCTCCTTCCTCATGCGGATCTCTCTGCCTAGAACCCCCTCCCCCAATATCTGCCTGCCTCATCCTCACTCTCTCAGAACCTTGCTCAGTGTTATCTTTTCAAAGAAGCCTCCCACTGAGTTCAGTATTTGGGAAGCCATGGTGTCCTGGCCCAGAAAGGGTAAGCAGCTGAAAGATAGAAAAACTCAGAGAAGATGGGATTGCAAATGTGAATAAATTAAGGATCTTCAGATGGGAGATTATCTTTGGACCCTAAATCTCATCAAAGGAGTCCATAAAAGAAGGAAGGAGGAGAATCCAAGTCAGAGAAGGGGATGTGAGGATGGAAGCAGAGCAGAGGTCAGAGTGATGTGATGGAAGCAGAGGTCAGAGTGATGTGCTTTGAAAATGAAGAAAAGGTCTAGGAGCCAAAGAATGTGACAACTTCCATAGGCTGGAAAAGACAAGGAAAGAGATTCTATCTCGAGCTTCCAAGAGGAACCAGTTTTGACTAACCATTTTGGCCTTCACGACTGTATGAAAATAAATCTGTATTTTTTCCTCAGGCTACCTAGATTGCAGTACTTGATTACAGCCAAGATAGGAAACCAATGCTAAATAGTATATGGAAAATACATTGCTGTTTTAACATAAAGCCCTAAAAGCCTGTGCCTCTAGAGTAATTGTCTGAAAGCCAAATTCTTAAAACAGTTTGTCCATTGCTATTTGACCCCGTACTCCCAATCTGTGAGGACATTTATAACTAAACTTAATACTTATGTGCACACACATGATTTTAGATCCTGAATTTAGTTACAGCATAAAGTATTGATATAAGACCTATAAGTCAAAGATACATGTCTAAGACAATGAGGCTTTGCTTCCAACATACAGGTCTAAAGTAATGGTGGTGACAACCAGCAAGAGACAGGAATACAGGATCTGCTGTAGATTCATTCTCCTACCCCAGGGAGACAGGTCATACCTTATTATGGAGGTGCATATACTTCCCTATGGGAGCAGAAAGCCCTGGGTGGCATAAGAATACTTGGTAGGAAGCTGATCTGCAAACACTCCTGGGGTGCATCCCATAGCCATACTCTTTCTTTCAGAATGTGGTCAGGGCACCCTTGTACCAGTCCCAGGGAAGAGATCACGACATATTTAAGCAAATTATGACAGCCTAAACCCTCCTTCCCAGCCTCCCTAGCAACTAGGGTCAAGTCAGATGGAAGTGACCTAGTCCTGACCAGAGATTTCAATGGACGGACAATAGCTGGAATTCTGATAAAAGAAGACAGATGTTGGGACCAGCAGATGGCATAATGGTTATGTTCTTGGACTCCCACTTAGTTGACCCCAGCCTGAGTCCTGGACCCAGTGGCTTAAAACTCACACCAGGAATGGGTGCATGTGTGTCCAAAATCCCAAGAGGAGACTGGAGAAGGGACTGAGATGTGACCATCCCCCTGGGGTGAGGGATGATTTCTCACTTTCTGTCTCTCTGGTGAGCACATGTGCCCTACCTGGAGCAGATGTTAACAGCTGAAGTTGCCACAGCCATAATATAACCCTGAGTTTCCATCTGGCATCTCTGATCTGCTTCAGGGTTCCTGTTTTGTGAGAAAAATGGTTCCCTCTTTTTGAGCTGCTCTAGTCTGATTTTAAAATATTTACAGGTGAATGCTATCCTTACTAATAATAGAAGGGTCTGGAAAACAGGCTTACAGAAGCTGGACATGCAAGAACTAAATGGAGAATATGAAGGGCAGGTTCATGTATGAGAAATGATCCCATGGAAAGGGTTCACTGAGATGGCTGGTGAAAAGGAACAATCTAGAAAGACAGGACAGAGAGAAGGGGTGGATCCCAACTCAGAGGCAGGGAAGTACAGATGAGAAGGCTATGGAGCCCTATGCACAAAAAGTTAACAGAATAGACCTGAGACACCATTCTTAGGAAGGCCTGCTTCTTAGGTCGGCCCAGAGCTGTGCCTGGAACTTGGATTTCAAAACTGTTCCCACCACCCTACCTAGTAAGAATGGTCCACTGCAACCATACTGTCTGTACAAGTGATATGATTTATTCTGAATGTTGGCTTTCTCCTAGAAGTCTAGAATCTTAGCTGCTTCTAGGCAGAGGGTGCCTACCAGCCCCCAGTAAAAACTCTTGGCACTGTGTCTAGACAGGTTCCCTGGTAGAAAACACTTCTCACATGTCACACACCTCCCTGCTGGGGGACCAGGCCCATCCTGGATGACTCCACAGTAGAGGGTTTTGGAAGCTTGTGCCTGGTTTCCTCTGGAACATTGCTTCATGCTCCTCTTTCCTTTGCAGGTTTTTCTCTTTATCATTTCACTATAATCAGTCACAGCTGTGAAAACAACGCTGTGCTGAGTCCTGCTGAACCTCTTAGTGAAGGCAGTGGGCTGGGGATCTTCTTATGCCACTCTTTCTAGGCAGTACAGCTACAAAAACCTTCTGCATTGTTCCTATTAGGAGCTCTCACTTGGAGGGTTCTTACCTAGACGGTGTCCCTGGGCAATTCTTCTCTCTGACACCCATAGCTCAGCCCCTTGCTCCAGCTGGGAGATGACTTCAGGTTTGGGAAGATCAGGCCCTAGAAACAGGAAGAGAAAGGACATGGGGGTTTGTCTTCAGAGAAAGAACCAGCTCAAACTTCAGCCCATACTCTGGTCATCAAAATGCAGAACATGCCTCAGAAGGTGAAGTCTTTTTTTTCTTTTAAAGAATTATTTATTCAATTTTATTCATTCATTTATTTTTATTTTGACTGGACAGAGACACACACACACACACACACACAGAGAGGGAAAGTGAGAAAGCAAGCCACCAGGTCTAAGAAGGTGAAGTCTTTGAACCTGGAGAGCAAAGGGCACATACCCCCTTACATATGTGTCCCATAGAGAATGAGGATCCAGGATAAGGTCCTCACACCAGAGGACCTATAACACAAGAGGAATCAGTCACCATAGCTCAGCACAGCTTACCCACGGAAAGCAGATGCCCAAAAGTTTCCAGCATCACATCACGGTACAAAGTCCTCTGGATAGGGTCCAGCTGCCCCCATTCCTCCTGGGTGAAGTCCACAGCCACATCCCGAAAGGTCACTGGTTCCTGAAGCACCAGACATAGTGTTGGTCAGCCAGACTGTTTCCACCAATGCTCTCAGGTAAGAATAGGAAAGGAGAAAATGAATAATTATAAGTGATGCAAGTCAGGTCTCACTGGGCCACTATGTACAAGGTGTGGGTTGTACAGTGAATATGTGTGAGAGCACCTGGCAAGACCACTACCAACTACAGTTGACCTATAGCTGATCACAGACAGGTAAGGGTGCTAAATCACACAGATCTGTGAGCTAAAGTAATGATTACTATTTTAAGATGCTAGGATTGGGGATAGTGTGTTATACCGCAACAGCTAACTAAGATACACACTAGTTCTTAGATACAAAGTGAGACCCATCATCCTATAAGAGGGTTATACAGTTGGAGTCAGAAATATCTGCCTTCAGGGCCAAGGCTCAAATGACTGAAGTAAGTCAGTTTATGAGTCCACAAGGGCACTTACCCTGCAAGTGGTGGGGTTGTAGGTGATGGGGAGCACATGCCTTGTCTGAAGGGGAAGGAGAGATGCAGAATTGATTGATCATGGGAAATAAAAGCCCAATCTGGTCTGAATTGCTAATCTCTGGAAATTAGGTCAAAATTTTAGGTGGAAAAACCCCAATTTTTATAAGCTGATGCAACATATTTAAAACATGTCCCATAAACAAAACCCTTCTATGGCCTGGCTGTGGCCATTCTGGGAAGTCAGACAGTTCTTGGCTCAGCCATTTCCTCCTCAAGAGGCACCAAGCCCCTATCTACCTCTGTCTCTTCTGTTTCCTTGTCGATAAAGTATCACCCCTTGGGTGTTGGGAAGATGATTAAATGGTGGAAAAACACTTCCTACAGGACAACTGAATGGCCACATGCAAAAGAATAAAATCAGCCCCCCCTCCCTCATACCATACATAAAAATTAACTCAAACGTATTTAAGATGTAAATACTAAGTGCTAAAATGATAAAACTCTCACATATTTCCTAAGAGAGTTGTATCTGAAACATATAAAAAAAACCCTTACAAAACTCAGTAATAAAAAATAACCCAATTAAGATGAGCAAATAATCTGAAAGAAGATATAAAAATGGCAAATAAGGGGCCAGCAGGTGGCATGATGGGTAAGGCACTGGAGTCCCACATGGTTGACCTGGTTTGAGTCTCATAACTGGTGGCTTATTTTCTCACTTTCCCTCTCTCTCTGGTGAGCACATGTATCCTATAGCAAATTAAAACAATAATAATAAATAATTATTTTTAAAAATGGCAAATAAGCACATGAAAAGATGCTCAACATCATTAATCAACTGGGAAATGCAAATCAAACTACATAACAAATAACTCAAAAAATTTTTTAAGGTTTTTGTCACAGGGCACATGTATTCACTAAGGGAGACAGGGACAGTGAGAGGAAAAGTGAGAAATCAAACCACAGGGGAGATGGCCATGCCTCAATCTCTCTACTCCATTCTTCTCTCAGGAATTTGGGCACACATGCACAAACATGTGCCCAGAATGATTTTCATGCCAGGTCCAGGATTCAGGACTCAAACAGTGGTCAGCATGTGGGAGTTTGGCACCTTAAATACCACACCAACTGGTGGCCTCCAAGTAACTTTTTTTTTATTTTTAAAGAAATCTTTTAAATTTATCTTTATTTATTTATTTGACCAGAGAGGGACAGAGTGAGAGAGCGAGAGAGAGAAAGTGAGAAAGCAAGTCACCATGTCCGGGACTCAAACCACAGTCAGCCATGTGGGAGTCCAGCACTCTTTACCACCATGCTACCTGCCAGCCCCCAAATAACTCATCTTAAAAAGGTGTTCTCTTTTAAGGAAAATGTTAATAGATATTAAGGAAATTTTAGTACAGGTGGCATGTGGCTCTGACAGGAAATACAGAAGCCTGTGGTTGAGAACTGAGGTCTCTGCTCCTATCCCATGTCCTCACCTTCCATTCCAGAAGGCCTGCCAATCCTAAAACATGCTTCCTATGCCTCCTGTGCCCATCCTCTGCTATCACCCACTGTGTGGGTCACTGGTGATAGCCCAGACACCAGTTCCATTGAGTACTGGTCTGTCTAAACCACGAGACCTCTTAATGACACTGTACAAGTCCTTCATGCCTGTCTTGACCTTCTTGGAATTGTAGTGGGCACCCACCCTTTGCTGTCTTGTGATCCTCCCTGCTGGACTTGTACAAATCTCTGCAGTTTCCCTCTTGTGCTGCACTGCTGGGGACTGGAGGGGAGAAGCTGTGTTCCCATCTCTCTCCTCCACACATTTATCCACTGCTGACCACGATACTTTACTTTAGTATCAGCCAACACCCCTCAGGGCCTTAGCCCATCCTCTCTCTCTCTCTCTCTTTTTAAAATTTTATTTATTGTCATTATTTTATTTTTTGAAGTTGAACAGAGAGCGACAATGAGAGAGAAGGAAAGTGAGAAAGCAAGCTGCCAGGTCTGGGACTCAAACTATGGTCAGCCATGTGGAAGTCCAGCTGCCTTAACCACCACGCCACCTACTGGCCCCACCAGTCCCCTAGCACAGTGGTTAAAAGCTGTGCACTGGGAACCAGATGCCACATGGTCGACTGTGGTTGGAGTTCTGGCCTCAGTGGCTTGAGGAGCATGTTGGGATTATGTGTGTGTGAGTGCCCAGGATCCTGAAGGGATGGAGAAATGGAGGAAAGGGGATTATGCCATGAATATATCTTATTGGGGGTGCTTTCTCTTTTTCTCACTCTTCCCTTGGTAAGTGCCTACTAGCAAAACAAAATAACACTCGAGTGTCTCCTCCTTACCTTTGGATACAGGAAGGCCTCTTTCAGCCTGGATATGTAGGCTGAATAGTGGAACCCAAGGACATCCTGGTTCAAATTTCTAGAACCTGTGAATATTATAATATATGGCAAAGGAACTTTGTGAATGTTATTAGGATTTTAAGATGGGAAGATTATTCTGGATTATTCAGCTGGGTCCTAAATACACTCACAAATGTCTTTATAAGAAGCAGGCAGAGGGAGATTTGATTATAGAAGATCACTGAAAATCCTATACTGCTGGCTTTGAAGGTGGTCAAAAGGCCATGAGGCAAGAAATGCAAGATCTGCAAAATGGTCTTCAAAAGTTCACAGAAAATGTGTATTATAAAAAAACTACACATAGATTAACAAATTTTTTGCATCAAAATAAATTTGTACTTTAATTCTATTTTTCCATAAAGGGAACTTTTTGAAGTCCCCTTGTATAGCTCTCACAGTGGGAAAAGGCAAGGAAATAAGATTCTCCCCTGAGAATCCATACTTATACCTTGATTCTGATCCAATTAAACTTGTTTCATACTTATTTCCAGAGAATAGTAAGAATAAATGTATGTTATTTTAAGCCCCTAAGTCTAGTGATTCATTACAACAGACATAGGAAACCAATGCCCTAGGTGTTCTGATCTTTGCCTCCAGCAGTGGTCATCTACAAGATGGTCCTCCAATGATGGCCAGCCCTTGTCTAGTCCCCTCTTACAATGAACAAGGTTGACTTGTGGAACTGAAAGACTACTGTAGAAAGACAATATGAATTCTGAGCACAGGTCATAGACGCATTGCAGCTTTCACTTTGCCCTCTCCTGGATCATTTGCTCTATGGGTAGTTAGATGTGGTATGTGAGGACACCTAGGGAGTTTCATGGAGAGGCCCACATGGAGAACTGAGGCCTCCTGCCAACAGCCATATGAGTAAGCCACCTTGGAGGTAGGTCCTTTAGCCCCAGTCAAGTCTTAGGTGACAACAGGTAGGCTGACACCTTGATTGTAACCTCTTATGGCCAAACTAGAGCAACTAAATACTTTCAGGACTCCTAACCATTAGAAACTGTGAGGTATTTATTGTTGTTTCAGGCCCTCAGGTTTTGGGTTTTTACACAGCAACAGATAATACCCTTGTCAAGTTTTATTATTATTATCTTCTTAGGTTTTTTTCCTTGCCATACAGCAAGTGCACTCTCTGGAGACAGGGAGACAGAGCAAAACGGAAAGTAAGAAAATACATCCTGGGAGGTGGGGATGGCCATACACTTCCTCTCCATTCTTTTTTTTTTTTTTTATTAAAGAATTACTTATTTAATTTGATTGATTGATTTATCCATTTTAATTTCACCAGAGACACACAGAGAGAGAGGGAGTTAAAGTGAGAAAGCAAGCCACCAGGTCTGGGACTCATACCGTGGTCAGCCATGTGGGAGTGTCCAGCACCTTAGCTACCATGCCACCTGCTGGTCCCTTTTTTTTTTTTAAAAAAAAAAAAGAATTATTTATTTAATTTGATTGATTGATTTCCTCCATTCTTCTTTAGGGATTTCAAGTGCACACATACTCACCAGGAGTGTTTTTCAAGCCACTGGGTCCAGGACTTCAATGGGGGAGTCGGCTATGTGGGACCCAGTGCCTTAACCATCACATCACCTGCTGGCCATCTAGCCTTTCTTACTGCTCATACTCTGACCGCCATCCATAGAAAGAACAAACTAAAACGTGGCTGCATTTCACGCAAATTTAGAATAACATGCATCTGAAAACCTGCAATCAAAGATTACCAATAATCTCACTCTGTGTACCAACTCTGAAATGCCAATTTCCCAAAATCAACCAACCGCCAAAAACTGACGTGAAACACAAGTTTAAATCGCAAGGCTTCGGGAAATACGGATTATATTTTGTTCCTGACATGAGGAGATAGCACTGTAAGGAGAAAGCAAGCAGAGCCACGGTGACCAGAAGTGCTGGGTCTCTGGTGGCCAGATGGCCGCGCGAACACCGCCCGCCTCGGACTGCAGCTGCCCGGCGACCCTACACTCTAACTCGGCGCATGGAGACCACCATTACCCCAGGAGGTCATGCCACACTCCCGGGTTGCGACGGAGTCCGCGGCGTCCCCGCAGTCAAGCGCCTCTCGAACCGCAGCTCCCTCGGCGGCGGGCTGGCGGGCGCCGGGTCCTCAGAGCTACCGTAGGGCGGCGAGGCCAGGGGGCCGGGACCGCGGGGCAGGCGCCCTGGGCTCGCGCCCCAGCCCCGCCCCTGGCCCGCCGCGCCCGCAACGCCGCCGCCGCCGCGTCTCGCTTTCCCTGCACGTAGAGCAACCGCCGTGCTTCAGGCGCGCCTCGGAGGAGGCTGTTGCCGTCATTGTTACCGTGGTTACCTGAGGCCGAGCCGCCGCCGACCCCGCAACCATCTCCGCTGCTGCTGCTTCGTCCTCGGGATCCATCCTAGGCTGCGAGTCGAGGACACGCGCCCGAGGTGACCCCTGAAGTCGAGTGCCGCGCCCGCCAGAGGAAGCACCAGACCAGCAGTCCCCCGGACAATGGCGGCCGAGCGGCGAGCTGTGACTACAACTCCCAGAGGGCTTAGCGGCGCACTGCAGAGCCAGACCAATCGGCACCTCCGCCCGCCGGGCCTTGGCCAATGGGGTAGTCCTGGCCGCCGGCCAATGAGAGCGCTTAGACCGCGACGGCCGCCGGTAGGCGGGGCCCGATCCGGCGAGGGGCGGCGCGGGGCGGCACCCGCCCGGCCGCTCTCTGAGCCGCGAGGAGGTCCCAGCGCCGGCTCAGCCGCTGGGGCTCGGGGCAGCAGCTCTGGTCCAGCGCCCCAGTTTCCTAACGCGTCTGTACGGCCTGTAATGGAGGCCTGGCTGGAAATCCTGGACTTCCTGGAAAGTAGCAGGCCTAGGGCTTCCTCTTCCCCGCCTGTGTCGCTGTAGGCACTGAAGACTTCCGTGCCTGGAAACCGCGCGGACACTCAGGCTTTCCTTAGGGAAGAAGACACCAGACGGCGGCACACCAGGCCTTTCACGGCTGGCCAGGTTCTGTCTGTCCTCTTGAGGTGTTCACTTTGTGACGAGTCTTGGTTGTTTTTGTTTTGTTTTGTTTTTAATTACAGGGCGCCTGCGCTCGCCAGAGAGACAGAAAGAGAGAAATCACCGCCCCAGGGAGCATGGCCGTGCCTCAGTCCCCTTTCCTCCATTCTCTCGGGATCTTGGGCACACACGCACACCCTCCTGGTGAACCGGTTCAACTCTGTGGGAGTCCTGCCACGTAACCATTAGGCCCTCTGCTAGTCCCCTGTGATGGGTCTTCATGTGTCCCGTTACAGTGCATTACAAAGTGTCTTAAAAGGCCCAGACCTGAGACAGCAGGAGGCATGGAGGTCAAGGTACTGAATCCCAAATGGCTGACAGCGTGGTTCAAGTCCTGGACCGGGTAGCTTGAACCACCCCCACCCCCGAGCGGGTGTGTTGAGCCTGCCAAAAATTCTGAGAGGAGACTGGAGGATTGTAACATGGCTTTCCTTCCCTCCACTCCACACCATGATTTCTCACCTTCTGTCTCTCTGTCTCTCTCTCTCTGGTAAGTGCAAGCGCCATATAGCAAAAATAGATAGATAGATAGATATAGATAGTAAATAGGGCCAGCCCTAGTCTTTAAATATTTATTAATTTATTTTGAGAGGTTTTTGCTGTAGGATGTATGGGCTTGCCAGAAAGACAGAAAGAGACAGAAAGCAAGAAATCATCCCCTAGGGGGATGGCCACACCGCAATCCCTTCTCCTCCATTCTCTTCTTGGGATCTTGGACACCCACGCACACGCGGCCGGCCTGAGTTTAAGCCACCGGGTCCAGGGCTCAAACCGCGGTTGACTACATGAGAGTCCAGTGACATAGCCATTGTGCCAACTGTTGGTCCCTTCTTTTTGTTTTTTAATTGCAAAAGGGCATAGTCACTGGCCAGAGATGAAGAAGGAGAAAATACTCTCATGGAATGTGGTCATGTTGCAATTCCTTCATCATTTCTTCCTCTTCTGGACTCAGCAGGCACTTGCATGGGGATAGGTCCAGGAGTTAAACCACTTAGACCAGGGACCAGCTGATGGAATAACAGGTAAGTTGTTGGACTCCCACCTAGTCCACGGAAATCCTGGACCTGCAGCTTAAAACACAGGCTGGGCACATATGCCCAGAATCTATGCCCAAAATCCTGAGAGGTTTCTTACTCTGAGTCTCTCTCTGCTCCCACTAGTGCATGTGTCCTATAGCAAAAGTATCTCTTAAAAAAAAAAACAAAACTCAGACCATGAGGGATCTGGCTCCCTCAACCATAAAGCTTTAGGCTGGTCTCAGTTATTAGTTTTGGTTGGTTGTTTAAACCAAGATTTTACCATTCCTATACATGCCTCTGGTTCAGTATGGAGTATTTTTTTTTTCCTTTAACCAGATTCAGATTATTTCTTCTACTTTGATCAAGTAACTGTTTCAGATGATATTCTAAAATATTCAGCTAGAGCTTTCCCCCATTACTTTTTTTTTGTTGTTGTTGTTCTATGAAATGGTGTGATAATTATTTTGGCATCTGTGTGTTAAATTTTATTTCTGGGGTGGCATGGTGGTTAAAGTGGCTGGACTCCTACATGGCTGACTGTGGTTCAAGTCCCAAACCTGGCAGCTTGCTTTCTCACTTTTCTGTCTCTCTGGTCAACTTCATTAAAAAAAAAAAATTAAAATAATGACAATGAATAAAATAAAATAATTCTTTAAAAGTTATTTACTTTCATTATTTTTATTTTTAAATTGACACATAATAACTATGCATATTTATGAGATACAGTGTGATGTTTCAGCACATGTATACAGTATGTAAAGATCAAATTAGAGTAATTTGGATATCCACCACCTCATTTATCATTTCTTTGTTGTGAGAATAGTCAAGATTCTTTCTTGTAGCTATTTTGAAATATACATTTTTAAACTATTACTACCCTCTGTGCAATACAATACTATTAAAAGAGTTTGTTCCTCCTTTCTATAGTTTTGTACCCATTGTTCAACCTCTCCCCAGCCCTCCTTCCCTTCTCATCTCCTGATAACCACTATTCTACTCTATTATTTTTCAAATAATTAGCTATTCAATTTTATTTATCATTAGTTTTTAATTTGACCAGAGAGAGAAAGAGCGAGAGGGAAAATGAGGACGCAAGCCACTAGATCTGAAACTTGAACCGTGGTCAGCCATGTGGGAGTCCATTGCCTCAACTGAAGTAGAAGCACCTCCATCTTTGAACTTTAGGTTATACTTGATTCCTCCTTCTACCCAGAGTATATAGAGTGATTAATAGCCTTACTGTCTTTGCTAAATAGCCTGGAACCCTTTTGTTGAGCTGTTCCTTAGCAATGTAACTACCAATCACCAGACCCCCACCCAGAGCCATGGGGAACATTAAACAAAGGTTTAGAAAGTGCCCTCAGAAATAACCTGCCTGATGGGGCTGGCAGGTGGCGTGGTGGTTAAGGGCGCTGGACTCCCACATGGGCGACCACAGTTCGAGTCCTGGACCTGGTGGCGCTCTCTCTCTCTCACTCTCTTCTCGCCAAATTAAAATAAATAAGCAAATAAAATAAAGTTAAATAATTCTTTAAAAAGAAAAAAAAAAAAAGAAAAAACCTGCCTGACTCAGCTTCTGTAACTAGTACACATGGGAACCCCACTCCCTTTCCTCCTCACCCCCTTCTCAGTTTTCATTGTAACCACCGTATCAACCCAGAATTGATTGTGATCTTTGCCTTTATAAGCACCCCTCTCCTTTCACTCGGGGCTGTGGGGTTTTGAGAGACCTGAGTCCTTCCCACCCCTCCGTATACCACCAGCTTAATCAATAAACTCCAATAAATTTGGCTATGTCGGGGGCTCTGGGCCCCTGTGCGCCGCGCCGGGCTCTGGCTGCTGGCCCGGGGTGGGTGCCGGCCTGGGGCGGGCTCTGCTTCGTGTTCCGCGGCCCACGGGCTGCCCGGCCCCCGCTGCCTCTCCGGCCCGGGGCAGGCGCCGGCCAGGGGTGGGCTCTGTTTTGCGTTCCGCAGCCCGGGCCGCCCGGTCCCCGCCGCCTCTCCGGCGATGGCGCGCAGCTGCTGGGCCTGTGCGCGGCGCCGCCAGGCCTGCGCGTGGCCCCCGGGCCTGAGCGTGGCAGCCGGGCCTGCGCGTGGCCCCCAGACCTGCGCCTGAGCGTGGCCGCCGGGCCTGTGCCTGCGCGTGGCTGCCATCGGCCTGGGCGTGTGCGTGGCCCTGGGCCTGAGCGTGGCCCCTGGGCCTGAGCGTGGCAGCTGGGCCTGCACCTGCGTGTAGCCGCCGGGCCTGCGCGTGACCCCCGGGCCTGCGCGTGGCCCTGGGCCTGAGCGTGGCCGCCAGCCACAGGCGGCAAACTGAAGCCGAAAACAAGGATTAAGAACTTGCAACTATAAGCAACAAAAAGAAACTTTAGCTATCTTAAACCAATTGAGAAATATATTGTATAGGAGGATATTCTCTACCTATGGACAATGAGAAGATGATGGTTACCAGCCCTACATTACCTCAGGGAAAAACAAGATCTACTCCACCATTCTTAAGGAAGCCAGATACCCGAGGATAACTCACGCTGCAGATCCCCACAACACCATTCCCGGTGGTCACAAGATGGATGCTGTGCCGCATCAACTGATAATCATCTCTGCTTACCAAAACTGCTTCCATTAAACTGTATTACATGGAGACTCACCTACAATTGCGGAACTGCACGAGACCCACCCTTAATCCAACCCTGAACAGAATCTATGTTCCCTATTGTTAAGGAGGGTGGGAAGGGACAGAGGGTCAGAAAGAGGGGTGGAAGTGATTCTAGGAACTAGTAATGGAAAATTTTTTTTTGTAATGGGCATGATTGAATCACTGTGCAGTGTGTACTGGATGGGAGATCGCATTTTTTATGCTGTGATGATGCTGAGGGAAGTAATGTAAATTGAATTACCAAAAAAAAAAAAAAGTTTCAGGAAAAAAAAATTTGACTATGTCTGCATGTCCTCTTATTTCTCTCTGAGTAGACTATAACACAACCACCACAACATCTGCTGCTGGCCCCCTCTACTTTGTTTCTATGAGATTATTCTTTGCCTTTAGATTCCACAAGTGAACGAGATCATGTGTCATTTCTCATTCTGTGCTTGGCTTTACTTTATTTAACATAGTGACCTCTAGGTCCCTCCATATTGCTACGACTGATAGGATTTCAGCCTTTTTTAATGGACACATTAAACTAAACATGCCACATTTTAAAAAATAATTATTTTATTTAACTTTATTTACTTAGTTTTTAAAAATTTGACCAGAGAGGGACAGAGTGAGAGAGAGGGAAAGTGAGAAAGCAAGCCACCAGGTCCAGGACTCGAACTGCCACCAGCCATGTGGGAGTCCAGTGCACTTAACCACCACACCACCTGCCCGCCCCAACATGTCACATTTTCTACCTCTTCCTTCTTTCTTCTTTTATTTTTATTTTTCCTTTTTTTCTTTTTCCAGAGGGTGCATGTACTTGCCCCAAAGAATGGGAGAAATCATCCTCCAATGAGACGTGTCATGCTGCAATCTTTTCTCCTCCATTTCTTCATCCTGTTAGGTTTTGGGGCATCCACATCAACACAGAACCTGCTTTGTCAAGCTGCGATAGCAGGAATTCAAACTTCGGTTGGCCATGTGGGATCTGGCTCCCTTAACCAATAGACCAGGAAACTGACTCTTTCTTTATTTTCTCCTTACCCCCTTTTATGCAGGGAGTGCCTTCAAGTAGATACAGTCTTTGTGCTATCATTACAGGCCATGGGAAATCACTAAACAAAGACACAATCGGGACCAGCAGATGGCATAATGGCTATGTTGCTGGACTCCCAGGTAGTTGACCGCGGTTCGAGTCCCGGACCCAGTGGCTTAAACTCACGCTGGGCGCGTATGCATGTGTGCCCAAGATCCTGAGAGGAGAATGGAGGAGAAGGGATTGTGGCATGGCCATACCCCCGAGGGGTGATTTATTGCTTTCTGTCTTTCTGTCTCTTTCTTTCTGGCAAGTGCAAGTGCCCTATAGAAAATAAACTCATAAGCAAACAAAAAAACATAATCTGCTGGGCTTCACAAATAGAAGAAACTTGAGCATTAGAGAAGGACAGGAGAGGCTTGTTTAGAACCACGAGGTCCTCCACAGCTGAAGCATGTGGCTTTGCTGCCCCTAAGAAAGAAAGAGCACAGACTGGCCTGGGCCTTGGCGTTCTCCGGCAGAGACGCCAAGTCTGCCTGACCCCTGCTTTTTTATGTGTCTGTCCTTTCTCAGTCCACAGCCCTTCGTTTTGGGGTATCTCTTCGCCCTTGGGCAGGGCTACTTTCTTTCTTTATTTTTTTAAATTATCAGAACGTGTTTGTGTTTGCCAGATAGAACAACCTTTGGTAGGGGAACTGTCCCACAATCTTTCCTACATTTGTCTTTCCTGTCAGGAATTTGGGCATGAGGGTGCACCTGGTGTATTTTTCTTTTTTCTCCCTCCCACCCTAGGGATTTTTGCTTTAGGGTGCAGGTACTTGCCAAAGTGACAGTGAGTCAGAAAGTGAGATATCACTCCCTGGGCGGATAGCCACACCACAATCTGTTCTCTAGAGACACAGAGAGAGAGTGAGAAAGCAAGCCACCAGGTCCAGGACTCGAACCATGGTTGACCATGTGGGAGTGTCCAGCGCCTTAAGCACCACACCACCTGCTGGTCCTACTTTTCTTGTTTTTAAAGGTGGGTCATTTGAAGCGTAATCTGACCCCACGAACATCTCAGAAGGCAATTTCTTTTTAAACATGGCCTTCAGTAGGGTCTGCCATTTCAAGCTCACTGTTCTTTTACTCAATGTTTGTGTCTGTTCTGCCCTTTGCTGCTTAAATAGGTTGGAAGGGAATCATGAGCTTGGGTCATGTGCCCAACAGGTCACTGAGCATGATTAGGAAGATTAGGGAACTCTGACAGGCTTAGCCTGGGCTGCATGCCAAGCTGTGGACAGATGGTTTAAGGAGTTGGGGGTGGGGGTGGCTCTGAGTGGTCCAGCATGAGTCACATGCCCAGGTTTTTAGGCATGTCCAAGCTATGATTGGCCCAGCTGTCATATTCAAATCAGTGAGAGAATAAGAGGACATCCAGTTTTAGCCAAGTTAAAGGAGTCCTTTTTAGCCAGTGACTGTGAGAGGACTTGAGTCACTCCAAAACCTCACAGCCCCGAAGCAGAGGGGAGGAAGGTTTATAAAGGCAAAACCCACAAACCTAGAAAACCTACAGGCTTTTGAGTTATGCAATAGCAGTTTACAAAAGCCGAAAAAATGAGTTATCAGGAAGGACAGTTATAATTGGTGACATCTGCTGGTGATAAACATTTGGCGAGGATGGCAGTGTACTTCTGCTGGTGACATGCATTCAGTGAGGAATTTTCAGGAGACACATATGGGTCAGGTCACAGGAAAGGGAGAATGGCGGTAGAGTCATATTCAAAATGGAGATACTCTTGCTTCACAGTTTGGGTCACATGCTCATTGCTATGGTCTCAAAATGGGTCTCCTGGGTGGAAGTTGGTGAGAGTGAGATTTGTAAATGAAAGGATTTTTTTTGTGATTGAACACAGAAATGTCTTCTCCATTTTATTTTGAATGCTACCCACAAAGTACAATGACTTTGTTACCAACAGAAACAACAGTTTTTTTTTTTCTTTCTTTCTTTCTCTCAGATTTTTGTCATGGGTGTGTGTGTTCCAGGAGAGAGATAGAGAAAGAGAGAGTGAAAGTGAGAAATCATCCCCCAGCGGAGATGGCCATGCTGCAATTCTTTCTCCTTTTTTTTTCCCTTTGGGATTTTGAGCACTCACGCACACATGCCTGGTATATTTTTCTTTTCTTTTCCTTCCTTCCTTCCTTCTTTCCTTCCTTCCTTCCTTCCTTCCTTCCTTCCTTCCTTCCTTCCTTCCTTCCTTCCTCCCTCCCTCCCTCCCTCCCTCCCTCCCTCCTTCCCTCCCTCCCTCCCTCCTTCCCCCCTCTCTCTTTTTCTTCCTTCCTTCCTTCCTCCCTTCCTTCCTTCCTTCCTTCCTTCCTTCCTTCCTTCCTTCCTTCCTTCCTTCCTTCCTTCCTCTCTCTCTCTCTCTCTCTCTCTCTCTCTCTCTCTCTCTCTCTCTCTCTCTTCTTCCTTTCTTTCTTTCTTTCTTTCTTTCTTTCTTTCTTTCTTTCTTTCTTTCTTTCTTTCTCTTTCTTTCTTTCTTTCTTTCTTTTTCTTTTTTTTTTTGAGAGATTTTTGCTATAGAGCAATCACTTTTCCTCCAGTCACCTCTCAGGATTTTGGGCACGCACACACACACACACACACACACACACACACGTGCCTTGGCAAACTGCAGTCGACTCTGTGGGAGTCCAGCAATGTAACCATTACACCATCTGCTGGTCCCCCAATGTGTCTTTCAAGTCACCAGATCTGGAATTTGAACCCCAGAGTTGGCCATGTGGGATCCACTGCCTTAACCACCATGCCACCTGCTGGCTACAATACATTTTCTTATCCCAGGACAGTATTACAGATATCTTGATATCCCGGGACAGTATTACAGATATCTTGATACATCATTTTACTCAGTATTACAAAGTTATTCTTGTTACTAGGGTCACCACTAAATCATGTTATTTATTATATTAGTAAAGAAACTCAAGTTTTACTTAAAACAATTTCCTTTTAAATATTTTGATAACTGCATTTCAATAATAATTGGTTTCCTTTGTAATGTTGTGCATTTTATGGTCTGCATTTACACACACAAGAGTCCTTAGATTTCACTAGATTGAGAAAGGTCCATGTCATGAAAAACATTAAGAGCCCCTGTGAGATACCCCCGGTTACAGCTGCCTGTTTCCTTGGCGTCCCTGCTGCAAGCAGAGAAATCAGCTTCTTTACTGTTGGAGTCGTTTCATTTTGGGTCTACTTGTTACATAAGTATAGCCTCCCTGAACTCAAAAACCAATATGAAAACAGTAGAGAATTCTAAATTTACCTCTTAAGTTATATGAAATGGAGATGGTAATGTGTTCTAAGATGGACGTCACACAGATGTGGGTCAGTGCAAGTGGGCAGGCAGGAGGAGCCTTGCACATCTTTGTTCAGTCTTGAGAACTCACTACACTCCTATCTGCATATTAAAAAAAATCCTTTTAGGAGGCCAGCGTGTGGCATGGTGGTTTAGGGCACTGGACTCCCACATGGCCGACCGCCATTTGAGTCCCCGACTTGGCAGCTTGCTTTCTCACTTTCCCTCCCTCTTTCTCTCACTCTGTCCCTCTCTGGTCAAATTTAAATAAGTAAATAAATAAAGTTAAATAATTCTAAAAAAAAAAAACCCAAAAAAACCCTTTTAGATCATTCTCACACTGTTCTCTATATACTTGAAAATCCACTGTCTGGGGAAGGAAATAAGAGAGATTGGATCAAGGAGGGAGCCATGGAAGTTTTTGAAAGAAGAGTCCCAGGCACCCAGGCAGAGATCAGAGCAAATGCAGAGCTCTAGATGGTCAAGTAGCACACTTTTACAGCTCCCTGTGAGGCTTGAACGGAGGAGGCATATCCCACGTTATTTCTGAACTTTTCAAACATTTAACTGATCAGCTTCACCTTGATGTCTCCCCGAGAGCATGACCGAATCCATCCAAAAGCACACATATTGTTCTTGTGCTTGAAGCTTGTTCTTCAATGTCACCTCAGTTCACTCGGTTTTCCTATATCATAAATATGAGATTATTTTAGATTCTTCTTTCTCTGTCATATTTGATGCAATCATTCAGGTTCTGTGATGGATTAAAGACAGCCCCAAATTCTTTTTCACTCCCCAGTGGAAAGTGGGATTTATCTTCCTTCCCTTTGATGTAGGTGGCCTGATTATCCAGGAAAATGAGGCAAGAGTGATGATGTGTGACCTCTGAAGCTATGTAATAATAAGATTTGCAGATTCTTCTTAGGTCTCCTAGAATGTTCATTCTTAGGACATTTCTTGAAATGCAGCCAATATGTCAAGAGGAGCCCAAAATACATGAAGGAGCCCAGCGTGATTGCTCAGAGTTGACAGTTACAGCTCAGCCCCAACTGACAGCCAGCGTCAGCCGCCAGTCTGTGAGCATGCCATCTTGGGCATCCAGAAGTTGAACCTTCAGATGACTTCAGGCCACTGGGCCTGGGACTTGAACCATGCAGTTGGCCATGTGGGACCCCGCATCTTAACCATGACACCACGTGCTGGTCCCAAGTTTCTAGTTGTAACTTTTATCAACTTTTATCTCTGCAGAACAGAGAGTTATTGGTCCAGTGGGTCTGAAATCTTGTCAAGTTCGTTATACTCCAGACAAATGCCCTTCCAGGAAACATTGTGCCTTAACACTCCTCTATTAGCGGATCTCTTTCACCAACCCATGGGGCTTTATAATTTTTTTAAAAATCCTTGCAAGTTGTGCCAGCAGGTGGCGTGGTGGTTAAGGGCGCTGGACTCCCACCTGGCTGACTGTGGTACGAGTCCCAGACCTGGAGGTTTGCTCTCTCACTTTCCCCCTCTCTCTCTCCTTTCTCTGTCAAATTAAAAAAAAATAGTGATTAAAGTTAAATAAAATAATTATTAAAAAAAAAAAAGGTTAAAAAGGGGGCTGGCAGGTGGGATGGTGGTTAAAGGTGCTGAATTCCCACATGGCCAACTGTGGTTTGAGGCCCGAATCTGTCAGCTTGCTTTCTTGCTTTCTCTTTCTCTCTCTCTGTCTCTCTCTGGTCAATTTAAATAATAATAATAATATAATAACAAATGGAATTATATATATATATATACACATATATATATGTGTGTGTATATATATATATATATATATATATATATATATATTTATTTAAGAATCCTTGAAAATCCAATCAGCACAGAATAGTCTCTTGCTCTTGTAATTTATGTTCCTTTCATCTTAGGTTGGCTGATAGGACAGGGATTTCAAACCACAGGTGCTATGTGGGATCTAGATTGTTTTGAGCGGTGCACTGTGCCATGGAGCAAGCACAGACACTATAGCACTTAAGCCAAAGCTGGAGAACCTGAACGGGATTCCAGTCTGCTAGATGAAATAGTGGCAAGGAGCACCAGACAGCGGTACAGCAATAGGTCTCTGAAAGCAGACGCAAGAAGGAAGGCTGTGCACCATATGCTTTCCCACATGGCAATCAGAGCTGAGCTGCCGCTGTAACAGCTGAATGGAGTAGTATTGCAAATGCTACTGCCAGCCGTACTCATGTGTGGAGAGGTGCAGAAAAGGGTTAGCACAGGTGTTTTTTTGGTTTTTGTTTTGTTTTGTTTTGTTTTTTGAGAGGTTTTTGCTATAGGACGCGTGGGCTCGCCAGAAAGACAGAGAGAGACAGAGAAACAGAAAGTGAGAAATCACCCCCCACGGGGATGGCCATGCTGCAATCCCTTCTCCTCCATTCTCCTCTCGGGATCTTGGTCACACATGCACAGGCGCCCAGCGTGAGTTTAAGCCACCGGGTTCGGGACTCGAACCGCAGTTGACTGCATGGGAGTCCAGTGACATAGCCATTACACTAAATGCTGGTCCCTAGGTGGTCTTTTTTGTAGAGTGTTCTGTCTTGTTTCCTGATCGACAGAGTGACTCACTGCCTAGACCATTTGCACAGATAATGTGATTAACATTGAGCACATACTTTCCTTTTGGGGATTTGGAATTTTGGTACATGCTAGGCAAAAACTGCCCACGTGACAAGGCTGCAGTGTAAAAACCCAGTGAGCTTCCCTGGAGATACAAAATCACACACATTGCTACATTTTTGCTTCTGGGGATAAATGTGCATTGTGACTCCTTGGGAGGGAGATCAGAAACCTGCACGTGGATTCCTCTAGATGTTATCTGCTTTTCTCCTTATGACCCAAGTGTGTATCCTTATTATATTATTGCAATAAATCTTAGTCATGAGTACCACTATATGCTGAATCATATGAGTTCTGAAAAAACTTAGGATTGGGACCAGCAGATGGCGTAATGATTACGTCACTGGACAGTCACCTGCGGTTCAAGTCCTGGAGGTTAGAACACACCAGGTGTGTATGTGTACATGCCCAAGGTCCTGAAAGGAGAATGGAGGAGGGATTGCATCATGGCCATCCCCCTGGGGGTCTCTCTGTCTCTGTCTTTCAGGAGAGTGCACAGCTTATAGCCAAAAAAAAAAAAAAATCGAGATAAGTTCTGATTTTGTGGGCCCCATATACTTTCACTGCTAGTGGTGTCAAAATTGTGCTTATGGGGGTGAGCAGGCAGGATGGTAGATAAGGCACTGGACTCCCACACAGCTGACTGTGGTTCGAGTTCCAGAACTGGTGGCTTGAAATTTACACGGGGCATGTGTGTGTGTGCCCAAAATCCTGAGAGGAGAATGGAGGAGAAGGGGTTGTAGTGTGGCTATGACCCCAGGGGGTGATTTCTCACTTTCCCTCTCTCTGTCTCTCTCCAGTGAGCACACGTGCCCTATGGAAAAACAAAACAAAACAAAACAAACAAACAAAAAACCACCAAAGTCCCCAAACTTAAAAAAATTGTGTTTATGGATATGTGTGTGTGTGTGTGTGTGTGTGTGTATATATATAATTTTTTTGCACCAAAGTGTGTGCAATTGGAAGACAGAGAAAGCACCCCCCCAATGAGGTGCGATCACACTACAATTCTTTTCCTCCATTTCTCCATCTCATCAGGACTTTGGGTATGCATGCACATGCACCTGGTGTGTTTTTCACATTGCTGGGGCTGGGATTTGAAATGCAGTTGGACATATGGGATCTGTCTCTCTACACTGTGCTATGGGGCCACCACTGTTTATGGTGGTTTTAATATCTATATTTCTATGAGAGAAGGGAGGATGGATTTCTATTCTCTGTGAAAAACAGCCATTGTTTCAGCAACAGATACCAACGACGGGTGTGGTATCTGCTTAGGATCTGCAACAAGTCACACATTTAAGTAATGTCAAGAAAAAGGAAACAGGAAAACTATATGGATATACAATTTTGAAATTCTTTATGAAAGTGTTAAACAAGTATGAAAAGTGTCTTCAGATTGTGCAAGTATCTGTACCACCTCAGCTCAACCAGGCTAACCAGTAGACACTCTGAAGCTGTGCTTAGGAGTTCTATTTCCTTTCAAGTAGGTATTATGCACGTGCCAATTTGGAGCTACCGGTATGTGGAATGGGAATATTTTGGGTGATAAAGTCTCCAGTTCTCATTTCAAATAAGTCTACTTCTTGGGTTCATACAAGCCTCAGGTTTTGAATATACAAAAGGATAGAATACCTGCCAAAGTTGGGCCAGTTCGTATCCCAGACCTGGCAGCTTGAAAAATATTTTGGACGCATGTGTGTGCATGCCCAAAATCCCAAGAGGAGAGTAGAGGAGATGGGAGTGTAGCATGTCTATCCCCACTGGGGGGTGATTTCTCACTTTCACTCCCTCAATCTCTCTCTAGCAAATACATTGCCCTATAGCAAACAATGATCAGAACCTACCAGAGCAGCACTGAGGCGCTCACTCCACGCGGCAACTACTGTCCTTGTTTCATGGGCGCCTATCCCTCCTCCTGTGTTACACTCTCCAGGCAGAGTCTCCAGAAAGTACATAGCCCCCACCCCCACCCTGCTCCCACCACGTGGAGTGCTTATTTCGGTAAGGGACTTCAGGACACAATGGCATTGCACACTCGCATCTTCCAAACCGTGGCCTCTAGTATTAGGCTACTTTCAAGATTTACAGAATTACAAACATCTCTGTGACCAGAATCTTAGTCAAGAAGACTTGAACATTTTATACACTTTTTTGATCTGTGTCTAGGCCCTACTTCTCAGACTCTCGCCATTGAAGGAACATTCAAAACGACATTGGTCCCAGCAAAAGACTGGTTTGGCTAGGACACAGAGCCTGTACTTGTGTCCAGGTCATTTTAGGCAAGGCATTTCCCCTCTTAACTTCAGGTTCTCATATAAATCATGAGAGCTATGATACAAGAGATCTTCAAAATGCTCACGGAAAATGTGAATTTTGAAAAAATTATTTATTGGTTACTTTTTTTGTACCAAAACAAACTCCTGTTAAATTCCATTTTTTCCGGGGACTGATGAGTGGCATGGTGGTTAAGGTGCTGGATACTCCCACATGGCCAACCATGGTTTGAGTCCCAGGCCTGGTGGCTTGCTTTCTCACTTTCCTCTCTCTCTCTCTCTCTCTCTCTGTCTCTGTCTCTCTCTCTCTCTCTCTGTGTGTCTCTCTGGTCAAATTACAATAAATGAATGAATGAATAAATGAAATTGAATAAAATAATTTTAAAAAAAATTCCATTTTTTCCATAAAAAAATTTTTTTTAAAAGGTTTTTGCTATAAGGCACATGTTGACACCAAGAGGGAGAAAGCGAGAAACCACCCACTAGGAGAGATGGCCATGCCACTATCCCTCCTCTTCCATTTTCTTCTTGGGGTTTTGGGCATGTATGCACACATACCTGGTGTGGGAGCCTGCGCACCAGCGAGTCTGCTGAGGTTTCTCAGAGAGCAAACAATTGCCGTGATTGGTTCCCTCAAAAAACCTGACCTTCGAAACCTTGCTCTGATTGGTCACTAGAATCCCTCAGATTTGCATATCCAGCTCCTCATGATTGGTCCAAAAGCAACCAATTATAACCCACCGTTTACAACCAATCACGGCCCACCGTTTACAAACAATCGTGGTCCACCGTTTACAACCAATCATAACTCACCTTTTACGATCCTTCATTCAACCAATCACAGCCCACCAGCGTGTATATAACCACGATGCCTGGCCCACAATAGCCAGACGACCAGGAAGACAATGAAGATGAAGAAGAGAAGACAGAAGACCAGGAAGAGTTGTAATACTACATCGTCTCCGGACGACCCTGAAGAGTTGTGACACCGCGTCGTCTCCGTGCTGCTCACAACAGACGACGCGACCCTAAAGAGTTGTAACACTGCATCGTCTCCGTGCTGTGACACTGCGCCACTTGTCTCGGCTCTCACTCCTTCCCTCAGGAAACCTGTTCGACTCTCCCCCTGGGTCGGGACACGTGGTGCCCGAACCCGGACGGGACAAGTGGCGCCCGAACAGGGACGGGACACCTGGCGCCCGAACAGGGACGGGGCAACCTGGCATGTTTTTTAAGCCTCCAGGTCCAGGACTCAAACTGCAGAGCTGGCCATGTGAAATCCAACAACTTAACCACCATGCCACCTGATGGCACCATTTTTTCTACAAACTTTGAAAAAATCTCTTTATACGTCAAAGTATATTATGAAAAGTTATCAGTAACTGTAAATGACCTTGGTACTTCTCAGTGATGCAAATTCACATATTTACCTTGCCCTTCCACTCCAAGGATACCAGCCCCTCTACAAATCCACCCTCTTTGGCACCCATTGAGTCCATCTTCATAAGACTTCTGGGAAATTATGTCTTTTTAAATCTCTATTTTTTTTAAAGAATTACTCTATTTAACTTTATTTATTTATTTAAATTTGACCAGAGAGAAACAAAGAGAGATAGAGAAGGAAAGTGAGAAAGCAAGCCATTAGGTTTGTGACTCAAACTGTGGTCGGCCATGTGGGAGTCCAGTGCCCTTAACCACCATGCCACCTGCAAGCCACAATTTCTATTTCTTGTAATTTGCTAGTGGGTATGTTCAGTGGTTAGAGAGAGAGAAAGTGAGAAAGCACTTTCCATGAAGGAATGGTCACATCACTATCCCTTCTCCATTTCTTCTTTAAGAATTTTAGCCATGGGGACCAGCAGTTAGCGTAATGGCTATGTCTCTGGACTCCCACGTAGTCGACCGCGGTTCGGGTCCCGGACCCGGTGGCTTAAATTCACGCTGGGCGCATGTGCGTGCGTGCCCAAGATCCCGAGAGGAGAATGGAGGAGAAGGGATTGCGGCGTGGCCATCCCCCCGGGGGGTGATTTCTCGCTTTCTATCTCTCTGTCTCTCTCTCTCTGTCTGGCGAGCGCATGAGCCCTATAGCAAAAACCTCTCCAAAAAAAAAAAAAAAAAAAAAGAATTTTAGCCATGTACATGTGCCCAGCATGCTTTTCAGGTCTGGGTCTTAAATTGCTGTTGAGTACGTGGGATCCATCCCCCTTAACCACCTCGCTTGGACTGGTCTAAATCAAGTGGTTTGTTTGTTTGTTTGCTATAGGGTGAGTATGCTCACTTGAGACACAGAGAGAGAAGATGAGAAATAATCCCCTGGGGGAGGGTGGCCATGCTACAACCCTCTTCTCCATTCTCCTCAGTATTTGGGGCATATATGCACATGCACCTGACATGTTTTTCAAGCTGACAGGTCCTAACTCAAACTGTGCAGTAAGCTATGTGGGCCTTGCCGCCTTAATCACCACACCACCAGGTAAAAGCAAGTCTTGAAGAAGTAAACCACTTCCTTTTATCTCCAAGAGGTTCTAGGAAGCCAAGGAGCCTTCGTGCTCTACTAGAATAAATTCTAACTGACCCAATAGAAGAGTATAACGTCATTCTACCTTTGACCAAGTTTTAAAATTTCAAACTACTTTAACAGTGACATTGAACCCAAAGGAGAAAATAATTTCATTCCAATTTCATGAGCACTTTGCCTCCTCTAGAAAGAATTATTTCCATCAAGGTCAAATTAATACTACTTTCTAAAATTTTCTTCAAATTTGAACTATAACTGTCTTGTACAATTTGTAGTTTCTTACACAATTTAGGTTGAAGTCTCTATCTCCCTCTTTTTTGTTTTTTCTTTTTTGGTAGGTTTTTGCTATAGGGCACATGCACTCGCCAGAAACACAGAGAGAGACAGAGAGACAAAAAGTGAGAAATCACTCCCCAGGGGGATGGCCACACTGCAATCCCTTCTCTTTCATTTTCCTCTTAGGATCTTGGGCATGCATGCACATGTACCCGGTGTGAGTTTAAGCCACTGGGTCTGGGACTTGAACAATGGTCGACTACATGGGAGTCCAGCGACATAGCCATTACACCAACTGCTGGTCTCTCTATCTCCCTCTTTTTAATTTGGAAGATATATTCCTTTTGTTTAAAACAATTCTGTTTATTTTTTTTTCTCCAAAAGCTTCTGCAATCTCTTAGTTGTGATATGTGCAATTCTTTTGTGTGTGCGTGTGTGTGTGTGTGCTCAAAGTATATGGTTCTTATTAATTTGAGACAGTGTCTGGCATGATATGAAGATTTCTTTTCAACCCTGAGGACGTTTCCTTTTTTCCCTTTCTTACTTTTTGGTCCAACAATCTTACTCTTAATTTCAAAGGATCTGTTTCTGTTCTTGTATATGTAAATATATTTCATTGTCTTATTTTTTCACTTGCAATCTTTTTCCTTTTTTTGAGAGATTTTTGCGATAAGGTGCACGCACTCACCAGAGAGACAGATAGAAAGTGAGAAATCACCCCTCCTCCCCCCAGGGGTGATGGCCACACCACAATCGCTTCTTCTCTGTTCCGTCCCTGTTTGGGTGCCACGTGTCCCGACCCGGGGGGACAGTCGAACAGGTTTCCTGAGGGAAGGAGTGAGAGCCGGGACAAGCAGCACAGTGTTACAACACGGAGACAACACAGTGTCTTCAGGGTCATCCGTTTATTGTGGGCAGCACGGTACATCACGGAGACGACGCAGTGTTACAACTCTTCAGGGTTGTGTCGTCTATTGTGAGCAGCACGGAGACGACGTGGTGTCACAACTCTTCAGGGTTGTCAGGAGATGATGTGGTGTTACAACTCTTCAGGGTCTTCCGGAGACGATGTAGTGTCAGCTCTTCAGGGTCTGCCAGGTCGTCTGGAGCCGATGGGGTGTTACAACTCTTCAGGCTCTTCAGGGTCGTCTGGCGATTGTGGGCCAGGCACCATGGTTATATACATGTTGCTGGTGGGCCGTAATTGGTTGTAAAACGTGGGTTATGATTGGTTGCTTTTGGACCAATCATGAGGTGCCAGATATGCAAATCTGAGGGATTCTAGTGGCCAATCAGAGCAAGGTTTCGAAGGTCAGGTTTTTTGAAGGGAACCAATCATGGCAATTGTTTGCTCTCTGAGAAACCTCAGCAGACTGCTGGTGCGCAGCCTCCCACACTTCTCCATTCTCCTCTTGGGATTTTGGGTATGCACATACATGTGCCCCAGCATGATTTCTTTCTTCCTTTCTTTCTTTCTTTCTTTCTTTCTTTCTTTCTTTCTTTCTTTCTTTCTTTCTTTCTTTTTTTTTGAAGAGGTTTTTGCTATAGGGCGTGTGTGCTCGCCAGACAGACAGAGAGAGACAGAGAGACAGAAAGCAGGAAATCACCCCCCAGGGGGGATGGCCACGCCGCAATCCCTTCTCCTCCATTCTCCTCTCGGGATCTTGGGCATGCACGCACACGCGCCCGGTGTGAGTTTAAGCCACCGGGTCCGGGACTCGAACCGCGGTCGACTACGTGGGAGTCCAGCGACATAGCCATTACGCTAACTGCTGGTCCTTTCTTTCTTTTTTTGGAAGGGTTTTTGTTTGTTTACTACATCTGAAAAGAATGCATATACAAAGAATTGAGACAGGAAAAAGCATTGGTCCAACACTAATGAATCTACAAGAATTAGGATTTGGGGAAGGTGGGAAAGATTACCTGAACATTTTTAAAAATTGGAAACTGCAACCAAAATAATCTGGTAAAATCCCTATTAACACATATGAAGAGTCTTCATAAGAGTTCTTCTATGATTTTTATTAAACTAGAGAGCCTCAACTGGCTGCTCTAGGGTTCTTCATATGCAAAACAGAAAGCGGATTCTTTTGGTCCCCATGTTGTTAAATGTTCTCACCCACCAAATTCAGTTTCTCAATGAGGCAGGCTCTACCCTCATAACTTCAAAGAGGATGTGAAGCATTCCATAGGCATCTGTCTTCTAGCACCACCCCTCATAGTTCTTCTATATGCCAGGTCTTCAACTGTGTTCTAGGAACACTGTATCATACACTAGTGAGCTGCAAATCTAGCCTAAACATATAAGACAATGCCTGATAGGGGGAAAAGTCTTTTAATTAGGAACTCAGTCCATTTGCTGTATTTCAAAAGGTGCAATACTTTTCTTAATTTGTCAGTGAAAACATCATAAACTAACTTCCAAAAATACTAGCAAATGGCAAATAAATTTCCTTAAAAGTCACAGTCACATATATAATGCATCTTAGAAAAGAGGAGGGGCACGACAGTTTCCACCAACTTTCATGAGTTTTATCAAATACTGGATCTACTCAAGGGTGGAGAGAAAAGGCAACTTTTAAAAATGAGTATGTTATTAAATCAGGCATTTACTATATATACTCCTTCCTAAGAGCACCATGTGGGACACATGTTTTCTAAACTAGAACTAGGAAGTGGAATGTGGAATCAATCTGTCCTCCTCCTCTTAAGGGCTGTCTACTGGTTAATGAATTTAAAAAACAAGACTAACAAACAAACCCCATGCATACACCCCCTCCAAAACAAGGAAAAAAGAAAAACCCACTAAGTTGTCCCAGATCACTCTTCAGAGTGGAACCAGGGAGCAGCTTCAACAATTCAAATTAATCTGTTAGAGTGTCTTCACAAGCATGCCTTTAAAACAAAACAAAACAAAACAAAACAAAAAAGTTTTTGAAACAACAAAACAAAAACTAGTACTGATCATTTTTCTGAAAAGACACAATTACACAAAATTAACTATTATTAGAAAGGGGAGGGAAGGGGCCAAACCTATAGGCCTCGTCCCACGTGAGTGCATGTGGGTAGGTGCACAGCATTTGTCATTATTGCAAAATGAATTTTAATTTTTACTCTTTAGTTTGATTTCAACATTACTTTTAGTATGATGGTGACACCATCATACTTGTTCAGAAAAGGCTCTGGAGAGACGATCATAGCAGCACACACCTGTGGCTCTTCAGTTCTGCAGGCTCCAGAGCAGCCAGTATTGCTTCATCAAATAGATTCTTTAGGCAGAACGCTCCACATACTTGACAGCCTCCAGGTCACAGGCAGCTTTTCAGCAGTCTCCGAAGTGATAGGCTTCTGTTCTTGGCACATTTTTCAATAGTAGAGGGGTCATCTCTGAGATCAATTTGGATTCCAACAAGCAAAAAAGAAATTTTTGGACAGTGATGAGTTTTCGCAGGCACCCACTTTTCTTTCACATTTTCAAATAGGGCTGGAGAGACCACTGAAAAACAAATTCAGCTTCTCCACCAGACATGCCTGGCATGATTTCAAGCCACTGGGTCCGAGACTGGAACCATGGTCAACCACATGGGAGTCCAGTACCTTAACCACTATACCACATGCTGCCACCCAATGATTTTTTTTTTTAGAGGTTTTTGTCTTACAGCATGTGTGCTCGTCAGAGAGAGATAGAGTAAGAGGGAAAGTGAGAAATCACCCCTAAGGGGGTATGGCCATGCCTCAATCCCTTCTCCTTCATTCTCTTCCCAGGATCTTGGGCACACATGTACACATACCCAGCATGATTTTCAAGTCATTGGGTCCAGACTCAACCCATAGCAAGCCATCTGGGAGTCCAACAACATAACTACTATGCCATATGCTAGTTTCCACACTCCTCTTCTTAAAAGATTTAAAAAAAAAATTAGGACCAGCAGGTGCCATGGTGGTTAAGGTGCTGGACTCTCAGTGGTCAACTGTGGTTCAAGTCCCAGATCTGGAAGCTTGCTTTCTCACTCTGCCTATCTCTCTCTGGTGAGACCATAACCTATAGCCAATTAAAAATAATAATAAAGAAAGAATTATTTTTAAAAATTTAAAATAAATGTTTGGTTTATTTTAGCTCTTTATTTTTTTGGAGAGTTTTTTTTTTTCTTTTTTCTGCTATAGGGCGCATGCACTCGCCAGACAGAGACAGAGAGATGGAAAGTGAGAAATCACCCCCCCCCCCCGGGGGGATGGCAATGTTGCAATACCTTCTCCTCCATTCTCCTCTCAGGATCTTGGGCACGCACGCACATGTGCCTGGCATGAGTTTAAGCCACCAGGTCCGGGACTTGAACCGCGGTCAACTACATGGGAGTACAGCGACATAGCCATTATGCTAACTGCTGGTCCCTATTTCAGCTCTTTTATTGCCAAACTTGGGGGCAGAGAATGCTTTAGTTTCTCTCCCTTCTCTTTGTGATGACCAAAGTATAAAGGTACTTGCTGCATCAAACTTTAAACTTCAAATTATCTATATTTTTCTTGATTTTCTTTAATTTGGCAACCTTTCTCCTGGCTGTTGGCAAAAAAGCCTTGATTTACTCAGTTTTTTTGAGGCATGGAAATGTGAAGCACAGAGGGAAGAGACTGGCAAGAGGCAAGAAGCAAAAAGTGCAATCCTTTCTTAACTCTTAGCATAATACCATTTTAAATACTTGGTTCTCTCAAATATGTTTTATTTAGGGTTGTTTTTTCTTTATTATCTTAGATTCTTTTGCGTCAGAGGATTTCTTTGACTTTTGATTCTTGCCTAC
The DNA here is from genome assembly GCA_026018925.1 of Tupaia tana. NCBI lineage: Eukaryota > Metazoa > Chordata > Mammalia > Scandentia > Tupaiidae > Tupaia > Tupaia tana. The sequence goes on along the minus strand of JAKSZU010000018.1, from coordinate 69,846,725 downwards.
TATCCATATGTTTTATGCATTTTGCCTTCCAATTGGTGCTTAACTCCTTTATATTTTGAAATTATAATGTAAAGATTATTTAATTTGCAGATGGCTTTAAAATTGAAGTAATAATCTGAGATATAAGGAGGTATAATTTAAAATATTTAGTAAATGTTTCATCTGTATTGCCTTATTTCTAGATATGTAAAAGAGTTAGGATATAAATGTATTAATGGATAAAGCTAGCCCAAGAACTGTATTTTGTTGTGTGTTGCGTACCAAGTGACATTGTGTATTAATTCACTTTTGATTCTGCTAGTTATTATCAACAAAATTGTGTTCATGACATTTTGTTAATCCTTTATGAATGATAAATCAATAAAATTCTCTGAAAACCTCCAGAAAAACTGGAATGTGCTATGAGGACAATGTCTGATTACGTTTGAGGGCCGGCCAATGGTGTGGTAGTTGAGGCAGCTAGATCCCACAAGGCCAACTGCACAATTCAAGGCCTGGACCTAGCAACTTGAGAAACAGTCTGAGTATGTGTGTGTGCATGCTCAGTATCCCAAGAGGAGAGTGGAGAAGGATCTATGGCATGACCATTCCCCGTGGGGGTTGCTTTCTCACTTCTCTTTCTTTCTGTCTCTCTCCAGTGAGTGCACATGCCCTATAACAAAATAAAGGGGGGTTATGTTTGGATTGTTGTTTGCATTAAAAAAATTATCTGGAGGTGAGAACTGGTGTCCAGGAACAGACACTTTGCTCCTCTTGCATAATGAATGGAAACCAAAAATCAGTTGTTTCTGGCCAACAGAAGCAGTATTTTATCCTCCACTTCTCCCATATTCTCAAGGTACTGACAGAGGATGAGGTGGGGCACCTAGAAAGCGGAGATGCTATTGCCTGGCTTGAAGAAATCCTGGAGTACAACACCATTGGAGGCATATACAACCAGGGTATAACAGCACTGGTAGTGAAGCCCAGGAAGCAGGATGCTGATAGTTTCCAGAGGGCCCTGATTATGAGTTGGTACATGGAACCAATGCAAACTTTTTTCCTGGTGTCAGATGACATCATGGATTCATCCTTCACCCACTGGGAGCGGATCTGCTGTATCAGAAGCCAGGCATACGTTTGGATGCCATCAATGATGTTCTGCATCTGGAAGCCTGTATCTATTGCCTGCAGAAGTTCTACTGTCGGTAGCAGTACTATTACCTGAACCTGATCGAGCTCTTCCTGCAGAGTTCCTATCAGACTGAGAACAGGCAGATCCTGGACTTCATCACCACCCCCCCCAGGGCAATGTGGATCTTGACAGATTCACTGAAAAGATGTGTAAGTCTATCACCAAGTTCAAGACAGCTTTCTACTTCTACATCCCTGGGCATGCTGCCATGTATATAGCAAACACAGATAGGGAGAAAGAGCATGCTGATGCCAAGAAGATCCTGCTTGAGAAGGGAGAGTTCTTTCAGATTCAGGATGACTACCTTGACCTCTTCAGGGAACCCAGTATGACAGGCAAAATTGTTACTGACACCCAGTACAAAAAATGCAGCTGGCGGGTGGTTCAGTGTCTGCAATGGGCCACCCCAGAACACCACTAGATCTTGTAGAATTATAGGCAGACAAGGTTCCAGGTGAAGGCATCATAGAAGGAGGTGATTTGCAGGCTGTGTTATTGTGGTAAAGAAGACAGTTACAGCTGCCTTATGGGCCTCATTAAGCAGTACACAGCACCCTTGCTCCAGGCCATCTTCCTGGGGCTAGCAGACAAGATCTACGAGTGGAAGAAATGATCTAGAAATTGTAAGGGCAGAAAGGGTAGGCTTTCAATAAATTATTGTGTGGGAACCAACAGTTAGCGTAATGGCTATGTCGTTGGACTCCCACGTAGTTGACCGCGGTTCACGTCCTGGACCCGGTGGCTTAAAACTCATGCCGGGCGCGTGTGCGTGCGTGCCCAAGATCCCGAGAGGAGAATGGAGGAGAAGGGATTGCGGCGTGACCATCCCCTCTGGGGGGTGATTTCTCGCTTTCTGTCTCTATGTCTCTCTGTCTGTCTGGTGAGCGCACGCGCCCTATAGCGAAAACTTCTCAAAAAAAAAAAATAAATAAATAAATTATTGTGTAATTTTTTTTTTAGGTTTCTGCCACAGAGTATGTGTGCTCTCTGGAAGGACAATGAGAAATCACCCCACCCCCACCCCCACCCCCACCCCCAGGGGAGGTGGTCATGCTGTAATCCCTTTTCCTCCACTCTCCTCCTGGGATCTTGAGTACACATGCACAATTGTTAAGATACCATGTCCGGGACTCAAACCATGGTCGGCCATGTGGAAGCCCAGCGACATAACCACTATGCCATCTGCTGGCCCCTGTGTAATCTTTTAAAAAATATTATCTTGAGAATACAGTTCTGCATTGATATTCCTTGCTCTTACTAAATGCTCTGATTGAAAGGTTTTCATTGTGATTATATACATATTTTCTCATTTAAACACAAAAGGAGACATATTTTAGTGTAAAAAAAAATCATTTGTGCTGCTTTTAGAAATTGCAGATTTTGGGACCGGCAGGTGGTGTGGTGGTTAAGGATGCTGGACTCCCACAAGGCTGACTGCAGTTCGAGTCCTGGACCTGGCGGCTTTCTCTCTCTCTTTCTTTCTTTCTCTCTGTCTCTTCCTGGTCAAATTAAAATAAATAAATAAAGTTAAATAAAGGGACCAGCAGTTAGCGTAATGGCTATGTCACTGGACTCCCACGTAGTCGACTGCAGTTCGAGTCCCGGACCCGTCAGCTTAAACTCACGCCGGGCGCGTGTGCGTGTGTGCCCAGGATCCTGAGAGGAGAATGGAGGAGAAGGGATTGCGGCGTGGCCATCCCCCCTGGGGGGTGATTTCCTGCTTTCTATCTCTCTGTCTCTCTCTGTCTGTCTGGCGAGCGCATGTGCCCTATAGCAAAAAACCTCTCCAAAAAAAAAAAAAAAAAAGAAAAAAAAAGTTAAATAAAATAATTCTTAAAAAAAAAAGAAATTGCAGATTTTGAGTTTTACTGCTACAGAGTCTGATTCAGTAGCTTGAGTTAACCTTGATAATGTGCAGTCTCTGAACATGCTCTAGGCAATTTTAATGTACATTGTCCTCAGACCCCAGTTTGAGAATCACACTTTGGTTATCTGATTTCTTGGTTTGGTAAGGGCTTTTTAAGAGCTTAATAATCTTGATTATTCATGGAGTTTCTCATACATAAATTTTCTCGTGTTGAATAAGGGATGTTTTATACCTGAAAGCTTTCCTACATTCATTACATTAATAAGATTTCCCTCCAGTATGAATTCTCTGATGCCTAGTAAGTTGACACCATTGGCTAAAGGCCTTTCCACAATGGTTACCTTTGTAGGGTTTCTCACCAGTGTGCATTCTCTCATTTCATAAGAGTATAATGATTATTGAAGGCTTTTCCACAGTCAATATATTCATAGGGCTTTTCTCCAGCATGTGTTCTCTGATGTTCAATGAACTATTACTGTTGACTAAAGGCTTTAACACATACATCACACTGATAGGACTTCTCTGCAATGTGCATCCTCTGAAGTACAATAAGGGGGGACTTTTGGCTGAAAGCTTTTCCACAATGACTATGTTCATGTTTTTCTCTAGTATGTATCTGCTGATGTACAACAAGCTGAGATTGCTGCTGAAAGGGCTTCCCACAGTTAGTTCATTCATGTGGTTTCTCTCTAGAGTGAATTATCTGGTGGTAAAGAAGGTGAGAGCTCCCAGGAAAGGCTTTCTCACACTGATGACATTCAAAGGGCTTCTCTCCAGTATGAGTTCTCTTCTGCTTAACAAGGTGAGAGTTTTCTGTGAGGGCTTTGTTGCAATGACTGCTTTTGTATGGTTTATCTCCAGTGTGATTTTGCAAATGCCTAATGAGTTGAGTACTTTGAATAAAGGATTTCTCACCTGTAAGGCTTCTTTCCAGTGTGAGTCCTTTTATGTGCAATGAAATCTGAGCTTTGACTGAAGGACTTTCCATAGTGCAAACACTCATAAGGTTTCTTTCCAGTAGAATTCTCTGATGTACATTAAGGTTAGAATTCCATCTGAAGGATTTTCCAAATTCATGACATTTGTATGGTTTTTCTCCAGTATGTGTTCATAGGTGTTTAATAAGTTTGGAATTCCAGGGAAAGGATTTTCCACACTGGTTACATTCACAGGGCTTTTCTCCAGTATGAGTCCTCTGATGTACAGCAAGGTCATAGCTCTGACAGAAAAATTCCTCACGCTGAGTACATTCACAAAGCTTTTCTCTAGTATGTATTCTCTGGTGTACAACAAGCTTAGAACAGCAGCCAAGGAGCCAGCATGTGGCATGGTGGTTATGGCACTGGATTCCCACATGGCTGACCACAGTTGAGTCCCAGACTTTGCAGCTTGCTTCCTCTCTCTCTCTCATCAAGTTGAAGAATAATAATAAGTAAATAAAATAATCTTTAAAAAAAAGAACAACAGCTGAGTTTCCACAATAATTACATACATATGGCTTCTTTGCAGTCTGAAAGATGTTACAGTCTATAAAAGATGAGACTGCAAACAAGCCATTACAGTCTTCCTCATATCTGAATAAGTCATCTTCAGGAGAGGTCCCTTCTTTGTGCTTGTACAAGGCATGTACTGTTGGGTCAAGCTTCCCTACATTCAAATAGAAGGCAGGAAACTTTCCTATGCCTGCCAAACACTCCTGCTGAACCTCAGGCATCATAAACTTCTGGATGATGCTCTTGTGGTTGGGGTGTTTCTGTGACCACCGTCCTTGACTTAACCCTTCTGGGACTGACATACTAGAAGGCCACAGCCATTGCCACCTTACTTCTGTTCATACATGGCTAACCTGACCCTGCAATTAGTACACTCTTCCAAGAAGTCTGGAATCTATGCCCGAAGTGAAGGATTTGGACTTGATATATTTTTTTTTTTCTGTAGGGCATGTGTATTTACTGGAGAGAGACAGAGATTAAACACCCTCCAATCCCCCAGGAGTGTCCCTAGAGGGGAGAGAGAGAAAGTGAGAAAGCAAACTGCTGGGACGCAGACCCTGTTCAGCCATTTAAGAATCCAGCACTTTAACCACCACTTCACCTGCTGGCCTGTGAGTTATGTCTTAAGCTGTTTAAAAATCAATACATGGTGACCTGCAGATGGTGTAATGGTTATATCACTGGATCCAATGTAGTGAACCGCGGTTCAAATCCTGGAGCCAGCAGCTTGAAACTCAGGAGGGGGCAGTAGGTGGTATGTGTGTGTCCCCACAATCCAAGAGGAGAATGAAGGAGAAAGGATTGTAGTGTGGCCAGCCCCCACAGGGGTGACTTTTTGCTTTTGTCTCTCCAGGGAGTGCATGTGCCCTATAGCAAAAATCTCTAAATAATAATAATAATAATAATAATAATAATAATAATAATTACATGTTACCAACACCTATTGGAAAAAGAAAAGATATAATTAATGGGGGGATATTGTTAATAATCCCCTCTCCCCCTCCCACCCAGGAGAGGCAGGGGGCAGGCCTTCAGAAGAAGACACCTTCATGGCTCCTGAGAACTAGTGATTTCAGGGAAAAAATAGAAATGAAGATTTTCTACTGATATTTCAGCCTCCAGCCCACAAACTCGAGTGGGATCAAAACGGGATGGCAAAGAGATTCCTGATCACCTCCTTCTGCATGCTCCTGAATGCTCAGATTGAACTTCAAGTTTAGGAAGAAACACACCATCCGTCAGATGACTAGAAGTCACCACAGGGCCACAACAAATATGGGAAAGCAAGAAAATACCTCTCCTTCAAGGGAAAAGAATAGCTCCTCTTCATCTACGGACAGTCAATGGAAATCATGGAAATGTCTGCTAAAGAATTTAGAATGTTCATAATGGTGAAGCTTACAGAGACGGAAGAGAAGAAAGACAATGAACTGCAGAAGAGAAAGGAGAAAGGAGATGACGAGTTCCAGGAGGTTAGAAAATTCTTGCAAGATCTAAAAGAGGAATTACACACTTTAAAAAAGAATCAAATGGACCTGTTAGAGATGAAAGCTATGATACAGGAAGTCAAAATCTCCCTCAAAAGTATTAGAAGCAGACTAGAGCATACAGAAAATAGAATCTCAGACATAGAAAAGAAAATTGCTGGCCTAGAAAAATCCACCATGAAGACTGAGAAAATTGCCCCCAAGAATGAGAATAATATACGAGAAATATTAGATACCATCAAACATCCAAAAATCCGGATAGTTGGTATCCCAGAAGGTGAAGAGACTCATAAGAGCATTGATAATCTATTCCATGAAATCTTGCAAAAAAACTTTCCAAGCTAGAGAGACACTCAGTGATCCAGCCCCAAGAAATACAAAGGACCCCAAATAGAATCAACCCAAGAAGATCTTCTCCAAGACACATTATAGCCAGATTGACCAAAACCACAGACAAAGACAAGATACTAAGATTGGGAAGAGAGAAACGTCAAGTTACCTACAAAGGATATCCCGTCAGACTAACAGCAGACCTCTCATCACAAACAATGTGAGCAAGGAAAGAATGGGAAAATATATTCAAAGTGTTAAGGGAAAAACAATTTCAACCAAGAATACTGTGCCCGGCAAGATTATCCTTCGTATGGGAAGAAAAAGGCAAGAACATTCTCAGATAAACAGATCAGATCAGATCTCCAAGAAGTTCTCAAGGGAGTTCTATGTCATGAAAATTAAATATAGACACACAGAAATATGAGTTCAGAAACTAAGAAAATGGCCAACTTGATCATAGGGACAAGTCTTGAACTGAATATTATATTCCAGAATTCAATCGGGAAGATCGAACCACAACAGAACATAAAGTACATAAGACTGAACTAGTGAAATAGCGTTTGATGACTTTTGACTAAAATATTGCTGATTTTCTTCTAGGTTTTGTTGTCTGGCTTTAAGGGTTTTTGTCCTGTCTTGGGCTGTTCATAGGTTCATGTACCTGCTATTTGAACAGAATACTAACCTGCTTCCTAGCTTTAAGTTTTAAGCAAAGTTCCTTAGCATTTCAAAACTGGTTTTCTTGAAATTACCAGCTGAACTTGCTATTGAAAGTAGATTATTTAAGAAATTGTGTGATAAGGGGCTGGCAGGTGACATAGTGGTTAAAGGCGCTGGACTTCCATGTGGCTGACCATGGTTCAATTCCTAGGCCTGATGGCTTGCTTTCTCACTTTCCATCTCTCTCACTCTCTCTCTAATTCTATACCTCTCTGGTCAAATTAAAATAAATAAAATAATTATTTTTTAAAAAAGAAATTGTATGATAAATAAAATGTGGGGAGAAAGGAATGGAAGACAACTGTAGACACCAGAGATAGTATACAAAGAGGGTGGGAAAGGGCAGAGGGTCAGAAATAGGGGTTAAAAAATATATATAACTAGAAATGGAAAATTATTGATGATAACATGCATAATTAAGCCACTATGCAGTATATTCTGAATGGGAAATCACATTTTGTATGCTGTGAGGATGCTTAGGGGATGTATGTAAATTAATTAATTTTAAAAATGTTTCAGAAAAAAACACAAAAGCTGTCTTTCTTGAAATAAAAAAAGCATTAAAAATACCTATTTGATGACTGCAGTAAGCTATATAGCCCCAGCTAGGTGCTGCTTTATAGTATGTTCATTCTACTCACTGAAGTTTGCCTAAAGTCAGACTTGTGTTCATGGATATATATATTATATATATATATATATATATATATATATATATATATAATCAGCTGCACTTGCTATTGGAAATATTTAGATTAATTAAGATCTTTAGTGAATCAATAAAATGTGGGGTGGAGGAAAAAGGCATAGAAAGAAGCCATGGATAACAGAGACAGTGTGGGAGGAGGGTGGGAGATGGCAGAGGGTGAGAGATAGGGAAACAAGGATGGGAAAAAAGCAAAATATACAGGAAACAAGAAATGGAAAATGATTTGTTGATGATAACATGTGTGTCGATGTGCTTGATTGAGCCAATATACAGTGTATTCTGAATGGAAAATCTCATTTTCTATGCTGTAATGATGTATAGTGAATGAATGTAAACAAATAAATTTAAATTAAAAAAAGATATAATGGTGGGACCAGCAGTTAGCTTAATGGATATGTTGCTGGACTCCTACGTAGTCAACCGTGGTTCGAGTCCTGGACCCGGTGGCTTAAACTCACACCGGGTGTGTGTGCATGCGTGCCCAAGATCCCAAGAGGAGAATGGAGGAGAAGGGATTGTGGTGTGGCCATCCCCCCTGGGGGATGATTTCTCGCTTTCTGTCTCTCTGTCTCTCTCTGTCTGTCTGGCGAGCACATGCGCCCTATAGCAAAAGCCTCTCCAAAAAAAAAAAAAAAAAAGATATAATGGGAGAAAGTTGTTTTAAATATTTAACTACAAAATTACGAATTTATCTAAAATGTAAGTGATAGTTCCTTGATATCAAATAGCCACTGTTTATATGTTAAAAAATTCTTTTAGGGACCAGCAGTTAGCATAATGGCTATGTCGCTGGACTCCCACGTAGTCGACCGCGGTTCGAGTCCCGGACCCGGTGGCTTAAACTCACGCCGGGCGCGTGTGCGTGCGTGCCCAAGATCCTGAGAGGAGAATGGAGGAGAAGGGATTGCGGCATGGCCATCCCCCCTGGGGGGTGATTTCCTGCTTTCTGTCTCTCTGTCTCTCTCTGTCTGTCTGGCGAGCGCACGCGCCCTATAGCGAAAACCTCTCCACAAAAAGGAAAAAAAAAAAAAGAATTCTTTTATTTAACATTTATTTATTTATTTTAATTTGACTAGACAGGGACAGATTGTGAGAGGGAGACAAAGTGAGAGAAAGTGAGAAAGCAAGCTGTCAGGTCCAGGACTCTTACCATTGTTGGCCATATGGGAGGCCAGTCCAAGTATCCACTGTTTAAATAATCACAGTTGTGTCAAATGTTTTTACATTTTTTATTCAAATTAGGATCTGGACAAAATTCACACCTTGCATTTGATTAATATGTGCCTAAGTCTTGAAATTTATGGATTTTTTTCCACATCTGCTTTTTCTTTCTATTTATTTGTTGAAACTAGATAAAATTTTTTTTTCATAGATGGTGTCATTATGATGTCATTTTCCTGTCTCCCAACCCCTTGTTTTTTTTTCTGTAAATTGGTAGTCGAATCTAGAGGATTAGTTAGATTCAAGTTTGTAAATCAGATAAGAATCTTTCATAGCTGGAGTCAGTCTGACAATTGTGTTTCTAACAGAAATACTTGATCCTGTGTGAGCTTATAAGAAGACAAGTTTATTTACAAACTCATGATTTTAGTGGATGGAAAGTCCAAAGCTGTAGGCCTACAGTATGACTAAGGATTCAGGCAGAGAGAGAGAGAGAGAGAGAGAGAGAGAGAGAGAGATTTTTTTAAGCAAGTAACTATTTTATGTATTTACCAGCAATTTGAGGCAGACATGAATGAACAGGAATACTTGGAGGATGATGCCGACTGAAAACATTTCAACATATTCACAGTCTAGTCAGAATATTATGGTACTATATAATATAAACAATTGTTCAGTGATATTTACATTTAGTTTACTTTCAGTAATACATATTTTTTTCTATCTCATACATGATTGAACACATATTTTGCTTTAAAATTAACAGTCATGATTGAAGAAACAATGGTTTCTTTTTTCTTTTTTTTTTTTTTTTGAGAGGTTTTTGCTATAGGGCGCGTGCGCTTGCCAGAAAGACAGAGAGAGACATAGAGATAGAAAGCAAGAAATCACCCCCCAGGGGGGATGGCCACGCCGCAATCCTTCTCCTCCATTCTCCTCTCGGGATCTTGGGCACGCACGCACACGCGCCAGGCGTGAGTTTTAAGCTACCCGGTCCGGGACGCAAACCTCAGTCGACTACGTGGGAGTCCAGCAACATAGCCATTACGCTAACTGCTGGTCCACAATGGTTTATTTTTCTAATCAAGGGACCAAGCTGCCAAATCTTAAGGCTTCAACAAAAGTTTCATTGTATTATTTTCACTTAACAATAAGACCTTCTAATTTGATAATCCTCGGTATATGATTTTGTTTCTCCAGTGGTTTCCATTTGCCAAACAGTCGTGACCGACAGTTTAACATGGTGACTGCTGCTTTCAGGGGTTCTACCAGATGGATCCTCACTTCCTGTGCAGTGGCTGTTGGCACACTGTCACTGTAGTCCATCCGTCCAGGCCTCTCTAGCGTGGCTGGCCAAGGAGTCCTGCTTTGGCTGCCAGAGCTTCATCTTGCTGAACTTGATATTGCTGAAATCTCATGGCTATTCTTTGTGTAATTTTCAGATACTTCTGTAAGAAATGTTCTGAACAGGTAATCTCTTCAGGTTTCACTTCTCTTGTTGCAAAGTCCTTAACACAGTCCCAAAAGCATGTTTCTGTAAGTTTATCGTAGGTTCCAAGAAATTCCCCAAACAGTTTTATCTGATCAGATTCTGGTATCTGTGCAGCCATATTCTTGTGGCGTATTCATTAGTCATTTTTTCTGATGCATGAGTTTCCTTTCTGTTTTGGGAAAGCAGGTGTCCGATCTCTGCTTGAACACCTCCAGTGAGGCCTGCTTTCTTACTCAGGCACAAGCTGTGGCATCCTGACACCAGCAGGAGGCTGAGGGGCTCCACCACCGGGCGGAGTCTAGGGGCAGTGAGGGTCCCGGTCGGGGAGGGCACCACAGCCGCTGGAGGGCAGAGAGAGAGATCTTGACTGAATGCTTTTATAATAGCTCTCTCAAGAACTCCTCTTATGGCACCAGCAGTTAGCGTAATGGCTATGTCTCTGGACTTCCACGTAGTCGACCGCGGTTCGCGTCCTGGACCCGGCGGCTTGAAACTCACTCTGGGCGCGTGTGCGTGCGTGCCCAAGATCCCGAGAGGAGAATGGAGGAGAAGGGATTGCGGCATGACCATGCCCCCTGGGGGGTGATTTCCTGCTTTCTGTCTCTCTGTCTCTCTCTGTCTTTCTGGCGAGTGCACGTGCCCTATAGCGAAAACTTCTCCAAAAAAAGAAAAAGAAATTTTTAGATTTTTTCCATAGGGTGCATGCACTTGTTGGAGAAACAGACAGGGAAGAAATGTGAGAAATCACCCCTCATGGAGGATAGCCACAATGCAATCCCTTCTTCATTTTCCTCTTGGGATTCTGGGCACACATGCACATGCACCTAGTATGTTTTTCCCAAGCTGCATGGTCTGGGACTCATACCATTCAGTCAGCCATGTGGGATACAACACCATAACCACCATGCCACCTGCTAGCCCACTTACATAATTTATTTAGAAGTTACAAAATGATAATTTTCTAATTCTATCATTCTTTCTACATCTATTTGCTGGAATTCTTCCATAAGAAACAACATTCCCTTATCAACTTTTTGGTTACCCTTAGGTACAGCTTCGGAAATTCAGGATAAATGCTTTAGTTTTTCTCTCTACTAGCTTTGCAAAAACTAGTATTACTCAAGGGTGGACAGTGAATATGTTTTATATACATGGATTTTCAACATACTTGATGTGTTTTAATTCATGCCAGTGAATAATTTGATATAACCGTCCCAACTTTGGCCAAGAGAAGTTCCTTTCACCTGGCTGCCCTGTCCTTGTGACATGATCCCAGTTGAGCGTACAGGAGTGTACAGGCTGGCACTGGTGTCCCTGGTGGAAAACACTCAGCCTCATCTGGATGAGGGGTGACTGCAGGCAGGAGAATACTGGAGTACCCATCCCAGGCCCAAACTGTTCAGTACTAACCAGCTTTTTGCAAACCCAGTTGGGGCTCCCAGGCTTGGGTATATCCCTAGCTCCAGACTCGACATCACCGGCCTGGTACTACCCATGGTTGGATGGCCTTTTGCAAAATTATGTGCTACTTGCTACTGCCATGTGGGATGCTGGTGTCCCATCCTTTTCAATCCTATTTTGTGAGTTTTTAGCTTTTTAAACCTGATTTTCTTTCTCTTGGTTTCATGAATAAAATTCTCAACCTTGGCCCTTCCCAGTACATGTGGAAAATCCCACTGTGATGATAACAGAGATATTTAATCCCTCTCCATGAGAGGTGCAAAAAGGTAGCAATACCTGCAGCATTCCCAGCATCAGGTAATCTCTTGCAGAGGTGAGGAGACCTCACCTGGACTTCAGATGCTGTTGCTATGTCCCATGAGTAAACATAAACTCTAAATACAATCTCATTCTGATTAAGTATCTCATCACCTCACTATAGGACTCTGTTAATATATTTATTTCCCGTGACAATATCTAACATTACCTAAGCCCTGTATTCCTGGAAAACAGCAATAGTTAAAGAAATCTGTCCACTCTTTGTGTTACCGGAAATGTTTACAGCAAAGCCCCAGCTTTTCCCATTTGACATACGTAAGACTCACGGACAACCCCCTTATCTACCTAGGATGAGACCAGATACTTTCCACTTCTTTGTCTTATACACGATTGGCTGAACTGTCCGCATTGATCAGTTGGAACAAAATGCGTGATAACTTTCTGAGACTGAACCTCAGTTAGCCATCTCTTCCCCTTAGGGCCTGGACCTTCAAGGTATCATTAGCCAAGATCAGATGTGAAACAGCCCTTTGTGAGCAACTTCTGCAAAATCAGCCAACAGAAATATAAAAATGACATCCCCTATTCAACTATCCAGTCTCTCTTCTTATTTTAAATTTTTGCCAGAGGGAGAGTGAGAGGGAAGGGGGAGAGAGAGAGAGAGCACCCACCCATAAAGCATGTTCACACTGCAATTCCTTGTCCTCCATTTCTCCGTCCTGTTGGGATTCAGGGCACACATGCATGCTGCAACCCACACAGCTGAATGCGTTTCCTGAGGAGGAGCGACTGTGGATTAGAAATAAACGGGATTCACGGGGTGAAGACCATGGCCACAAACGTTACCTGTGCATGACGGCTGAGTGGTTCTCCCAGTATGTCTATGGCGTGGTGGTGGACAGGAAGCACGTCCCTGAAGAGGTGCTAGCTGTGTTAGAGCAGGAACCACTGTGCTGCTGGCATGGGACCCCAGGGGGGCTTTGGCTGAGTGATTTTGCCTCCAGCTCCCCCCCACGAGACCTGAAGTAGCTGCGGAAGGACAGATACAGGGACTGAAGCCAAAGTGACACGGGCGGCTGTGTTCCTGCAAAACACAGACTCTTGGATTTCCAGTCTCCTCCAGGAACCTCTCCAGGGAAGTGTGCTTTACACTGAAGCAAAATCTTCTTAAAGAAAAAAAAGGGAAAGATCAGGTGGTACTATCTACTCTCCTCATCTCCAACAGCTCAGGGTCTCTTCGCATATGTTAATCAAATGTAATTGTCTTAATTGTCAAAGAGGTCTGACTCAGTGTGTCTGTGTTTTAATAAAACAGAGGATGAGCAGTTGAGGTTCATGGAGAGGAAAGGACCTAGTGCTGCTTGTTCCGAGAGTGGGGATTAGGGGACGGGGGCTGCCTCGGATTTGAGCTCTCCAAACTGCATGCCCCTGACAGTGTCACCCGACAGTGTCACCCTCCTTTCTGGATGGCAGTCCCTGAGCTCTGTTTCCAGGGTGATTTCGGGTGCCTCCGGGCCCGCATGTGGGAGGTTGATCGGGTCTCACACGATTCCTCCCTGCTGTCCTACACTGTGGGGACACAGTTCTGCTAGTCAGATGTACGTCGGGGCTTAAGGAAAACTGGGTGAGAGGACGACTAAAACCTTACCACTGTCTCAATTGTAATCATTGGGGGAGCTCTGGCCAAACAGTTTCACTTCTGCCTCTGGGGTTGGGGTTGGGTGGGCAGGAGCAGACGATTACCATTCTAGATGGTGCTGAGAAGCTTTTTTGAATAAAACATTTGGCAGGAAAAAAAAGAAAAGAAAAGAAATAAACATGGAAATAAACACACAAAGACACACAAGTAGAGAAAAGCGAGGACTGGGTGCTCCAGACTCCTCTAATGGAGGCAGCTGTGGCACTGAACCTTCTCAGGTTTATTCTTTTATAGGACAAAAATGGGAGAAGGGGAAATGGAATGCAAAGCCAGTTTTTTCAAATGTTAATTGGCTGAAGATATAAAATCTCTGGTGCTTTGCAGTCGTATAAGAACTTTCTCTAATCTTGGGCCTTCTCTGGCTAACAGTTTCCTTTCACTAACACCGCAGTGTCAACGCAGAGGCAGAAAGTATACTCTTCGTTAAAACTTTCACTAGCCTTGCAATGTCAGCGTAAGAACTATGTTGCATGAGTTTAAAGGTCACTATTGCTTTGCTCAAATCTGGCTGCTCGCCAAAAATGTTTACTAAGCTCCTAGGGCCAGGATTTGAACTGTGGTTGGCCATGTGGATCCAGCTCCATTAACCATTAGGCATGAGAACCAATCTTTGTTCTTTCTAGCATTCCTAGGAAAGCAAAATCCTTCCTTGTCCAAGAGACATTTGCAGGTCCTGAGATCAGTACCTCCTTTCTATTGGGTCATCAGAAAAGTCATGACAGGCTTCTGTTAGGATCTGCTTTTGATACCTACAGGTCTTAATCCTGTGGAATTTTCTTTGTTAAACTCTAGAAGAGGGTTATTACACCTAGGGGGCCAGCAGGTGGCATGGTGGTTGAGGCACTGGACTCTCACATGGCTAACAGTGGTTTGTCCCAGACCTGGTGGCTTGATTTCTCACTTTTTTCCTTTGGTCAAATTAAATAATAACAAATGGAATTAAAAAAATAAATAATTGTTTTGGGGAGAGAGGTTTTCGCTATACAGCATGTGTGCTTGCCAGAAAGACAGAGAGAGACAGAGAGATAGAAAGCGAGAAATCATCCCCCAGGGGGATGGCCGCGCCGCAATCCCCTCTCCTCCATTCTCCTCTCGGGATCTTGAGCACGCACGCACACGCGCCCGGCGTGAGTTGTAAGCCACCGGGTCCGAGACGCGAACCGCGGTCGACTACGTGGGAGTCCAGCGACATAGCCATTACGCTAACTACTGGTCCCAATAAATAATTTTTTTAAAAAAAAAGTAGAAATGAAAGTAGTGAGGTTAGTAAATTCAGAAAACAATAAACAGATTGAAGAGAACTTGTAGAGGTCAGGAAGCAGCTTGTTCTTTCTCTGTGAGAGTGAACAGTCAAGAATGCATTTGGGACTTGACCAAGGAGAGAGAAGATAAATCGCATGCACATCACTTCTGGTTGCTTTGAAAAGCACTTTATGATACTATTGTTCTTTTTTTTCTTCCTTTTTTAAAATTTTATTTATTTTTTTATATTTCCCCCACAAACATTTGCTTTACATATCAAAAATTTTTGCTCATACTCCATAGTTCTTGACATTTAATAGAGAAATTTTCAAAATTTCAAAAAACTTAATTTTAAAGATAACTTTCAAAATATTTGTTATAATTTTGTTTGTGACTCTATAACAACACAGTATGGTTTTAATTTTTTTTTTTTGAGAGGTTTTTGCTATAGGGCACGTGCGCTCGCCAGAAAGACAGAGAGAGGCAGAGAGAGAAAGCGAGAAATCACCCCTGGGGGGATGTGTGTGGCCATGCCACAATCCCTTCTCCTCCATGCTCCTCTTGGGATCTTGGGCACGCACACACACGCGCCTGGTGTGAGTTTAAGCCACCAGATCTGGGACTCAAACCGCGGTCGACTACATGTGAGTCCAGCAACATAGCCATTACGCTAACTGCTGGTCCCGGGTTTTAAATATTTTTGAGAAAATATTTACATGTCAACTACTCAAACTGTTGAAAAACAAACACCCAGCACACAATTCACACATGAAACTTCGCAACTCAGCTCTTCCTACCCAATATTCTGTGGTTTACCACCTGCTAGCAAAGATCAGTCTCTTTTTCTTCCTTCAAAGTCTTCCTCAAGGTAATCCTCTGGTTGTGGCTGCTCTTTTGCAATCTGTACTGATTACAAAGCTGGGCAGGGAATGTCCAGGTTATTTTTATGGTACAGATTCTTTCATATGACTATTCTAAATCCTCTCTGCCACACAGAACTATTTATGGTGCCAGGCAATCTTTCCAAGAGCTTCTGTTGGCTTTCTTTTTCCTTTCTTTTCCTTTTTTTTACATGTAAGAAAAATAAAATGCTTTATTTTATTTTATTATCTGAACTATTACATGGCTCAGACAGCTTCACTCAATATCAGCACCTAAATTTCATAAAATATCCTTTGTCTTTTACATCTAGTTAGGTATAACAGGTCATATCTGATAGCAGCCCTGATTTTGAAGTGCTGCCTCTAAAACTTATTCTCTTCCCAGCATTATCCTTAAACTCTCCACTTGCCACTCTCAAAAACTCAATTTTTCTCTTGCATTTTGTTCTACAAGTTAAAACTATAGTCAAAGTTAAGACCTAAGCTGGATCCAAAAGGCTTCAGAGTACTCCCAAGGGCATAAATGGCTACTAATAGAACCCTTGGTTAAAATGATCACTATTAATATGAATCTAACAAGTATTTTAATGCTAGTATGCTAGTATTTATAACTTCACAAAAACAGACTTATTTCCTAAAACTTCTTAGCAGTAAAGCATTTAGCTCACACAGGTATACTCTCATAACCTTAACGATTCTGACTTTGCTTAAAGACAACATAACCCTTGCTGAGCTGTTGCGTCACATCCCCATGGTTAATCCCCTCTTTCTGCCGCTTAACTCTCCTGTAATTCAGCTGCACAAACCTGGCCAATGGTCTCACATGGGGTGCGATGGAGGTGCCATCTTTCTGAGTTAATGGCAGCACGACTAGAGGCCCCCTGCGTATGGCACAGGTAAAGCGGTCAGTGTTCGGTGACCTGGTGTAGCGGCCCACCCTGGATTTGCACCGGGTACATTCGTACTGAATCTCGTAGTTAATCCTATAGCTATGGCAACGGGTGACCCTGGGCAGCTCCGGGTGGGCCATGTTGGACTTTCTAGTATAATACTTCCACAGGTCACCATGAGAATCACGGATACCCTCGCTCGATGGAGGCAGCATGGCATATGTCATGGATCAAGGTATCCCAAAGTCAGTCTGCATTGTCGCACTTTCAGAGCAATCTCAATCTTGGCGTAGCGCTCTCACTGCGGGTACTCTCATCGGTGCTGCATAAGCCAGCGGTTCTCAGCATCTTTTTATCCCACCAATGTCTATTTTCTCCGGCAGAGTTTTTATCAAAGACAGAACTGGTAAACAGGTTGTTCAACTTCTGAACCAATTCATCCTTCTTCTGCTTGAAATTCTTTCCAGAGTATTGTTTTAGGCTTTCAATACCCATCAAGAAACATCCAGGTATTTTACACTGAAGTTTCTCGGTCTCGCCGTTCTCAACTTTCGCAGGGCTGACTTTTTTCTTTGAAGGCCCACGCTTCTTTTGTCCACCAACAACAGGCTCCACATACATATTTTTGCTTTTCTGCTTCCTCTTCCTCGGTTGTTCCACTACAGGTGCAGGCTCTTCGTTAGTTGGCAGGTTTTTACCTGTTATCTCCGAATTAGCCTCACGATCATTTGGTTTTTGGCAGGGACTTTTGCCAAGACCCTGCTCAGCAACATCGTAAGATTGCTGGGAGACAGCAAACATATTCAGCGCTTTTCCATTGGTGAAATTTTGGCCCTGATCACAGGAATTTTCTTCAATCAGTATAGGACCTTTCAAATCAGTATTGTCATCCTCATCATCACTAATAAGTATTGGAGGCTCCAGGATGACAGGCTGCTTGCCATTTTCAGTTATCTTATTCAGAACGTCATCTTTGATGTTTATCGTAGACACCTTAGCTTTCTTTTTCTTGCAGACATATCCATCCTCAGAATCTGAATCAATCACCACATACTGACCCTTCTCTCCAGTGCTTCTGCTTTGGCCACAACGGGCTCATGTTCCTCATCATTGGTTAAATCGACAGTAAGAATGCTACAGTCATCATCTTGGATGTAAAATTTCCCAGGCTCTTTTTTGTACTTATTCATGTTCCTGCCTCTAGGTCCCCAGGAGAGCCACTCTACTGGCTTTCTTGACATCTAGCTTTAGTTCCACAGCTTTCTGGTCATTTCGTCGGATATGACATTCCACTCAAAGCCCTAGCAAAAATGAGTATTTCCAATTCCTAATGTAAGGCAACACTATTATTGAACTTATGCAAATAACCATTCTGCCACAAAATAAGAATATTCACACATATTTTCCAATTCCAGAGGGGTCAGGAAGGGAGAAAAGTTTATCTTTCAATTTTAAAAAACATTTTAACAAATTGCTGAACCTATCAACAGCTCAAAAGAAAGCAAAATCCTTAAATCTGGAAAAAAAGCATACAAGAAAATCATTAATTTTTTAGTCAAAAGTCATAAAATTCTATTTCACCAGTTCAGTCTCATGTAATTAATCTCTCTTCTGTTGGATTTGCAGTGTTACTGTGGTGCAATCTTTCCATTTAAATCCTGGAAGTTATCATTTAATGTTATTTTTGATATTTTTGGACTTGTCCCTACCATTAAGTTGGTCATTTTCTTTTTAAAAAGAATTATTTTATTTAATTTTATCCATTCATTAATTTAAATTTGACTAGAGAGAGACAGAGAGAGAGAAGTGAGAAAGCAAGCCACCAGGTTTGGGACTCAGGCCATGGTTGGCCATGTGAGAGTGCCCACCGCCTTAACTACCACACCACCTGCTGGTCCTAAGTTGGTCATTTTCTTGGTTGCTTTTGTTCTTTTATTTCTGTCTGGCTGTTTAGTTTTCCTGGTATAGCACTCCCTTCAGAACTTCCTTAAGAGCTGGTCTGGTGTTAGTAAATTTTTTCAAGTTTTGTTTATCTGAGAATGTTTTTATCTTTTCTTCCCATATGAAGGAAAATCTTGCAGGATATGGTAACCTTGGTAGAAATTGTTTTTCATTTAACATTTTGAATATATTTTCCCATTTGTTCCTTGCTTCGCATTGTTTACGATGAAATATCTGATGCTAGCCTGATGGGACGACCTTTGTTAGTAATCTGACATTTCTCTCTAGCCAATTTTAGTGTCTTGTCTTTGTGTGTGTGTGTGTGTTTGTGTGTGTGTATACAGTCAAGATATTTTTAAAATTTATTTATTTACATTCATTCACTATACATCATTACAGCAAACAAAATGAGATTTTCCATCCAGAATACACTGTATATTGGCTCAATCAAGCACATCAATATACGTGTTATCATCAACAAATAATTTTCCATTTCTTGTTTCCTGTATATTTTGTTATTTTTGCCATCCTTGATTCCCTCTCTCTCATCCTCTGCTGTGTCTCCCCCTCCTCCCACACTGTCTCTGGTATCCATGGTTGCTTTCTATGCCTTTTCTCCCCATTTTATTTATTTGCTAATGAACTTAATTAATCGAAATATTTCCAATAGCAAGCGCAGCTGATATATACATATTCATGAACACAAGTCTGACTTTAGACATAAACCTCAGTGAGCAGAATGAACATACTATAAAGTAGCACCTAGCTGGGACTATATAGCTTACTGCAGTCATCAAATATGCTTTTTTTGAATAATCCCTTCTGCTCCTTCCTCCCAGGCAGGAGAGTTGAGCCCTTCTCTGAGAAGATTCCTCATGGATACTGGGAACTAGATATTTCAGGGCACAGGAGAAATGAAGATTTTCTACTCATAATTCAGCCTCCAGCAAGCAAAGCTAGTGTGGCAGGAGAGTTGAGCCC
The DNA here is from genome assembly GCA_026018925.1 of Tupaia tana. Lineage (NCBI taxonomy): Eukaryota > Metazoa > Chordata > Mammalia > Scandentia > Tupaiidae > Tupaia > Tupaia tana. The sequence continues at coordinate 69,826,936 of JAKSZU010000018.1, read as the reverse complement.
TTCTCTGAGAAGATTCCTCATGGATACTGGGAACTAGATATTTCAGGGCACAGGAGAAATGAAGATTTTCTACTCATAATTCAGCCTCCAGCAAGCAAAGCTAGTGTGGCAGGAGAGTTGAGCCCTTCTCTGAGAAGATTCCTCATGGATACTGGGAACTAGATATTTCAGGGCACAGGAGAAATGAAGATTTTTCTACTCATAATTCAGCCTCCAGCAAGCAAAGCTAGTGTGGCAGAAGAGTTGAGCCCTTCTCTGAGAAGATTCCTCATGGATACCGGGAACTAGATATTTCAGGGCACAGGAGAAATGAAGATTTTCTACTCATAATTCAGCCTCCAGCAAGCAAAGCTAGTGTGCGATCACAACAGAACGACAAACAGATTCTAGAACACCTCTGTCTGCTTGCTCCTGAACATTGAGGATTAACTTCAAGAATTTGAAAGAAACACGCCATTCATCAGATGACAAGAAATCACCGTCGGATCATGAGAAATATGGGAAAACGAGAAAATACCTCCCCTCCAATGGAAAAGAGTAACTCTCCTTCATCCACAAGCAGTTCGGTGAAAGTCATGGAAATGTCTGATAAGGAATTTAGAACATTCTTAATGTCGAAGCTAACAGAGATGGAAGAAAAGAGAGATAATGAACTGCTAAAGAGAAAGGAGAAAGAAGTTGCCGAGTTCCAGGAGATGAGGAAATTCTTGCAAGATCTAAAAGAGGAATTACACACTTTACGAAAGACTCAAACGGAACTGCTAGAGATGAAGTCTATAATACAAGAAGTTAAAATCTCCCTTGAAAGTATTAAAAGCAGACTAGATCATTCAGAAAATAGAATCTCAGATGTAGAAGAGAAAATGGCTGGCTTAGAAAAGTCCACCACGAAGACTGAGAAAATGGCTCAAAAATTTGAGAATGATATGCGAGAAGTACTGGATACCATCAAACGTCCAAATATCCGGATAATTGGCATTCCAGAAGGTGAAGAGACCCATAAGAGCATTGATAATCTATTCCATGAAATCCTGCAAGAAAACTTTCCAAACCTAGAGAGGTATTCGAAGATCCAGTCCCAGGAAATACAAAGGACCCCAAATAGAATCAACCCAAGAAGATCTTCTCCAAGACACATTATAGCCAGGTTGACCAAAACCACAGACAAAAACAAGATACTAAGATTGGCAAGAGAGAAACATCAAGTTACCTACAAAGGACATCCCATCAGGCTAACAGCAGATCTCTCATCAGAAACAATGCGAGCGAGGAGAGAATGGGAAAATATATTCAAAGTGTTACGAGAGAAGCAATTTCAGCCAAGAATACTGTACCCGGCAAGATTATCTTTCAGGTGGGAAGAAAAGACAGAACATTCTCAGATAAACAAAACCTGAGAGAATTTACCAGCACCAGACCAGAACTCCAAGAAGTTCTCAAGGGTGTGTTGTATCAAGAAAATTAAACACAGACACACGGAAATAAGAGTCAAAAAACTATGAAAGTGGCCAACTTAATCAGAGGGACAAGTCTGGAGTTGAATATTATATCCCAGAATTTAATCAGGAAAATTGAACCAGAACAGAAGATAAAAGTACATGAGACTGATAGGTTCATGCACCTTCCATTTGAACAGAATCCTAACTTGTTTCCTGGCTTTAAGCAAAGTTCCTTGGCATTTCTTTGAGTTAAGTTAAAACTGGTTTTCTTAGTAGTAATGAGTGAACTCACCATTGAAATTAGTTAGATTATGTAGGAAATTGTGTGATCAATGCAACGTGAGTGGGAAGGGAATGAAGGACAATTGTAGACACCGGAGGTGGTGTGAGAGGAGGGTGGGAAGGGACAGAGGGTCAGAAAGAGGGGTGGAAGTAATTCTAGGAACTAGTAATGGAAAATTTTTTGTAATGTGCATGATTGTATCACTATGCAGTGTGTACTGGATGGGAGATTGCATTTTATATGCTGTGATGAAGCTTAGGGAAGGAATGTAAATTGAGTTACAAAAAAAAAAGTTTCAGAAAAAAAAATATATCTATTCAATGACTGCAGTAGGATATGTAGCCACAGCTAGGTGCTACTTTATAGGATGCGTAAAGTAAGACTTGTGTTCATGGAAATGTGGGTATCACCTGTGTTTGCTATGAGGGTATTTGGATTGATTAGGGTCTTGGGCGTTACAATAAAATGTGAGGAGAAAACAGTATAGAAAGCAAACATAGATACCAGAGACTGTGGGAGGAGAGTGGGAGATGGCAGAGGGTAAGAGATAGAGAATCTAGGATGGGGGGAAAAAAGCAAAACATACAGAAGACAAGAAATGGAAGATCATTTGCTGACAATAACATGTTTGTTGATGTGCTTGATTGAGACAATATATAGTGTAATTTGGATGGAAAATCTCATTTTGTATGCTGTAATGATGTTCAGAGAATGAATGCAAATAAATAAATTGAAAAAAATAAAAATAAATAATAAAAAAATTGCTATAGGGGTATATGTGCCCACTGGAAAGAGAGGGAGTCAGTGGGAAAGCACCAACCTCAGGGGGATTGACCGTATCACAATCCCTTCTCTTTCATTCTTTTTCTTGGGATTTTGGACATGCACACCCATGTGCCCAGAGTGTTTTTCAGGCCGCCGGGTCCAAGACTGAAACAGAACAGTTGACCATGTGTGAGCCAGCAGCCTTAACTACCACAGCATGGCTGGCCCCCAAGAAAATTTTTTCATCTTAAAACTTACATTATAAGGCCTGTGTTGGCATGGAGTTTGGGGCAGCTAGGTCCAACATGGCTGACTTGCAGGCTTAGTCCCGGACCTAGCGGCTTGAAGACCATGCTGAGTACATGTGCACGCATGTCCAAAGTCCTGAAGGGTGCCTGGAGGAGAGGGCTTTGTGGTGTGGCCATCCCCCGGGAGGGGGGTGGGGTTACTTCTCATTTTCCCTTGCTCTCTGTAAAAAAAAGTTACATTATATTTTCTTTTCACAAAGGATTATATTACATATTCACCATAGCAAAATAAAGTGAATAAATCAGTAATCTTTCTGTTAACATTACATAAGAATATTTTACTTTTAATAAAAATGGCATCGTCTTTTTGTGACCAAAATCATAGTATTTTCTATATTATGAAATTTCTTCTGTAGCAAAATATTTTTCCTTATTTTTTTAGGGTTTTTTTTTTCTTGCTTTAGGGTGCATATGCTCACCAGAGAAAGAAACAGACAGACAGACAGACACAGTGAGAGGAAGGGTGCAAAATCACCCCACAGGAATGATCCCTTCTCCTTCATTCTTCCCAGCATCTTGGGCACACACGCACATGCACGTGTAGCTGGCATGAGTTTCAAGCTGCCAGGTCGGGGACTCAAACTGTGCTTGGCCATGTGGGAGTCTAGTGACGTGGCCTCTGTGCTATCTGCTGGTCCCAACATAGCCACATTTTTAATAACTACAAAGTACTATAAACACTGTAAGTGTTTTATAATTTACTTAGTCGATCTCTTAGTTTGGGGCCTTTTACTAGTTATGCGATCTTTTCTTCATCTATAAAATGAGGCCGTAATGGTCCAAATTCTAAGGGCTGTTATGAGAATGAAATGAGTTCACACACGCAAGGTTTTAGAGTTGTGATGACTAACAAACTGTTTCAGACCATGACCACCATCGGATAAGGATCCTGTCTTCCTTGCTCAGTACTAACCTTTAGGGTCTAACACCAGCGTGCCACAGGAACTAGGCAATACATGTTAATAGCAGTGAGAATTTTAGTAGTATCACTGGTAGAACTAAACTTCAATAAATATTTGTTAAATAAAATAATTCTTTTTTTCCTTCACAAGGTATCCCTTCCATGAGCATATGTGCACGTGAGACAGAAAGAGAGGGAGTTCCAGTGCTAGGAACCGCCCCTAAGCCTCAGCCAGCCTATCACAGGCACACACTGCCTGGGTGCTCAGGGAGGTCTCTGGGTGCAAACCCAGAACTTCCCATATCGGTAGGCCTCACACAGCTTTGTGTTCCTCTGCTGCACCACCAGCTGGCCTTAGTTCCTTTACTTATGAACTGCTAAAACATTCTTTGACTGGGGGACCATCAGTTAGCATAATGGCTATGTCACTGAACTCCCATGTAGTCGACCGCGGTTTGAGTCCGGGACCTGGTGGCTTAAACTCACACCGGGCATATGTGTGTGCATGCCCGGGATCCCGAGGGGAGAATGAAAGAGAAGGGACTGTGGCGTGGCCATCCCCCTGGGGGGTTGATTTCTCACTTTCTATCTCTCTCTGTCTTCCTGGCGCGTGCACGCACTCTATAGCAAAAACCTCTCCCCAAAATAACAAAGACAAAAACCCCCTGAATAATGGCCCTGAAGCAGAACTGAGTCTGGTACACACAGCCAGGAAGTTAGTGTAGCTGGCATAAAGGGAAGACAAGGATTTCTGTCTCGCTGGCCGACCATAAATCCCCAACCTCACAGCTAGCACAGTGCCTGGTACACAGTAGGCACTCTGTAAATACGTGTCAGATTGGAGCTTTATGGTGGTACAGTGGTAAAACAACCTTCTGCAAGGTTGATCCATATGGGATGTTCTGGGTTTATGACCAGAGACCTCCTCAAAGGTGCTGAATGAGCATGTGCTCAAGATCTGGGGGTGGATCGTGGCATCAGGGCCCTGTTGGGGATGCCTCTCTGTCTCTTGCTCATGAAAAAATAAATAAATAAAATATGTTCGTGTTGAAAAAAAAAATATGCTTTTTTTTATTTCTAGAAAAACAATTTTCATGTTTTTTTTTCTCCTGAAACTTTTTAAAAATTAATTAATTTACATTCATCCCCTCATCATCATCGCACCATACAAAATGTGGTTTCCCATCCAGAATATACTGCATAGTGACTTAATCATGTATGTTATCATAAATAATTTTCCATTTCTAGTTTCATATAAAATAAAAAGGAAAAATTTTATTTTTAAAAAGCAAAATATGGGGGACTGGCAGGTGGCATGGTGGTTAAAGGAGCTGGATTCCCACATGGTTGACCATGGTTCAAGTCTTGGACCTGGCAGCTTGCTTTCTCGCTTTCCCTTTCTTCTTCTTCTTTTTTTTTTTCTCTATCTGGTCAAATTAAAAACAACAATAATAATAGTAATAATAGCAAATGGAAACAAATAATTCTTTTTAAAAAAAGCAAAAAATGAAAACCATGCAGAGCACTCAGCAGGGCACACCTCAGATGTGAAATGGCTTCTGAAATTAGCACGAGAAAGGGAAGTTCCAAGGTGGGAAGTGTTTTAAAAATTTAGAAAATAATTTAAAGAGAGAGACAGAGGGAGAGGATGGAGGTTGCCCTACGCATCGAAGTTTTGGGGTCTAGAAGATGGGGTATAGAGGAACCGGCAGTTAGCATAATGGCTATGTCACTGAACTCCCATGTAGTCAACTGCGGTTTGAGTATCAGGCCTAGTGGCTTAAACTCATGCCGGGCACGTGTGCGTGTGTGCCCAAGATCCTGAGAGGAGAATGGAGGAGAAGGGACTGTGGTGTGGCCATCCCCCCTATGGGGTTATTTCTCGCTTTTTGTCTCTCTGTCTCTGTCTTTCTGGCGAGCGCACAAGCTCTATAGCAAAAGCCTCTAAAAGAAAAAAAAAAAGATGGGGTTTAGAGCAGAGACTCTTCAGTCACCTTTGTCCTTGAACACAGAAGGGCAGACCTCAGATGTAAAATGACTTCTGTCTGAGTTTTTGGGTCTAGAAGGTGGGGTTTAGAGCAGATATTCTTCAGTCTCCTTGGTCCCTGAACACGTCAGGGCACATCTCAGATGTAAAATCGTTTCTGTCTGTTTTGGGGTCTGGAAGACGGGGTTTAGAGCAGAGTCTTCAGTCGTCTTGGTCCCTGAACACATCAGGACACACCTCAGATGTCTGATACCATTGTTCTAATGTGATAAAAAGATTTACATGAAAAGAGATGAGCATCCAATGGTCTGGCTAGCTTCTCTGAGAGGAAGTTCTGGGATGGAGTCTGAAGTGGATTGAGGTCACAAGGAAAACGATGGGAGTAATTCTGCGTTCCATATGTACAGGCTCGGCTGCAGCTGAGAGCTCAGTTCTTGGCTGTTTTATCTGCTGTGTTTCTGCCAGCGTAGGCTGTGGTCAGTGTTCTTGATGAAGAGTTAGTAGGTCCGTATTGCCTCAACTTCCCTACAGCCCTCACTGCTTCAGTTACCACACTCTGGGCAGAGTTTGATGGTACCTATGTTAAATTTCTGTCATCTACACTGCCCAGCCACACCTACCCCTTCACAGGACTGGCTGACATAGACCTCTCAATTTTCTTCTGGGATTTTGTTGCCAAGTAACTGATAGACACATCCCCCAAATCTCCTTTTACCTTTCTGGGAGGGCCCTGATTTCCTTTAGTTCATTGGCCAGGACTCAGAGAAAGTGACCCTGTCCCCAGCTCAGGCAACAATGTGATTGGTGTGAATCTGTTAGTTACTTCATTCCCCAGATTAATTTTGAAGTGGACCCACAGACCTCTTCTAGCATGTGAGAAAGGCAGAAAGGTCTGACTAGAGAGAAGATGGGAAGGAGGAATAGTTTTTCTTTTTTAAAAGAGTTTTGTTTTATTTTGTTTTTATCATAGCATGCATGCACTTGCCAGAGAGAGAGAGACATAAACAGTAAGAAGGAAAGAGAGAAATCATTCTCCAGAGCGAATGGCCACACCACAATCCCATCTCTTCCATTCTCTTCCTGGGATTTTGGGCACATACACACATGTGCCTGGTGTGATTTTCAAGCCATCAGATCCTGGACTCGAACTGCGATTGGTCATGTGGGAGTGCAGAGATGTAACCACTATGCCACCTGCTGGTCCCACTTCTTTTTTTTTTTTTTTTTAAAGGACAAGGAAAATGAGTCACTTTCCTCAGATGTTTTTGAGTAAGGACTTGACACCTTAAACTGTGAAAACTACAGAGAAGCTAGATTGGAGATGAGAAAGGGAGAAAAAGGGAAGAATCTGGGTTCTCTGTGACATCACTGAGTCACTGACATGGCAGATGCCTGTGCCAGGAGTACTAGCGGTTAAGTCACTGAAAGTCCAATTTCTAGAACATCAGAGCTTTATTTTTCCCAGCAGGGGGAGTAGAGATGATAGGTTGCTGGTTTTGATTTAGCTGTTTAAGACCATCGGTTCTATTTCACAGACTTTTGTATTTAGTATTTCTTTAGGCCTATCTTCACTATGAGTTCTCAGAATATATACAGAAAGATCAAAGACCTTATTAAAATATATATGACATTCATTAGAATGTCTCAAGTTCTCACAGTTGATCTCTGAAGGAAGCTGTTCTTACATGAAATTCACATTGAGGGCTGGCTCTGTAGCCTGGTGGGAGTGAGCTAGATCCCACGTGGCTGGCTATGGTCTGAGTCCGGGACCTACAGCCTGAGGAACACACCGCGACGCATGTGAGAGTGTGCCCAGAATCCCCATGAGAAGGAGACAAGAGGGAGAAGGGATTGCAGGGACTGCCTCACTTGAAGAGTGATTCTCCTTCTCTTTAGAAAGCAAATGTGCCCTCTGGCAATTAAAAAATATTCACATTGATTTTATTCTAAAAACTGTTTGTTGGTTAATAAACTATGGGTAGGGACCAGCAGATGGAGTAGTGGTTACATAGCTGGACTCTCATGTAGTCAACCATGGTTTGAGTCCTGGACCTGGTGGTTTAAAACACTCCAGGTATGTGTGTGATCATGCCCAAAATCACAAGAAGAAAAAGGAGGAGAAGGGGTTGTGATGTGGCCATCCCCCTTGGGGGGGGGCAATTTCTCACTTTCTGTCTCTGTCTCTCTGGCAAGCACGCGTACCCTATAGCAACATTTTCTAAAAAAAAAAAAAAAAAAAAAAAAAAACCTATGGATAATTTTTATGCATTCTATATATGCATAGGATTTCCTTCCTCTAATATAGTATATTATAAAGAATATCATATAGAAAGATTTACTACTATCAGTCAAGTGTGTACGATTTAAGTTCTTTTGGAATTGTTATATAATGAATACAAATATTCTAACAGCTTTCCCACAGTTCTTATTTTTACAAAGTTTCTAATTTTCTTGGCTTTTCTTTTCTTTTCTTCTTTTTTTTTTTTTTTTGGAGAGGTTTTTGCTATAGGGTGCGTGCGCTCGCCAGACAGAGAGAGGACAGAGAGACAGAAAGTGAGAAATCACCCCCCAGGGGATGGCCACGCCATAATCCCCTCTCCTCCATTCTCCTCTCGGGATCTTGGGCATGCACACACATGCTCCCGGTGTGAGTTTTAAGCCACCGGGTCTGGGACATGAACCGCGGTTGACTACATGGGAGTCCAGCGACATAGCCATTACGCTAACTGCTGGTCCCCCTAAAATTCCAATTTTCAACACAGATATAGATAACTTAGAAGGGAAACCACCACCACTTTTTGCTTCTGAAAGAAAACACAGGGATCTGAAAATGGATTTCTCTTCCTCCTTCTACTTACGCTATTATGACTATTTGAGAAGTGGTAAAAATGGATACCAGCATCAAGCATCAGACTCAGCAGAATATGATGAGGCTCCGCTGAGGAGGGCCTGGTCCACGGATTAGAAAACACAAATAAGTGTTGGCATACTGGCTTCTTGTCCATTCTTCTCTTACTACAGATCTATATGTAGATTTTGAGTGTTTTATAGTAACAGGTTATTTGTATGAAAAGTTTTTATTAGCTTAAAAAATAATTTGCAATATTTGTCCACATACACAAATCTTGAGGAGCCTAATTTTAGCTCAGAGAATATAAATTGGTCAGAATATACTTCAGGTGCTTACATCATAGTAAAATGTCAGCTTTACTGGATTTATAATAACAGAAAATGGTTTGGGTTTAAACTGTTTAAAGTAGCAGTTTTAGGTTTTGCTACATTCTCGAAGGACAAGAAGAATTTTTAACATATGCATGAGTGGAATACCCAATAATGCGTTTTAATAGCAAATACAACAAAATGACTCTTGACCATGGATAAATAATAATAATAAATAATTTGAGAGTCCCCAACTGTGAATATAGAGTATTTGTGCTGGTATAAACAAGATAAAACATCTCCACGTTTATATACACAAAAGTGATTGTTATCATGTGCCAGATTCAAGTAAGCAATTATAGACTTGTTAATTAAAAAAGAAAAAATAAATTGAAGATGGCACCTAATGAAGAGATCTAAGAGCCATTTCTGGTGCATCTTTTTACTGAGAGATAGTTGTTCCCTAGACATGCCCTTCTCTGAAGTTGACTTTTGTCTTCAAAAAGAAGTGTCCCATCTTTTTTTTTTCTGGAGAGATTTTTGCTATAGGGCACACGCACTCACCGGAAAGACAGAGAGAGACGGAGAGGCAGAAAGAGAGAAATCACCTGCCCCCGGGGGGATGTCCACGCTGTAATCCTTGCTCCTCCACTCTCATCTTGGGATATTGAGCATACACGCACACACGTGCACCCGGTGTGAGTTTAAGCCGCCAGGTCTGGGATTCGCACTGCAGTTGACTATGTGGGAGTCCAGCAAAGTAACCATTACACCATCTGCTGTTCCCATCTTTAAAAAAATTTTAATTTTATATTATTACTTTTTAAAGAATTATTTTATTTAATCATTCGTTCACTTTTAATTTGACCAGAGAGAGAGACACACAGAGAGAGGGAAAGGGAGAAAGCAAGTCACCGGGTCCAGAACTAGAACCATGGTCAGCCATGGGGGAGTGTCCAGTGCCTTAACCACCACGCCACCTGCTGGCCCCTATTATTATTATTTTAATTTGCTATAGGGCTCACGAGAGAGAGCAGAGAGAGAGAGAGAGAGAGAGAGAGAGAGAGAAAGAGAAAGCAAACCGCCAGGTCTGGGATTTGAACTGCAGTTGGCCATGTGAGAGTCCAGTGCCTTAACCACCATGCCACCTGCTGGCCCTAAAGTATCCCATTCTTAAAGGATTTCAAAATATTTGAATGATTTGAGGGACAGCATGGAGTGGGACTAATGGAATGAAGTTCACTTAGTATGAAATAACTAAATAGAACAATAATTTATACCGGGTTTTCTGTACTTCCAGGTATCCCAATAGTCAACAGCCTCTTCTTTCAGAAGCTTCTATGACATGGCTTTAACCTCAGCTTTTACATCCCAGTGTCACAATCCCATGAGGATTATGCTTAACCCGCCATGGTGACATAATGGTTGTGTAAGTCACTTCCCAGGACAAAGGGAGTGGTCGGAAGGTGGGAGTTCTAACACTCCCCAGTTCTTTCCGTTTGGACATGTAACTGAGTTCTTCCTATGATGTAGAGATAGATGTTCTTGTTTCCACAGTGGTGGGAACTCACCATGGTCCTGGTGCTTCAGTGTCACATGTTGCTCAGTGTCCCAAGGGCCAGGCCCAGCAGTCCCCACTCCCTCCCCACCCATTGAAAACCATGGGCATGTCTTCAAGCAAAGTCACTTTGTCCTGAAAAGCTGCACTCTGGGGACCAGCAGTTAGTGTAATGGCTATGTTGTTGGACTCCCATGTAGTTGACCACAGTTCACGTCCCGGACCCAGTGGCTTAAAACTCATGCTAGGTGCATGTGCGTGCATGCCCCAGATCCCGAGAGGATAATGGAGGAGAAGGGATTGCGGCGTGGCCATCCTCCCTGGGGGGTGATTTCTTTCTGTCTCTCTGTCTCTCTCTGTCTGGCGAGTGCATGCGCCCTATAGCAAAAACCTCCCCCCCCACAAAAAAAAATGCACTCTTGAGGGGACCAACAGTTAGCGTAATGGCTATGTCGTTGGACTCCCATGTAGTCGACTGCGGTTCAAGTCCCAGACCTGGTGGTTTAAACTCACGCCAAGCACGTGTGAATGTGTGCCCAAGATCCCGAGAGGAGAATGGAGGAAAAGGGATTGTGGCGTGGCCAGCCTCCTTGGGGTATGATTTGTCACTTTCTGTCTCTCTGTCTCTCTGTCTTTCTGGCAAGCGCATGCGCCCTATAGCAAAAATCTCTCAAAAAAAAAAAAAAAAAAAAAAAAAAAAAGCTGCACTTTTCGGTTTGTTGCCAGAAGATGGTCTGCTTTCCTATTTGTGGCAGTTTCAAACCTGTCTGCCGTTCCTCCCAAGTGGGGGACTCTCGTTTCCTCCTTAGCATCTAGCTGGGCTTATAACTGTTTCAACCAACAGCACTAGAAAAAGTCACACCCTGTCACTTCCACGAAGTGAGGTCACAAAGGGTGATACGATCCATCTCATTTGTTGGAACACTCTCTTTGGGAGACCTGGCCTACCATGTAAGAAATTCAACTACCCTTGGGGCTGGCAGGTGGCGTGGTGGTTAAGGGCACTGGACTCCCACATGGCCAACTGAAGTTTGAGTCCTGGACCTGGAGGCTTGCTTTCTCACTTTCTCTCTCTCTCTCTCTGATCCTCTCTGTTCAAATTAAAATAAATTAATAAATAAAGTTAAATAAAATAATTATTAAAAAAAAAAGAAATTCAACTACCCTGAAGTTGCATGCACAAGAGACCTCTTAAAAGGCATATAATCCAACGGAACCTTCAACTGCCTGGGACCAAGTGCCAGCCACAAGAGTTAGGAAGTCATCTTGGATGTGCAGTGGGTTGAATAATGTCCCTCCAAAAGTCATGTCCACTCAGAATCTCAGAGTGTGACCTTATTTGAAAATAGGATCCTGGGCGCGTATGCGTGCATGCCCAAGATCCTGAGAGTGGAAGAGAAGGGATTGCAGTGTGGTCATCCCTCTGGGGGTGATTTCTCACTTTCTGTCTCTGTCTCTCTATCTTTTTGGCGAGCACACGCGCTCTATAGCAGAAATTTCTAAAAAAAAAAAAAAAAAAAAAAAAAAAAAGAAAGAAAGAAAAGAAAAAGAAAATAGGATCTTTGCGGATATAATTTGTTAGGACTCTAAAGATAAAATCATCCTGAAACCTAATGTTCTTGTAAGAAAACAGGACACAGAGTTACACAGATACAGAAGAGAAGACCATGTAAAAAGGCAGAAATTGGAGTTATAGTGCTGTAAGCCTTGCCAACTACCAGCAGAAGCTAGGAAAGAGGCACAGTGTGGTTTCCCCTTCTAAGCTTCCAAGAAGAACCAATGCTGCGGACACTTTGAGTTTGGACTTCTGGCCTTGATAAGTGTAAGAGTAATTTCTACTGTTTTAAAGTCATCAAATCTATGGCAGTTTGTTGTGGTAGAACTAGGAAACTGCTGGGAACCATATGATAGAAAAGGATGAAACCAAGAGAAAAATGAGATTGAATACGGAAATACATTGTACAGCAACCAGTTGGAAAAGTCTTGGAAGCATGAGGTCCAGGACACTGGACTGAGATCAGCATGGAAAACTATATAGACCATTAATCTTAAGACGGACCCAACAGGAAAGAATCTATGCAATGTCCCTGCCAGGAACCATAAAGATTGGTTGTCCCAGGTAATAGTAATGGCCTGCAAGAATTAATCTTTAAGAGCCTGCTGTTTCTCATATAGCATATAGAGAACATTCACCTTACTCCCTGCTTAAGATAGTTTAAATTGTCTGTAAAATAAAGCACCTGGGTTCTTTTACCCTTGATGTTCTTAGTCCCCTCTCTCCATACTTTTTTGCCTGTTTTTTTTTTTTTTTAAGATTTTTTTCTTAATTTAACTTTATTTACTTTAATTTGACCAGAAAGGGACAAAGTGTGAGTGATAGGGAGGGAGAGAGAGAGAGCGAAAGCAGATCTGGGACTAAAACCACGGTTGGCCATGTGGGAGTCCAGTGCCCTTAACCATCATGCCAACTCTGGTCCCATGACTGTTTCTTTCTTCTTCTTCTTTTTTTTTTTTTTTTTAGATTTTTGCTATAGGGCACATGTGCTTGCTGGAGAGACAGAGAGACAGAAAGCAAGAAATCATCCCCCAGGGGGATGGCCATGCTACAATCCCTTCTCCTCCATTCTCCTTTTGGGACCTTGAGCGCACACGCACACGCACACGCACACGCACCTGGCCTGAGTTGTAAACTGCCAGGTCTGGGACTCAAACTGTGGTCAACTAAATGGGAGTCCAGCGACATAATCATTACGCCATCTGCTGGTCCCGCCTATTTCTTTCTTTACCCTCTGGGCTGATCCTTCATTTGCCCTGTTCACCAGACTGGATCTGATAGAAACCAATGTAGAAGGAATCCAGCTGGTTAGAGTCATCCTCAGTCTTTCAGTACTCCCTACTGACACTGCACATATCTGGGAATAAAGAATCTATCACCACTGGCCATGTCTAAATTCCTGACTCTCAGGTCTGGAACATACCCATAGAAAAGCTGTCTTACACTATTAAATGTTGATAGCTTTGATGAAAGTGATAACCAGAGCACCAGGACTCTTGGGTCAGTCTTCTCCTGCTTTCTAAGTGCCTCCTTCTGCCTGTATGGTATCACCTCCCAGGCAGATTACTGTCAACGCCAAAATTGGATTTATTATTAATAGTGAAAGGAGTGACTCAGTAGCTCTTGCATTGTCAGGTTTTATTTTTTATTTTTTTAAAAAGTTTTGATATAGGGCACATGTGGTCCCTGGGTGGAGAGGAAAAAAAGAAAAAGTGAGAAATCACTCCCCAGAGACATGGCAAAGCCACAATTCCCCCTCCTCCACTCTCCTCTTAAGATTTTGGGAACAAATGCTCAAGTGTCTGACATTTTTCAACATGCTGTTCCAGGACTCAAATGGCAGTCAGCCATATGGGATCCAGCCACCTTAAGCACAATGAATCTGGCTTGTTAATGACACAGGTAACACATGAGTATTTTGATACCATAAAACTTCATAAATAGCCAAGTATAAAATGTAAAAAGTGAAAATGCCGTCTTACTTTGTTAATGTGTTACTAATAGAAATATCTGAGATTGGATGGTTTGTAGAGGTTTATTCAACTTCTGTTTGGATTGTGAGGGCCAACTTCTCATGAGGTTACACATGGCAGAGGACAGGCTCTTGAGCAAAGTGGTTATCCTTAAGTTTCTCTTTGCTTTGGTCTTCTTTGCCCTTTTATAAACCCACCAGACCTCAATCATAGGACCAGATCCTAATGACCTCATCACACCCGAAGACCCCACCTGAGACACTAAGGATAATCCCTTTCACTTAACATCTTCACGATACAACCAAGACCCAATCTTTTCTGGGGGACATATGTTTCAAACTTTTCTTTTCAAAGATAACTTCTCTCAATGGTTTGGTAGAGATCTTTCTAGACATAAGATATACATACTATTTACTGCTATCTTAAACTTCCCAGCTTAAGACCAGTGAGAAGTTGATTTGTGAGTTCATCTCGTGCTTTTCCTTTACTTGAACACTGAATAAAACTTGTACTATCACACTCATGTTTGGTTTTGTAATTTGGCTATGTGACACCAAAGACCAAAAGATTTCAACTTTGGGAGTAAGTTAAAAATTGGTAAAAAACGAAGACGGAAACAAAAACAAACAAAAAAACACCAAGATTGTGAGACCATGATTTTAGAAAATAACAGTACTTTCTATGTGGTGGAATTATCAGTGATTTTGATTTTTTTCTTAATTACCAGAGGGTGTGGGTATGTGTATGTGTGTGTGAGAGAGAAAGCATCCCCTGATGAGGTGTGGTCACACCATCAATCTTTTTTTCCTCCATTTTTCCACCTCTTCAGGACTCTGGGTGCACACACAAATGCCCAGTGTATTTTCCATACCTCCAAGGTCAGGACTTGGACTGTGGTTAGCCACGTGGCATATAGTTCCCTATGTACAGGGCTTAATTGCTATGCTACTTGGCTGGCTTTCAAAAATTCTTTCTTCTTGGGAACCAGCAGTTAGCGTAATGGCTATGTCGCTGGACTCCCACGTAGTCGACCGCGGTTCGCGTCTCGGACCCGGTGGCTTACAACTCACGCCGGGCGCGTGTGCGTGCGTGCCCAAGATCCCGAGAGGAGAATGGAGGAGAAGGGATTGCGGCGTGACCATCCCCCCTGGGGGGTGATTTCTCGCTTTCTGTCTCTATGTCTCTCTCTGTCTGTCTGGCGAGCGCACGCGCCCTATAGCGAAAAACCTCTCCAAAAAAAAAAAAAAAAAAAAATTCTTTCTTCTTTTTCTTAAGGTTTCTGCTACAGGGCGTGTGCACTAGCCAAAGGCAGAGAGAGAGGTAAAGTGAGGAATCACCACCCTCCCTCAGAGAGATGGCCACACCACAATCCCTTCTGTTTTTCTCTCAGGATTTTGGGCATTCATACACACATGCCTGGCATGAGTTTCAAGCCACCAGGTCCAGTACTCCAACCTCAGTCAGCTATGTTGGCTCCAGCACCTAATCACCATGCCACCTGCCGGCCCCTATCAGTGATTTTTTTTTTTTTTTAATTAAAAAAGAGATTAAAATTGAGAAGATTGGGTCAGCAAGTGGCATGGTGTTTGAGGTCCTAGACTCCCACATGGCCCACTGCAGTTCAAGTTCTGGACCTGGCAAATTCCTTTCTCACTTTCTCTCTCTCTCTCTCTCTGTCTCCCTCTAGCAAGTGCATAAGCCTAGTAGCAAACTAAAAACTAAGTAAAATTAAATCATTTAAAAAAATGTGATCAGGAATGTCATAAATATCTCCGAAAGACTGGAAATGTAGATTTCCATAGAAACTATTAAAATTAACCAGGTGCCAGCCATGAGATGAAGAGGTGCTTTGGAATGGACCCAGCTATTATAGCCTCCAGTCTTTTTCTTTTTAATTGCCAGAGCACACATTCACTCTCTCTCTCTCTCTCTATATATATATATATATAGAGAGAGAGAGAGAGAAAGCAGAATGGAGCTCTCATGCCACAGACCCTTCTCCATCCTGCTGGGATTTGGAGCACAAATGCACAAGTAGCCAGTGTGCTTTCCAAGCATCTGGGGCAAGGATTCAAAGCATGGTTGGCCATGTGAGATCTGGCTCCCTTAATCACTAGGCCACGGGGCTGGCCCCTTATTTCTGTTATCCCTGACAGGGTGTAACCATGTTGCTATTCCCTTGCCCCGGCCTTCCAGCTAGCCAGGACTACAGGTATATGCCACACACACCTGGCTTGTTTTAGGTTTGGTGAGTACTAAATCCAGGCTTCCTCTGCAAGCTCAGCCATTGAACAATGGTGCCTTTTTACTTCCACCACTGTGGATGGGCATCTTTTGTTTCAGTGTTGCTTATTTTAATACTTAACGTGAAGAAAACACATATTCTATGTAGAAATATAGTTTACTTATTCGCATTTTCTTTTAATCCTTATCAATACATATAAATATGGCAAATATAGTATCAATGCACAAATTATTTGGTACCTGGCTTTTTTAGATTTTGCTTCTCTCTTTTTTTTGGGGGAGGGTGGGGGAGAGATTTTTGCTATAGTGTGCTTGCACTTGCCAGAGACAGAGGGAAAGCAAGAAATAAACCCCGCCCCCCCCAGGGGGGGAAATGGCTACACTGCAATCCTTTCTCCTTTCAGGATTTTGGGCACGCACACACATGCACCCGGCTTGAGTTTTAAGCCACTGGGTCTGGGACTCAGACTGCAGTTAGTTATGTGGGAGTCCAGCGACATAACCACTATGCCATCTGCTGGTCTCTCACTGATCACTTTTAATGACCAAATAAATGAACAATAACAGCAAATCAACTGACTGGAAAATTAAATATATTTTTTTCCAACTGGTAAGTTCATTAACTCCCTATCAGGTTTATTTACTAATTATGTACTAAGAGGTTTTCCTTGTTGTCCTTTGGTCTTGGAACATTCTCACCCAATGCAAGTCCCAAATTTCACCCAACCCTGCGTGGGTTACACTGTAGATCAAGTTGAAGAGGCAACATTTCTTTAACAGATTTGAAAGCTACGAGGTAGGCTGTTTCTTCTTGCGCTTTGTACCAATGTGTGTTTTCTGATGCCCAATAAGATGGGAGCTCTGGGTAAAGGCTTTTCCACACTTGTTGCAGACATAAGGGCGCTCCCCAGTGTGAGTCCTCTGATGCCGGATGAGGTGGGAACTCTGGCGGAAGGCTTTTCCACAGTCCTGACACCGGAAGGGTTTAGCTCCCGTATGAGTCCTCAGATGCTGGGAGATGGCTGAGCGATCATTGAAGGTCCTCCCACACTCTTGGCATTCAAAAGGTCTCTCTCCAGTATGAATTCTTTCATGTTGCGTGAGGGAAGAGCTCTGAACAAACGCTTTCCCACAGATCCGACACCCATAGGGCTTCTCTCCAGTGTGGATTTTTTTATGTACAGAAAAGTACCTTGGGTTCCGGAACATTTTACCACATTCACTACATCGGCAAATTTGGCTCCCTTTCTGAATTCTTATAAATGTAATATGCTGAGCATTCCGGCTGGCTGTTTTCCCACAACCACAGTGTTTCCTGGCCTTTTCTGTTACATGGCTCTTCTGATGAATCTTTACATGTGAATTACGAGTCATATTTTTAACCCGTGAACCATGTTTGCGTAAACTTTTTTTAGGAGGAATTTTCTGGACTGAAACTTGTCTTGTGTCAAGACTAGTGTTTGCCTGGGATTTGGGGTTTTCACAATGCTGCTTCTGAGAGAGATCTTCTTGAGTGAACCCCACTTGTTTCAAAGATGTGTCTAGGACTTCTGGGACCCTGTCCTGTGAGACATCTTCAGAGGTAGTGGACAAGGCACAATCCTTTGCAAATTCTTGCATGTTCAGGCTGTGGGGTGGTTCTTCCTCAGGAATGTCAGACTTTGGAGTTACCGGTTTACTTTCCAGTGTAGTCTCCCACCCTGAAAGAAACCAAAAGATGTGTGTACAAAAGATAACAGGATGGTCTGACAGTGTAACATGCATCATTGGGGTTAGTGTTTTTTTTTTCTTTTCCCCCAAGTAGAATCACACAACCTAGAAAGAGACTGGGAAGAAGTGACACAGCAAAGAAGGGAACTGAGTAGGGTGACATGGGGTGGTTTAAGGGCAGGAAACCTTTTCCTGGCTTTCCAAGTTCCTGTTCCTTTGTCTATCCTTTGGGATGGACAAATCAGTCCTTTACTGGACCTGATTTTGTCTGTGACCATCCCATGCTTCAGCCTCTCCAGGTCCACAATTCCAATTATAGACCCTAGATTGAGAAAGGCACCCTTGAAGGCATGCCCAAGAGCAGACCAGAGCCCCAACTAAGGATCTCATGGCACATCAGCCCTGGGAAAGGGGTGGGAGTGACCTTACCCACGGAGACCAGGTTTCCAAAGGTCTCTAGCATCACATCATGGTATTCAGTTCTTTGTGTTGGGCCCAGCAGCTCCCACTCCTCCCTGTTGAAGTCCACGGCCACATCTTGGAAGGTCACTGACTCCTGTAAAATCACACATACATCTGCTCAGCAGGAAGGTTGGGGAATTGCCAACGGGGACAGAAGAAAGGCCAGTAGGGATATTCTGACAGCTAACTGTGCAAGAGACAAGCTTGCTCACAGATCTGAGCCCACACAAAGTCTACTGGGTCCCTTCTCATAAGTCAGTATAGGGCCCAGGCTGGGAGGCAGAGGCCCTACTACATTAAGAACTACAACAAGCAGACAGCCTCTGCCCTATCCACACTTGCGTCCAGTCAGCCCTGTACTGACATTTTTCTGGTTGAGAGCCTTATCCTATGAGTAGTGGCTCCCCAGTGAGTGGAGCTAATGACATAAAAACCCATGCCTTTGTGGACAGGGGCTGGCCAGGGTAAGGCAGTCACTCTGGATGTGGCGTCACTGGTCTTCTCTGGGGATCTGACCAGGACTCTAGGAAGATGAGGCCCCTCCAACTCCGCTTTTGCTTAGGAAGTATCCTGTCCACAGGGGGGTTTAAGTTGCACAAGAAGCATTGGGAGAAAGCAGAGTCATGAGACTAGTGTTGATCAGAGATTCTTCTCATCATGTGGGAGCACCTAGATGCAGCCTTGCGTGAAACCTAACCCAGACTACTAAAGAGAGCCAATAAATTTACTTCTATACTTAAGCCAGTATGAGCACTTGCGGTACAAACAGCTTTGACTGATGCCATATACACCATCACTCCAATGGTCAGCAAGACATAGCCAATCCTATTTCACTGATACCCTAGCTCCAGTTACTCCAAAGCAAATCCCAGATTCTATTGTTCTATGTGTACACACTCAAGTATTTATCTCTGAAAGTCAATGGCCTTTTTTTTTTATTAAAAAAAAGAACTATGTATTATTGTTATTATTTTTTTAATTCATGAGAGAAAGGGAGAAATGAAGAAGAGAAAGAGAAAGTGAGAAAACAAGCCATTAGGTCTAGGACTTGAACCACAGTTGGCTATGTAGGAGTTCAATGCCTTAACCACCACGTCACCTGGCCCGACATGACTCTTTTTAAAACATTTTATTTACTTAGTCTCCTCTTGGGATTTTGGGCACACACGCACACATGCCTGATTTTTTTTTTTTTTTTTTTTTTAGACGTTTTTGCTATAGGATGCATGCGCTCACTAGAAAGACAGAGAGACAGAAAGTGAGAAATCATCTCCTAGGGGGGATGACCACACCACAATCCCTTCTCCTCCATTCTCTTCTCGGGATCTTGGGCACACATGTACATGCACCTGGCGTGAGTTTAAGCCACCAGGTCTGGAAATCGAACCACGGTCAACTGTATGGGAGTCTAGCAACATAGCCATTATGCCAACTGCTGGTCCCACTGACATGTTTTTTTTTTTTTTTTTTTTTGAGAGGTTTTTCGCTATAGGGCACGTGCGCTCGCCAGACAGACAGAGAGAGACATAGAGACAGAAAGCGAGAAATCACCCCCCAGGGGGGATGGTCACGCCGCAATCCCTTCTCCTCCATTCTCCTCTCGGGATCTTGGGCATGCACACACACGCGCCCGGCGTGAGTTGTAAGCCACCGGGTCCGAGACGCGAACCGCGGTCGACTACGTGGGAGTCCAGCGACATAGCCATTACGCTAACTGCTGGTTCCCCCACTGACATGTTTTTTAAGCCATCAGGTCTGGGACCTGAACCGTATCCTCAGCCATGTGAGATCCAGCTACCTTAACCACCACACCACTGGCCGGCTCTGGCAGTAACTCTCATTTAATGGTTTGCATGCCCCTGTCTCTTTACCTCAAAAATGCAGTCTCTTCCCTCTTGCTTCATGAAGTCTTATCCCCCAGGTCACGTGCCCTGTCTGCTACAATGCCACAGTGGCCAGAGGGCAGGTCTGTCCTCACACTCAGGATGCCTCAGGCCCCAGTACAGTCTTCAGAGCTCATAAGCTTGGAACGGTCTAGCTTATGGGAGGCATTAGGAAGGCCTGGGACAGAGGGAAACTTCTGAGATGGGAGCAGCTCACAGGGGATATCGTGACCAGAAAAGAAAAGGTGGCACTCTCCACTCACCTCAGGCAGCACCATCACTGGCCAGACAGCTGTGTCCTCCTCCTCTTCCTGCTGAGCAGTGACCTCAAGATGGCAGGCAGGGCCATGGGCAGGTCGTCCTGGCAAGAGACATCAGCACCAGGCTATCAGCGGAAATGGTGACCCTGAAGCCGTTTCTGGGACTCGAGGGGCCCTCACACTAGCATCCTCTGTGGTCCATGATAACCTCTGCTCCTTCCCTTTCCTCACCAGCTCACATCCGCCACAGCTCCTTCTCGTAGCATGTGCCTCAATACCCAAACCTGGATGCATCACCCCGCATGAGCCACAGTGAGTGTCCCTACTGCTGAGACCCCTAGTCCTACTCCTCCTCTCTCCAATGGCTGTTTCTGGTCCTGGCCCCTCCTGTGAGGCAGTGCCTCATGCTTCCTCCTCAGGGGCAAAGCCTGCTTCTGGCTTCCAAGCCCTCCACCCTGCCCATGTGGACATGCCTGCCCTCCCTCTACTGCCTCACTGATGAGAGGACTTCCTCTAGCCCCAGAACCTATGCCCAGGTTGACGTGGACTTCACTGTCTTCTCCTCCTTAAAGAACAGCACACATGGTCCATGACCCCTGCCACCATGACTCCTCATGTGACCTTTTCACATGTCCCCACATGGTCCAAGGCCTTCTGTAGTGCTGACTCCATGTTAATACCAAGGGGGTACATGGGGTGACCCAGGCTGGCCCACCAGAATATTGCTTTTTCCTGGCCACAGTGATTACATCTGGTCAATGAGAGCCTACAAGACTTGGGAAAGAGAAAGTCCATGTTGGAAGACAGCCTATGTAGATAGCCTGCCTCTGAGTGAAGCTCATGGAGTGAAGCCAGCAGGAGTAAAAAATGGGAGAGATTCTGAGCCCATCATCAGAGCTGCTGGTCTAGCATGCCTGAAGCTAGAGAATCTTTCCAACTAATTCTCCCTAGAGTCATTCGGTACAAAAATTTGTGGCAGTCACATCGCGCCCAGGAGGCTGAATAATACATACAAACACAGGATTCTCAGGAAGGGCTCTTATTGTGGGCCTATGTGACAATACTTGATGTTATAAATCCCTGAGGTGTTAAACATAGGATGAACTCACTGACCTTCCCCTCCTGTCACAACTTCCCCCTTGGCCCCTGTGTTAATTCCCTGATGCTGCTGAAACAAACTGCCACAAACTCAGCAGCTCAGATAATACATATCTACTATCTTAGTTTCTGGAGATCAGAAGTCTGGTATGTACCTAACTGAGCTAAATATTACCTAACCCCAGTCAGAATGTCTAAGATTAAAAAAACACAAAATGGTAAGTGTTGGCGGGGGTGTGGTGAAAGGGGAACTCTTTTATACTGCTGGTGGGAATGTAAATTGGTCCAGCCCCTGTGGAGGACAATTTGGAGATTCCTCAAAAACCTACAAATAGAACTACCATATGATCCTGCAATCCCACTCCTTAGTATCTACCTAAAGGACAGAAGAATTCTTCATTGGAAAAGTGCTTGCACATCGATGTTTACTGAGGCACTATTCACAACTGCTAAGACATGGAACCAACCCAAATGCCCCTGTACGGATGAATGGATTAGAAAACTGTGGCACATATACTCTATGGAATACTATTCAGCCATAAAAAACAACAAAACCCTGGCTTTTAACAGAAAGTGGACGAATATGGAAGATTTACTGCTGAGTGAACCAAGTCAGGCTATAAAAGAGAGACACTGTATGTCCCCACTTAATATATACCGAGTGTCTGCACTCTATGACTGAAACTGATTGACTAAAAGATATACAAACAAAAGAGATAGGTGTGAATGCCAGATGTGGTGTGTGTGGAGGAGTGGGGCCTAGGGAAGGACATTTGGAGGAGGGATACAGAGGCAGAGCATTAACGGGATGGAGAGGTGTGGTGTTATCTGTTGAAGATATTTTGATCAACTGGACTGGGGACAAATGTTCACATACTGAAATGTTTACTTTGTAAGCTAAACAATGTGATTGAATGTATATAAAAAATTAATTAATTTAAAAAATATCACGGTGTCAGTGTCTTCTGGAGGCTCTAGGGAAGAATCTATTTCTTACCTTTTCTAGCTTATAGATGTGCCCCAATCCTGTTTCTGTCACCACAACACTGTCTCTTTGATCCTCCTGTATCCCTCTCAAAAGGACCCGATGACTACCTTAGA
Organism: Tupaia tana; assembly: GCA_026018925.1. Lineage (NCBI taxonomy): Eukaryota > Metazoa > Chordata > Mammalia > Scandentia > Tupaiidae > Tupaia > Tupaia tana. The sequence goes on along the minus strand of JAKSZU010000018.1, from coordinate 69,804,250 downwards.
CCACCTAGGTAATCCAGGATAGTATCCCCATTTCAAATCCTATGTGTAAAGGTCCTTTGGACATGTGAGATAACAGATATATATATACGGTCCAGAAATTAGGACCTGGATACCTCTGGGTGCAAGTATTCTGCTGACTGCATCACCACAGACTTGGAGCATCTGAAACAGGCAGTTGTGCTACCACCTGCCCTATTGTCTGCCTCCTCTCACAATCATGCTTCTTCAGAAAGTCCGATTCTCTTGGAATTCCACCATCTACCTCAGGATTCCTCTCCTTTCCCCCCTCAGTCACAATCAGATAATCATCTGTTTATTCCAAAAACACATCTTTTTTGCCCTTCTTACACCTGGCCAAGTTCTACTCCATGGTAGGTGTTGGCTGCAGCAACTTGGCCTCCACGAGCTCTCCAGGGTTGTGGCAGCCCACCCTCTGCTCCCTCCCACCACACACCCCTACCAAGTCTCCTGACTTGTGCATATGGTGTGACTCCTTCCACTTCATGCCCTCAACAGGTGATGCTCTTTCTACTTGGCACATTTTCCTGCACCTGACCAAATTCCACTCCATGGTAGCTGTGGGCTACAGCAACTTGGACTCCAAAGAAAGCTCCACTAGCATCCCTGAGCTCTAGCAACCTCAGCATTGTCACATGCATGTTCATGTCAAATCCAATAGACTGTAGACTCTGTGAGCTCAGGAGTGTCATCTGTCTTAATTGTGACTTTACCCACAGACCTTACAAGTGGTAAAGGGCTTGTGGTATATCATGGAACCCAAAAAGGTGAAAATAAAAAGACTTTATCTGTAGGCTTCTGCCAGAAGCCTGTAGAGGGCTCATTAAACACCAGAAGCCTGCAGAGAGCTCACTAAACAAGAAGGTGAGTGCAGTGGTAATGCAGTGCTCTGCAAGGCCGACCCACATGGGAAGATTCTGGCCTTGGGTCCAGAGACCTCCCTAAACATGCCAGGCATGCATGTGCCATGGTCTAAGTCTGGCTAAGCCGGGGATGGATCGTGGTATGAAGAGCTTACAGGGGATACTGTCTCTCTCATTCATGGAAAAAAAGAAAGGAAATAGCTTCAATAAAAACAGATAGCTTAAATAAGTAAATAAATAAATAAAACTTAAGAGAAGTGATTCTGAAACCCACCTGGGGGTTTTAGTACCTCTGACTAGGGAACACAGGGGTGATATCCTTGGTCTGGATAGAGTGGGCATAACCCTTCCCTTTCTCTTAAAAGTTTGGAGTTCTCACTTGTCCCATGCCACCCCAACCCCCAGCATCCTAGATGCCCTTAGTAGAGCTGTTCCCCCTCTATTCATTCTACCACTGCACTCACCTTCCTCCTTGGATATCATCGTCACATCCTCTACCAGGGCCACCACCTCCTGGCAGTTCTCCGGGTGCTGAGATTCTACCCATGACCGAAACTTCCCAGGCAGCACACACAGGAATTGCTCCATCACCAGCAGCTCCAGGATTTGCTCCTTGGAGAGTACCTCAGGCTGCAGCCACTGGTGACAAAGCTCTCGGAGCTGAGTCAAGGCCTCTTGGGGACCCATCTCCTCCTCATAATGGAACTGCCGGAACCTCTGGCGAGCAGCCTCAGAGTCAGCTGGATGTTTGCCCAGCTGTTGGGTTGGCTCCTTGAGGATGTCTGGACTTGAGCCTCTATCTTCAGCATATAGAGCCCGGATCTGGGCATTCCGAGGACCAGCTACCTCCTGGTTCAGTGTGAGGACCTCAACAACCTTGATCTTCATCAGGGGATTCTCAGCAGGACGAGACTCTACCACAGGGTCTTCCCGAGTCCCAGGACATTCTGTAAGTCAAGAGCAAAGTGAGACAAATGGACAAAGACAACGTAAAAACATCACTATCTGGCAAAGAAATATAAATCAAAACTAGTGAAATACCACTTCACACCCACCAGGATGGCTATTATCAAAGACGGATGGTAACACATCAGAATGTAGAAAACCTGGAACTCTCATACACTGCTGGTGGGAATGCAGAATGCTGTGCTATTTTGCAAAACAGTCCGGTAATTTCTCAAAAAGTTAAACATACAGTTATCATATAATCCTAGAATTCCCTCCCTGAATACATATATCTAAAAGAATTAAAATAATAAACAAAAAGTAAGAACAAGAGACAATGGGGTTGAAAAAGGACCTATGACATTGCATGCACATGAAGCCATGAAGGGAAATACCTGCTCCCACCCTTCACTGGGGCCACAAACGAGGATGTGTGGAAAAAGCAGGAGTTCTGGATCTAGGCAAAATCTATAAAAGCATATCTACTGAACTCCAGGACTGTGCCAAGATGGTAAGGTGGAAACAAAATGAAACAAGAAAACTCTAGAAAGAAATGTTAATCTCAAATCCAAGGTACTTGGGGGAAAAATAAAGAAATGTAAGTAATCACAGATTATTAATCACTTCTGATTATTTCTGCAACATTTAATGGCGTGGCTGATACTGGGAGTAAACCTGCACTTTTGCTCTTCCTGTTGTGAGTACAAATGAGTACCATTCTAACTGAAAAAGAACTCAGTGTGAACTCAAAGCTTTAGCAACTAATGCTCAAGTACTTTTACAAAACTAATCTACTTAGGGGACCAACAGTTAGTGTAATGGCTATGTTGCTGGACTCCCACGTAGTCGACCGCGGTTCAAGTCCCAGACCCGGTGGCTTAAAACTCACGCCAGGCGCGTGTGCGTGCGTGCCCAAGATCCTGAGAAGAGAATGGAGGAGAAGGGATTGCGGCGAGGCCATCCCCCCTGGGGGGTGATTTCTCGCTTTCTGTCTCTCTGTCTGTCTCTGTCTCTCTGTCTGGCAAGTGCACGCGCCCTATAGCAAAAACCTCTCCAAAAAAAAAAGTAATCTACTTAGGAAGCTAAAAGATAATAACAGATGTGGAGGTAGCCTGACCACATTACAGAAGTCTGACTCACAACCTCTAGGGCAATAAACCTGGAGATCAGGACCTGGTTAACAACTACCACTGCTCTTCACCCCCTTTTTAAAAAAAGTTACATTGTTCTTCCAAGAGGGGACAGGCTTCACCAACAGAGTCCTGAGTCACTAAGCCCCCATGAGAGCTGCAGAGCACTTCCGGCCCGACCGCCTACCAGCCACTAACCTCCACCTGGAACCTTCCTGCTGCTGTCTAGAGTGCGGGGACTGACTCCCTAAGGCTGGCTCTGCGGGTACTCACTCCAGTGCCTGTTTCTAAGCCCGAAACGCAGAGACTCACGGAGGGAAACAGGACAGGAAACTGCTACAGGGGAGTCCGCGCTCAAGGATTCCGGCCTGGCCACCCGACCCTAACGCCCACCTCGCATCAGCACTGCTCAGTGGGGCCACCGCTCCTCAGCCCGAGGAGCACAGCCGCGCCTTTCGCCAGCCAGGAAAGTGTCACGCACGGAGTCCCACAGCCCCAAGGCCCCGCGGCGCAGGCACCTCCCTGACCGACCGTCTTTTCATCGCTGACTCCGGCGGGCGAGCGCAGGTCTCAGCCTGACCACGACCACGGGCTCCGACCCTTTCATTTTGCGTTTCCCAGTTACAAATCTCGAGCGTGTGGCTTCGTGCCTCATTTCGCGGACTCCCGGCCCCGCGACCGCTGCCGCGACCCGCCCTGTGAGCCCGCTGGGGCACAGCAGCCGCCCAGGCCGACCCTGGCACACAGCGGGAAAGCAGGCGAAGTGCTGCGCCCTTGGCTCTTTTTGGCTGGGGGCACCTATTACAGCGCGCCTGCGTTCACTGGAGACAGGGAAAAGTGAGAAAGCACCTTTCAGAGAAAGCGGACACGAACTCTCCTTTCTTGAGAGTTTGGGCACGCTCGCAAATGCTCCCGGCGTCTTTCTGAACCCCCTGGGTCCAGGACTCAAAGGGTGTACTACAGCCATGGGGGACCCAGCCATCCTAACAGGCCACCGTCTGGTCCAGCCTGGCTTCTAATTCTCTGCCACACACTGCCTGTCTTTAAAACGTTTTCTTATAATTCAATTTAAGCAAGAGACGTTTTCGCACCTATCTCCAGCCTCTTCTCCCAAATAAGCACTTATTTCCATTTTGGAGGCATATTCTCCCCAAGTCAGTTATGTCTGCCTGTTTCTATATTTAATTCCCTTCATGGTCCATTCCTTAGGGCTTTATGGGGTTTATTTTCCTCTAAATCTTTCTTGATCTGAAAGCATACTTCTTTTACTTCAACTAAAATTCTTAAGGTTGAAATTTCCGTAAGGGCAAAACAATCTTAATTCTCCATACTGCCCCATAGACTTCTAATTTCTAAAATTTCCTTTTTATATTCTCTAGATTTTTATTTAGTGATTTCTCAATGAAACTAGGTTGTGGGCTCTTTTCTATTCTATCCCATTCTTACCCAGCTTCTAAACCATTTATTTCTACTTTACTCTTGATCATATATTTAATTCTCTACTCTTGCCCATCCTTGGGGACATCAAGGTGCTTTTTCAGAATCTTATATTGAATGCTCCCTTAGTTTTGGGCTTTAGAGCCTGTCTGTGTTCAAGTATGGACTTGGGGATTCTCTGGCTGTCACATAGGGCACTGGCAGCCCAGTAGATGTGGAGCCCTCCAGTCCCTGCCTTGTGCACCCTTCCGGAACCCACACATTGTGTACATGATCACTACCTACTGAGTACTATGGAACCATGGACACCACAGAAGATGAAGAGCCACAAGCCCAGAACGGGGGAGGCAGTACGGTATCTCAGTTCTCTAAATCTCAACCCATGAACCACTCCACAAACCCTCTAAAGTAATCCTTACCATTGTCTGTTCTGTGAAATTATTTGCCCCATTTCACAGAAAGGAAATGGAAGTGCTTAAAATATAAAATTGGGTTTCCTTCCCACCAGAGCCACAGCAGTGACTGATGCACCCTCTTGCCAGGATGCAGATGCGTAATCATTCCTCTCAGCTTGGGGCTCAGTTTAGGACTCAGCAGCAGAAAGACCTTGGAGGTAAAATAGTCCCCTCACCTCCAGCTCTACATTTTGTAAGCTTTTAGACAAATTCATTGAGCCTTTTTGGGCGACAGACTTAATCCTTCTGGACCTGGGTTTCCTCACTCTAAGTGGCTGGCTACCCACCTCCTGTACAGCATGTAGTAAATGTGCACGGGAGCTGCTCTTTTACTCGTCACTATTCTCTCCTTTCACATACTTCTTTGCTACTTCCCTTGGGGGTGAGAAACAAGCCTGAGGCAGCTGTCTTCCTCACAGTGCAGGTTCCTAGGGAATGATGACCAGTCAGTTCCAAAACATCATGGGTCACTAGTAATCTTTTACGGGGAGGTGGCAGGGTCACAGAAGTACTCATCTCAGCTCCCCTTATTCCTTTCTAGGGCACACTCCTATTGCCTTTTCTCCTTATGCAGATGACCCATCCCTCCTTAGCTCAGCTGAGCAACTCTATTGGATTGCCTTCTGAGTCTGTGTTCCTCACAGGACTAATGGCTGTCTCCTGAGGCTTGTGCATCCAGAACCCCAAATTAAGGACTGGAGGATCATCTACCAGAAGCTGTGACAATCTTTGAGTCAGTCTTTGAAGGCCACCAAAGATCTTCAGCCTTATGCCATCACAGTCCTGGTCAGTGAGTGTCCAACCCCTAATAAAAGAAATCCATGGAAGGAGAGGCAGAGAACCTTGCCCAAGGCCACACCCTGGGGAACAAAGGAACACGTTTTAAACCTTTTTTTCTCATGCCCTTTACACCGAAGGATGTCACCCACAGCCACTTACTTTTCTTCACATAGGCCCTCTCATCCAGAGGTCTTTACACTTGCCATCCTCCTGCCTGGTACATTCTTCCTCAACATTTTCATCTGGTTCACCTTCCCCATCCAGCTCTCAGCTCAAGTGTCCACCTCAGAGTTGTCGTCTTGCCCAGTTCTAAACTACTGCTGCCCACCCACACCTACCTCCTTCCCTCTAATATACCCTACGGTTCCATTTTCTTTGCAACCCTGATCTCAATACACCTGGTTCATTATCATTATCACTATCACCTCTCCCACCCTCCCTAGAGCAGTACTGTCCAATGCACTTGCACTAGGTGCAGTAGCCAATAAGCATATCAAGTCACCAGTGCAACCAAGAAACTGACAGGTACTGGTATGATTTTAGTTGATTCATCAGCCACCATGTCCTAGTAGCTGTTATGGCATAAACACAGGCCCAAAATGAACAGTGCTCAAGCAGTATTTACAGATGAATGCAATTTCTGAATGACTTGATAAAGGAAGATTTCTTCACCAAGACATATGGATCTTTTCATCCTTCTGTCTGAATTTTCTCATAGTTCTATTAAATTTCAGGAAATCTCACTGGCAATATAATTGTATACCATCTGTAATTTATCAAAAGAAGACTGTTGTTGCTATAAAGTTCCTGCCTCCCACATGGAGCCTGCCAGTCAGTGGCTAGTACAGGCTATGGGGTGAGAATACACCCTGTTGGCACCTTCATCTGCTTTCCAGCCCAGGTCTGGGATTTCAATTTCTGTTCCACAGTAAAATGGATCTAGTATAACAATACAATGGATTCAGCCTCCTCCAGAGGCTGATGGCTGGGATGACTGCAGGTCTTAAATCAAGGAATGGACTTCGGGCTTCTAGCTTTTATAAGTTCTCAAAAGAAGTCATTGCTTCTACTGATGCTTATTCAAGTATTCCACATCCCAGCAATGTAATTTTCCTCACATAGACAGTGATTAATAATTTACACTTAGGCACAGTTTTAAAAAGTATTAACAAGGGGCCAGCAGGTGGTGTGGTGGTTAAGGGCACTGGACTCCCACGTAGCCAACTGTGGTTGGAGTCCTGGACCTGGCAGCTTGCTTTCTCTTTCCCTCTCTTTCATTCTGTCCTTCTCTGGTCAAATAAAAATAAATAAATAAATAACGTTTAATAAAGTAATTCTTTAAAAAAACATATTAACAAAATCTTTTCTCCATCTTTATCAAATTGGTTATTCCTGGTCTTAAGCCAAAGCTAGTGGTTTACAATAATTTGTTCTTACTTAACACTATAACAGTATTTCAGAAGTTTAGTTTAAGATGGGTAATTGTTATGAGCTGCAACAGCTTTATCCCTTCCTTTTCAACATTTTTCTCACTTTGTACTTTCAGAAAGAGCCTGCTTAACAGGCTGTGTGTTACTGAACTGTTGATGTACCATGCAAACTATCTTTTTTTTAGGAGAGATTTTTGCTATAGATCGTGTGTACTCGCCTAAGAGATTGAGAAAGACAGAGAGACAGAAAGCGAGAAATCACCCCCTGGGAGAATGGTCATGCTGCAATCCCTTCTCCATTATCCTCTTGGGATCTTGGGCACCCACGCACAGGCATCCGGCATGAGTTTTAAGCCACTGGGTCTGGGACTCGAACTGCGGTTGACTGCGTGGTAATCCAGTGACACAACCATTATGCGGTCTGCTGGTCCCCCTTTCATTGTTGTTAAAAGAAGTCTCTGCTATAGGTGCGTGCGCAGGTTAGAGATGAAGCATGAGCATCTCCATTTTGAATATTACTGCCGCCATTTTCCTTTATCCATAACCTGACCCATGTGTGCCTCCTAAAAGTCCTCACTGAATGCTTACCATCACCAGATGTACACCACCATCCATCCCTGTCCTAATCAAGTATTTATCACCAGCAGATTCATGTTGCCAATTATAACTGTCCTTCCTGATACCTTGTTTTTTTTTTTTTGGCTTTTATAAACCTCTTTCGCATAACTCAAGGTTTGTAGTTTTTTTAAGTTTGTGGGATTTTTTCCTTGCCTTTTTTATTTTTGGCTTTATAAACCTTCCTCCCATCTGCTTCTGGGCGGCGAGGTTTTGGAGTGATTCAAGTCCTCTTGGCAGCTGCTGGGTAATAAAGACTGCTTTAATGTGGCTGAAACTGCATGTCCTCTTATTCTCTCGCTGATTTGAGTACAACAGAGAGACAGAGAAACAAAGTAAATCACCCCCCAGGGAGGGAATGGTCATACCACAACTTTCTCTGTATTCTCCTCTAGGGATTTTGGGCACACACGCTCAGCCTGAGTTTTAAGCTACTGGGTCTTAAACTTGAACTGTGGTCAGCCATTGGAGAATCCAGGGATATAACCATTACACCATCTGCTGGTCCAGAAAACTATCTTTAAATAGGAGTTGAGGGCTAGCCCTATGGCACAGTACTGAAGCGCAGTGCATGAAAAGCCAGATCCCATGTGGCTGACTGAGGTTTGAATCCCAGCCCTGTCAGCTTCAAATACACACTGGATGCATATGTGCATGCACATCCAAATTCCTGATGGAAAGGAGAAATGGAGAAAACAGGACTGCACCATGACCACACTTCACTGGGGACTGTTTTCTCTGTGGTGAGTACTCGTGGTGCCCTCTAGCTAATAAATAGGAGTGGGACCAGCAGATAGTGTAATGGTTACATAGATGGACTCTTACGTAGTCAACTGCGGTTTGAGTCCTGGACCTGGAAGCTTAAACTCATGCTGGGCGTGTGTGTGTGTGTGTGTCTGTGTGTGTGCGCGTGCCCAAGGTCCCAAGAGAAAAATAGAGACAGGATTACAGTATTGCCATCTCCTGGAAGGGGGGGTTATTTCTTGCACGTGCTCTCTTTCTCTCTCTCTCTCTCTCTGGCAAACACACATGCCCTATAACAAAAATCTCTCTCAGAAAAAAACAAAACAAAACAAAACAGGAGTTAGGGCCAGCAGGCAGCGTAGTGGTTAAGGTGCTGGACTCTCACATGACCAATTACAGTTCGAATCCCAGAACTGGTGGCTTGAAAATCACTCCAGGTACATGTGTGTACATGCCCAAAATCCTGAAAGGAGAATGAAGAAGATGTGTCCATCCTCCTTAGGGGGGTGATTTCTCATTTCCCCTCTCACCTGAGTCTCTCTGTCTATCTTCCAGTGAGCCCATGTGCCCTGACAAAAAAACTTTTTTTCTTTTTTTTTTTGAGAGGTTTTCGCTATAGGGCGCGTGCGCTCGCCAGACAGAGAGAGAGAGACATAGAGACAGAAAGCGAGAAATCACCCCCCAGGGGGGATGGTCACGCTGCAATCCCTTCTCCTCCATTCTCCTCTCGGGATCCTGGGCACGTACGCACACGCGCCCGGAGTGAGTTGTAAGCCACCGGGTCCGGGACGCGAACCGCGGTCGACTACGTGGGAGTCCAGCGACATAGCCATCACGCTAACTGCTGGTTCCCACAAAAAAATCTTTAAAAAGAGAAAATAAATAAATAGGAGTTAAAAATATTGTCCAGGGCAGTATTGAGATGCAACTGGTCAATTCATCCTAAAAAAGCTAATTTTAATGCTTCTTCTAAGTATCAATTTTGGCAACTTTTGGTACCAGAAGACATCATGGTGATTAAGGTGCTGGACATTCCAACATGGCTGACCATGGTTCAAGTCCCGGACCTGGTGGCTTGCTTTCTTGCTTCCTCTCTCTTTCCCCCTCTCTCTCTCTAGTCAAATTAAAATAAATGAATAAATAAATAAAATTATATAAATAATTCTTTAAAAAAAATTTTTGGCAACTTTACAGTTTCCCAAAAATCTTTCCATTTTATTGTTTGTTCATTCCTACACTCAACAAATAATTTTTAAGCACTCAGACTGTGTAAGGAAATGGCCTAAGAAGTAGAGAAACAGAAAGGACACAGCCATTTCCATTTTATGAACATAGTTATGGGCTGTACTTCTGAAAGTTAAATGAAAGTCCAAAGGCCCAGGGGCCAGCAGATGGCATGGTGGTTAAGGTGCTGGATATTCCCACATGGCCAACCACGGTTCAAGTCCTAGACCTGGTGGCTTATTTCCTCACTTTCCCTCTCTCTCTCTCTCTCTCTGGTCAAATTAAAATAAATGAATAAATAAAATTAAATAAATAATTAAAAAAAAAAAAAGTCCAAAGGTCCAGAAGAGAGTAAAAAGAAATTCACCTTCCCCTGGGACCAGCCGTGGGTATAATGGCTATGTTGCTAGACTCCCATGTAGCCGACTATGGTTTGAGTCCCATACCCATTGGCTTAAACTCAGGCCAGGTGTATGTGCGTACATGCTCAAGATCCTGAGAAAAGAATGGAGAAGGAACTGCGCGTGGCCATACCCTCGGGGGGGGGGGGGTGATTTCTCACTTTCTGTCTCTGTCTTTCTGGTGAGTGCATACACCCTATAACAAAAAACATCTTGGAAAAAAAAAGAAATTCACCTTCCTACCTAGCTTCCCTCTTGGGAAGCAATCATAGCCTACCACTTTCTATAAATATCCTTTCAGGGATGATCAGGTGACATACAAACCATACAAGTATTCATATGTGAATATATTTTTCAGAAAAATATAATACATACATATATATAAAAGATTATCTTAAAACACAGTAAGTACATGTATTGATTAGCATTAGTACATAAAGATCATTCTTTTTAATGGCTGTGCAAGTAGTACAATTAAAACAATTGTATTAAAATGAGTACTGCTAATATATAGGGTATTTTTTCCTGGAATAGGTTTTTTTCATTTTATTTATTTATTTTCTTTTTGGAGAAGTTTTACTATAGGGCGCATATGCTACCCAGACAGCAGAGAGAGACAGAGAGACAGAAAGCGAGAAATCACCCCCCGGGGGGATGGCCATGCCGCAATCCCTTCTCCTCCATTCTCCTCTTGGGATCTTGGGCACGAACGCACATGAGCCCGGTGTGAGTTTTAAGCCACCGGGTCAGTGACGCAAACCACAGTCGACTACATGGGAGTCCAGCGACATAGCTATTATGCTAACTGCTGGTCCCTGGAATAGGTTTTTCAAAACTTAGGTATTTTTGTGTTCTACTCAGAAATGAGCTCTTAGAATTTGTTTTTCTTCTCTACTTCTGATTTCTTTACTCATGGGGGGAAAAACCTCATTGATGTTCTTTCTATAGGTCTTTTAGAGATATCTCCCCTCTAAATGCTGACTTCAAAAGCCTTGTTCGTTTGTTTTCCTTCTTATTCAATTAATAGTTAAGGCATTTCAGGCTTTAAAATTAGCCCTAGATACTAAGTCTGCATACCAAAGAGAATGGTCCCTAGATAAGCAGATTAACATTGACATTGGTCCTAGAGAACAAGTATGCTGGCAGGTGGCATAGTGAATAAAGTCGCTGGATTCCAACATAGCTGACGGTAGTTTTGAGTCGCAGACCTGATAGCTTGCTTTCTCGGTTTCCTTCTCTCTCTCTGGTCAAATTTAAAATAATAATAATGATAACAAATGGAATTAAGTAAATAATTAAAAAAAAGAACATAGGGCTGGCATGGTTAGGGATGCTGGACTCCCACATGGCTGAATGCAGTTCAAGTTCTGGTGCTGGGAGCTTGCTTGCTTTCTCTCTCTCTGGTCAAATTTAAAACAAAAATAAATGAATAAATAAAGTTAAATAAAAATTTCTTTAAAGAATAAAAAAGAATGCAGTGTTCTCGAAAAAACATTGCAAAGCATGGGGACTATACTCTGCTAGACTAGATTTCAGCCAAAGTCATGTCTGATGGTCACTCTAGATTATTTTGGACTCCCAATCCAGTCCCCAAGGATGTGTGCCCCTCAGAGCTCTTTGTACAATATCACTGTCCATTTCAAGATTTCCCTTTACCAGGTCAGCCTGTGGTGTGTTGCTTTAAGGCGGCTGGCTCCCACATGCCCAACCACATGGTTCAAGTCCTGATCTCAACGGTTCGAAAGACATGCTGGGCTTTTCCCCAGAGCGGGGTGCTATCATCTCTGTCTTCTTCACCTCCGTCTCTCTCCAGCAAGTGCAAGCACCCTATGACAAATTATTAAAAGAAAAAAAAAAAATTCCCCACGGACCATTCAGTGCCAAGGTAGTTAAGGTAGTGGATCCCAGGGACCAGAAGTAAGCGTAATGGCTATGTCGCTGGACTCCCATGTAGTCGACCGTGGTTCGAGTCCTGGACCTGGCGGTTTAAACTCACGCCGGGCACGTGTGCGTGCGTGCCCAGGATCCCAAGAGAATGGAGAAGGGATTGCAGTGTGGCCGTCCCCTCTGGGGGGTGATTTCTCGCTTTCTATCTCTCTGTCTCTCTCTGTCTGTCTGGCAAGCGCACTCGCCCTATAGCAAAAAAAAAAAAAAAAAAACCCTCTCCAAAAAAATAAAAAAGGTACTGGATCCCATATGGCCAACTGAGTGGTTTAAGTCCTGAACCTGACAAGCTGAAAAACATGCGCTGGATGCAAGCCCAAAATTCCAAGAAAAGGGACTGCAGCATGGGCATCCCCACTGAGGTGGGTTGATTTCTTACTTACCCCCCCACCTCGATTTCCCTCAAGTGAGTGCACATACCCTGTAGCAAAAACTAAACAAACGAAAAAACCCCCAAGATTTCCTTTTACCACTCCTTGCTCATCCTCTGATCTCAAAGCCTGGCCTTGTATTCAAAGCCTCCTCTTTGAAAACATGCTCTTTTCTCTTGAAGTTTTTCAGATTCCTTCAACAGAGTCTGAGTTCCTAGTATTTCAATCATTGTGCCAGGAAACATACATACAGGAGAACTGAAATAGGATGCCTGCTCTCAACAACATTACTTAGCATTTATTATTTTTTTGAGAGATTTTTGCTATAGGGTGCATGCACTCGCCAGAGAAAAAGAAACAGAAAGTGAGAAATTAACCCCTAGGGGGTATGGTCATGCCACAATCCCTTCTCTCTTGGGATTTTGGGACACCAGGTCCCAGACCTGAACTGAGATTGACTACGTGGGAGTCCAGCAACACAATCATTATGCCATCTGCTGGTCCTTCTTTAGTATTTATTCTAAATGTTCAGGTCAGATAATAGAATACTTCAGAAAAGACACAATCTGCTTTACTCCATTTATGTACCTATGTTATTTATGTGGGATTTACCTTTATGATGTATAAAAATAGGATGAGAAACTTTATTATTCAATGGGGATCTTTCCAGTAAGACGTTTTTCATTTTGTCAGATAAGGTGAGAATTAAGGCTGATGATTGATTTGCCTGCACGTGTTTTATTCAAGAGGATTTTTAGAACATATAAGATCTCTGATGATAAACACAATGAGGACTCCTACTGAAGGCTGTTATGTTCACAGGGCTCTGTACAAGTGGGTTCTGTGATACCAAAAGATTTCCCCAAACTGAATATATTATTAGGCTATTTACTATGATTTTTTTTAATGCTGTATAAGACAGCTATGCATGAAGCCTAACTTACAGAAATCGAACCTCTGCAGCTTTCAGATGTAATTATCTGGTATAAAAACTTTGCTCCAAATTCATTGCAACTGTTTTTTGTTATCCAGTATGAATTCTCTTAAGACTGAGTTATGTCAGAAGCATTTTTTGCTATGATCATTTTCTTGTGATTTTTTTTTCCCTATGTGAGTTCTCAGATATTGAAAAACTCATGAAAACAATCTCCTTAATATATATATATATTTTTATTTTATATATATAAAATTTCTTCAGCTAATTTTTGAAGAGGTTTTTGCCATAGGGCGCGTGCGCTCACTAGACAGAGAGAGACAGAGAGATAGAAAGCGAGAAATCATCCCCCAGGGGGGATGGCCACGCCGCAATCCCTTCTCTTCCATTCTCCTCTCGGGATCTTGGGCATGCACACACACGTGCCCGGTGTGAGTTTAAGCCCCCGGGTCCAGGACTCGAATCACGGTCGACTACGTGGGAGTCCAGCGACATAGCCATTATGCTAACTGCTGGTCCCTTAATTTCTTGATAATATGAAAATGTTAAGTATCCTGCAGGTTAATGACAAAGATCATGACATTCTAACAGTCTCTGCCCCTCAATGCTTTCCTAATGATTAAATCTAGTTTACATCTCAAGTGTTCCACATATGGTAATACTTTCTTGAAGGGACACTAAGTGACAGCTCAAGATTCGAGTGTCATCTAATTAATTTCCCCACATTCCTTATTTTCAGTATCTTTCCCAGTTCAGTGCTTTCTTCAACCATGAATGCCATTTGTCTCAGCATTTACCCAGGCTCCTTTCTACTTTAACGACCAAAGCCTACACTGCCATTCTTGCTATTGTGGAAAGCTGGAGAGGCACACAAATAGAGTTTCCAAAAAGGCCTCATTCTATACTCAATCCCAGTACTGTGCATCAATGACTGATGCACAGCCATGCCAATGTTGGGACAAAGAGGCTACTTCCAAGGACGGCTGTCTCATCGTAAAGCATGCCATTCCAAACATCTATGACTATTAAATTGTCATGTGCTGCCCAGACCTCCTTCTGGGGTCCAAACAGTGTATTCAACTGGCTTTGTGATCTCCTTGGATGTTTCCATGTTCTGCTCTCATTCATATTTAATTCACAGACCCAGTCACAACATGAGACAGTTTATAGTCACACATGGGATGGTTCAAACACCTGAATCAATATGAAAGCTACTATGGAGTTTTTTATACTACTGGATCATTGGAAAAGTCCTGACATCTTTCTATAGAAAAACATCATGACTTCTCCGAAAACCCAATATTACTGGAACATTTTGTTTTAAAATTATTTCAATGTGAAACGTAAGACCAAAACAAACAAAAAACCAAACTGCCCCCCTCACAAAAATCTCAAAAAAAGGTTATGCCTTTCTTTACCAGGTATCTCTGTCACTAGTTAATGTCAAAAACTCAAGAATAGCTTTATCATACTTTCCAAGACAAGATACATCCACACATAAAGAATGGATGGAGTAAATAAATACACTACAAAGAACAGTCAAAGGAGGTCCCTTCAAATCTTCCCTTCACCTATGAGGAATTCTCAGTTGTTTCCTTCATGCTTCTCAGTTAATTACTCACCTATTCTCATGGAGTCCACCTATGAATCACCCCTATCTTCTTTCCCAACCCTGTTGCTACTCTCAGGCCAGATATTACTGCCTCTCCTTAGCTGCTACTAGGGCCACTGCCTGCCTCCATTTGTGCCCTAGCACTGTTCTTTTTTTTTTTTTTTTTTAAGAATTATTTTATTCATTATTTACTTATTTACTTTAATTTGACCAGAGAGGAGCAGAGAGAGGGAGAGAGAGAAAGTAAGAAAGCAAGCTGCCAGGTCCGGGACCCAAAAAACGGTCAACCATGGGGGAGTCCAGCACTGCTAACCACACCACCTGCCGGCCCCATCTACCACTGTTCTTCATAAGCCATCACTGAGCTATGTCACAGCCCTGCTTAGAATGAACATCAAACTCCCTTCACGGCTAATAAGGCCCTGTGAGCTCTCCCACACTTAACTTGCATGTCCATACACTTTCTACCTAACCCTAGCTCACTTTCCAATTTTCTCTTTCCTGTAAGTATCAAGCACATTCTCATCTTACCATCACCCAAGTCGTGCCTGGAAACTCTCCACTGCCACTATTAAATGTCTACAGACTTCTTTTCTATCAGAAATCTGTTTAAATTCATCCCTGCAATGTCCCCTCACTGCCTCTTCTAGAATAATCTCCCTCTGCTCTTCCCCATTACATTGTGCTATTTGCCTTTTCAGTACTTATCACAATTTATCATTGCATCTGTGTAACCTGTCTGGAAAAGGCCACCAGCTATGAAAACTATGAAGTCTATGATGGCAGGGATTATGTGAGGTCTTTGGTTTATCATTTAGTATAGTATTTAGTATACTGCTTGAGTACATCAAAGAAGCCTTCGACAAGTATTTGGGAGGTGAAAGAAGGGGAGAAAGGGGAAGAAAGACATATCATAAAGGACTTTTTGTGACACAGCAGAAAATTTTGGGACAACTATCACCTAAGGCCTTGCCTGCAAAAGAGTTTTCTGACATGACCTCTCACCCTGGATACCACCCCTGAATCTCCCATCATTTGTGGTGCCAGCTCTCCCCAGATATGCAGAATCACAGGCTCCCACCGAGCACCCCACAACAGCTAGATCTGAGGAAGTACTAGATCATCCAAAAGTACATGGCCAGGAGGTTTACCCACAGACACATGACCTGAGCTCTAGAGAGAAAGAGACACAACCAGAGCACAGAAAAGCTTGCATCAAGGGCAACCATGGGGACAGAAACTGCTATAGACGGATACAAAGTACTGAGTCATTGGGAAAGTCAGGACACAGTTTTGCATAGAAATATGCTATGAATTTCCCAATGACCTTGCATTAATACTTGCATTACTGGGGACATTACAGGTAAGGTATAGGTTAGTGACCTGTGAATGATCAGAAAACAGATGTTCTATAAAGGAAATGGAAGAGGGACTGTGAATGTGGAAAAAACATAGAACAGTAATGACGAACCATCAAGCTGAAATATGAACCAGACACAGATTTCACAGCTGAACATTGCTAGAACCAAGCAGTTAAAATACCACTTGTATCAGTGCACAGACAGCAAATGGGAGGTAAAATATCCAGAGTGGTTTATAACCAGCACACTGATAGAAAAGTTGACAAAAACAGCAAATGCATGCAAAAAACCACCCCCCTAGCCTAATTTATGAATACTGACACAAAAGTCCTAAAAGTCAACGCAAACTGAGGCAGCTATATTACAACAAGGGCATTTCTATTACATCATTATATTAACTGTTCAAAGGAGAAAATCCCAATGATCACCTTGAAAAGTCCTCAAAGAGAATGTTACTTATTTTCATTCATCAGAAAAAGCTAATGACTATTTCTTCATCCAGATAAAAACTGAGTTCAATCAAAAGACAATCTACCATCACACTCATCAAACCCCAAAATCTATCCCATTTAGGCCAGAGCCTAGACATTCACTTTTCAAATCCTTAGCTTCACGATATTTTCAGAACTACTAGATGATGACTGCAATTACATGTTTGTCCAAGAGAAGAAAAAAAAAAAATATTAACTGCCACTTCCTTTAGATTTTGACCTTGTAAGAAAAATTAGTGAAAACCTAACACAACGGTTACAGTAATAAAATTTAGCAGCATAACAGGTTCATCTAGAACTGCAAGACTATGAAGGAAGACTAATCCTACCAAATAGCAACAATGAATGTCTAATCAAATGTTACATATATCTTAATGAGTTTTCTCAATGAACCCTGACAAGCTGATAGTAAGTGTTCACCTAAAATAAACTAAATGGCTGAGGACAGCTAAGAGGAAGCTGCCATATAGCCAAGCTCATTATAAAGCTAGAGTAAACACAGCAACATGGTGTTGACTCAGAAAAGATCAAGTTGAGCACAAGGAAGAGTCCACAGAGAGGACTGCACATGACACTGAGAATTTAGTCCATAATAAAGATGGTGTTTTTTTTTTTTTTTGAGTTTTATTTGCTACAGGGTGCATGTGTTCTCCAGAAAGACACAGAGAGACAGAGAGCGAGAAATCACCCCCTGGGGGGATGGCCATGCCACAACCCCTTCTCCTCCATTCTCCTCTCATGGTTTTGGGCATGCACACACACGCGCCCAGCGTGAGTTTAAGCCTTTGGGTCCAGGAATCGAACTGCAGCCAACTACATGGGAGTCCAGCGACACAGCCATTACGCCAACTGCTGGTCCCTAAAGATGGTGTCTCTAATAAAGAAAGAACCCAGAGGAAGAACCCAATCAGAAAATGATGTTGTAAGAACCTGTACCCTACCCTATACAAATGGAAATTTCAGATAATTTGAACTAAACAAAAAACGAATTACACAAAAGCATCTGGATAATCTACTTACATAGGATTTGGAATCAAGAACAAGAACAAAGACAGATTTGAAAAGACAAAAAAAATATTTGTGACCAGACAGTGGTGCAATGCTAGCACAAAGCTCTGTGAGGCTCACCTATGTGGGAGGGCTCTGGATTTGTTTTCAGACACTTTCCTTTACATGTCGAGGTGTGCATGTCCATGATCTAGAGCTGGCTGGGTATAGATTGTGCCATAAAGAACCTGTCAGGGGTGTCTGTCTCTTTCATTCATGAAAGAAAATAAACTAAAAATAAATATCCAGTGTATGCAGAGTTCTCTTGCACACATAAATCATACAGGAATTTTAAAAAAGGAAAACAAAAGAAAAATGACATAGAGTCCCTAAATTTATGAACCTATGTACAACCTCATCAGTTGTGTGGAAACTGTAAACTAATGTGAACATATCATCTTTTGCCTGTAAGATCTGAAAAACTTAAGACCATTATAAATTGTTTATGGTGAAAGGGTTTTTAGCTTACATATTGATTGATACTATAGTTTCATTTTTAGAAATCCAATCTACAGAAAAATCAATTTTATGTGCAAAAGAAAGTTCTTTACAGTAACTTAAATGTACACCAAAAGGGAAAAATCACATGTAGACTACATTGAAGCTGCTAAAGCGAACCTTCACTGAGTCTCTACTAAATATGTTAATATCCCCAAACTATGAATGTTTACATATATGGATGTAAATACATATTAAAAAATCTGACTGGAGACACATACCAGAGTTCCAATGATTATGTGAGGGTAGGGTAGTAAACAAGGAGTGGAATGGGGTAAGGGAGCCCCTACTGTCAACTGACATACAACCTGCCACCAGAAATAGATTTATTGTAAACCAAACTGAGATCAAATGAAAACTTGGAGCTAGATTCTGCATATCTGCAGCAGGTCATTACAGTACCCCCATCTGGTGTTTCTCATTCCTCACCTCTTTTCCCAGATACCAGTCCTTGATTAACCAGTTGCCCCATTCCCTATGGGGACTCCCATGTGCCTGGTTCTCACCTGGAAAAGTGTCTTGAGGAATTCCTCTTTCCACAGGCCAAAACTCTTCTGCCTCCTCTAACCGAGATACCACATCTGGTTTGGAAAGCTGATGTTCTGCTCAAGGGAAAAGAGAGAGGGCTTGGGGAGGGGGCTCTGTGTTCACAAGGACATAACGTCTTGCTGCAACATACACTATCTCTGCCTTCTCCTCTACCAAAGCAAACATGATTTCTATCCTACAGCAGTGACAATGATCCCATCTTTCCTGCATTGGCTTTCCAGGACTCCCTTGCCACTAGAGGTGGCCATGGGGCCCAGTTCTGGCCAGTGAGACAAATGGAGATTTGTCAACTGGAGGGCCTATGGGAGACTTTTGTTTTCTTGCTCAACGTGACAGGTGTTAAAAGCTGCCAGGTCTGTCCCCTCTCCTTGTTTTTGCCTTGAACAGATCCTTGGAGACACAGCCATCCAACTGAGTAGCTAGGAAATGGAAAAGTTCACAATAATTAAAGAGAAAGAAGGAATCAGAGTCTTTGATGATACTTCCAAGCTGTTAAACATTGACACCACATCCTCTGGAATTGTTATACAAAATAAAAAATTTAAAAAATGGGCCAGCCAATAGTGTGGTAGTTAAGGTGGATGGATCCCACATGGCTAAATGTGTAATTCAAGTTCCAAAGAGCCGCGGATCTGGGGCTTGAGAAACATGCCAAGTGCATGTGTGTGCATGATCAAAATTCTGAGAGAATGGAAGAAAAGGGATAACAACATGGCCATCCTCCACGGGAGGGGTGATTTCACACTTTCTTTTCCTCTCTCTGGCAAGTATATATACTCTATAGCAAGCTTTTTTAAAAAATAAAATAAAAACTCACTACTGGGGCCGGCAGGTGGTGTGGTGGTTAAGGCACTGGACTCCTACGTGGCTAACCACGGTTTGGGTCCTAGACCTGGTGATTTGCTTTCTTACTTTCCCAATCTGTCTTTCTCTCTGTCTCTCTGGTCAAATTAAAAAATAATTAAGTAAAATTAAATAAATAATTTATTAAAAAACACTAATGCACCTGAAAACATTGCTGAGAGGCCCAACTTGCTGGTATTCAGATGCTCTGAAGGATAAATTAGATGAAAATTTAGACATCGTACTGGGAGGTTGCCCATCTATCGGTGCAATGTAAAGCTCCCTCCCTCAGGCTCTCCAGCTTTACACTTCTATTCTGATCCCAAGCACACACACTTCAGAGCTATCACATTCACACTGCAAACACAGATTTTTATTGACATAGAGGCCAGCCTTACCCACTGAGACCAGGTTCCTGTAGTTCTCCAGTATCACTTCCCTGTACAGAGACTTCTGGTTGAGGTCCAGCAGTCCCCATTCCTCCGGGGTAAAACCCAGTGTTACATCTTCAAAGGTCACTGGTTCCTAAAACCCACAGGTTGTTGTTCAGCCAGATTCCACTCTCATGAATGGTGGCAGAATGAGGGAGAAGGCTGATTGAGCCCATGAAGGTAAGAAAGTCTGTCTACTAGATGACCTGAAAGCATTCTTGGTA
This sequence comes from Tupaia tana, assembly GCA_026018925.1. NCBI lineage: Eukaryota > Metazoa > Chordata > Mammalia > Scandentia > Tupaiidae > Tupaia > Tupaia tana. Next base: position 69,783,903 of record JAKSZU010000018.1, on the reverse strand, counting down.
TATCATCCGGACTTCCTGCCTTTGTCTGAAACCCAGAGCAAACTCAAGCTTGACCCTACTGTAGTCACAGTAAGAAGGAACAGAAGTGAGAACAGGGTAGCAGGTGGCCTGGTAGTTAAGGGCACTGGATTCCACATGGCTGACCATGGTTTGAGTCTCTGACCTGGTGGCTTGTTTTCTCACTTTCCCTCTCTCTCACGCTGTCCCTCTCCGATCAAAATAAAAATAAAGTTAAATAAACCACTTCTTAGAAACATTTAAAAAAAAAAAAAGTGAAAACCGCTGGTTTATGAAAATTTACCGAGAGGACTTGAACTCTGAGATGTGTGTGCCTCCCAAGTCACCCAAGCCTTCAACCCTGGCCCCTGCTGCTTCTAGCTTCTTCACCTGTCAGGGATCCACCTCCAGCTCTCTTTTCCCCTTGTTACTGAACTCGGCTCAGGTCATCTCTTACTTGATGCCAAAGTAGCTATTGAAATCTAAACATAAGCTTGATCCCTGCTTAAGACTTGTCATTATGCCCGCAGCATAAAGGAAACATTAAAAAAACCTCTACCCTGCCGTCAAAATCCCCTGTAATCTGGCCTTTACCACCCCTTTGGAAGGGAGAGCAACCTGTGGTTCTCCATCAGATGGGGATCTCATGCCCAGACAATCCCTCTCCCCTACCTGAAGTGCTATGGGGCCATCTCAGGGAGGTGGGATAAGGGAGGTGAGGTACAGGGGCTAACTCAAAAGCTGAAAGAAGCCTCTACTCACAGAGGACCAGACCGTCGGAAGCCTGGAAGCCATACTTTCCTCCTCAGTGTGTCTCTCGTGAGAGTGGGTAGAATCCTGAGGAGACCAGAGTGGAGAGGGGCGTAAGGGCTACGACGAGAGGCTCCCCCCATCTCACCGGGAAACGGCTTCATCGGCGGGAAACGACAATTACATGCTCACAAGGGAACACGCCCAGAGTGAGTCGTCTCCCTCCACGACCACAGCCCTAGAGGGGACCGATTCCCCCTACTCCCCGGGGGCGGTCGACTCCCTCTACCCCAACGCCCAGGGTGGTCCTCTCCGCTCAGGATCCCGGGTCCCCAACACTGCCGCTCCCGACCCCGCGGCGGCAGGACGGCAGGAAAGCCGGCCCTGGGCCCCGGAGCTGGGCAGGGAAGGGAACGAGGCTGCGTTCATTCCCACGAGCAGCTCTCAACCTGCCCAGTGCAGCCCCCGACGGGAGTTGCTTCTGCGCCGCACTCACCCGGCGCGCGCCGCACAATGGCGCCCGTCGGCCTGCGACGAAGTGCGTCACCGCGTCGGGCCGGACTACAACTCCCAAACGCCCCCGCGACGCTCGGACCGGCTTCTGCGGGCGGCGGCCATTTTGATCGGTGCGTTCAGAGCGTCTGGCGAAGCCGGGATAGCAGGATGTCGTCTAACTGGTCGTCGTCTAACCCGTCAGTGGGAGTTCTCTGGAGAAGAAGGCCAGGCCGTAGGGCCCCGACCCTCCGTGGGCAGCTATGAGGCCGGCGGAGTGTCTTTCCCGCCACGAGGGCGACCTCGAGTAGGGCGTACCGGAAGTTGGGGCGAGAGCGTGGAGTTAGGGTTAGGCTTGGTGGGGGCGGGACTAGTCGCGACCTCACGACCTCCGTAGGGCCGGAAGTACGGGCGGACCCAAGTACAGAGCGCGCGTGAGGGGGCGGGAAGTGTGAACGGGGTGGAGCCAAAGGCCGTGTAAGTTCCGGGGACCTAGAGGTGAGGCTCGGGAACTGAAGGGTGCAGACGGAGTTTGCTGAAGATTGTACGGAGCAGAGCGACAAGGCAGGCCAGAGGAAAGGACTAAACGTCCCCCCAAACTTCCGGTGTTTGAATTTGCCCCCGGGAGCACAGGTGCGTTGTCTATCCAGGGAAAGCCGGAGTGTGTGTGGCCCAGGACGTGCCCAGGCTCTTCTTCCTCGGGCCCAGGAAAACGAGTAATTCTCTTACTCTACCTAGGAACTAGTGTCTGGTGTTCGCAGGTCTTCCCCAGGTCCCCGTCTTTCTTAGGAGTCAGGGCCCAGTGAACTCCTGTTTGATGCAGTGTCCTCTTCATTAGGGTTTCCTGGCAGGTCTCAGCAGCCCTGTGTCTCCCTCTGGCCTGTCCTCTTTTTAGTAAACTCGTACCTGGGTTTGTTAATTTTTATGGCCTTTGCCGAGAGGAGCCACCCTCAGGCTACATGTTGTTGGACAGCGTGTCAGCTCTATTAGTCATTTTTAAAATATATTTTTTATTCATTTACTTTAAAAAATTATTATTATTTTTTAAATTATTTTATTTAACTTTTATTTATTATTATCATTATTATTTTCCAGTTTGATCAGAGATAGACAGAGAGAGAGAGAGAGGAAGTGAGAAAGCAAGCCACCAGGTCCGAGACTTGAACCATGGTCGGCCATGTGGGAGTCCAGTGCCCCTAACCACCATGCCACCTGCCGGCCCCTAAAAAATTATTATTTTTTAATTTGACCATAGAGCGATAGGGAGAGAGAGAGGGCAAGTGAGAAAGCAAGCCACTAGGTCTGGGACTTGAACCATGATTTGCCATGTGGGAGTGTCCAGCATCTTAACCACCACGCCACACACTACCTGCTGGTTCCCATTCATTTACTGTTTAATCTGACTAGAGAGAGGGAGAAAGTGAGAAAATAAGCCTCCAGGTCCAGGATTAGAATTGTGGTCTGCCTTGTGAGAGTGTCCAGGGCTTTAACCACCCCCACCAACTGATCTCCAATAGTCATGTTTTTTGTTTTGAATGTGAATGGAAATGATTTTAGTTGGTGTCTGTGTTTTATGGAGACTTTTAACATCTCAAAGAAGCAAGCCTTCTTGGGGTTGGCAGGTGGAGTGGTGGTTAAAGGCACTGGACTCCCACATGGCCCACTGCGGTTCAGTCCTGGACCTGGCTGCTTGCATTTTCACTTTCCCTCTCTTGCTCTCACTCTGTCCCTCTCTGGTCAAAATTAAAATAAATAAATGAGTAAATAAATAAAATAATTTTTTTAAAAAGCTAGCTTTTTTTTTTTTAATAGACCACAGAGTAGTTTATTTTTAACACCCATTATGCCGTGAATTCATAGGGAATAGGTTCCTGTAGCTCAGGCTCCTTTCCATTGGTTCTCACAAAGTGTGCTTCTCTGCATGGAACAGGCTGGTGCTTTAGTTGAACCCAGGTACCTTCCCTCTTTGGCTTCTTTCTTTTTCTGGTCATTTTCCTTTACACGTTTTAGGAAGCTATCTCTGCTCTTAGAATGCTTAATATGCTCAATATGCACATTACTTCTCTTGGCAAGAATCTTGCCCTTAACTTGTTTGTTCACAACAATGCCAACAGCATGCTGGGTAACATCATAGACGCTTCCAGTTTTGCCATGGTAACATTTGTGGGGCATTCCTTTTTGAATAGTACCCATTCCCTTAATGTCTACAATATCACCTTTCTTGTAGATTCACATATATGTTGCCAAAGAAACAACTCTATGTTTTCTAAAAGGCCTAGAGAACATATATCAGGTGCCTCTCCTCTTTCCCTTTGTGTTCGTCATTTTGGTGAATTACTGGAAGATGGTTCTGGCCAAAAGGAAGCAAGCTAACTTTCTTGAAGTTCTAATTATTTCTATTTCTCTGGTATGGAATAAAAATATTTTCCGCTTTAGTTTTATAAGGAGATTTTTGCTATAGGGCACATGCAATCTCTGGAGAAACAAAGAGAAAGAGAGAAATCACCCCCCCAAGAGAGATGTCCATGTCACAATCCCTTTTCCATTCTCTCAGGATTTTGGGCGGTTGGGTACATATGCACTTGTGCCCAGCATGAGTTCCAAGCTGCCGGGTTGAGGTCTTGAACCACAGTCAACCATGTCTGAGTCCAATACCTCAACCACTGTGCCACCTGTTGGCCCCCAAAAAGTGGTTTTAAATAAGTTTATTGTTGAAAATTAATTCATAACAGCCATTTTAATGCAAATATTTTCCTGTTTATGACACACCGAAAGGTATTTTTGACTGGGTCTTATGTCACTATCTTTCTATAACCCAGTTGTCTAGGATAACATGTGTACAGCTTTTCCAGACTTGTTCAGTTTGGTCTCAGGAACCAGACTCAGACCTCTCCTGTGTCTTCCAGCCAGCCAAGCAGCAGCATTACTTGTGTAACATGGTAGCTGAGCTGATTTGAACAATTACTTTTTTTTAAGAGAGATTTTTACTATAGGGCGGGAGAGACAGAGAGGGAGAGACAGAAAGAGAGAAATTATCCCCCACCACCATGGCCATACCATAATCCCTTCTCCATTCTCCTCCCAGGATCTTGGGCATTCTTGCACATGCACCTGGTGTAAGTTTAATCAGGGACTCAAATGTCAGTCGTGGGGGTCCATTGATGTGTCCATTATGCCATCTGCTGATCCCACCCCCCTTTTTTAAATTGCCAGAGTGTGTGTGTGTTTGCCAGAGTCAGAAGACAAGAGGAGAGGAGGGGAGAAGCACCCCACCTCAATGGGGCATGATCACTCCCCAAGTCCTTCTCCATTTCTCCATCCTCTTGGGATTTGGGGCATGCACATATATGCCTGGGTATAGTTTTCAGCTACTGGGGCCAGGATTTGGACAACTTTTCACCATGTAGGATCTGGCTCCCTTAACTGCTAGGCCCTAGAGCTGGCCCAATAATTACATACTTTTTTTTCCCTCCCCTTTATTTATTTATTTATTTTAGAAAATTTGCCTGGAGATAGAGGGAGGGAAAGTAAGAAAGCAAGCTGCCAAGTCTGGGACTTGAACCATGGTCAGCCATGTGAGAGTTCAGTGCCCTTAACCACCATGCCACCTGCCAGCTCCAATTAATTGCATACTTTTAATATACTGTGTTTTTCTTTTGGTAACTTAATTATGCTATTAATTTCCCGTAATTTAATTTGAAGAAAACATGATTTCTGAATAGATTTTTTAAAGAGAGATTTTTGCTATAGGGTCCGTGTGCTCACCTCAGACAGATAGACAGAAATTACACACACACACATACGCACCCCCCCCCCCCCCCCCCCCCCGGAATGGCCATGCCACAATTCTCTCTCCGCCATTCTCTGCTTGGAACTTGGGATGTGCACACACACCTACACACCTGCCTGGTCCTTCAGGATCAGGAGTATTTTATTATTTATTTATTTATTTATTTATTATTTATTTTTTTTTTGTAGAGGTTTTTGCTATAGGGTGCGTGTGCTCACCAGACAGACAGACAGAGACAGAGAGACAGCAAAAAATCACCCCCCAGGAGGGATGGCCACGCCGCAATCCCTTCTCTTGGGATCTTGGGCATGCACACACCCGCGCCCAGCGTGAGTTTAAGCCATCGGGTCTGGGACTCGAACCGTGGTCGACTATGTGGGAGTCCAGCGACATAGCCATTACGCTAACTGCTGGTCCCAGGATCAGGAGTATTTTAGAATTCATGATTGTTTGGATTTTAACATGACAGTAAGATACATATAGTATGTAACCTCCCTAACAGGTACAGGTTAGTGCCTGTTAATAAACAAATGAGTGTATCTGTAACCAAAAAAATCATTCACACTGCGTTGGAGAAAGACAAAGTAAAGACAGTGTGTTCACATAAATTTTGGAGGTTTGTAACAGGAAAAATTTTCATTCAAGAAGATTTCGGAATTTTAAGTTAAAGAGAAAGTATAACATTGTAGCTTATATATGAAAATGGTTGGATTTGCAACAACAAAAAATTAAGACTGGAAAATTTAAGAATAAATTTTCTTACTACGGAATAAACCAAGCAGAATAAGAAATAATGATACAAAAATCATTGCACACAAACATGCTCACAAGATATGTATAACTTCAACAAATACTGGGTTGTTGGAAAAGTCATGATGCATTTTTGCTTAGGAAAACAAAAATACATCATGATTTTTTCCAACAACCCAATACACTGGAATAGATACTCCTTTTATGGTAGAATCATTAAAACATAAAATATCTGAGATAAGTCTGTTTGGGACCTATACAAAGATAAGTTTCTGGAATGAATCACAAGTAAATTTACATAAGTGAAAATACATAATTTCCTGGAATGAGAAGACCAATGTAAAGTTCTTCTGAATTCATCACTAGGGCCAATAAAAGAACAAATAGAATTTACGAGGGAGCCTTTTGGGAAACTTGACTCTTGGACTTTGCTTTGTACTTTCCTTCTTGAAATGTGAGAGAAGGAACTGACTGCTATTCTTCCCTTGAACACTTCAGATACACTTTTGGGCTGCTGTGGATTACACTGCCTTTCAATCCCAGCTCTAGGGGATGGCCTTCAGTGGGCTATGTGTAAAGCTACTAGGCCTCATTTTAATCCTTTTCTGCAGTGATAATTCAGGGATACATAAGCAACCTGGTCCAAGGCAGATGATGCAATACATTCTCCTGTCCATGGCTGAAGGAATGAACAACAATGTGAGTGTGGCCCAGGGTTTTGATTAAAGATTAGAAGCATGAGGTAGGCTGAGAAATGGTTCCCCACAATGTCAAGCCCTAATCTCTGCAACCTATGAATGTTACCTTATATAGAAACAGGTCTCTGCAGGGCCAGCTCCACATGTATGGCATTTTAGCCAGAGAGACAGGACTCCAAGGCTTTTAGCAGGAAGTAGTGTTTATTCATGCTGGCATTGGCTCAGTGGATTCACACCCAGAGGCTAAGCTCCAGTTGCAGCGAAGCATTGCCTTATATATTTTCTGTTAATTTTTCTTTATATTTTAGTCCCTTTGTCTTCCTTACATGCTAACACAAATTCTTATTGGGTGACCTATGTTATATGGTTGCTCTAGGGTCACACATATGTACATGGAGTTGCAGAATGGCTATAGAACTACACATGTACACATAGATACTGACTGTGCCATTTTGCCTTTTCTTTGTTTGGGGGAGGCCCTTGCCACACCTGGACTAGTGGCTAATGGAGGCAGTTTCCACATGGCTAACTAAAGATTGAGTTCTGGCCCTGGTGGCCTGAGAAAACATGCTCAGTGGGTATGTGCATGCGCAAACTCCCAGTGGGATGAGAAATGGTGAAGGGATTGCCAATGTAACCATACCCCATTGAGGGGGTGCTTCCCCCTCTACCCTTGCCTCTTTGGCAAGTGCATGCACCTGCTATCCAAAAAAAAAAAAAGTCTGTAGATATATTTATTTTAACTTGTCAGAGAATGTGTACACTCACCAGACACAGAGAAAAAGAAAAAGTGAAAAATCACCCCCCCCCCCCCCCCACAGGAGATAGTCACACTGCAATCCCTTCTCCCCTATTTGTCCTTTCAAGATTTGAGGCATGCACAGGCATTTGCCTGGTGTGTTTCTCAAGCTGCTGGTTCCAGGAATAGAACCATGTAGTCCACCATTTGGAATACAACCAGTCGCCTTAAACACCAAGCCACTGGCTGGCCCTATAAGATGTATTTAAAGATTTTGAGGTGAGATCAACTTCAATTATGCACAGAACTACATCTTTTTTTTTTTTTTTCAAAAAAAAAGGTTTTGCCATAGGGCATGTGCATTCACCAGAGAGAGAGAAAAACACGCAGTGAAGTGAGAGGGAAACTTAAGAAATCACCCCCTGTGGGGGAGTGGCCATTCCGCAATCCCCTCTCCATTCTCCTCCTAGGATCTTGGGCATACATGCACACGCGCTGGGGTTTCAAGCCACTGAGTCCAGTACTCAAATCATTGTTGGCAATGTGGGAGTCCAGCAATGTAACCACTATACCATCTGCTGGCCCCAGAACTTCATTTTAAAAAAAGATTTATTTAATTCCATTTGTTGTTATTTTTTCATTTAAAAAATAGAGAAAGGGAAAGGGAGAAAGCAAGCGGCCAGGTCTGGGACTCGAGCTGCAGTTGGCCACATGGGAATCCAGTGCCTTTAATCACCACACTATCTGCTGGCCCTACATTTTAAAAAAAAAAAAAAAGGTCATGGTTTGAGATATGATTTTACCATAACCCAAAATTGACACATTTGATCATTTCTGTGACAAACTACATTAGTACTAATTAAGCATTACAAGTATGACTAATAACATACTAATACATAACAGATATTTAAGACTCTCATATAATTTTGGAGCATCCATTGACACAAATTTCTATACACAGCTAAACTCCATTTCATATTTGACAATATTTTCCATATAATTTCAACACATCAGAAAGTCTAGTCTATATTTATTTTTTTGGAATAAATTATGAACCACAATCTTTCAAAACAATTTATTTTTGGTGTGTGTGCTTTTGGAAAGAGAGCAAAAGTGAGGAACCTGTCCCCATGGGAAACGGCCACTCTTTAGTCCCTTCTCCTGCTTATGGTTCTATGTTCACACAGAACACACACATGCTCTGATTTTCAAGCCACCAGGTCTGGGACTCACACCACATGGCCAGCCATGTAGGATCCAGCTGCCTTAACCATCATGCTAACAGGTGCCATCCCCATATATTTTTATTTTTTTTTTATTTTTATTTTTTTTAATTTTTATTTATTTATTTATTTTGCTATAGGGCGTGTGCACTTGCCAGAGAGAGACAGAGAGACAGAAAGCGAGAACTCACGCCCCAGGGGGGATGGCCACGCTGCAATCCCTTCTCCTCCATTCTCCTCTCGGGATCTTGGGCACGCACACACACACGCGCGCCCGGCGTGAGTTTAAGCCACCGGGTCCGGGACTCGAACCGCGGTTGACTACGTGGGAGTCCAGTGACATAGCCATTACGCTAACTGCTGGTCCCCTCATATATTTTTATAAGAGCGAAGAAGGCAAAGAGAGGTTTGGGCCATGCATACACAGAAAAGGAGAAGGTAATATGCCCATGGAGGTAGACATTGGAGCTTTTCAGCCACAAGCCAAGAAATGCTGGCAACCACCAACAGCAAGAAGAGGAAATGAATGAATGTTCTCCTGGAGTCTCCAAGAGGAATATACCCGTGCTAATCCCTCAATTTTGTGTCAGTGATACTAGTTTCATATTCTGGCATCTAGACTTGTGAGAGAAAAAAACTCTTAAGATTGTTCTTGGGTCAGTCTTGTGGTACAATGGCTAAGAATGGCACACTGAAACCAATCCCACATAACCAAGTGCAGTTTGAATCCGAGCCCTGACAACTAGAAAAACATGCCAGGAGCATGTGCATGCATGCTCAAAATTCTGACAAGATGGAAGGAAAAGGATTATAGCATGACCACAGCTCATTTGAGGGTGCTCACTACACCTGTCCCTCACCATTGAGCATTCATACCCCCTGGCAAATAAAAAGATTTGTTTTTAGACACTAAGTTTGTGTTAATTTGTTACAGTAGTAATAGGAAACTAATATAGAGAGCAAACTTCTTGAAGGAAACAGCATATTCAATCTCTTGATAGCCATACTGCTGTCAGTGTGAGCCAAGAATAACCAACTTTTTTTTTGGAGAGGTTTTTCGCTATAGGGCCGTGCGCTCGCCAGACAGACAGAGAGAGACATAGAGACAGAAAGCGAGAAATCACCCCCCAGGGGGGATAGTCACGCCGCAATCCCTTCTCCTCCATTCTCCTCTCGGGATATTGGGCACGCACGCACACGCGCCCGGCGTGAGTTGTAAGCCACCGGGTCCGAGACGCGAACCGCAGTCGACTATGTGGGAGTCCAGCGACATAGCCATTACGCTAACTGCTGAAGAATAACCAACTTTTTAAGGATAGAATTCCAGCCAATAGCTTTTCCACACTGATTATGTTCAATGAGTTTCTCTACTCTGTGTGAATTTCCTAGTGACAAATCAGGTAAAAGCCATTGTTGATAGCTTGTTGACGTTGACATTATTATAGTGTCCTCATTATGAATCTGCATATGTTGAATAGGGTGAGAACACCTCCTAAAGCTCTCCACTCTGATTGTAAGATCCCCACCCAGTATGAGTTCTCTGATGTTGCATCATAACAAATATGTCTAAAGCCTTTTTCATGATGACTACATCCACCATTTTCAAATGTCCATTCTGTGATATTGAGGAGGGAGTAAAGTGTGAATCTGTTCCCTGAACGATCACATTCATAGGGCTTTTCTCTTTTATGATTCTTAGATGTAGGGTAAAGTGGTCACTCTTTAAAATAATTTCCTAAAATCACTGATAATATAGGGTTTCCCACAGTTTGTTTATTTTTAAAGAGTTTTTTTGCCTTAGGGCATGTGTGCTAGGCAGAGAAAGAGAGAGACAGACACAGTGAGAGGGAAAGTGAGAAATCACCCCCAGGAGGGATGGCCACACCACAATTGCTTCTCCTCCTAGAATCTTGGCGCACACACACTTGGTGTGAATTTCAAACCACTGGGTCCAGTACTGGAACCATGGTCAGCCATGTGGGAGTCTAGCAATGTAACCGCTACACCATCTGCTGGTCCCAACCGCAGTTTTAAATGATCTTGTACCGAATAAAGGATAATTTGTGCTTACAGCATTTTACACAATGACTACATTTATAGGATTTTTTTTTTTCTATATGAGTTCCAAAATATAAGAGATCTTTCTCAGTAAAGACTCTTCCACACTCAACACACTTGGAGGCCACACACCCAGGGACCTAAACCTGTTCAAGTTGGGGGGCAGATCAAGTACAATGGAAACTAAGCAAACGATCTTTTTTTGTGTGTATGTGTACACATTCAGTTTTATTATATCAAAGCAATTTGTATTCTTTCGACATTTAAAAGAGCACCAACTTTCCTTTCCAGTGGAACAGAAAGAATTTTTAAATAATTATAAACAGAAACAAAATTACAATAGAGAATGTCAATTCCAAATAAGCTCCTACAGGTTCTGCTGATTTTCCAGTTTAGTAGAGATCAAGTCATCATTAGGAGAGTTTTGTTTTTAAAAGTGTCATCTTAAGCTGCAAGGATATTCATAAACATCACAATTAAACATTCCAAAGGAGAAGCCATGTTGTCAAATGCCTACTTAACCCACCCAAACGCATCCTCTGCTGACCTTCCATCACCTATTTTTTTTCTTTTTTAGAGAGATATTTGCTATAGGGTGTGTACGCTTGCTAGAGACAGAGACAGAGAGAAAATGAGAAATCACCCCTTAGAAGGAATGGACATGCCACAATCCCTTCTTTATTCTCTCAGGATCTGTGGCATACATGCACACATGCACACGTGTCTGGCGTGAGTTTCAAGCTACTGTGTCTGGGGCTTGAACCATGGTTGGCCATGTGATGACTAGTCCAGTGCCTTAAACACTATACAACCTGCTGGCCCCTATAACTCCATTAAAAAATATTTTTTAAAAAAGAATTATTTAATTTTAACATTATTTTTAAATTTGTCATAGAATACATACACTCACCAGACAGAGAGAGAGAAAGAAAGCTGCCAGGTCTGTGATTCAAATCATGGTCCGCCATGGGGAAGTTCAGCACCTCAACCAACACATCACCTGCTGGCCCATTTTTTCCTTTTTTTTTTTAACCAAATGAAAGTGAACAGATTTATGCTGGTAAATGCTAACTGTCCATGTTCACATAAAGACACAGTGTTACCTCTGAGCCAATTTTTTTGGAGATATTTTTACTATAGGGCATGTGCACTCGCCAGAGAAACAGAAAGTGAGAAATCACCCCCTCAGGGAGGATGACCATGCCACAATCCCTTCTCCATTTCCCTCTTGGGATTATAGGAATGCATGCACACACACCTGGCATGAGTTTTAAACTACAGGATTCAGAACTTGAACCATGGTCAACTGTGGGAGTCCAGCAATGTAACCATTAAGCTATCTACTGGTCCCAATCTCTGAGCCAATTTTACAAAGAAAGGAAAAAAGCTAGAACTGTATGCATTACTACGCAGGGGCTAGTACCCTCCAGGTTTCAACAGAGCAGAGTGCAGCAATTTTTTTTTTTTTTTTTTTTTTTCTTTTTGAGAGGTTCTTGCTATAGGGCATGCGCTTGCCAGGAAGACAGAGACAGAAAGACAGCGAGAAATCACCCCCCGGGGGGATGACCACTCCACAATCCCTTCTCCTCTCAGGATCCTGGGCATGCACGCACACATGCCTGGTGTGAGTTTATGCCACTGGGGCCGGGATTCCAACCATGGTTGACTATGTGGGAGTCCAGTGACACAGCCATTACGCTAACTGCTGGTCCCCACAGGTTTTTCTTTTCTAAAGAATTATTTAATTTTATTCATCATTATCATTTTTTTATTTGACCAGAGAGAGGGAAAATAAGAAAGCAAGCTGCCAGATCCAGGACTTGAATTGCGGTCAACCATGTGGGAGTCCAACGCCTTAACCACTGTGCCACCTGCCATCCCCTTGCAGGTTTTGCTTTTTCTCACAGAGCACAGTGGTTGTGATTCCATACAGTTTTTGTTGAGACAGGAAGGGATCAAAATGAATTTAGAAGAGAAAGTGATAGAGATTCTTTTCCCATTTTATTCTGCTCAAGATCTACCCTCCAAAATAAGTTGAGAACCTTGGTGTAGAGAAGAAAAGAGACCTCAAGAACAAGGCTACTGAACACAAGAGGGAGAGGAAAAAAAAAAAAAAAAAAAACTGCAACTTGCTCCCAGAGACTGGAGAAAATTTTTTTTCTCCTTTCCCTTCCTATCATCCACATTGGCAGTCAAACAGTACTGTAATGGATCTGGCCAAATGTTGTCTTTGATGACTTCTAATTCATCTGTACCTGCACCAGAATGGTCAGGAAACCAAGTAAAGAAGTTCTCTGTTTTTTCATGCTGTCTCTTCCTGCTTGCTTCATTCTGCATTTGACTTGAATGTTTTATTAAATACTTTCCAAATTTTCATTTGATTTCAGCAGACTTTGAAGATGAATCACTACTGGGACCAGCAGTTAGCGTAATGGCTATGTCGCTGGACTCCCACATAGTCGACCGCGGTTTGAGTCCCGGACCTGGTGGCTTAAACTCACACTGGGCGCATGTACGTGCGTGCCCAAGATCTCGAGAGAAGAATGGAGGAGAAGGGATTGCGGCGTGGCCATCCCCCATGGGAGGTGATTTCCTGCTTTCTGTCTCTCTGTCTCTCTCTGTCTGTCTGGTGAGCGCACGCGCCCTATAGCAAAAAAACCTCTCCAAAAAAAAAAAAGATGGGAACCAGCAGTTAGCGTAATGGCTATGTCGCTGGACTCCCACGTAGTCGACCGCGGTTCGCGTCCCGGACCCGGTGGCTTAAAACTCACGCCGGGCGCGTGCGCGTGCGTGCCCAAGATCCCGAGAGGAGAATGGAGGAGAAGGGATTGCGGCGTGACCACCCCCCCTGGGGGGTGATTTCTCGCTTTCTGTCTCTATGTCTCTCTCTGTCTGGCGAGTGCACGCGCCCTATAGTGAAAATCTCTCTCTCAAAAAAAAAAAAAAAAAAAAAAAGAAAAAAAAAAAAGAAGATGAATCACTATTCTCATTCAGATGAAATTCTTTGTGGATAATTTATTTTTATTTTTTAAAATTTTTATTTAACTTTATTTACTCACTCATTTTTAATTTGACCTGAGAGGGACAGAGCAAGAAAGAGACAGAGACAGAGAAAGAAAAGTGAGAAAGCAAGCTGCCAGGTCCAGGACTCGAACTTAGTCAGCCATGTAGGAGTCCAGTGCCCTTAACCACCATGCCACCTGCCAGCCCTGATAACTTGATTTTCAATTAAGGATTTTAATCAAAATAACAATATTTTATAACCAGATTTACTATCTTCAAATTCTGTCATTTTGACTTTGGTCAAGTAATGCAGCACCTCTTCATTCTCCTTGCCAGGCAGTGCAGACACTTGGGGATGGTGGACGAATGTTTTGGTGGGATTTTGGTGATCAATTCTGACCTCTTCTGAAAAAATGGTTGACGAAGTTTGTTATATTTCTGTTATCACTTTCTGTCGGGACCATGCAGACAGCACAAGCTGGTAAAGAGGCTGCCTCCATGCCTAAAGCAAGGCCTGGGCTGGGAAGAAACTGTGAGCAAGGTCAGCAGTTTACGAGCCCTAACTCTCCATTGTGTTGCTGTACTGGCCTGCACTCAATTTCTCTGCCGTGAGCTTTACTGCTATTACGGTACCCTGCAGAGGCAAAATAACACCCCCAGCCTTACTATAAATTTTACAATAATCCTGAAGAAATTTGGATCCACTAAGGCAGTGGCTGTGAACGGGAATTAATTCCATTAGATTCACCCCACCCTCCTGGAAAATGTCAAGAAAGAATGCTGCATTCACTTCTCCTACTGGGGATTACATAGATAAGCATTAGAAAGGTTTAGGTTAAAGCCACTAAATTGGTGAAACAATCTCAGTAGCTGGGAGGGGCTCAGGGACTCATCCATGAGGTGCTGATACCCCAAACAAAGACCATGAGCCACCTTTGATCTCAGGACAAGGGAAAATTGCCATTCCCCAAGCCACAGCCATTGTATAGAATAGCACGTAGAGGGTCCCAAGTACACAGTAACCTTTGGGTCAGTCATTAAGCTGCTCACAAGACCACATTCCTTTCCCATGTAGACATTAGACTCACCCTCTTAGCTGTGGATTACCCCAGAGATAATATAGGTATTCCACTTTAGTATATAGTAACCTTGTCTTTACTTAACCAGACAGGATTTCTATCTAGGCCTTTGTAACCAGCAACCTGCTGCCACCCTAGCCTGAGGCTGAAGTTCTCAAGCTGACCTGGGGCTCAAGTTCTCAAGCTGATCTGGGACTGAAGTTATCAAGCTGGCCTGGGACTGAGGTTATTAAGATTCCTGGGAACCCTCTCATCCAAAAGACCTTACCCAGTAATCAAGATGTAAGGAGAGAATGCACCAGACAAATGGACTTCCTCATTCTAAGGATTATGACTGTTTATACCTAAACAAAACAGATGTCATGTTTTATGATTATTGTTCCTATGCTTTGAATGCTTTACCTTTTAGAGTAAAATCTTTCACTTACTTCTCCTCACCCATCCTACTCTTGTAAAACTCCTTCAATAATAAATACACATGTCTCCTAGCCATCAGAGCTGCAGTCTTTTTTTTTTTTTTTTGAGAGGTTTTCACTATAGGGCGCGTGCGCTCGCCAGACAGACAGAGACATAGAGACAGAAAGCAAGAAATCACCCCCGAGGGGGGATGGTCACACCGCAATCCCTTCTCCTCCATTCTCCTCTCAGGATCTTGGGCACGCACACACACGCGCCCGGCGTGAGTTTTAAGCCACCGGGTCCGGAACGCGAACCGCGGTCAACTACATGGGAGTTCAGCGACATAGCCATTATGCTAACTGCTGGTTCCCAGAGCTGCAGTCTTGAGCTGGCTCTGACTGCAGTCGGCTGAGAACATGCTAAAGGGAATCAAGGTCTCAGTCTCATTCCTGATCACCCGTGTCGCCTTCCTGTGTATGAGTTTCGACCCACCCCGGCTGGAGCAGGGCTTCCGGCAACTTTCAAAATTTCCTCACTACCTTGGTCATTAAATCTGGGCTCAGGAGATGGCATAATGGTTACATTGCTGGACTCTCACTTAGTTGACAGTGGTTCAAATCCCAGACCTGGTGACTTAAAACTCACACTGGGGGGAAAAAAAACAAAACAAAACAAAAAAAAAAACTCACACCGGGCACATGTGCGTGTGTGACCAAGATTCTGAGAAGAGAATGGAGGAGGGATTGCGGCTTGGCCATCTACCTGGTGAGTGATTTCTTGCTTTCTGTCTCTGTCTCTCTGGCAAGTGCATGTGCCCTATAGCAAAAATGTTTCCTAAAAACAAAAGTCTATTTCATTTTGTACTTCAGTATGTTCAGTTGCTTCTTTTTGTTTTCTCTCTGACGTCTCATTGACTCCATCATGGTTGGAGTTGAGCTCTTGCTTACTGACTTTGGAGGCTGGTGCTGTCATGGTGCTGCTCAGTGATGGTGTTGATGGCAGGGATCAGTGAATGGGAGAGAAGAGAAGGGAAAGAGCGTGGATTTTATTTTTTTGATCAAAAATCAAAATGTGTGTGGGCCAGCCAGTGGTGGAATGATTAAGGTGGCTGGATCCCATGTAGCTGACTACATGGTTTGAGTCGTGGACCAGCTGCTTGAAAAATGTGTGTGTGTGTGTGTGTGTGTGTGTGTGTACACCCCAAATCCTGAAAGAAAAGAGACGGTATTACAGTGTGACCATTCCTCAAAGGGGATGCTTTCTCTCTCTTTCTCTTTCTCTTTCTCTCTCTCTCTCTCTCGCTCACTCTCCCCCACCTTGCTGGAGAGGAGAGGTGCCCTATAGCAAATTAAAACAAAACAGTGTGTGTGCTAACAGAGTAGACAATACCAAAGATAAGATACTTAATCTGACCACTGCCTAGATCTCCCTTTGAGGAGGGACCTACTGCCAATTGTGGGCAACTTCAGACATCTGGGCACCTTCAGATATCTAAGGTCACTTTCCTCACTCAGTGGCATCTAGCCAGTAAGTGAACAAAGACATAGTCGAAGGGTCTCTGTGTTTGCTTCTGATGTTTGTTCCTATGTAGGAGTCCTCTAAACAGGCAATCTTTACTCTGGAATGTTTCTGGGTAGTATTTTGGTCTGACAGTGCTTCCTGCTCAACATGGCCTCCTCCCTTTTTCATCCTTTCGCTAGTATGACTCCTCAATAAACCGTCTGTAGTTCTAATACTGTTTCAGTGTCTACAGATCCTGGACTGTGACACCCAGAGAAGCCAGATAGGAAAATCAGAAGAGAAGGTGGGGAGGTGCTACAAAAAAGTGCATACATAATTGTGAGGTAAACAAACTCCACCATAGCAATGAGTAAACAATACAAAATGACCAGATTCACACACAAGAATATGCAGGAAATGCACAAAGTTGCTAGTCATTAGGACATGCAAATTAAAAAAACAATAATGCATTTTACTTTCTGTATTTGATATTCTGTTAGGCACCTTCTCATGCCTTCTATTACTACACTGTAATTAATTTAGGTTCCTATATGGTAAAGCTGAGGGATGTTGCAGATACCCAAATTTGTCAGTTGGAAGCCTGTAAGAAATGGCTTTAGAAGGCTAGTAAGTAGGTGGTGTGGTGGTTAAGGCAGCTGGGTCCTACATGGCTAACTTCACAGTTCAAGTCCTGGACTTGAACTGGCAGTTTGAAAAGCATGCTGGGTGGGGCTGGCAGGTGGCATGGTGGTTAAAGGCTGGCAGGTGGCATGGTGGTTAAAGGTACTGGATTCCTACATGGCCGACTGGTTCAAGTCCCGGACCTGGCGTCTTGCTTTCCTTCGGTCTCTGTCTCTCTCTATATATCCCTCTCTGGTCAAGTTGAAATAAACAAATGATGAATAAATAAATAAATAAATATATATATGTGTGTGTGTGTGTGTGTGTGTGTGTATGTGTGTGTGTGTGCATATATGTTGAGCACATGTGTAAACATGCCTAGAAGGGATTACTATGTGGCCATGCCCCCAGCAAGTGATTTTTCCTCACTTTCCCTCTCTTGCCTACCCCCACCCCTTATAACAAAACTTCAAGAAAAGAAGAAGAAAAGAAAAAGAAGAAAAGAGGAAGAGGAGGAGGGAGAAGAAGAAAGAAGTGAAAATGGCTTAGAGACCTTCTCTTCTGCTGGTCTGGAATAAGCAAGCTGCTATGAGCTCTAGGTGCAAGGAAATGGATTTGACCAATAACCTAACTAAGCATGGAAGCAAATTCCTTCCCAATCAAATTCATAGCTAAGAATGTAGCCCACTGACACTTTGATTTTCACCTTTGGAGACACTAAAACCGAGTATTCAGTTAAGCTGTGCCCAGCACTATGAGATAATAAATACATGTTGTTTTAAACAGTTAAATTTGTGGTTGTTACACAGCAGCAGAAAACATTAGAGACAGAGACAAAATTTGAAGCATGTAAATCTGTACTGATGAGTGTGGGTGGCAGTGGCCTACTCCACACTGCCGGTGAGTGGAGTAGGAAGGGGGAAAATTCATGTGTGTGTGTGTGTGTGTGTGTGTGTGTGTACACATCTGCTACAGGGCTATGCACTCACTGGAGAGAGACACAGAGAAAGGAAAAGTGAGAAAGCATCCCCCAGTGGAGATGGCCACACCTCAATCCCTTCTCCTCCATTCTTTTCTTGGGATTTTGGGCATACATGTACCCAGGGTGTTTCTTAAGCTACCAGGTCTAGGACTCAAACTGTGCAGTCAGCAGTGTGAGATCCAGTCATTTTAGCTACCACATCACCGGCTGGCATCACATTTATTTTTATAATATATAACTAAAATACTTAAAAGATTTGTACATTTTCTCTGACACCTAGGAATTCCACTTTGATCAATTCTTCACCAGTCAGTAACAATAGTGAATTTGCAGGGAGGGTTTACTGTGTGTGTAACACACAGGTATTAGCTAATGTAGTCTGCACACAGCCCCATATAACTTAACTGATTTTCAAATGATGAAGTTCTAGAGAGTGGAACTCTTTTGACTTGTTCTCTGGAGCTAGAAAGCATGCAGGCTAACAGGAGCCATGTTGAATTCATAGTCCCTCAATGTCATGCTTGATTACTATCAAACTAAATGCAATAATGGATACATGGAAAATGATAAAGCACATATTGTCAAATGTTATTTGTCTAAGTTGAGGACTTGGGCACATAGGAGTTCCCCACAGCTATTTTTAATTTTATGCCTATTTGAAGATGTTTCTAGTAAAATATTAAGGAAACATAAATCAAATAAATTTCTTTTTTAAAGTTTTGCACCTCTTTGGCTGAAGGAATGACCCCTCAGTAGTTTCAAGAGTAACTGACTAACCCACTGATTTTCCTATTTTTAAAAAAACACCAACAGAAGTTAAAAATAAAATAATTCTTAAAAAAGAAATACTTGCTTTCTCACTTTCGCTGTTCCTCTCTGGTCAAATTAAAATAAATAAGTAAATAAATAAAGTTAAAAATAATTCTTTTAAAAAAATGAGGGGGGGCAGCAGGTGATGTGGTGGTTAAGGGCACTGGACTCCTACACAGCTAATTGTGGTTCTAGTCCTGGACCTGTGGCTTGCTTTCTCACTTCCACTCTCTCTCTCTCAGTCCCTCTCTGGTCAAATTAAAATAAATAAATAAATAAAGTTAAAAGTAAAACAATTCTTTAAAAAAAGAAACAAAGCATTAACAGTTGTCTCCTTGTCTACGTCCATGCTGTCTTGGAGGATTTGCTAAAGAAGACCAGGGGTCTTGTGAGAAAAATGATGAAATGAAAACCATGGGAGCTATTGGTGGAAGAACCTCCTGCTAACCAATGAAAATGGCCAATATCATCATTACATGACTTTGGTGGGTTGATGGGAAACTAATGTAACTAAATGTCTTATTATATTAAACCTGTTTCCATATTCTTGACATCTTACAATCAAGAAAATTTATACAGAATATATTTAGGAAATTTGTTAATTTTTATTATGGAAGTAGGGTTTGTGAATAAGTTTCTAATTATTAAAGTATTTAGTCAAATTATTTTTTCTTTTTTTTTGGAGAGGTTTTTTTTGCTATAGGGTGCGTGCGCTCGCCAGACAGACAGAGAGAGACAGAGAGACAGAAAGCAGGAAATCACCCCCCAGGGGGGATGGCCACGCCGCAATCCCTTCTCCTCCATTCTCCTCTCGGGATCTTGGGCACGCACGCACACGAGCCCGGCATGAGTTTTAAGCCACCGGGTCCGGGACTCAAACCGCGGTCGACTACGTGGGAGTCCAGCCACATAGCCATTACGCTAACTGCTGGTCCCTTTAGTCAAATTATTTCAGAGATAATATTTCTTTAAACAGATTATGGGAAGATTTCAAAGTTAATTAGAAAAATTTCTATGGGGGACTGGTAGATGGCATAATGGTTACATCTCTGGACTCCCATGTAGTTGACGTGGTTCAAGTCCCAGACCTGGTGGCTTCAAATTCACACCGGGGTGGGAGTAGCAAGTGGTATGGTGGTTAAGGTGCTGGACACTCCCACATGGCCAACCATGGTTAAAGTCCTGGATCTGGTGGCTTGCTTTCTCACTCCCGACCACCCTCCTCCGTATTTCTCTCTGGTAAAGTTAAAATAAATGAGTAAATAAAATTAAATAATTTTTTTTAAAAATTCACACCAGGGACATGTACATGCATGCCAAAATCTCGAGAGGAGAATGGAGGAGAAGAGATTATGGTGTGGCCGTCACCCCTGGGGGGGGGGGTGTTTTCTTACAGTCTCTCTGTCTCTGTCTCTTCAGCAAGCACATATGCCTTATAGTCAAAAAGAAAAGGAAAAATTCCTATATTCAATGTAGACTCCATAATTGAAATGTGAACTATATTTAGTAATATCTTCAATATGTTAAACTTTATTATCCCCCCAAAAGAGAAAAGGCACTTAATTTAAAAATATTTATTCTATTCATTATCATTAAAATTTTGGAATTATTTATTTAATTCCATTTGTTCTTATTTTTAAAAAAATATTTTATTTAACTTTATTTATTTATTTATTTATTACTTTTTAATTTGACCAGAGTGAGAAAGCAAGCTGCCAGGTCCACTTGAATCTCGGTAGGCCATGTGGGAGTCTGGTACCCTTAACTACCATGGCACCTGCTGGCCCCATTCTTCTTCTTCTCCTTCTTCTTCTTCTTCTTTTTTTTTTTTTTTTTTTAATTTGACCAGAGAGAGAAAGGGAAAGAGAGAAAGCAAGCCACCAGGTTTGGGACTTGAACTGTAGTAAGCCATGTGCGAATCCAATGCCTTTAATCACCATGCCACCTGCTGACCTCCTTATTATTATTTTTTAATTTGACCAGAGAGAGACAGAGAAAGGGAAAGCGAGAAAGCAAAGCCATCAGGTTCCAGACTCAGACTACAGTCGGCCATGTGCGAATCCAGATGCCACCTGCTGACTCCTCATTATTACCATTATTCAAGTTTGCTATGGAGAGAGAAAGAGAGAGAGAGAGAAAGAGAGAGAGAGAGAGAGAAAGCCACTAGGCCGGGGACTAAAACCAGTGTTGGCTATGTGGGAGTCCAGCGCCCCAACCACCACGCCACCCCGGCACTTAATTACTATTACACCTAAACAAATCCATACATCAGTATTGGAAGTACAGTCATAATAGTATATATGTTCGATTATGAGAAGATGGTAAAAATAAGTGGTGATAAATTTTTAAAATTGTTACTAACCTTCTTGGCTGTGATCTTATGTATGTAAGTTGAAATTTAAATATATAATTACATATCGATTGCCAAAACCAAAAAATGAAAATAAGAGCACTGGCAGGAACACCTAGCGACAAGATAAATAGTTACCTACTGCCCCCTACAGGCTAGGCTTGGCACTCGGGGCGGGTATCTGGAAAGAGCCGCGGTGAGAACGCGGTGAGTTTCGGGCTCTTGTCCGCCTGATGTCCGAATCTGAACACCTGGATGCCTTTTTCTTTTGCTTGTGGCAAGCACTTCAAAGCCGGGTGGCCCGGGACCCTCCCCGATCGCTCGCCATTCCCGGGTGGGCAGACGGCGCCGCCACCTTGGCGTAGGGAGCCAGCGTCGTCCGCGCGGCCTGCTGGGAGCTGTAGGCCCGGGCCAGACGCGTGGCCTGCTGGGAGCTGTAGGCCGGGGCCGGGCGCTGCCGCGGGCACAGAGAGCGGGGGGCGCTTGTGCGCATGCGCGGTGGGGGCGGTGCCGGCGGCTTTCGAGACTGCGGCGGGAACCGGCTGGAGGCTCGGTGCTCATTA
This sequence comes from Tupaia tana, assembly GCA_026018925.1. Lineage (NCBI taxonomy): Eukaryota > Metazoa > Chordata > Mammalia > Scandentia > Tupaiidae > Tupaia > Tupaia tana. Next base: position 69,762,099 of record JAKSZU010000018.1, on the reverse strand, counting down.
GCGGCTGTCGGATAGAGCTGCGCAAGGAGCGCTGCGGCCGCGGAGCCTGGCACGGCCTCACGCCTGGAATCGGCCTTGGCGCTGTGTGGGCGCCGCCTAGGATCAGGCGGCGTGCGGCCTCGCCTTCCTGCCGGGGTCCCCCGGGCTGCTGCCGGGACGGCTGGCGTCCGAGTCAATGTATCTGCGTGACCTGACCCCAGCTGTCCCCGCTTGGGATCAACGAGACCTTTCTGTCTTCCGTAGCAACTCCCGGAGTCTGGAGGCAAACAAGGACGCATAGAGGGCCCTTTCCCTAAGTGTTCGTCGGTGTTGTCAAATCAGTGTCTGTGGGATGTGAGCCACGGGAAAAAAAGTGGAGGAGGCGTGGACTGGGTGGCTTCCAGATCATTTGGGAAGGCCACCTGGAAGAGGAGACCAGAAGAAGTGGCCTCAGGCAGTCGGACATGGGCCTAGAGCCTTTCTTGTAAAAAGTATCTACCGAATAGAAGCCCATGTGATTCTTCATTCCTTCACCCAGGCCTAGGTGTGGCACAGGTCTGTGAATGCCAGGAAGAAGTGTTAAGTAGTCACAAAGATTTTAAATGCCCAATAAAGGATGCTATGCTAAAGACGAAGAATCACTGAGGGACTTTAAGTATTTGATGGGCCTGGTAATGACTTTATGCAGTCCAAAATCCATACTCCCAGTGTGGGGAATGTGTTAGAAAGATATGTGACCACAGGCAAGAAGACCCCTGAAGAGAGAATGGGGCATGATGTGCAGTGATTGGAAGTAATGAGGACACAGGCGACCTTTGTCAGAAATGTTAATTTGTCAGATTGTATGTGTAGCTTGGGGTGAAGATGTCCACTCTAAACGGAGTGGATTAAAGATTGTATCACCCCAAATATTTGGAACCTGAAGTGGTTTTTTTGGATTAGGATTTTTCTCCTTTAGAATATGTGCTGATATATAATCTGATATCTTGGGAATGAAACCCAACTGAGACCCTCTAAAAGTGGTGAACTCTCAGTTTCCTTTTTATTATTTTTTTTAAAAGTGTAACTTCTCAAGCTGAAAATTGATTAGAACTAAAAGTATCTATCCAGATTGTTTGACAAGAGAGGTCCATTTAAATGTAGAGATTACTTTCTCTTTTTTTTGGAGAGGTTTTTGCTATAGGGCACATGCGCTCGCCAGACAGAGAGACAGAAAGTGAGAAGTCACCCACCAGGGGGTATGGCCACGCCGCAATCCCTTCTCCATTCTCCTCTCGGGATCTTGGGCATATACGCACACGTGTCCGGCGTGAGTTTAAGCCACCGGGTCCGGGACTCGAACCGTGTTTGACTACGTGGGAGTCCAGCGACAAAGCCATTACGCTAACTGCTGGTCCCAAAATGTAGATATTACATTTAAGGCTCTTGACTTTGACTACACCCACTTCCTTCCTGAAGTAATGACTTGAATGTGTACCCTAGCTCACTGTAAACACAACCTTCATGTGGTAATAGATGACTATCTTTCTCTAGCAATGCTTATGTAAAAAATGATCTGTCATTTTAATGTAGTAAAAAGAAGCTTATAACTTTCCTCTCTGTCAAAGAAATTAGTTTTCTTTTTTTTTTTTTCTGAGAGGTATTTTGCTATAGGGCACATGCACCCACAGAAAGACAGAAAGACAGAGAGACAGAAAGCCAGAAATCACCCCTCAGGGGGGATGGCTATGCTGCAATCCCTTCTCCATTCTCCTTTCGGGATCTTGGGCATGCATGCACACGCGCCCGTTGTGAGTTTAAGCCACCAGGTCTGGGACTCGAACCGTGGCCGACTACATGGGAGTCCAGTGACATAGCCATTATGCCATCTGCTGGTCCCAAGAAATTAGTTTCTTAACTGTAAGAATTAAGATGTAGAAATTATGTATAACACAAATATTAAGATGTTTTGTAGGACAATGATCATTGACTATATCACCTCCAGGCTGAAATGCACCAAAGACCTGATGATCACCCAATCCCAGAACAGAAAGTTGATTATCTAAGGCCTCACTGATCAAGAATGCGAAAGAGATGGTCACACTCTCTTAAACCAATCACTGAATTGATCATGCACCTGGAATCTCTGCCCCTAATTTTGCACTTAAAAACGCTTGTGGGGGACCAGTAGTTGGCATAATGGCTATGTTGCTGGACTCCAATGTAGTTGACCGCGGTTTGAGTCCCAGATCCGGTGGCTTAAACTCATGCCAGGCGTGTGTGCATGCGTCCCCAAGATCCCGAGAGGAGAATGGAGGAGAAGGGATTGTGATGTGGCCATCCTCCCAGGAGGTGATTTCTCACTTTCTGTCTATCTGTCTTTCTGGTGAGTGCACACGCCCTATAGCAAAAACCTCTCCACGCACAAAAAAAAAAAAAAAAAAAAAAAAAAAAAAAAAAAAAAAAAAGCTTGTAGGAAGCATCTCAGGGAAACTGTTTTTTTTTTTTTCCCCCCCAGCATGCGCTGCCCACTCTCCTTGCTTTGCTCATTGCAATAAAGTTGTACTTTCCTTCATCACGCCATGTGACTATAGTTTGGTTTTATAGAACATGGGCAAGCAAAACTTATTTGAGTTCGGTTATAGGAATAGGACCCAAGTGTAAACACCAAATTCATTTATGCTTTACATATACTTTATTTATTTATTTATTTTTGGTGGGGAGAGGTTTTTGCTATAGGGCACATGTGCTGACCAGAAAGACAAAGAGACAGAAAGTGAGAAATCATCCCCCCCTGGGGGTGGGGGTGGCCACACTGCAGTTCCTTCTCCATTCTCCTCTTGGGATCTTAGGCACACATGCACACGCATCCGGTGTGAGTTTAAGCCACCAGATCCGGGACTCGAACCGTGGTCTACTACATGGGAGTCCAGCAATGTAGCCATTACACCATCTGCTGGTTCCACTTACATATACTTTATACACATGGCCTGAAGATAATTTTATACAATATTTTTGTAAGGGAAACGTTTTGACTGCAACCCATCACATGAGATCAGGTGTGGTATTTCACCTGTGACATCACTGTGTGCATTCAAAAAGTGCAATTTTGGAGCATTTCAGATTAGGGATACTCAATCCTTAGTACTTCCCACCTTTCCACTGTGCTCACACAATGAACCATATATACACATTCAAAGACTTTGTTTTTTTACAGTCACTTAAAAAATGATCCCTCTTTTTGTAAATTTGTTTACTTGGGCACAAGTATATTATGTATTTTCAAGCAAAGGACATGTTCATAGTCATTATTTAAAATTGAATGTGTCGGGGCTGGCAGGTGGCATAGTGGTTAAGAGCACGGGACTCCCACATGGCCGACTGCGGTTTTAGTCCCAGATCTGACGGCTTGCTTTCTCACTTTTCCTCTCTCTCTTGCTGTCACTCTGTCTCTCTCTGGTCAAGTTAAAAAATTTATAAAGTGGGAACCAGCAGTTAGTGTAATGGCTATGTCGCTGGATTCCCACGTAGTCGACCGCGGTTCGCGTCCCGGACCCGGTGGCTTAAAACTCACGCGGGGCATGTGTGCGTGCGTGCCCAAGATCCCAAGAGGAGAATGGAGGAGAAGGGATTGCGGCATGACCATCCCTCCTGGGGGGTGATTTCTCACTTTCTGTCTCTATGTCTCTCTCTGTCTGCCTGGTGAGTGCACGCGCCCTATAGCGATAACCTCTCCAAAAAAAAATTTTTTTATAAAGTTAAGTAATCCTTAATAAAAAAATTGAATGTGTCAGACTAGCAGGTGTCCTGGTGGTTAAGGCGGCTGGATCCCACATGGCCAACAATGCAGTTCATGCCCTGGACCCAATGGCTTGAAAAATAGACAGGCATGTGTACATGCAAGAGGGAAATGGAGGAGAGGAACTGGGGTATGGCCATCTCTCATAGGATTCCCTTCTCTTTCCCTCTTTCTCTCCAGTGAGTGCACATGTTCCATAGCAAAAATGAAAAAAAAAAAGGAAAAAATTGAGTGTCACTTTCCTGTTGTGGATGTATCACAGCATTCCATATGTGGAATAGTGTGTGACTCTAGTTTGTTTTTGTTTTTGTTTTCTGAGATATTTGCTATGGGACATGTGCGCTCACCAGAAAGGCAGAGAGTCAGAGAGACAGAAAGTGAGCAATCACTCCCCAGAGAGGATGGCCATGCTGCAGTACCTTCTCTATTCTCCCCTCGTGAGTTTGGATACACATGTGTTTGATGTGAGTTTGAAGCTGCCAAGTCCAGGATTTGAACCATGGTCAGCCATTTTGGGAGTCCAAGAATGAAACCATTATGCCATCTGCTGGTTCCAAGTACTGTTTTTTTTTTTTTTTTTTTTTTTTTTTTGGCATGCAAATTGTACTGTAGTCAACAGCCTTGTGTGTATATGCTTTCAAGAGAGGACTCTTTTTTTTTTTTTTGAGAGGTTTTTGCTATAGGGCACGTGAGCTTGCCAGACAGAGAGAGACAGAAAGTGAGAAATCACCCCCCCAGAGGGGATGGCCACATCGCAATCCCTTCTCCTCCATTCTCCTCTCGGGATCTTGGGCACGCACGCACACGTGCCTGGCGTGAGTTTAAGCCACCAGGTCCGGGACTTGAACCGCGGTTGACTACATGGGAGTCCAGCGACATAGCAATTATGCTAACTGCTGGTCCCAAAAGAGGACTCTTAAAAGTGGAAGGCTGGACCAGCAGATGGCGTAATGGTTACGTTGCTGAACAACTCCCACATAGTCAACCATGGTTCTAGTCCTGGACCTGGTGGCTTAAAACTCAACACCAGGCACATGTGCGTGCGTGCCCAAAATCCCAAGAGGAGAATGAAGGAGAAGGGATTCTGGCATGGCCATCCCCCCTGAGGGGTGATTTCTCATTTTCTGTCTCTCTATGTGTCTCCAGTGAATGCACATGCCCTATGGCAAAAATCTATTAACAACAACAACAAAGTGGGAGGCAGTGCTAGCCTGTGACAGTGGTTAAGGCCACTAGATCCCATATGGCTGACTTCGCAGTTTGAGTCCTATACACAGTAGCTTGAAAACCCTGCTTTAGGGACTAGCAGTTAGCGTAATGGCTATGTCGCTGGACTCCCACGTAGTTGACCGCGGTTCACATCCCGGACCCGGTGGTTTAAAACTCACGCCAGCTGCGTGTGCGTGCATGCCCAAGATCCCGAGAGGAGAATGGAGGAGAAGGGCTTGCAGCGTGGCCATCCCCCCTGGGGGGTGATTTCTCGCTTTGTGTCTCTCTGTCTCTCTGTGTCTGGTGAGCGCACGCGCCCTATAGCAAAAACCTAAAAAACAAACAAACAAACAAAAAACTCCTGCTGTGTGTACATGCCCAAAGTCCCAAAAGGGAGGAAAGATGGAGGAGATGGGATTTTGGTGTGTGTTTTCATTTTCATTTCTTTCTTTCTTTTTCTTTTTCTTTTTTTAATAGATTTTTGCTATAGGGTACATGCACTTGACAGAGAGACAGATAGCGAGAAATCACCTCTCAGGGAGATGACCATGCTGCACTTCTTTCTCCATTCTCCTCTCCAGAATTTAGGCACATGTGCAACACGCCCATCATGAGTTTCGAGCTGCTGGGTCCAGATTTGAACCGTGGTGACCATGGGAATCCAGTGTCTTAACCACCACACTACCTGCTGGCCCCAAATTTGTGTGCTTTCTTATTATTCCCTCACCCCAAACACGCACCTCTGACACACACACACACACACACACACACACACTAAAGTGGAGATCCTGGGCCCAAAAATATGTGTGTTTAACTTTTAAAAGTATTTCCAGATTAGGGGTCAGCAGGTGATGTGGTTAAGGTACTGGATCCCACGTGGCTGACTCTGGTTTGAGTCCTGGACCAAAATGCCTGTGCCTGTGTGTGCACATGCCCAAAATCCTGAGAGGAGAATGAAGAAAGGATTTTGGTATGGCTGTACTTGGGTGGGAGAGATAATTTCTCACTTTCCCTCTCTGTCTCTTTCTAGCTAGTGCACATGCCCTGTGACAGAGAGTGAGTATACACACTCCCAGAGGGATGGCCATGCTGGAATCTCTTCTTTTTCATCCTCCTCTTGGGATGTTGAGCACACATCCACATACACCCAGTGTTTTTTTGTTTTGTTTTGTTTTTTGTTTTTTTGAGAGGTTTTTGCTACAGGGTGTGTGCGCTCACCAGAAAGATAGAGAGAGAGACAGAAAGCAAGAAATCACCCCCCAGGGGGGATGGCCACACTGCAATCCCTTCTCCTCCATCCTCCTCCCGGGATCTTGGGCATGCACACACACGCGCCTGGCGTGAGTTTAAGCCACCGGGTCTGGGACTCAAACCGCGGTGGACCACATGGGAGTCCAGTGACGTAGCCATTATGCCATCTGCTGCCCCCACCCCACCCCGTGTGTTATTTAAACTGCCACATTGGAGACGTGACCCTTGTGGTTGGCCACATGGGATTCAGCCACCTTAAACACCACCCCACTTGGCTGACTCCAAATTTTAAAAGAAAATTTTTTTTCTTTCTTTTTTTAGATTTTTGCAACAGGGCATATGTTCTTGATGGCAAGAAAGAAAGAGAAAGAGAGAGAGGGAAAGAAAGAAATCACCCATGGGGATGGATGGCCAGGCTGCAATCCCTTCTCTTTTCTCTTGTCAGGATTTTTGGCATGCACATAAGCTCCTGGTGTGTTTTTCAAGTCACTGAGTCTGGGACTCCAACCATACAGTTGTCCATGTGGAATACAGCTCTTTAACCACACCACCACCTGCTGGACCCAGAAAAATTCTTATTATTCTAATTTGCATTTCTTTTATTATTGATAAGCTTGATTAGCATTTCATATACTTAATAGATATTTGAATTTTATTTTGAGTTTACTTATTTTATTCATGATAGAATGTGCGCACGTGCAGGAGAGAGAAAGGGAGGCCCCTCAAAGAGGTCTGGTTACTCTGCAGTCCCCTCTGCTCAGCCTTTTAGCTCTTAAAGATCTTGGGAATTCAAGTGCACACCACGTATGTTGTAGGTTGATTGGGCAGGAATCCAAACCTGTGGTGGGCCATGTGGCTTCTAGCACTATAGTTCTTTATGCTACCAACTGTGCCACAGAAGCTGGCCTGTTTGGGGTTTTTATTTCTTGAACTGTCCATTCAGAGTATTTGGATCTCTTCTGTTGTCAATTTCTTGAAGTTCTCAGTATGTTTCTTTTAATGAAATTAAATGTATTATTATTATTATTTTTAATTTGTGCTCACCAGAGAGAGACAGACAGAGAGAGAGGAAGTGAGAAAGCAAGCCACCAAGTCTGGGACTGGAACTGTGGTTGGCCATATGGAAGTCTAGCACCTTAACCACTATACCACTGCTGGCCCCTCAGTATGGTTTTTGTTTTGTTTTGTTTTGTTTTTGGAGAGTTTTTGCTATAGGGTGCATGCGGTTGCCAGAAAGACAGAGAGAGAGAGACAGAGAGACAGAAAGTGATAAATCACCCCCCAGGGGGGATAGCCACATCGCAATCCCTTCTCCTCCATTCTCCTCTAGGGATCTTGGAGGTGCACACACATGCACCTGCTGTGAGTTTAAGCCACCAGGTCCGGGACTTGAACCACAGTCAACTACATGGGAATCCAGTGACATAGCCATTACACCAACTGTTGGTCTCATGTCTTTTTTAAAATTAAATTAAATTAATTTATTTTTGCTATAGGGCACGTGTACTCACTGGACAGACAGAGACAAAAAGCAAGAAATCACCCCCGCCAGGGGGCATGACCATGCTGCACTCCATTCTTCATTCTCTCAGGATCTTGGGCATGTACGCACGTGTGCCTGATGTGAGTTTTAAGCCACTAGGTCTGAGATTCGAACTGTGGTTGACTACATGGGAGTCCAATGATGTAACTATTTCGCCATCCTCTGGGCCCTGTTTTTATATTAATGTGTGGCTTTGTGTGTATACTTTTTTATAATTTTGCACACAAGATTTTATGATTCTGGGGTCAGTGGGTGGCCTGGTAATTAAAGCAGCTAGATATCGGGGCTGGCAGGTGGAGTGGTGGTTAGGGCACTGGACTCCCACATGACCAACTATGGTTCAAGTGCTGGACCAGGCGGCTTTCTGTGTCTGTCTCTCTCTCTCTCTGCTCAAAGGAATAATAATAAATAAAATTAAATAATTTTTTTAAAGAAGCTGTATCACACGTGGCTGACTATGTGGTTCTGAGTCTGACCCTGCAGGTTGGAAAACATGCAGGATCCAAGTGTATCCTGAAAAGAGGGAGAAAGGGAAAAGGAATTGTAGTGTAACCATGTCTCATGTGGAGGGGTGCCATCTCATTTTCTCCCCCTCTCTCATTCTCCTCCTGTCCTCCCCTCTCTCTCTCTATTTACTATCATTCTTCCATTTTTTAATTTTCATAATTTTTTAAATAATTATTTTATTAACTTTATTTATTTTAATTTGATCAGAGAGGGACAGAGTGAGAGAGAGCAAGAGCAAGTGAGAGTGAGAGAGAATGAGAAAGCCAGCCACCAGGTCTGGGAATCGAACCACGGTCAGCTATGTGGGATCCAGCACTGTAACCTCTATGCCACCTGCTAGCCCACAGATTTTCAAGTTTTGATTTCTACTTTTACATCAAACCTCAGAGGTATAATTAGTTCCCATTTGTCTATTTCCAGCCTCCTTTTCCTATCTCTCCTCAGCTGCTACTTTCTTGAGATTGTAGGATATGGTTCTAGTTTTATGTTTTGTTTTTCTTTATTATGTCTTGCATGAATAAGAGACAGACTGGCGCGGGTGGCGGCCCAGGAGGCAGCGGGAGGGCGCGCAGCCAGAGGAGGCAGAGTGGGCGCCGCGATCATGGCTGGAGGCAAAGCTGCGAAGGACGGTGGGAAGGCCAAGGCTAAAGCAGCGTCTCGCTCAGAGAGCTGGGCTGCAGTTTCCTGTGGGCCGCATCCACAGACACTTGGAGACTCGCACCACAAGCCACGGAAGGGTGGGTGCCCCTGCTGCGTGTTCAGTGCTGCAGTTCTGGAGTACCTCACTGCGGAGGTACTGGAGCTGGCAGGTAACGCTTCCAAGGATCTCAAAGTGAAGCGCATCACCCCACGGCACTTAGCGCTCGCAATCCGTGGTGATGAGGAATTGGATTCTCTCATCAAAGCGACCATAGCTGGGGGTGGTGTGATCCCTCACACCCGCAAATCTCTGATTGGAAAGATGGGACAGCACAGCAGAAAACGGCTTAGAAGACTGTTGTAACCAACCCTCTTCCTCCCCAACATTGTACTGAACAGAAGAAATAATGGGGCTATGTGGAATTTTAAAAACCAGTTAAATGGAAAAGCATAGACAATTACTTGTAGACATGATAAAAAGAAACATTTGTATGTTCTTAGACTCGAAGTTTGATAAAAGTACCTTTTCATGTGGCGACAGTTGTGTGTTGATTGGCTAGGTTCCTCCCATGTGTTTTATACAAAAATGGAATTGATAAACCATTGTTTACAAAAATTGAAAAAAAAGAGACAGACTGAGAGAGTGTCTCTCAGACCCAATTAGATCTCAGTGCCTCAATGCGCCCCTGACCCCAGCCCTTGATCGTGGGGACATGCATTCCTGCAGTACCTGGAGAGGTACCCAGGTGCCAACCTGCAACCTTCCCATGTGGGTGAGCCTCGCAGAGCACCATGTTTTACTGTTGGGACACTGTCTGCTCCTGTAGTTTCCATTTTTAGCTGGCTATTGCTCCTATAGAGGAAAGTTGCTGGTCTTTATTTATTGGGTTGTTTGAAAAGTCATGTATTTTATGTTTTTTCTCTGCAAAAATGCATCATGACTTTTCTGATGACCCAATACATTTTACTCATCTAGTCATTTTAACAAATTCAGGCACCTTCCACTTAATGTGACAAAACAGTTCCTAACCTGTTAAACATTTGGCATGAAAATGCTAACCACATCAGTTTTCTGCAATGTAACTAACACAATAAAATGCACCTAAAATCTAATAAAATGTATACATGTATGGAATAAACTTAGATGTAAGTATGTCAAATGTGTAAAGCATCACTTTCTAGTCACTAAACGATATGGTGGCTAATAAATAATTACCTGTACTTTTGAGTGTTGTAACTTTTTCCATTGTAATTGTTGTTCTCACTTGCTTTGCTGCCTTTATGATTTTCTTCAACAGTTTCTCAACTTTTTGGAGCTTATTATATAACACTAAGCAAAATCAAGGAATAAACATGTGACACTGAAAATGTATTCAGAAGAAGAATACCATAACATACTAAATATTACCCTGTGAACTTTAGTACCAACATTTAAGACACGTATTGATACTTGATTACCTCTCAAAACATTTACACATCTGACAGCTCACTCAATGTATTTAAAGTGTACCTTAAGACTTCCTTAAGCTTAACTCATGGTATTCTTTTAAAAATTGTTTTGGAGTCAGCAGATGGTATACTGTTGCCTTGCTGAATTCCCACATAGCCAACTGCAGTTCGAGTCCTGGACCTATTGGTTTCAAAAATCACCCCAGGTGGGTATGCATACATGCCCAAGGTCCCACAAGGAAAATGGAGGAGAAGGGATTGCAGTGTAGCCATCCCCTCTGGGGATGATAGAGAGACTATCTCTGTCTCTCTCTCTCTAGCAAGTGCATGTACCCTGAGGCAAAAACCTATAATAAATAAATAAATAAATAAAATAAAAAATGTTTTAAAGGCCAGCAGATGGCATGGCAGTTAAGAAGGCTGGATCCTGGGACCAGTAGTTGGCATAATGGCTATGTTGCTGGACTCCCATGTAGTCAATCGCAGTTTGAGTCCCGGACCTGGTGGCTTAAACTCACACCAGGTGCGTATGTGTGCATGCCCAAGATCCTGAGAGGAGAATGGAGGAGAAGGGATCATGGAGTGCCATCCCCCCGGGGGGGTGATTTCTCGCTTTTTATCTGTCTCTCTCTTTCTGGCAAGCACACGTGCCCTATAGCAAAAACCTCTCTCTCTCTCTCTCTCTCTCTCTCTCTCTCTCAAAAAAAAATAACAATAGAAAAGAAAAAAGAAATTTGGAGGCTCATGTTGAGAGAGGTACCAGGAGGACCAGCAGTTGGCATAATGGCTATGTCGCTGAACTCCCATGTGGTTGACCACAGTTCGAGTCCCAGACCCAGTGGCATAAACTCACGCTGGGTGCGTGTGTGTGTGTGCCCAAGATCCCGAGAGGAGAATGGAGGAGAAGGGACTGTGGTGTGGCCATCCCCCGTGTGTGGGGGGGATTTCTTGCTTTCTGCCCCTCTGTCTCTGTCTGTCTTTCTGGTGAGTGCATGTGCCCTATAGCAAAAAAATCTGTCCAAAACACACACACACACACACACACACACACACACACACAAACAAACAAAACAAAAAGAAGAAGGCTGTATCCTACATAGTCAACTGCATTGTTTAAGTCCCAGACCCAGTGGCCTGAAAAACACACTGTGGGCGTGTGTGCACACCCGAAATCCCAGGAGAAGAATAGAGAAGGGATTGTGGCATGGACTTTACCCCAGGGGGTGATTTCTCTCTCTCTGTACACGCACTATAGCAAACTAAAAAAATGTTTTAAATTGGGCTGGGCCTGTTGCCTAATAATTAAGGGAGCTGGATCTCACATAGCTAACCATGGATTTGAATCCTGGTCCCAGAAGCTTAAAAACATGCTGGACAGATGTGCATGTGTTCTCAAAATCCCAACAGGATGGAGAAGTGGGGAGAAGGGATTGTGGAATGACCACACCCCACAGGGGGAATCCTCTCTCCTTCTGACTCCATGATGAGTGCGTGTGGATTCTCATAATTAAAAAAACATTTTAAAGGGTTTTGGAAATGCAATATTTTCCCAGGTGAACATAGTGAAAAATACATCAAATTGAGAGAGAGAGAAATGTTCTATAAAGTTAGTGTATTAAAAACCAGAAGCTGGGACCCGCAGATGGCATAATGGTTACATCTCTGGACTCCCACATAGTTGACTGTGGTCTAAATCCTGGAGCCAGCTACTTGAAATTCACGCAGGTGCATGTGCGTGCATGTCTAAAATCCCAAGAAGAAAATGGAGGAGAAGGAATTTCAGTGTGGCGATCCCCATGGGGTGATTTCTCACATTCTATATCTCTGACTCTCTCTGCCTCTCTGGCAAGCGTGTCACGTGCCCTATAGCAGAAATATCTTGAAAAAACAAAACCAAAAAAACAGAGGCCAGTTGGTGGCATAGCAGTAATGCAGTTGTCTTCGATGTTGGATTCATGTGGGAAAGACCTGGGTTTAAGCGATGAGGTTCTTCTGTACAGGCTGGGCACAGTGTGTGCCTGTGATCCAGCTGGCTGGGTATGGCCTATGGTTTGAAGACTCCATTGGTGCATGTATCACTCATGAAATAGATAAACTTAAAACAAAGTGCAGGCCCATCTGCAGTGGTGCACATGCCAGGGTGTGCCGCCAGTGGCTTAAGCCACACAGAAGGCCCATATTTGTTCTCAGCTCAACCTTAATGGGCCTGGGATGGTGGTATACACCGATGGTTCTAGCTGATTAGGAGGATGTAGAGGGAAAATAGGAGCATGTTGAGACTTGGATAAAACTACGTCTCTTGGCGCAGCTCACTCTTTCTGAGTCTGGCTGAGCAGAAGACACCATTGTGGGAGTCGACATCCACCACAATAAGGACTGAAATGTTCGACACAAGGAGCCCAAGACCAGGTCATCCACCCAAAGCTGCTGGTCAAGCTGTGCCAGTCTCCAGCCAGATGGGCCAATTCCACCTTCAACCAGGTTGTCCTGAGGAGGTTGGACCAACCTGCCACTCTGTCCATTTCCAGGACGATCTGCAAGATGAAGCTTCCTGGCCAGGGAAACACAAAATGGCTATGGTTGTGGGGATCATCACAAATGATGTGGGGACCAGCAGTTAGCGTAACGGCTATGTCGCTGGGCTCCCGTGTAGTCGACTGTGGTTCATGTCCCGGACCCAGTGGCTTAAAACTCACACCAGGCACGTGTGCGTGCGTGCCCAAGATCCTGAGAGGAGAAGGGATTGCGGCGTGGCCATCCCCCCAGGGGTGATTTCTCACTTTCTGTCTCTCTGTCACTCTCTGTCTGTCTGGTGAGTGCATGCGCCCTATAGCAAAAACCTCTCCAAAAAAAAAAATAATAATAATAATAATGTGTGAGTTCAGGAGGTGCCCAAACTGAAAGTGTGCATACTGCGTGTGACCAGTCAGTCCACAGCCTCATCTTTAAGGCCGGGAGCAAAATCCTCATCTTCGATCAGCTGGCCCTGGGCTCCCCCAAAGGCTGTGGCACTGTCCTGCTTTCTGATCTTCACAAGGGCCCTGAGATGTACCAGCATTTCATCAGGGGCCCCAGAACTCCCACACAGCCACACCAAATGTTAAGTCTGCTCCAAGGGCCAGAAATTTGAGTGTGCCAGAGACCAACGTGCCAACTGAGGCTACAAAAGCTAACCCTGAGGAACCAGCAGATGGTGTAATGGTTATGCTGCTGGGCTTCCACATGGCTGACCAGTCTGAGTCCCAGATCTGGTTTCTTGAAACTCATACTGGGAGCATGTGTGTAAGTGCCCAAAAATCTCAAGAGGAGAATGGAAGAAAAGAGATTGTGGTGTGGCCATTCTCCTGGCGATTTCTCGCTTTCTGTCTTTGTATCTTTCTCTGTATCTTTGGCACGCTCACACAACCTATAGCAAAAATCTCTCTTAAAAAAAAAAATTAGGACCAGCAGTTGACGTAATGGCTGTGTCACTGGACTCCCATGTAGTCGACTGCAGTTCAAGTCCTGGACCTGGTGGCTTAAACTCAAGCCTGGGAGCATGTGTGTGCATGCCCAAGATCCCGAGAGGAGAATGGAGGAGAAGGGATTGTGGCATGGCCATCCCCTCTGGGAGGTGATTTCTCGCTTTCTGTCTCTCTGTCTCTGTGTCTTTCTGGCAAGCGCACGCACCCTATAGAAAAACCTTTCCGATGCCATGACCAAGTCTTGAACTATGCTGTTGTCCATATGCAATCCAGCACATTAACCTCTGCACCATCTGCTGCTTCCAAAATAAAGAATTTGAATTTAACATTCTGAGGATCTTCGAGGGAGGACTGCCCCCAGTAGCTTCAGCCCCGGGATCCCCAAGCCAGACACCCCTCTTTCAGCCAGGAACGCCCTCAGTTCCACCACACCACACTCCCAGCTTTCGACCCCTGGGCCAGGATCTTCGAGGGAGGACTGCCCCAAGTAGCTTCAGCCCCGGGACCCCCAAGCCAGACACCCCTCTTTCAGCCAGACTCTCTAGAATCCTCCATTTCACTGAACCACCTGCGAAGAAGGAGATACATTTCTTTGTACACCTGAAGAGAATACTTTTTCTTGGATTACATTACTAAACACAATTGAAGAGAGACTTTGGCTGTCTCCATTCCACATCAGAAAGGAAACACACTAGCTCCTATTCGAAGAAACGTTCTCGTAAAAGGTTTTTCAAAGGGAACACATCTACCAATGGTCAGAAGTAGAAGAACCTCAGGCCTGAATAAAGCAGGAAATATGTCTCCATCAAAGGAACACAGTAACTCCCTTCCTTTCCTTGAAAAAATAGAGGACGTTACCAAAATGTCCGAGATAGAGTTTAGAACATTCATGTTGAACAAGTACTATGAGCTGGAACAGAAAAGAGACAATGAACTACAGGAGATGAGAAAGTCCTTCAACAATATGAAGGAAGAAATGCTAAGGAAGAATAAGACGAAACTATTAGAGGTGAAGTCTGTAATACAGGAAATCAAAAACTCTCTCGAAAGTATTAAAAGTCGATTGGACCATGCTGAAGGTCAAATCTCTGATGTAGAAGATAAAACTTCTGACCTAGAGAAAACCACCAAAAAGATAGAGAAAATAACAAAAAAACCATGAAGATAACATACGAGAATTACTAGATTCCATTAGACGTCCTAACATCCGAATAATTGGTATCCCAGAAGATGAAGAAACTAATAAGAGCATGGAAAACCTATTCCATGAAATCTTGGAAGAAAATTTCCCAAGCATAGAGAGGCATTCAAACATCCAGACCCAAGAAATACAAAGGACACCAAATAGAATCAACCCAAGAAGATCTTCCCCTAGGCATATCATAGCCAGACTGGCTAAGACCACAGATAAAGATAAGATACTAAAACTGGCAAGAGAGAAACGACAAGTGACTTACAAAGGTCACCCCATCAGGCTAACACCGGACTTCTCAACGGAAACAATGCAAGCAAGGAAAGAATGGGAAGATGTGCTGAAAGTGTTAAGAGAGAAACAATTTCAACCAAGATTATTGTATCCTGCAAGATTATCCTTCATGTGGGAAAAAAAGATTAAAATCTTCTCAGACAAACAAAACCTGAAAGAATTTGCCAGCACCAGGCCAGCTCTCCATGAAACCCTGAAGAAAGTACTGTTCCAGGAAAACTAAAGAAGTAACAGCCAGAAACAAAAGAGTAAAAGGCAACTAAGACAATGGCCAACTTAAACGTCGGGACAGATCCATTAACATTGATAATAACATTGAATGTTAATGGATTAAATTCTCCAATCAAGAGTCACAGACTGGCTGAATGGGTTAAAAAACAAAAACCCTCTATTTGTTACCTACAGGAAACCCACTTCATGGATAAAGATATACACAGACTGAAAGTGAAGGGTTGAAAAAAGATTTTCCATGCAAATGGGAACCAAAAAAGAGCTGGAGTCGCAATACTAATCTCTGACAAAATAGGCTTTAAAACAAAAACTGTTCGACGAGACAAAGAAGGGCACTATATTGTAGTAAAAGGATCAATCGATCAAGAAGATATAACGCTTATTAATATCTATGCGCCTAACACAGGAGCACCCAAATATGTGAAGGAAAGACTGCTAGATCTAAAAAGGGAGATAGACTGCAACACACTAATTGTTGGAGACCTCAACACTGCACTATCCCCCCTGGATAGATCATCTAGACAAAAAATAGGTAAAGAGATAAAAGATCTAAACAAGATCATAAATCAAATGGACCTAACAGACATCTATAGAACTTTCCATCCCAAAACCTCGAGATACACTTTTTTCTCGCCGCCACATGGAACATTCTCGAAGATTGACCGCATTATTGGGCACAAAGCAAGCCTCTACAGATTCAAAAGCATAGAAACTATACCCAGCATCTTCACCAACCATGATGGAATTAAACTTGAGTTTAATTTCAAGAGAAATCCTCAAAAATACTCAAATACATGGAAACTTAATAACCTACTCCTGAATGACTCCACAACTACTGAAGAAATAAAGACTGAAATCAAAAGGTTCATGGAAGCCAATGACAATGAGGACACGAGTTTCCATAATCTTTGGGACACTGCTAAAGCAGTCATAAGAGGGAAGTTCATAGCAATTAATGCACATAAGAGGAGCATGGAAAGAAGGCAAATGGATCACCTAACATCATGACTCACAGAATTGGAAAAGCAACAGCAAAAAGATCCAAAAAACTCCAGGAGAAAGGAAATAATAAAGATACGAGCAGAAATAAATGAAATAGAAAATAAACAAACTATACAGAAGATAAATGTAAGTAAAACCTGGTTCTTTGAAAAGATAAACAAAATTGATACACCACTAGCGAGACTTATTAAGAAGAAGAGAGAAAAGAACCAGGTGAATCAGATCTGCAATGAAGCAGGCAAAATAACAACAGACATAGTAGAAATTAAAAAAAAAAACATTATTAGAGGATACTATGAACATCTGTATGCCAAGAAACAAGATAATTTGGATGAGATGGACAAATTTCTGGACATGAATAATCTACCTAGATTGAGCCAGGAGGATATAGAAAGTCTGAATAGGTCTATAACAAGCCAGGAGATCAAATCGGTTATAAATAACCTCCCAACAAAGAAAAGCCCTGGCCCAGATGGATTCACCTCTGAATTCTACAAAACTTTCAAAGAAGAGTTAACCCCCATTCTGCTCAAGTTATTTCTAAATATCCCAAAGGGTGAATCTCTTCCTAATTCATTCTACGAAGCCTCTATCACCCTTATCCCTAAAACAGATAAGGACAGGACAAGGAAGGAAAACTATAGAACAATATCCCTGAAGAATATAGACGCGAAGATTCTCAAAAAGGTACTAGCAAATCGTATACAACAACTTATAAAAAAGATTATACATCATGATCAGGTAGGCTTTATCCCAGGAATGCAAAGTTGGTTCAACATATGCAAAACCATCAATGTAATACACCATATTAATAGGAAGAAAGATAAAAACCATATGGTCATATCAATTGATGCAGAAAAAGCATTTGATAAGATACAACATCCCTTCATGATCAAGACTCTCAGCAAAATCGGCATAGAAGGGTCATTTCTCAACACAATAAAAGCTATCTATGAAAAACCCATAGCAAACATCATCCTCAATGGAGAAAAGCTGAAAGCTTTTCCACTAAAAACGGGTACAAGACAAGGATGTCCACTTTCTCCACTCCTCTTCAATATAGTACTAGAAGTCTTGGCCATTGCAATCAGAAAAGAGGAAAAAATAAAAGGCATTCGAATAGGAAAAGAAGAGGTGAAACTCTACTATTTGCAGATGACATGATTGTATACATAGAAGACCCAATGGTTTCCATAAATGGTTTCTGGAAGTAATACATGAATACAGTAATGTTGCAGGATACAAAATTAATATCCAGAAATCTATAGCATTTCTGTATATGAACAACAGGCAGACTGAGATAGAACTGAAAAAAGTTGTTCCATTTACCATAGCCACAAAAAGTATAAGATACTTAGGGATAAATATAACCAAAGAAGTTAAAGATCTCCACAAGGAAAACTATGAGAAGATAAAAAAAGAAATTGAAAATGACACAAAAAAGTGGAAGGACATCCCATGTTCCTGGATTGGAAGAATTAATATAATCAAAATGGCAATTTTACCCAAATTAATCTACCTATTTAATGCAATGCCAATCAAAGTACCAGACACATTCTTCACAGATCTAGGAAAGACAATCATAAAGTTTGTCTGGAATCATAAAAGACCCCGTATTGCCAAAGCAGTTCTGCACAAGAAGAGTGGAGTGGGCGGCATCTCACTCCCTGACCCAAAAATATACTACAAAGCTGTGGTAATCAAAACAGCATGGTACTGGCACAGGAACAGACAGGTGGACCAATGGAACAGAATAGAGTCCCCAGAAATGAATGCTCAAACAGACAGCCAACTGATTTTTGACAAGGGGTACCAGTCAATTCAGTGGGAAAAGGAAAACCTCTTCAGCAAATGGTGCTGGCAAAACTGGATCTCCACTTGCAGAAAGATGAATCTGAACCCCTACCTCTCACCTCTGGCAAAAATAAAGTCAAGGTAGATCAAAGATCTAAATCTAAGACCTCAAACTATAAAACTGCTCCTGGAAAACACCAGGGAAAATCTGGGAGACATTGGGGTAGGGAAAAACTTCTTAAATAAGACTCCCAACGCACAGTCTATAATCCCTAAAATAGACAAGTGGGATTACACCAGACTAAGAAGTTTCTGCATGGCAAAAGACACAGTGATTAGTGTGAACAGACAGCCCTCAGAATGGGAAAATATTTTTGTAAACTGTGCATCAGACAAGGGACTGATAACCAGAATTCACAAGGAACTCAAGCAGCTGTTCTGGAAAAAGTCAATCAATCCTATTAAAAGATGGGAGAATGAGTTGAAAAAACCACTCTCTAAAGATGACATACGAATAGCTAAAAGGTGTATGAAAAAATGCTCAACATCCCTCATTGTAAGAGAAATGCAGATCAAAACAACAATGAGATATCACCTAACCCCAGTCAGAATATCTAAGATTAAAAAAACAAAAAATGATAAGTGCTGGAGGGGGTGTGGTGAAAAGGGAACTCTCTTACACTGCTGGTGGGATTGTAAATTGGTCCAACCACTGTGGAGAACAATTTGGAGATTCCTCCAAAATCTACAAATAGAACTACCATATGATCCAGCAATCCCACTCCTTGGTATCTACCCGAAGGACAGAAGAATACTTAATTGAAAAAGTGCTTGCACATCGATGTTTATTGCGGCACTTTTCACGATTGCTAAGTCATGGAAATGACCTAAATGCCCACGAACTGATGAATGGTTAGAAAAACTGTGGCACATATACTCAATGGAATACTATTCATCCATAAAAAGCAACAAAACCCTGGCTTTTGAAAGGAAGTGGATGAATATGGAAGACATACTGCTGAGTGAAGCAAGCCATGCTATGAAGGAGAGGCATTGTATGTCCCCACTTAATATATACCGAGTGTCTGCACTGATAGAGTATAGTGTCTATACTCTATCAAATATATATGTATATATTTGAAACCATACTGCTTCTGTTGTTATAGAGTTATAAAATTATACAAAATTATAAGACGTATTTTGAGCATTATCTGTAAAATTCAGTATTTTGAAATTTTGAAAGTTGTTTGTAAACTGTGAAGAATTACTCCATTTATGGAGTATGAGCTAAAATTTTTTGCTATGTAAAGTAAATGTTTGTGGAAAAATGTAAAAATAAATAAATAAATAAAAAGATAAAAAAAAATAAACTGCAGCCCTTCCATTTTCTCATCACCATTGGTGTTTTCTGCTCTTCCTCCCAGAAACTTTGCTAAAATCCACTGAACAGAAATTGGATCTCCTACAAAGGGCATCCTCTGTACCTCCGTGGAAGTAAGTAATTAGAATATATTTCTAATTATGAATATTTTATGGATAAGGAATCAGGGGCTGATATCACCTAGACAGGCTGAACTGAGGGATGGAGTCAGAATCTCCAGGAATATTTTTAGTCTCAAAGTAGTCCATGACCTGATGACAGTGGATTGTTGCTCATAGCCAGAGAAATGAATCAGTATTAGAATTGTTGGATGAACTCACATGATGGCTAATTCTCTGGAATATTTGATATTATTTTTACCATCTTACCTTTTGACATGTATGTGACCTATTTTCAACCCTGAGGGTAGTAAAATATACTTTTTTATTAAAGGTTTTTGCCAGGGACCAGTGAGTGGCTTGGTTGTTAAGGCACTGGTTGCTCCCACATGGCCAACCATGGTTTGAGTCCTGGACCTGGTGGCTTGTTTCTCACCTCTCTCTCTCTCTCTCTCTGTGTGTGTCTCTCTCTGGTCAAATTTTAAAAATAAATGAATGAATAAAGTTAAATAATTATTTTTTTAAAGAAAAGGTTTTTTGCCATAAGGCATGTGCATTCACCAAAGAGACAAACAGAGAGAGGGAAAGTGAGAAATCATCCCCCCCAAGGGGGAATGGCCACACTGCAGTCTCTTTTCCTCCAAGGATTTTGGGCACACAACGCACACATGACCATAATGACCATTAAGTCACCAGGTCTAGGACTCAAACTACAGTTGGCCATGTGGGAGTACAGTGCCTTAACCACTATGCCACTCACAGGCCCCAGTAAAACACACTTTTATTTTATTCTTTACACCAAAATCTTTTAATTTATAATCTTATTTAGGAGAAGAAAAACTACATGAAAACAGATTTCAATGATCTGATTTTATTTACTATGTCAATATTATTCTGATAATAAATTAATATGTACTGGGACCAGCAGTTGGCGTAATGGTTATGTCGCTAAACTCCCATGTAGTTGACCACAGTTCAAGTCTCGGACCTGGTGGCTTAAACTCACACCAGGTAAGTGTGCGTGTGTGCCTAAGATCCCGAGAGGAGATTGGAGGAGAAGGGATTGTGGCATGGCCATTCCCTCTGGGGGGCGGGGGTGATTTCTCATTTTCTGTCTCTCTGTCTCTCTCTGTCTTTCTGGTGAGCTCACGCACTCTATAGCAAAAGCCTCTCCAAATAATAATAATAATAATAATAATAATATGTACTGTTAACCAAAATGTCAGCTTCATTCCAAGAAAAATGTTCCTTAATGTGTACACTAAAGCCTATACAGAATCCTTTAAATAGCTGACTTTATAATTTTCAAACTCAGAAGTATGGTAACATCAAGTTAAATGATAATGGAGTCTCTTTCATTATAACTCATGATTTAGATAGTTTACAAAGGTTTCCATTGCCATTTCAGTTCCTGTAAATTAGAAAAACAAGCTGAGAAATCACCTGATCCAATCTTCTATTTGCCAGATAAAAATCGACTGAGTTTGCCAAAGATTATAGAGATGAGACAGTGCCTGGATTACAGACAGTTCGGGGGCTCCAGAAATATCTCAGGCTAATAAATAAGGCACACATATCACACAGAACTCTAGTCATATCTGAAAGGTATGGTCCTTCGTGCTTCTGCTGGGGTTCAGACAGACTTACCGCAGCACATTGCCCATCACTGATTGCCAGTGCCATTTTACTTTTTTTCTGGGATGTCTGAACTTGGGCAGCTCTTCTTCCTGTTCTTCTATAGTCATAGACTACATCAAAGGTGTCTGTACTTGTTTGAAATTCATTATCAGTGGAGAGCTAATATGTTAATAATACTTAGAGAACCATTAGCATGAGACTAGAGTTCATTTCACTTTGTAGCTCATTCCCACATCTGAGCACTTTGGTTCTGCAAAGCAGTTGTGGGTTATGTCTGAGGGAGGCACCACTGTCCCAAACAGCAGTGAGATTTCTCACCATATCAAAACTATGCTGTATAATGAATCAAGTACTAGCAGTACACAGTTTTTGCTGATTTATATCTCATTCTAATGGCTGCACAATGCCATGCTGCTGGGAGATAAAAAACAAAAAAACAAAACAAAACAAAAAACAAAAAAACAAAACAAAACAAAAAAAACCCTAAGGGCTACATATTTTATTTTAAACCTCCAGTGTGTGCAGAAATGTATTAATTGGTAGCAGAACATTCACATTTTAGCAAGCTATTTTTCTCTACATTGCATCCATTACCAAAAACATCCTGCTGGACATCAGTACATTTGAAAAACTTTATATACAGACAACAAACCTGTGCACATGAAAGAAATTTTCAAAGTTTCATGTGAGTGATTCTAAACTCTTTATCTTTTTTTCTTTTTGGAGAGGTTTTTGCTATAGGGTACGTGCACTCGCCAGAAAGACAGAGAGAGACATAGAGACAGAAAGCGAGAAATCACCCCCCAGAGGGGATGGTCATGCCGCAGTCCCTTCTTCTCCATTCTTCTCTCGGGATCTTGGGCATGCATGCACACACACCCGACGTGAGTTTAAGCCACTGGGTCTGGGACTCGAACTGTGGTTGACTTCATGGGAATCCAGCGACATAGCCATTACACTAACTGCTGGTCCCAGAGTGATTCTTTTTTTTTATTTTTTATTTTTTTGAGAGGTTTTCGCTATAGGGCGCATGCGCTCGCCAGACAGACAGAGAGAGACATAGAGACAGAAAGTGAGAAATCACCCCCCAGGGGGGATGGTCACACCGCAATCCCTTCTCCTCCATTCTCCTCTCAGGATCTTGGGCATGCACGCACACGCGCCCGGCGTGAGATTTAAGCCACCGGGTCCGGGACGCGAACCGCAGTTGACTACGTGGGAGTCCAGCGACATAGCCATTACGCTAACTGCTGGTTCCCCCAGAGTGATTCTAATCTCATATAATTCTCAGTACTGCAGCAAAGACTGACTATCTATCTTTGTATATTTATTTTTCCCAGGGCAACATTTCTCTACAGGAGTGCACATCTGGTTTGGTTTTGTTATATAGGCTTATTAGATATACCCTCAGGGGTGTACTTATTCAAAACAGGACTCTAATTTCTAAGCACTTTCTGTGGTACATGCTTTAACCCATGAAGAATATGACAGAAGGTGACATGCTGAAAGCACTGCCCAGCCATGAGGACCTGACATGAACCCCTATCTGGAAAGCAGTTTCACTAGCCTTATTAAAGAACAACCAAAACCTAGATATGGAACTCTCTACTCTAAGCTAGTAAAACCATACAAGCATTTCATATACCACATTGGCAGGCTTTGCTTCTCTTCCTGGTCCCAGTGTTACTTTCTTGGTTGTCTTTCTCTGATTTTGTCCTAAAGTTCAAGGAACATGGAGAATATAAACTCCATAGTCTCTGGTCATTTCCGTAGGACTTTTCTTTCTTACTCATTAAATTTCTGTTCTGGAGATACTGTGACCTCATTGTATTTCCTTTTAATACCATGACAAGCTCTGCGAGAGCTGAAGTTGCATGTTGAACAGGACACAAACATTCTAATACTGTCTGACAGGACCAAGGAGACTGGCATGGTATGGGAACTGGAAATGCAGTACTGACAAAGGACAATAATTTTCTCAAGTTTAAAATAGCAAAGTTGATGTCAAATTTCAAAGTGAGGGCTAATTTTAATCATCTTAATAACCAAGTCAAAAATACAATCTCCATTTTATTAAATCCTAATTACTGAGGTAGAAAATGCTGTTTTTAGATATTGAAATAATTAGTCTGAAGTATGAAAACAATGGAACTAAGGGAAGAAAGTACTGATTTGAGGTTATCTTCCTTTAAATTCAAATGGAGAGTTAAGAACACTCCAGTTCAAAGTTCTAAGCATGAGGGGACCAGTAGGTGGTATGGTGGTTAAGGTGCGGGACACTCTCACATGGCCAACCATGGTTTGAGTCCTGGACCTGGGGGCTTGATCTCTCTCTCTCTCTCTCTCTCTCTCTCTCTCTGTGCATGTGTGTCTCTCTCTGGTCAAATTAAAATAAATGAATGAATAAATAAAATAAAATAAAATAAAATAATTATTTTAAAAAGTTCTAAGCATCAAATCCAGGTGTGTCATGTTATGAACTCACTTTTCTATTTGAAGATGAACTCAGCAGTTGATGAAAAGAATCCACACTGTAATAGAACAGTAAACCACAACCTGGTTGTCCCAGGGAAAAAGCCAGTAATATCATACATGCTGTTCCCATCCTGGCTCATTCCCAGCTGTTTAAAATCTGGATTCTTGAAGGCTTCTTCAGCATTTAACTATTCTTTGCTGACTGAAGGGGCTGGGACTGATTCTCCACACATAAATTGATCTTTGTCATAAATCACTTTCATAATGAGAAAGCAGCTAGGACATATTGTCACATCTTCCCCATTCTCTAAATCTTCCTTGGTGATGGAGAAGTTGTCCCCACAAGGGCAGCAGTAGAAGCACATCTCTGAATCCTCATTGTACTGAACGTCCTCGATCTCCACCTCCTTGTGAAACATGGTCATGGTCGCTGGGATTGGCAAAGGTCTGACACCGCTGCTGCCCAGAACCACCCTCCTGAGTCTAACTTTGTTGCCGCCAGCCTGGGCTGGTGCCAGCCTGGCCTGGCCCCAGCCTGACGTGGACCTGACCCCGAATATCCCCGGTGTGCCGGGTCTGGCCAAAAAACACTTGTAAATTATTTCTTGTCACTGACTACTCAGACTTCGAGTAAACACTCTCCTTGAGCCTCTTTGTTTATAATGCAATGTGGTCATTTGCAGAGGTTCTGTAAAATTGGTCCATAGGGTGGACAGGGGGTGTAGTGGCTGGGGTGCTGAACTCCCACATGGCCAACCACAGTTCAAGTCCTGGCCCTGGTGGCTTGCTGGTCAGACTAGAGGGATGATGATGATAATAATAATAATTATTATTATTTATTAAGTTAGATAAATAAATCTTTCAAATGAAAGAACTGGCTCCCATTTTTATCAAGCAATAGGTGGACAAATTTATTTAGCAACCAAACTCATAACTGAAGTATCAAAGACACAGTAATTAGTGTGAATCGACAGACTTCTGAATGGGAAAATATTTTTGTTAATTATGCATCAGATAAGGGTCTGATAAGCAGAATACACAAGGAACTCAAGCCGCTGTTTGGAAAAAAGATGATCAGCCCTATTAAAAGATGGGAGAAGAAGTTGAAAAAAACACTCTCTAAAGATGACATACGAATAGGCAAAAGGCATATGAAAAAATGCTCAACATCTCTCATTTAAGGGAAATGCAGATCAAAACAACAATGAGGTACCACCTAACCCCAGTCAGAATGTCTAAGATTAAAAAAACAAAAAATGATAAGTGCTGGAGGGGGTGTGGTGAAAGGGGAAATCTTTTACACTGCTGGTGTGAATGTAAATTGGTCCGCCCCTGTGGAGAACAACTTGGAGATTCCTCAAAAATCTACAAATAGAACTACCATATGACCCAGCAATCCCACTCCTCGATATCTACCCAAAGGACAGAAGAATTCTTAATTGGAAAAGTGCTTGCACCTTGATGTTTATTGCGGCACTTTTCATGATTGCTAAGACATGGAACCAACCCAAATGCCCCCGTATGGATGAATGGATTGAGAAACTGTGGCACATATACTCTATGGAATACTATTCAGCCATAAAAAAACAACAAAACCCTGGCTTTTGAAAAAAAGTGGAAGAATATGAAAAATTTACTGCTGAGTGAAGCAAGCCAGGTTATGAAGGAGAGACACTGTATGTCCCCACTTAATATATACTGAGAGTCTGCACTCTATAACTGAAACTGATTGACCTAAGGTTGTACAAACACAAGAGATGGGGGTTAGTGCCAGAAGTGGAGTGTGTGGAGAAGAGGGACATAAGGAAGGACATTTGGAGGAGGGATACGGAGACAGAGCATTGACAGGATGGGAGGTGTGGTGTTATTGGTGGAAGATATTCTGATCAACTGGACTGGGGAGAAATGTTCACATATTGAAATGTTCACTTTGTAAGCTAAATAACATGATTGAATGTATATAAAAATTAAAATTAAAAAGTGGAAAAAATGATAGTATTTAATGAAAACGAATAGTAACATAAAAATACATTTAATTGACACAAAAATGAAAAATTATTTGCTGATGATAATGAATATTGTAATGTCTATGTCTTGACTGATATGCACTGTATTCATGCTGGGAAAAGCCATGTTGTACACTGTAAAGAGGTACAGTGATTAAATGTAAATAATAAATAAAAAACTTTTTTAAAGAAAGAATTGTATGGTCAGACCAGCTGCCCATTATAAAGTTGTATCATTAGTATTTTTGTGAGTGAGCTGCTTTAGTTCTTTGTATATTCTGGTTTCAATGCTGTATCTGAGGTATTTTTATAAATAATTTTTATTTTGTTTAATTTTATTTAAACATTAAACTTTTTCATGTGCTGTTGGAAAAAAAAAGAAAGAAGATAAATCCTCATATGTGACATACCCTTTAGGAGAGAACAAGGGTTGAGCTTCCTCTGTAGCATCAACAGCCACACAGCACTCCCAGGGAACAGTCTGGAACATGTTCTGTGGTTTATAGATTTTGGGGAAGGAAGATCTCACACATCAAGTCAGGAAACTTAGCAGACTTGGAGAATTAAGGAGAGAGAAAGTCACCTAAATGTGTAGATAGTATAGGTACATGCTAGGAGTGGAATCTTGGATTGAGTTTCTCCAAGTGTGGCATAAAAAAATCAAACTAGAGGCCAGCAGATGGCATAACAGTTACATCCTTGGACTCCCACATAGCCAATAGCAGTTCGAGTCCTGGACCAAGCAGCTTGAAACTCACACCTAGTACACATGAGTATGTACCCAAGGTCCCTGGAGGAGAACGAAGGGATTGCAGTGTGGCCATCCTCCTAGGATGTGTGGGGGGTGATTTCTCATTTTCTGTCTCACTGTCTCTGTCTATCTCTCTCTCTTCAGCAAGTGCATGTTGTGGTTGGGGTGCTGAACTCCTACATGACCAACCACAGTTTAATTCCTGGCCCTAAGGCAAAAACCTCTAAGAAAAAAAAAAATTTAACTAGAGTAATAATAACAGAACCCTCTGGAGAGACTGAGGCTAGTGAAAGCATAGTCCTAGATCTCTGTTAACCACCTGGCACTTTTGAGTAACTAGTTAAGGCACTGTAAGTGCAGTGGAATTTACTTTTGACAGACTCCTATTGAGAAAGTCTGAAAGCATGCTTCTAGGAAATAACACAGGGCTGACCCAAAAGCACAGCATTTAAGCACCATGCATAGGGAGCTGGATCCCACCTGGCTAACCTCGATTTAAGTCCAACATCCAGTTACTTGAATAACATGCCAGGAGCATGTGTGTGCATATGTATCCTAAAATCTTGATGGGATAGAGAAATGGAGGAAAAAGGATGGCAGTGATCGCACCCTCGAAATGTCCTCACATGTACTGGGTGAGGGAAAAATCACCCCACTCTAGAGTAAAACAGATAAATTCAAGAAAATGTATTCACATAGTGGAATGTTATGCAGAAGTAAGAATAAGCTATCTGCAGCAACATGGATAAGTCTAGCTGATTTAATACTGAATAAGGGTACTTGTGTGATTCCATTTGCACATTTACTGTGATTCCTTACAAAGCAAAGCAAACTTTATTTGGGGGGAGGGTATTACAATGGAGTTTTGAGAAGAGTTCCAGAGAGACCAGACTCAAGTCCAACTCCAACAAGGACAAGTAGGGACTTTAAAGCCAAAGAGCAAGGGTGGCAGCAAGTGACATGGTAGTTAAGGCACTGGACTCCCACATCGCTGACCATGGTTTGAGTCCAGGGCTAGACAGCTTGAAAATCAAACCAGGTGCATGTGCGAGTATGCCCAAAGTCCCAGGAGGAAGATGGAGAAGGGATTGTAGCATGGCCATCCCCCTTGGGGGGTGATTTCTCACTTTCCCTCTGTTTCTCATTTTCCTTCTCCAGCAAGAACAAATACTCTATGGAAAAAGAAAAAAAAAAAAAGGATTGGGGAAGACTGGTGGATGGAAAATTACTAAAAAACAAGGATAAAGAAAAATTTTTGCTAAACCAACTCAACAGAATTCTTGCTAAAGGCAGACTAGGATAATAAGATATCAAGGAGGGGATGAGAAATTTGATTAGTTATCAAGGATGGTCAGGTATCAAGGGGGGGTTGCTAAACTGTCTTATCAAGATTCTTCCTCAAACTGGATCCTACAAGGACAAAGAAGGAAACCTAAGCCTGAGCCTCATCAGTCAGAGGGTCCAGAGGAATTAGGTAGATCAAGGAGTCTGACAGTGTATGTTTCTAGATGTGAGTTATACTATATATATTTAGTGTGTGTATATACACACACACACACACACACACACACACACGTTTCTGGGTGGTCCTCTGGAAGAAACTAGTCTGGTGTCCCCTGCCCCAGCAGTCACAGTCACCCTACCTGGCAGCACCAGTCTCTGCTCCCACTTTCACTACAAGATCACTGTCTTCAAGTAGACGGAGGGCTTTTTCCCCCCTTTCCAAGTGCTTTCTCAGAGCCATTCTCTTCCCTTCTCCTGCCTTCCACACCACGTCCATTATCCATTTCCTCTGTATCTTGGGACTGGAGTTTTTTGTTCTGTTTTTTTTTTTTTTCTTTTTTCTCTTTAAATTTATTTATTTTTTACATTAATTCACTATACATCATTACAGCATACAAATGAATTTTCCATCCAAAATACACTGTGTATTGGCTCAATCAAACACATCAACATACATGTTTTCAGCAAATAATTTTCCAATTCTTATGTCTTGTATACTTTGTTTTTTGTTTTGCCATCCTTGATTCCCTATCCCTCACCCTCTGCCATGTCCCACCCTCCTCCCACAATGTCTCTGGTATTCATGGTTGCTTTCTATGACTCCCCCCCCCCCATTTAATTGATTTGCTAATGAACTTAATTAGTCTAAATATATCCAATAGCTAGCACAGCTGATATGTACCTATACATGAACCCAAGTATGCCTTTAGGCATAAACCTCAGTGATTAGAATGAACATATTATAAAGTAGTACCCAGCTGGGGCTATATAGCTTACTGCAGTCATCAAATATGCATTTTTTAAAAATTTCGATACGAACAGTTTTACCATTTTTTTTTTCCTCCTGCAACTTTTTTTTTTTTACTTAACATTCATTCCCTGAGCATCATCACAACATACTAAATGTGGTTTCCCATCTAGAATAAACTGCATAGTGGCATAATCATGCATGTTATCATCAATAATATTCCATTTCTACTTTCATACATATGTATACGTATATATATATGGTTTTTACCCCATGATTGACCCTCTGCTTGTTTCCCACTCTCTTATTACACTATCTCTGCTATATACAGTTGTCTTCCATTCCTTTTTCCCCAACATTTTGTTGATCACACAGTATCATAAGTAATCTAACTACTTTCAATAGCAAGTTCAGCAGGTAACTTCAAGAGCAGTTTTGAACTGGTAATGATATTTCCTTGAAACTTAAAGCCTAGAAACAGGTTAGTATTCTGTTCAAATAGTAGGTACATGCACCTATCAACAGCTCAAAACAGGACAAAAATCCTTTAAAACCGGAAAACAAAGCTTAGGAGAAAAGCAGCAATATTTTAGTCAAGTCACAGAATGTTGTTTCATCGGTTCAGTCTCATGTACTTAATCTTTCTTCTGTTAAGGTTCGATCTTCCAGATTGAATTCTGGGATATAATATTCATCTCCAAACATTGTCCCTACAATTAAGTTGCCCATTTTCTTAGTTTTTGAACTCTTATTTCTGTGTGTCTGCATTTAATTTTACTGACATAGCACTCCCTTAAGAACTTCTTGGAGATCTGGCCTGGTGCTGGTAAATTCTTCCAGGTTTTGTTTTTTTATGTTTCTGCCATAGGGTGCATGTGCTCACTAGAGACAGAAAGAAGTATTTTCCAGGAGGGATAGCCACACTGAAATTCCTTCTCCTCTCCGAATTTTAGGCATGCATGTACATGTGCCTGATATATTTTCAAGCTGCCAGATCCAAGACTCAAAATTGTCAACCATGAGGGAGTCCAACACATTAACCACCATGCCACCTGCTAGGCCCATGGGACTGGAGTTTTTAACTCTGTTCTAGTTGCTGATGTTAGTTGCCCACCCTTCTGTGACACAGTTAACATGAATTCATCATATGGAAGGTTATCTGCATCTACCTCCTATAAAAGTAGTGTGTGTATCATGCAGGCCACTGCTAAAATATTAGACACAAGACACACCTAGGAGGAACTGCTATCTTAAGCCCCTCCACAGCTGGTCCCTGACATAACTTCAGAATCCCAACATGACGGAGATTCCAGCTCATAAAGAACCTTGACTTTGCTGACACCAGGGACCTTGCTCATTCCAGTCCTATAACTTGGCATTAGAGATTCACTAGTCAGTGTACTTCTCTTGGGGATTGTCTAGACAGGCACTATAATATGCACCATTAATTAAAAAATGAACAGTATGGGTTGGCTCTGTGGCTTGGTGGTCAAGGCAGCTAGATGGCTGACTGTAGTTCAAATTCTGGCCCCAGAAGCTTGAGAAACATGCCAGACACTTGTGTGTGCATGCCCAAAAATCCTGAAAAGAGGGAAATTGAGAAAGGATTGCAGTGCAATCATCTCTCAAAGGGTGTGATTTCTTGTCTCTTTCTGGCAAGTGCATGTGTCTTCTAGGGGAAAAAAGGCACAACAGAAACAACAGTATCTTTTTTATTTATTTTTTTAAGAAATTTTTGCTATAGGGTGTGTGCACTCACCAGAGAGACAGACACAGAACGCAAGAAATCATCTCCCAGGTGGGATGGCCACACCACAATCCCTTCTCCATTCTCCTCTTGGGGTTTTGGGCACACATGCATACACACCTGAAGTGACTTTTAAGTCACCAGGTCCAGGACTTGAACCATGGTTGACTATGTGGGAGTCCTGCAACATAACCATTATGCCATTTACTGGTCCCAATAGTATTCTTTTAAGTCACTGAAACTTCAACTAAAATCCAACTCAAAGTTCTACTCACTCTGGACCAAAAGAAGTAATGAAGAGCTCTAGGGACAAGATGATTGAATATGAAACAGAAGTGTCAAGGATGAGAGCAGACTAAAATTGCAGATGAACCAGAAAACAGGTCTAAGGCCAGAGATATTTCTAGACACTGCTGCCTTGTTCCTTCTCTTTCTTTGAGGTTTCTTCTCTTCCTTTTCCTCCTTTTTCTCCCTCCTCTCCCACTTCTGATTTGTATAACCAGGGATTAGTTGAGCCATTTACAGGAGTGCCACCTGAAGAGAAATGGATTTAATGGGGTATTAACTTCTTTAACACCTTTTCATTCGGCTAACATTGCCTGGGAGGAGACCACACAATAAGATACTGACAGATTTGGCATATATTCCCAAGGATGCTCCACTTGGGAATGGCAACTCAGAACCAAACTCCAACTTTAAGGGTAATTTTTTTTTCTTTTACTTTTATCTACCTTTATTGTATGCTGACTTTATTCCCATGCCACAAGTTTTCGTTTCTTCAGGGATATTTCTTCTGTACGACTTCCTCTTCCAGTTTAGAGACAATTTGCTCCTTTTCAGTGAGGATCATCTCAATGTGGGAGGAGGAGCTCATGTATGGGTTAATCTGCCCACGACCTCTGTATGTACAATGACACTTTTGGATGCCTTGTTCACCTGAATGTGCTCAATGACCAGAGAAC
Organism: Tupaia tana; assembly: GCA_026018925.1. Classification (NCBI taxonomy): domain Eukaryota; kingdom Metazoa; phylum Chordata; class Mammalia; order Scandentia; family Tupaiidae; genus Tupaia; species Tupaia tana. The sequence goes on along the minus strand of JAKSZU010000018.1, from coordinate 69,730,458 downwards.
CTACATCTAACCCCTTAAGTTCAGCAATACTCTCTGCATTTTTTTTTTTTTTTTTGAGAGGCTTTTGCTATAAGGCGTGTGCGCTCGCCAGACAGACAGAAAGAGACAGACAGAAAGCGAGAAATCACCCCCCACGGGAGATGGCCACGCCGCAATCCCTTCTCCTCCATTCTCCTCTCAGGATCTTGGGCACGCACACACGCCCAGCGTGCGTTTTAAGTCACCGGGTCCGGGACGCGAACCGCGGTCGACTACGTGGGAGTCCAGCGACATAGCCATTAGGCTAACTGCTGGTCCCACTCTCTGCATTTTTAAGCACATGCAGCAAAAATTCAGCACTTTTTGGGCCGCCGACCTTGTGTCCAGCCCCACTGTTTAGCCTGGGCACATCTACCAACTCCACCATTGTTAATGGCACACACCGCTTCTGTAAAGCAAGATCCTTCAGATACTTGGTGGCTTGTTGGATATGCATACCCTTGAGGGCATGGGCAGTTTCCTTAAAGTGAACAACAAAGATTTGAACTTTTTGATTTGCGTGGCTTTGTAGGGTTCTCTGGGTCAAGTGAATAGTGTACCACTTTCAAAGATCACCTCAGGCTGCTTATGAGAAGAGCAAGAGTAATTCTTATCCACTGAAAATCGGATTAAAATGCCATCTTCGGGAACCAGCAGTTAGCATAATGGCTATGTCGCTGGACTCCCACGTAGTCGACCACGGTTCACGTCCCGGACCCGATGGCTTAAAACTCACGCCGGGCATGCGTGCCCAAGATCCCGAGAGGAGAATGGAGAAGGGATTGCGGCGTGACCATCCCCCCTGGGGGGTGATTTCTCGCTTTCTGTCTCTCTCTGTCTGGCGAGCGCACGCACCGTATAGCGAAAAACCTCTCCAAAAAAAAAAAAAAAAAAAAAAAAAAGCCATCTTCACAGAAATCAAGACTTCTGCAGAGACCAGTCAATCTTCACAAAATGTGTTCATACACTTAAAGACTATAGACAGGTTACCCTGACAGCAGGTGGGGACAAGGCCATTCTTTTTCCTTCTCTTTGGGGCTCATCTGATTATTCTTCCTGTCAGAGAAAAGCACCCATTCAGAGCAGCCCAAGATGCCTGACCTATTTTCTAAGTCATGCAACTCATAGCTTTACTTAGTTCAGACTTGCCTTTACTCTCTTTGTAGAAGTCAGGGAATGGGGGGCTGGCAGGTGGCACAGTGGTTAAGGGCACTGGACCCCCACATGACTGACAGCAGTTCGAGTCCTGGACCTGGTGGCTTTCTCTTTCTCACTCTGTCCCTCTCTGGGCAAATTAAAATAAGGTTAAATAAAATAATTTTTGAGAGGTTTTTGCTATAGAGCATGTGCACCAAAAAGACAGAGAGACAGAAAGCAAGAAATCATCCCCAAGGGGGGAAGGCCATGCTGCAATCCCTTCTCCATTCTCCTCTTGGGATCTTAGGCACCCACGCACACATGCCTGGCGTGAGTTTAAGCCACTGAGTCTGAGACTCGAACCGCGGTCTACTACATGAGAGTCCAGTGAAGTAACCATTACGCCTTCTGCTGGTCGCAATAAAATAATTTTTTTTTTTTTTTGGGACCCAGCAGTTAGCGTAATGGCTATGTCGCTGGACTCCCACGTAGTCGACCATGGTTCGCGTCCCGGACCCGGTGGCTTACAACTCACGCCGGGCGCGTGTGCGTGTGTGCCCAAGATCCCGAGAGGAGAATGGAGGAGAAGGGATTGCGGCGTGACCATCCCCCCTGGGGGGTGATTTCTCGCTTTCTGTCTCTATGTCTCTCTCTGTCTGTCTGGCGAGCGCACGCACCCTATAGCAAAAAACCTGAGAGTCCAGCGACATAGCCGTTACGCTAACTGCTCATTCCCCCCAATAAAATAATTCTTAAAAAAAAAAAAAGTCAGGGAGTAGGATAGGAGGAATTCAAGATTCTAAGAAGATCTACTCATGGGGCTTTCACTGTCAACCAGTTTGACTGTTTTTTCACTGGGCCAGCTCTGCACTGTCTTAGAAGAGATGTTCAGTGTCATCCAGATTTCTCTGCAGCCTCCTGTTCCCCATTCTCTGAGATCTGGCCTTTCCTTCACAATGAAGAAAATCTCAAGGAAGGAACTAATTCTCATGCTCTGAGCTGTGTGATGCTCTGATGCCAGAGAAGCTTTTGCTTAGAAGGGTCCCCTATCCACGCTTATGGTTACCCCATAACCCTACCCTAGTCCCTAATGGCAAAGGTCCAAAGAAACCCCAAATTCACCTGTTTGGTTTCACTTTTTTATTCATTATCAAATTATACTAACAATGTATACAATTGTAAGAGGAAAAAACATTAACAACTCTAGCCCCCTTAAAAATACACACACATTTTATTATTTCTCCTTCCCGCACTTCCAATCTACATCCATAGATGTAGATCCTACATCTTTACATGGTTGTAGTGATGGTAACTGTCTTTCCCCCCATATTATGAGCATTTTTTAACATAGCAACAAAATATTTATCATTATTTTTTCAAAGTGGCTGAATGGCACAAATAAGAAATATCCTAAAAAGATAATAATGGTGGAGGGTGAGTGTGGTAACATAATTGTATTTTTCATTTGTCTGTTACAACAACTAAAGCAACAAATCACATTTCCTAGATGTAGCTCTTTCCATCTCAGTATGAGCCTGTTTTAGTCCTCACAGTAAGAACATCCCTGATCATTCATACACAACTTCATCCAGTTTCCCACTCTAAAATGGGTCTTCAGCATTCCGGCAGGACTGTAACACAGGAAAACATTCAAACAGCAAACTCTAAATATAATTCTGTTGTTGTAAGGTGGAACGTTGTGTGGAACTTCTTATCAGTACATCTTTGCTGGTACAGAAAAGACAGTAAGAGCTCCTGCCAAAAGCTTTCCTTCCTGCTTATACTTACAAAGTTTCATTCTAGTAAGAGTTTGTTTATATACAATAGGGTGGGTACTCCCTATTAAAAATCCCTTATACGAATTACCAAATACATTCACAGGTTCTTCCCAGTTTTAGCGTTCTGATAAAGAAATGAGTGGAACTATTTCCACTCATCCATGGAACTATCTTCCTCACATTCTCACAATTTTATTACAGTGTATAATCATGTTTGGCATAGGCTGAATCACCCTGAAGCCTTTTCTACATTTATTTCCATCCTATTTTCTCCAGGAATTTCCTAGTTAATAGATTTAACAATAAGGCCAAGGGATGCCTCACATTCATCTATTCACTAAATAGCTTAGGGAATTATTTTCTACTAATCAGGAAAGAGTCACACCTGAATACACACCTATTTCATGTTGGTTTCCAAAAGCAAGTTGGGAGAACAGTGTAGCCCATGTTCATTATGTGTCCATGGACTGCTCTCCAGGGTGTGTTCTTTGATGTCGAACAAGAGATGAGTTCCTTCTGAATGTTTTCCCACACTGAGGACACTGACTGGGACCCTCCCTACTATGGAGTCTCTGGTGTACTGCCAGGTGAGAGTTCTGCTTGAAGGACTTCCCACATTCCAGACACTGGTATGGAGTCTCCTTAGTGTGAATTCTCTGGTGCTTAGTCAGACAGGAGCTATCCCTGAAAGCTTTGCCACACTGATTACACTCATAGGGCTTCTCACCAGTATGAGTCCTTTGGTGCCGGATGAGGCCAGCAATGTTCCTAAAAAGTTTCTGACACTGGTTACAGCCATAGGGTTTCTCACCAGTGTGAATTCTCTGGTGCCTGATGAGGTATGCACTCTCAATGAAAGTTTTTCCACATTCCTTACATTCATATGGTTTCTCCCCAGAATGTATTTTTTGATGCACAATGAGGTGAGAGTTGCGGTTGAAGGATTTCCCACATTCTGCACATTCAAAGGGCTTCTCTCCAGTGTGAGTCCTCTCATGTTGGGTGAGGTATGAGCCATCTCGAAAAGCCTTTCCACATTTGCTACACTCATAGGGTTTCTCCCCAGTGTGGATCCTGAGATGCACTGTGAGATGAGAGATGTCAGTAAAGGGTTTCCCACACTCATTACATCTATATGGTTTTTCCCCTGTATGAGTTCTTTGATGTAAAATAAGGGATGAATTTCGGTTAAAGGTTTTCCCACATTCTAGACATTCATAAGGTTTCTCACCTGTGTGAATTCTCTGGTGTTGTGTCAGAGCTGACCCATCACTGAAAGCTTTCCCACATTTATTGCACTTATACGGCTTCTCTCCTGTATGGATCCTTTGATGCACAATCAGATTATAGTTCTTGGAGAAGGATTTTCCACACTCATTACAGCTATAAGGTTTCTCTCCAGTATGAGTTCGATAATGCAAAACAAGAGAAGAGTTTCGTTTAAAACATTTTCCACATTCAGCACATTTATATGATTTTTCTCCAGGGTGAGCCCTCCTATTTTCATTCACAGAGGAGCTCAGGGTAAAGATGTCTTTACCTTCATATAGTTTCTTGCCTTTTTTCATTTTTTTGGTATCACCAAGGCATGTAAAATGGTTGAAAGATATAACACTTTCAGGGTATTTAAATAACTTCTCCTTCATTTGATTTCTTCCAAGCTGAATAACTTCCATGGAGTGGTCGAAGTCTTTAGCACAGGCATCACTGTCACCAGTTCTCTTACTTGCATAATTTTTAGGATAATCAAGTAAGACTGGGTCAGAATTCAAACTTTGAACATGTGAGTCATGTATATAGAAACCATTTGTTGTAGGAACTCTCTGAGATGGTACCAAGTCTGAGCATGTACTCAAATGCTCCCTAACACCAGTATATTCATAAACTGCTTCTTGAGCTCCTAGTTTCTCCAGAGTTAAAGCTGACTGCTTCAAATGTCTCTTCTGGTTTACACAGTCCCAACCATCACTGAGAATGGAAAAACATGGAGCCTCCCTTGCAAATCCTTCCATATCACAACATAGTTCTCCCTTAGAAATATTCTGAGTTATCACTTTCATTCTCATAATCCAGGCTGAAAAGAAAAGAAAGAAAAAGGTAGACTTACATATATTAATTTGTTATCTGGAAAAGTAATGGAAAATACTATGTGTGGGTATGTAGCTTTACTTTTTAAAAAATTCACATCTATATAAGGAGAAGATAAAATGAATAGAATAGTATAAAAAAAAAAAAAAGGCACATAGCAGGCCAACCAAGAGGCATGGAGGTTAAGGTGGCTGGATGCCACATGGCTAACTGTGCAGTTTAAGTCCTGGACCAGGCAGCTTGAGAAACACATTGGATCCATGTGCACAAATGCCCCAAATCCCAAGAGAACTGAGAAAGGATTGTGGCAGGCAATCCTCCTGTGGGATGTTTTCTCACTCTCTTTTTCTCTGTCTCTCCAGTGAGTGTGCATAACATTTAGCAAATTTTAAAAGCATCTTTCAAAAGGGGGAGGGGGCACACAACATTTTTATCTTCAAGAGAGCAGGCAGGAGGAATGCTATTGGGTATAAATATCACCAAAAGAATTAGCTTGGGATGTAGGGGACCAGAGGCCAGACTAGGAATATAGGGAATTAGGGTGAATATCACATCTAATGAGAAAACATTAGAATGGTTCCCTTTAAAGCTAAGGCCAAGATTTCAAATGACTGTTATGTCTACAGCATTCAACAGGACATGGAGGGGACAGATGGTGAGGAGGACTGCACTCTCAAATATCACTGCTAGATGCCACAGAACTCTCCCACTGACAGGGCCTCCTAACATTGCCCTGTACCAAGACATATGTTTCCTGTGCTAAGCCTGCCAGGTAGACTTAGATGTGTTATCCTATGAAAACAAAAGACTCATGAGCACCTCTTTCCAGGATTGTAGAGTAGATGTGCACAGTAGAAATGAAGTATTTAAATACCTAAGGATGATATCTCTTAAGTGAAATGTTTCAGAAGCACACGATATCTTGGAAGTAAAAACACAGTTGTCCCCCCTTATCTGTGGTTTCATTTTTTGCAGTTTCACTTCCCACTGTTTTAGTTACCCATGGTCAACCATGGTACAAAAATATTAAATGGAAATAATTTATAAGTTTTAAATTACACACAGTTCTGAGTAGCATGATGAAATATCACACTGTCCTTGTCTGTCCTCTTGAGGACATGAATCATCCCTTTGAGTACCACCTCATTTACCAGATTGACAGGTCACAAGAATGGTGAGTACAGTACAATGAGCTATTTTGAGAGAGACAGATCACATTCATGTAACTTTCACTGTTACAATTGTTCTATTTTATTATAGTTATTGTTAATCTCTTAGTGTGCCTAATTTATGAAGTTTATCATATGTATGTATATATAGGGAAAACCATAGTGCATGAAAGGTTTGGTACTATCCACTGTTTCATGCATCCACTAGGGGTCTTGGAACCTATTTCCTACAGATAAAGGAGGACTACTGTAATGCACTGGCAAGACACCCATCAAAGCTGTTTGTGAGTCTATTGGTGGCAGGAAGAAAAGTCAGCCTTGAGAAACAAAGAGAATGTTCATTTCATCTATAGTAGATTATCAAAAATAAAACAAATACCACCAAGGAATTTAAAAGACAAACCACCAAATGGGAGAAAAATATTGGGTTGTCTGGAAAGTTATAACATATTTTTGCACAGAAAAATATGTCATGACTTTACCAACAACCTATATGTATATGCTTGTATCTAGACTATATAAAATTCTTGGGGCTGGCAGGTGGTGTGGTGGTTAAGGGTGCTGGACTTCCATATGGCCAACTGCAGTTCAAGTCCCGGATCTTGTGGCTTGCTTTCTCACTTTCCCCACTCCTCCAACTCTGTCCCTCTCTGGTCAAATTAAAATAAATAAACAAATAAAGTTAAATAAAATAATTCTTTTTAAAAAATAAAAATAAAACTCTTAAAATTAAAAAAATTTAAAAAGACAACTCAATTTCTAAAAACCAATAAAGGAGCCTGTCTTCATTTGGCTACTATGACAAATATACCATAAACTGGGTAGATTACACAACAGAAATTTTTTTCAACATATGTATCTTAGGGGAACACATTCAGTCCATTGCATATCTGAATAGACATGAGGGAACTTCAAAAGGATCATGAAAAATGGGATTAAATGTTTATTTTGGTGCAAACTTTTGAAATTCATGCATATTTTTTCAGAATTCACATTTTCTATGAGCTTTTTGAAGAGATTTCCCCCTCCATATTTCTCCAAGAAGACATACTGGAACTCTCATCTACTGCTGGCAGAAATGCAAAATGGTGCAGCTGCTTAGGAAACACCTGGCAGTTCTCAAAAAGTAAAATAGAGAATTATCATATTATCCAGCAATTCCACTCTTAGGTACAACTCAGAAAAATGTAAATATATGTCCAAACATGTAACTTGAACATGAGTGTTTATAGCAGCACTATTTGTGATAAACAAAAAGAGGAAGGAATTCAATGAAATAGCCACCAACTGATAAATGAATAAACAAAATGTAATTATCACTCAGTGGAATATTCTTCACCCATAAAAAAGAATGACATACTAACCCATACTCCAACATGCATGAATCTTGAAAACATTATGCTCAATGAAAAAAGTCTACATAGTGTATGATCTTGTTTACATAAAATTTCCAGAACAGGCAAATCCCTACAGATGGATTGCCAGAAACAGGAAAATAAGGAAGAGATTGGGTGTAATTGATAATGAGTACAGGTTCCATATTAATGATAAAATGTTCTAGAATTAGTGGTAATGGTTGTATAACTTTGCAAATACACTAAAAATAATTATTCTGTACACTTCAAATAGGTGAATCATATGGTACATGAATTATATCCCAGTAAACCTATAAGTAAATTTAGGCCTTTGAGAACAGTGCTAATGATGTGCCCTGGAAGAGAACAAGTCTTTCTCATTACTTTGGCAGTACTTTCCCTAGGGGTATTCGGGTATCTTCAGAAGTATTAGGTAGTCACAAAGATTGAGACAGAAGAAACTGCTAGCATCTGATAAGCCTGAGCCAAGTATGCAGGATTTGCTACCACGCTTAGTACTGCCCCACCTAATGCTTGAACAGTCTGTAGACAAAAAAAAAAAAAAAAAAGAGCATATTTTTAAACAGAATGCACTACAAGTGTTATAAGTTATTCAAGAAGTTGCCTTAATTTAGAAGGGAGATTACAGTAAATCCAGGTAGTATTCTGCATTCATGAACTTCTTCTCCACTCTGAATTCCCTCTCCTTAACAAAAAATGCCATTCCAACTATACCCTCTACTATAATCCCTTGTCCCTTCCACCGTATAAAGACACTGCTAGATAGTGCCACCTGTGACCAGAAAGCAGTGCCTCACCAGGTACCTAATTTTCTAGTGTTCATCATGAACTTAACTTCCTATCTTTGAAAATATATTCAAAAATTATCTAATTATCATTACTTTTCATTTGCTATAGGGCACATGTGCTCACCAAAAAGAGACAGAGAGAAAAAACAAGAAAGCAAGCTGCCAGGTCCAGGACTCGAACTGCAGTCAGCCATATGGGAGTCTGGCACTTAACCCCCACACTACCTGCTGGCCCTAAACTTTTGTTTTTGTTTTTTTTTTTTTTTGGAGAGGTTTTTCGCTATAGGGCGCGTGCGCTCGCCAGACAGACAGAGAGAGACAGAGAGACAGAAAGCGAGAAATCACCCCCCAGGGGGGATGGTCACACTGCAATCCCTTCTCCTCCATTTTCCTCTCGGGATCTTGGGCACGCACGCACACGCGCCCGGCGTGAGTTGTAAGCCACCGGGTCCGAGACGCGAACCGCGGTCGACTACGTGGGAGTCCAGCGACATAGCCATTACGCTAACTGCTGGTTCCCTAAACTTTTGTTTTTACACTACCCAGTTAATATATCATTATAGCAGTCCAAAAAACTAAGACATTATCAGTAAAGGAGGGCCTGAGTGCCACAGTGCAGTAACAAATGACCACTAGTATACACGATATACTAGAAGGATATTAGAATGGGCTTTGGAAAATATATAATAAGATATTTAATACATTGAAAGCTAGATCCCACATAGTTTGCCATGGTTCAAATTGTGGCTCCAGTGGCTTAAAAACCATGGCAGGCATATGCACAAGCATGCCCAAAATCCTGATGGGAAGGAGAAATGTAAAAAAAGAGATTGTAGTGTAACCACACCCTACTGAGGGGTCCTTTCTCTCTGTGTCCTCTCATTCTCTGACAAATGAACATGTCTTCTATCAAGTGAAAACAAACAAATGAAGAAAAACTATGTTCAAAACATCCCATATTACTGGGCCAGTATGTGGTGTAGTAAAGGCACTAGATCCCACATGGTCAACTCTGCAGTAAGAATCCCAGTCCCATACTAGGCATGTGTGTGTGTGCCCCAAATCCTGAGGAGAATGGAGAAGTGAATGCAGTGTGGCCATGCCCCTGAGGGGTGATTTTTCACTTTCTCTGTCTCTGGTGAGTGCACACATCCTATGGGGAGAAAAAACTCTTATATTAATATCTTCCTACATATGTACATATTATTATTTTCAGCAGTACAATGGTACAAAATATATATTGTAAAAAATTCACCTTGATGTTATTCATATATTGGGGGTGGTACAAAATATGTTTTTTTTTTTTTTTTTTTGGAGAGGTTTTCACTATAGGGCGTGTGCACTCACCAGACAGACAGAGACACAGAGACAGAAAGCGAGAAATCACCCCCCAGGGGGGATGGTCACGCCGCAATCCCTTCTCCTCCATTCTCCTCGTGGGATCTTGGGCACGCATGCACCCGCGCCTGGCGTGAATTTTTTTGTGTTTGTTTGTTTTTTTTTTTTTTTTGGAGAGGTTTTTCACTATAGGGCGCGTGCGCTCGCCAGACAGACAGAGAGAGACTTAGAGACAGAAAGCAAGAAATCACCCCCCAGGGGGGATGGTCACGCCGCAATCCCTTCTCCTCCATTCTCCTCTCGGGATCTTGGGCACGCACGCACACGCACCCGGCGTGAGTTGTAAGCCACCGGGTCCGAGACGCGAACCGCGGTCGACTACGTGGGAGTCCAGCGACATAGCCATTACGCTAACTGCTGGTTCCCTGTTTGTTTGTTTTTTGGAGAGGTTTTCACTATAGGGCGCGTGCGCTCACCAGACAGACAGAGAGAGACAGAGAGACAGAAAGCGAGAAATCACCCCCCGGGGGATGGCCACACCGCAATCCCTTCTCCTCCATTCTCCTCTCGGGATCTTGGGCACACACACACACACGCCCGGCGTGAGTTTTAAGCCACTGGGTCCGGGACACGAACCGTGGTCGACTACGTGGGAGTCCAGCGACATAGCCATTACGCTAGCTGCTGGTCCCCCGGCGTGAGTTTTAAGCCACCGGGTCCGGGACGCGAACCATGGTCGACTACGTGGGAGTCCAGCGACGTAGCCATTACGCTAACTGCTGGTTCCCACAAAATATATGTTTTAAAAAACTCATCTTGATGTTATTCATATATTGGGGGTGGTTTCCTATCTGTTCCCCCATTGTTTCTCTAGCCCTGCCTTTGGATGTCTACCATCGACAGTTCTCTGAAGCCCACAAAAATTAAATAATAATTTTCCCTCAACCTGTCTTTCTCTTCCCCATTGCCATCAGAGAAGGTAGTCTCCAAGGCTTTCTACACATTGAACGCTGTCCCAGTACATGCTGACACTTCAGGACTAAAGAACTATTTTTCTATAATAAAATGTCCCAATACTTGGGGCCAGAAACCAGCCATGGTGGTTGAGGTGCCTGACTCCCACATAGCCGACTGTGGTTCGCATCTTGGATCTGGAAACTTGAAAATTATGCCAGGCGTATGTGCATGCATGCCCAAAACTCCAAGAGTAGAATGGAGAAGAGACTGTAGCCAGACCATCCCTCCAGGGGGTAATTTCTCACTTTCCCTCTCATTGTTTCTCTCTGTCCCTCACCAGCGAGTGCAAACACTCTAAGGCAAAAAACAAACAAACAGAAAAAAACAGAAAAAATGTCTCAATGCTGTTCTAAGTCAGAACAGTTTGGTTTGCCTTACTTCATAAATGCTTAGAATCTGCTTCCAAAAAAGTATTGTCTTTCTTCCTTTCCTGTTTCCCACCTGGTCTGTGTCTACTTCCCAAACACTCACTGTTCCAGTAATACCTACCTATTGCTCACCTCATCCAGCTTCGTTGAAGACAATAAATTCTGACTATTGTATTTCTGAACATAGTCTCCAGAACCTGACTGCTCTCTGTGCCTTCTAGAGTAGCTATATCCAACATGTGAATGGAAAAGTGTATTTTTTTTTTTTTTGAGAGAGAGATATTTTTGCTATAGGGCGTGTGCACTTGCCAAAGAGAGACAGACAGAAAGTGAGAAATCATCCCCTGGGGAGATGGCCATACTGCAATCCCTTCTCTGGCATTCTCCTCTCGGGATTTGGGGCACTCATGTACTCATGCACACCACCCCCAGCATAGTCTTTCAAGCTGCCAGGTACAAGATTCTTACCATGATAGGTCATGTGAGAACACAGTGCCTTAACCACTACATCGCCTGCTTGCCTCCTCTATTTTTTTTTAATTTTAAAAGAGTTTTATAGATTTAGCTTTAATATTTAGGCCTATGATTCATTTTGACCTTAACCCCCATACAGCCAACAGCAGTTCAAGTCCCAGACCTGGCAGCTTGCTTTCTTACTTTCTCTCTCTCTCTTTCTATCCATCTCTGGCCAAGTTAAATAAATAAAGCTAAATAAAACAATTCCTTTTAAAAATAAAAAAAACTTATGTGTTTCAAAGAATGTCATTAGGTGAAAAACAACCCACAGAATGGAAAAAAATCTGCAAATTACATAACTGATATTCATATATGCAAAATAAGACCACAGCTCAAGAACTGAACCTGATGGCTCAAAAATCACACTGGGCAAGTGTGTGTGTACATATATGTCCAAATTCCCAAGAGAATAAAGAAGGGTTTGCAGCATGGCCATCTACCACGGGGAGTGATTTCTTACTTTCTGTCTCTTTCCATCTTTCTCTGGCAAGTGCATGCGACCTATAGCAAAAATATTTTAAAAACTTAAAATTAATCCATACATTATTCATTCAAAAAAAAAAAGAGCAAAATACACAAATATGCTATAATGTGAATGAATCTGGGAAACATGTTGCTAAGTCAAAGAAGCCAGAAACAAAGGACCACCTATTGTATAGCTATATGTATGAAATGTCTAAAATAGGCAAATGCAGCGAGACAGGGTAGATAATGTCTTAAGTCTGGGAAGGACTGGGGAGATGGGGAGTGATCATAATGAGTATGGGTTTTCCTCTTTGGGAACAATGAAAATATTCTAAAATTTATTTTTCTGATGGATATGTAAGCTAATGAATATAGTAGTAACCTCAATTATATATTTCAAAGGGGGTATATCATAGGGTATATAAATTATATCTCAATAAAGTTGTTAAACTAAGTGTGGGGGCCAGCAGATGACGCGTTGATTAAGAAGATGGATTCTGGGGCCAGCAGGTGGCATGGTGGATAAGGGTGTTGGATTCCTACATGGCCGACCACGGTTCAAGTCCTGAACCTGGCAGCTTGCTTCCTAACTTTCCCTTTCTCTCTCTCTGTTCGGATTAAAAAATAATAACAAATGGAATTAAATGAATAAATAAATATTAAAAAAAAAAGAAGATGGATTCCCACATGGATGATTAAAGATGAAGTCACAGACCTGGCATCTTGAAAAGCATGTCAGGTATGTGTGCATGCATGCATGCCCAAAATTCCGAAAGGAGAAGGGAGGAGAAGGAATTGTGGCAAGGCTATCTTTCATGGGGGGGGGGGGGGGGGGTAATTTCTCACTTTCCCTATCACTGGCGAGCACATAAACCCTATGGCAAAAACCTAAAACAAACAAACAAAACAAAATACTAAGTATGTTAAGTCTGTCAGACAAAACCACCACACTACCTGCTGGCCTGAGCTCATTTTTTTTTAAGGTTTTTGCTGCAAAGTACATGCATTCAACAGTGATCCAGCTGGGAGCAACGGGCTGGGCCTGCGCAGCGGGCCGG